>CM027831.1:11984597-13184597 GCA_016097485.1 Eucalyptus sideroxylon x Eucalyptus melliodora | reverse complement strand
AGATGTCACTTGAAATCAGCCCCATTCCGAAAGCAAAAGGCATAAAAGCATTGCCATCAAATTTGTCGTCTGTGACTCCATTTCCCACCATGTAACCCTGCATCATGCCATTATCTCTGACATCTCAACTAGCTGCATCAAATTAATGACCATTGGATGATCCACTGCCTTAACCAGTCAGTGGAGTATGAAGAAAACATACCTTGAAATTGATAAGAGGCTTTTCACCAATTTGAATTCCTGCAGGTAGAGTAAATCTCCTATTATTTATTCTAGACAATGCAGGAACCGCCTTTTGTGAATATGCATTACCTTTTACCACTTCTGAAGCAAGAGTTGGCACATAAACTCCAGCATAGGACTCTCCAGAAATATAGAATGGGTTTGAAAGGAACTCTGGATAAAGTTTGAACCACTAGATGGAAATGAAGAGCTACTGTTAGCCGGGACACATAATTTTGGGCTGCTGGTTTTCCATTGCTTTTCTCAAGCAGTTCAGGACCTCATTACCTTGAGAAGAAACGTATGCGTATCAGAGGCAGTCTGTAGGTCTCCCGTCACATAATTCTTTGGATTATTGGAGTAAGACAAACCAACGCCACATGGAGAATCCAGGTATATTATGTTGGAAACCTGAAAGATGTGCAAGAATATGGGATCATAGACTACACAGGGTAAATAATGTCGATACTAATAAGGGACAAGCTGTGAGGGTGATTGATATTAGAAATGACAGTAAACTCAATCCATGAGTCAATGTGGCACGCTTGGTTCATATTATTCAGTAACCATACTGCTTAGTTGCAACTAAAAAGATAAATTTCCAACGACCTTGGACCAGCTGAACGGGTTGAGGTGCAATGCGGGCAAGCTTTCCTTTGGCTTTCCTGCTTGGAATTTAAATGGTCCTGGAAACAGGTACTAGGCTGTGAAGTGGTGCACGACTGTCTAAGGGAAATATGCTCATCACATAAACTATGGTCACCATGAATTAACTTGGATACCATGTTCGTAGATGAATCCATCAAAGCTGGAGCACGCGGGTCCACCATTGAGCCACAATACTACAGGGTCTTTTGAAGGATTCCTTTCTGAAACAATGAAATAGTAAAACAAGTTCTTTTCTCCAGGACTTCCATCTATGGTCATATACCTGCCAATTCCGAATTTCAAACTCGCATGATAACTCAGATTCAAATCGAAAAACAGCTAGTCACAAATACATATATGTGGTTACATACCCTGCATAATGTTTAGAGGGGAGAGTTCCATCGAATCCAGGCAAAGAAGATATAACAGATTTTTTTGGAGCTGCTCTAACAGTTGAAACAGTGAGAAGCAAAGCAAGTGTAATGCTGCATATGAACTTTAAGATTATCATGTCTGCACGAATATAGAAATTCTCGAAGCTCATATATCCTGCTTAACCTACAAAATATTTGTAGATGGAACCAGGAGTGCAGTAGAATGTGTTGTGGATGGAGAAAGCAGAAGATGAAACGGAAGAGACAACTTGGTAAAGCTGAAATGCTCTGCGCAAGTATTTTGTACTTTAAAAAGTACCTTTTGACCTGTAAGGTGCAATGAATCGGTGTAAAGAATGAAGGAGAGAGCTAGATACAAATTTTGGGAAGATGGTAAATGAAAGTGACAAACAGAATGAGTTGTCATGTGCTTTGGTTCAGTCATTCATTATTTAAAAGTTGTATGTATCAAAAAGGATGGTGATAAAGTTGCATTGTAATTTCTGGGGGTAGGAGTGTTAGTCCACTCTTTTTGGGAGCACGATGAGTTCCAACTGTCCTCCACATGAGGTGATCATCAAGGGAGAACTGTTCGTCCCGTGCTTTGGTTCATGTATCAAAAAGGATGATGGTAAAGTGGCATTGCAATTTTAGGGGTGAGACCATTAGTCCACTCTTGTCGGGAGCACGCCAAGTTCCAACTGTCCTTCACATGAGGAGATCGTCAAGGGAGTACTGTTAGTCACATGCTTTGGTTCAATCATTCATTATTTAAAAGTTGTATGTATCAAAAGGGATGGTGGTAAAGTTGCATTGTAATTCTAGGGCTAGAACCGTTAGTCCACTCTTGTTAGGACCACGCCGAGTTCCACCTCTCCTTCACATGAGGAGATCGTCAAGGGACAACTATTGGTCCATTCATGTTTGAATGGGCAGGGCCATGAAGAGGTAATAATGTGGAAATTTAATGCAGAGGGTGAAAAGTCAACTGATGACACGAGAGGATGTGTTTCCACTTATGATATGAAAGGATGCGTTTCCGCTCGTGAGTTGGTTGAAAAACCATTAACTTGAAGTTACTAGAAAAAAATTGGGATAAAAAAAAAGGACTTAGGTTCCATTTACTTCACAAAAAATGAATCACTTAGGAAAATGTGTTTCCTCTCATTTTCCAATGCTTGATTCACTGGAAAGCATTTTCCAAAAAAATTTCCTAGTTTTAGGGTCCTTAATTAATGAAAATTTTATATTTATAAAATAATTTTCTTAAAAAAATCGAATTTTTAATTATTTTTAAAAAATTATAATTTTTTATTATGATTTCTTTCTTTTTTTTCTTTGCTTTTCCTTTTTCTTCTTTTCTCTTTTCTTTCGTTCTTTTCTTGTCTACTTCTTCCCCATCTTCCTCTAACGATCGTGTGTCTCGGCAACTATTGACAACCCATGGAGCGGCCAAGATGCAAGTCGGCAAGCTTAAGCCTCAGCTTATCTAGGTGAGCTCGAGATTGCCAGCCCAGCTCCGTCGAGGTCACTAAGCTTGTGGCTTACTAGATCTAGGCAAGCTCGAGCTCGGCTAAGGTCGGCGAGCTCGTAGCTTGGCATATCCATGCAAGCTTAGGCTTGGAGACCGACAAACTTGGGGCTCACCCAATCTCTACGAGGTGGAGCCTGCTTGGGGGCCATCACCAGCCAATAGTGTCAGAGGAAGCGAGAAAAAGAAAAAGGAAATTAAAGAATAATTAAAAATTTAATTTTTTTTTTGAAAAAAAAGTAAATAAAAATAAAAAAGAGAAAATAAAAATAACTAAGAATTCGGATTTTTTAATATTAAAAAATTCAAACTTCTTTTTACTTGAAATAAAGTCATGAAATTGAAATTATTTTCTAATAATATCTGAACATAAAAAAAAATCAATCATATATTACCAAATAAAGAAAAACTAATGGTATTTCTAGAAAACATTTTATCGAAAAGCATTTTCTTATACCATCGAGTTTTCCACGTAACAAACACATCATAAGTGTAATTTTTATTCTGATAGCAATAAAGTCGATGAACTTGCCGCGGTCCCCCGGACGCGTTCGCGTAGTGGCACGGGACCCATACTTGCATCCGCAAGATTCACGAGGCCGGAACTGCTTGCGGCGGAATGCAATATTCTGAGGGCAGCGAACAGGGTTTTTGTTCCTCTAGCGCTCTAGTGGGGCTAAGGTGACGAGACTTGTTTACCTTGGGCTTACTAGTCACAAGTGGCGCCGGGTGCCCGATTTGAAATGGTTTCCGGCATAAGGCGTAATATTTCTTTGCCTAGTTTGGGACCCTCGTGATAATATTCAATGAGGCAGCTATCTGAGGTGAGTGGAGCATGGTCCGGGAAGGTGAAGCGTTGAATTTCCATTCTAAAATCGTAGCTACACTAGTCACCTCTTCTCGCCTTTTAACATCCACATGACTAAGGACGAATTCCAAAAAATTAGAATCAAGAACTCGTCAAATGGGTGGGTCCGGGTTTTGGTCAGGTTAAATTGAGTGACCCATATTTGGTTTCATGTAGTGTAAATAGATCCATCCGACCCATATTGCTAAAACCAAAAATTCTAGGAAAACCCACCTCTACTATATATTAATTGGATTAAAACTTCAAATTAAATTAAAAATAGTAAATAAAATAAAAACAAAAGTTTTAAAAAACCTATAAATTGAAATATTTATAAAGAATTAGACCATGCACATGCTTCTCTTATTTGAAGTGAACATACCATTGAATAATTAAAAACTGTAACATGAAATTTTTTAAACTAAACTTAAAAAAGCTCATTTTTATGATTTTTTTTTTATGTTAAAACTTTTTAATGCAATACTCAATTTTTAGCAATACAAATTTAAGCTACGCGAAATTTTAATATTTTTAAATATAATTTTTAATTATTTTTATTTTTTAAAATATAATTTTTATAATTTTAAATTTTTGTCACCTCTTTTCGCCATAGGTGAGATCGAGCTCACCAATGTCGGGCAGGGCTTAATCTCATCGATCCGGTGAGGCCAAGGCCCTGCCCGACGCCGGCAAGCCTGAGTCTTGCCAGTTGTCGGTGAGGCTTGAGCCTCGCTAGATTGGCGAGGCCGAGGCTTGGTCAGCGTCGGGTGAGGCTCAGTCTCGCCAATCTAGCGAGGTCAAGGCCCCGCCCAATGCTTGCGAGCTCGAGTCTTGCTAGATTCGGCAAGGCTTGAGCCTTGCTAGTTGTCGGCGACCTCAAGCTCGCGTGTTGTTTTAACATCCACATGACTAGCTAAAGAAGGAAGAAAAAGAAAGAAAAAATAAAATAAAATAAAATAAAATTGAAATATGAAAAATAATTATAATTTCTTTTAAGCTCAGTTACCAGAATTACACAGGATACACTGCATAATACACACCATACAATACTGCCTCCGTATCATGCAAATAACACACGTGCCCAAAAATAAGCGTGAACTATCAAGAGAAGTCTTCATATAATTTTAGTAACTCTTAAAACATGATTAGTAACCTTAAGCTAATAAGGTTCAGCCCAACTAGAATTAGTAACTACTCCACGCCATACCAATTTACATGTACATCTCAACAACCTCTTCCTCAAAGTGTGAGCTTAGTATTAGTTTTGTTGTCATCCAGATGATTATGAGATTCCTTCCTTGTGACATTTACTATACATTGATCAGATTGGAGCCAACCAATTAACCATTAGTTGTGATATCACTTATTAGGAATGAAAAACGTAAACGAAAAGAAATTTGAGAAGAAGACGGACAATTTTTTATGTGAAAAACCTTTCAAAGTCAGAAAGGGAAAAAATCATGTTTCCGCACTACGCAATCTTTTTCATTATCAATAACAAGGTTTTTTTCAATTATAAGAGAGATCGCTCTAAATATATAACAGGTTGGGCTTACGAATGTATGATGGAAGTTACATGTATATCCTTTTATAAAGTTCACCTCGGGGGCATAGCCCTTAACCCTTACCTTATAAGCCGAGGGCGCTGCCCCTGTACTCTCCAATTCACCGCAGAGTTGGATCCATGAGTTTTTGGCTCAACTTTAACGGGAGTTCCCTTCATCAAACTTCATAATCTCACCAATCTCCCATTTGGAAGCTAATTTTGAAAACGATGATAATTTCTCAATGCTTTCACTCATCTTTGTAACCCAAATTACCCTAGTGTGACGGCACACCCTCATCGCTACCATGGACAGCAACTGAGACAATGCACAGCCTTAATTTCTTCAAGATAACGCCTTGGTTGACACATCAACTGAGACAATGCACATCTATTGGTTGGAAAGGGCTTTAGCATGGCTTCTTTCTGCTTCTAGCACCATCATAGGAACAGACTTAAGATGGGGTATTCTGTGTGACTTCCGTTAATACTTATTATATCCCTCAAAGTTTTAATGTAAATTCTGTGCCAAGCTTGAATTTTGCCGAATTCATTAGCTCACGCTCCTCAAGAAAATTGATCCTTGTTATGTTATTTAAAATCTAGCCCCTTTATACTCTTATCGAGAGTGCATCATCTAGTCTTCATCAAGGATTGAAAAACCTCTATGTGACGAGCTAATGAAGATCTATAGGCATGCCCCAGTTCAGAGGAAGATTTCAATTGCCCACAGATGATGAGTTTTTTCTATTTTTTATTTTCAGGATGCTCTAGACATATACTGTTGCTTCATCTGTGTTTTTTCTCGCTCTTGTGAATCCTTAATTGAAGGACCCAATTAATGGCTCACCTTTATTCTTAGATAAACTATATTGAATTTCCAGCATGAAGTTTCTGTCATACAGACCTCTAAGATTATTTTGTTGATTCTGTCCCCATCATCCTCAGGTTTATCTCATCATAAAAAAAGAAGGGAATATTGAATGTGATTTCCCTATTTGTTTCAAGTGACTATTTTGAGAAAAAGGTCAACTATTAGAAACAATGAAGAAGAGAACTTGAAACGAATTTTAAACAAAAAAATAGATGAAAGAGAAACAGAATGAGTTGTTTGACATGCTTTGGTTCAATTATTCAATTATTTAAAAGGATTTTATCTATCGAATGGGATGGTGGCAAAGTTACATTCTATTTCTTGTTCCGGCCCCTTGTTAGTCCACTCCTCTAGTCTGTATCTCATCTGCTATTGATACGCGATGGAGTATAACTTATGGAAATGAGAAGTAACTTGTTCTCCTGTACAATTTCCTCCTCCTGCCTGCCCTTAATTTTTTGTTACCTTCTTATTTACACCAGAAAAGTTCTGGCACGCAGCCAGTATACTTAGATCTAAACATCTTCGTTAAACAGCTAAAGATTCAGATGTATTAGACTCATGTAAATCTGCACTGTGCAATAACTTCTCATTAAAGAAATTATTTGTTCTAACTATGCTGCTCCACTCTGCTAGGAAAAAAATAATGAGTTGACTGGATAGCATATTACTGAAAAAGATTCAGAGAGGTACAATCAACTATGACCAAAAAAAGCCTTTAAGGAGCCCCAAGAGTATATGAAAGCTGGAAAGTACATGGTGCTGAAATGTTTATGCCCATTGTTCTCTCGACAAGGAACTCTACTTGTAAAGACTTCATACAAGCTTTGGTAAAGATAATTTTATGCTTTCTCATGCCATAGAATTGATGTTATTACGTACAGAGAATTCTCACACGCTATGCCATGTCAAATGGTCTTTTGAGATCACGCTTACATAGAACAGAGCTACTTATTTACGCATATCATGTAACAGCATAATAAGTGGCATTATCGTGTTTCAATTGTAGGAATGTGGGAATGTCTGGTAGTGAATTCGCAAACTGGAGGTGAGTGAGACAAGTAGGAATGTCTAGTAATAAATAAGACATCATGAAGAAACTGGATGTGAGCGAGACATAATACAATCGAAAGGAAAGTAGGAATGTCTTGTAATGAATAAGACATGCAGGAGCTCTGTGATGTTGTAACAGAAAATAAACTGATCCACTTCTAGCACCCTCACAGGAACAGACAGAACATGGGGTATTCCGCATAATTTTATAATACTTGTTATCTTGCTTAATATTTGTATGTAAAATCCACATCGAGCTTGGATTTTATCAAAGTCATTAGCTTGCCCTCGTTAAGAAAGATGATACTTGTATGTTAATTAAAAATCTAGCTCCTTGATACTCTTGTCAGGAGTGCATCACCCGATCTTCATAAAGGAATGAAAAACCTCTATGTGATGAGCTAACAATGATCTATAGGCATGCCCCACTTGAGAAGAAGATTGCCAATGCCCACAAATGAGTTTTTTCTCTATTTTTTATCTATCGGGATGCTGTAGACCTAAACCATTGCTTCATCTGTGTTTTTTCTGGATTTGTGACTCCTTAAATGAAGGATGTGATCAGTGACTCACCTCAATTCTTAGATCAACTATTATGAATTGCCTGCATGAAGTTTCTGTCATATAGATCTCAATGATGATTGTGCCACCATTCTCCTCATCACAACCAATTATCAAGCCAGGGAGGAAGCAAGGTGAAGTTGAAGATATTATTGAATTATTCGGCAATCTTTCAGGTACATAGAGGAAGTTGTATGTCCTGATGTGCTAGAATTGCATGGTGAGATCATTTTGATTCAATGAACTGGAAATACAATAACGCTATATTGGTTTTCCATCTAACCAGCGACTATAAAACTCCAATGCCTCTCGTGGCTTGCTTTGTGGGACCGTGTGCCCAGCTCCCTGCAACAGTGAGATAGACAGTAGAATCAGAAGGGGATGTCTGAAAATTTTACCAGGAAAAGCAAAGTAATGGCATGCATCAAGCTGCCTTCTAAAAAGTTCCTTCCTCTGATTGACTTTCACTTGCTAGTTAGCTTTTAATAATGGATGATGAAACAAGAATAGGTGTATTGGAGTATGTTGCACATAACCTTGATTGTTAAGAATGTAAAGTTGTTGTCATATCCTTGCAGATACCTGAACCAATTCAAGAAAGCATGTATAGTTAATGTTTAACAGCATAGCTTATTTTCACTACGAATTGGTGTGCTCAACAGTAATAGGTAACGAAAGGAAAAGGTATGTATGGGCAAAGGGTCATATTTTTCTGGTATGAAGTAGCCACATCTGTGGGTGCTGCTGATGTGACTGGAGTACTTAGCGGTCAAACTTACCCTGAGACTTGATCATCAATCATCCAAGGCCTCCATTCATCAATGATCTTGTAGCCCATTGATCTAGTCCATGCTTGTGTCCCAGTGAATGGTACTGCCATATCATGATCTCCACTGCCAGTACACCAATGAATTATTAACTTAAATCAGTCAATGCATATGCAAACTTGTGTTGATCTGTCCAGTTAGCAAAATGTAAAGATGCCACAACAACACACTAACTTGGTGCCTAGCAAGGTCCATCCTAGATTTTTGCTCAGATTTTATTAACCGATGCTCTCTTTAGCTCAGTCAAAAAAGTTTCGGGTCACTACCAGCATCCTTGATTCCAAAAATTAGGACATTGTTGTGGCCTTGTACTTGGTTAGTCTTCACAATATAAGTTTAATTTCATCTAAGTTCTCCTTACCTAGTAAAAAACTGTATATATTTTGTCAAATTCAAACTTTTCTGGAAACCAAAGGGGTTTGATAGGAGATCTAGCATGTTACCATGTTATTATGGATGCAGGATTGTTCCGTCGGATATCTCACCTGTATATGAGCACTCGGTAACCCCAGGAAGTTAAGTTTTTGTGGTAAGGGATCATGCTTTCAGTATAACCTGAATAAGTGACTCTCGGGGCACATATTGACCAAGAACCTGCCACGCTTGCCTATTGAATGCATTCCAGATTGATCAGTTATTTGAAGCTTGAGGCAGTGATATGAAATGAGGATAATGTTTTTCATTACCGGTGCTGCATGAATGGCTTTGCAAACTGCTTCATTATTCAACCATGCAACTGCAACTTCATCATCCTGTGCCATCACAATTCAGCATGTAAAGCGGACCGTATGTACTGGAAATCAAAGGGAAGAATGGGAGTACCAAGTGAAGCAAAAATCTGGTGAGGCAATTAATTTGTTCTGACAATCCAAAGTGTTTTGCTTGTTCCCAACTCCCCCGCTCCCCCTCCACCCCCCCCCCCCCCCCACCCCAAAATTTCCTTGAAGAGAGCTAATGAAGCAAAATCAGATCATACTTAATAAAATGACTGACTCACCACACAAGGCACTTCTGGTCCAGGGCTTGAAGCTCCAGCATCTATTGGTGGTCAACAAGGTGAAGCTTGACCAAACATTCCTGTTCGCTTTGGGAGAGGCTTCTTATTCGCCCCACTTGATGGACGCCCAAAGGCATATTTGTGTTTTCACTTTCATTCTCGGTCTCTGAATTACGATAGCATGGCTCAAGAATGTCATAAATGTTTAGACCTGAGACAGCCTAAAAAGTGGCCAAAGCACTCAAGATAATTAGAACCTCGACTCATTTGTATCTACTTGAGTACCTTTTTCTCTTCCTTAAAATTTACAGAAGATGCACAGAGTACTAAAGAAGGCCTCATTAATTTCCAGTATAGGGACAGTACGGTGACAATCTCACCTGTCCAAATTTCTTAATATTCTTCTGACAGGTTTCACTCTGAGGATCATAGACATATGGTTTGGCAAGCCTGAAACGATCAAATATGATCCATATTAAGCTCACTGTTAATTGGCATCAATATGGCTTTTGGCATCACACAGAGAGTTCCACAATTATGCTTGATGTTGTTGATACTTAGTTATTGTGTGGCACAATTAGTCATGCCGGTGTCAATTATCTTCCTACAGAAGCTTTAGCCCAGTAAAATCTCTAAGCAAACTCCCTGATCCAACCCACCTCATAGATGTCACTTGAGATCAGCCCCATTCCAAAAGCAAAAGGCACATGAGCATTGCCATCAAATTTATCATCTGTGATCCCATTTCCTATCATGTAACCCTGCATCATGCCAATTTATTTGAGATCTCAACTAGCCGTACCAAATTCATGATCATTCTATGAATGCTGCACTGCCAAAACTATTATAGAATATGAAGAAAACATACCTTAAAATTGATAAGAGGCGTTTCACCAATTTGAATTCCTACACGGATAGAAAATCTCGTATTACATATTCAATCCAATACAAGAACCTTGCCTCTGGTGAGTATGTATTACCTTTTACCACTTCCGAAGCAAGAGTTGGCACATAAACTCCAGCATAAGACTCTCCAGAAATATAGAATGGATTTGAAAGAAACTCTGGATAAAGTTCGAACCACTAGATGGAAAAAAAGAACTAGTGTTAGCTGTGACACTTTATTTTGGCCTGCTGGTTTTCCAAAGCTTATCCAGAATAGTTTAGGATCGCATTACCTTGAGAAGAAAGGCATGCGTATCAGAGGCAGTCTGTAGGTCTCTCTGTCACATAATTCTTTGGATTATCAGAGTAAGATAAACCGACACCACATGGAGATTCCAGATATATTATGTTGGAAACCTGAAATATGTGCAAGAATCTGGTATCATAGACTGCACGAGTTAAATAATGTTGCAACTAATAAGGGTCAGGCCGTGAAGATGATCAATATTAGAAATGACTGTAAACTCAATCCATGAGTCAATGTGGCATGCTTGTTTCATATTGTTCAGTTTTAATCTAGAGCAAGCCATACTGCTTAGTTGCAACTGAAAAGATAAGTTTCCAATGACCTTGGACCAGCTGAACGGGTTGAGGTGCAATAGGGGCAAGCTTCCCTTTGGCTTTCCTATGTCGAATTTAAATGGTCCTGGAAACAGGCACTAGGCTGTTAAGCGGGCCACAACATATCCGGGGGAAATATGCTTATCACATAAATTATGATCACCAGGGATTAGCTAATACCATGTTCGTAGACAAAGCCATCAAAGCTGGAGCACCCGGGTCCACCATTAAGCCACAGTACTAGAGGGTCTTTTGAAGGTTTTCTTTCTGAAGCAATGAAATAGTAAAACAAGTTCTTTTTTCCAGGACTTCCATCTATAGTCACATACCTGCATATTCCGAATTTTGAACTCATGTGATAAGACAGATTCAAGTCGATCAAGTACATATATGTGGTTACATACCCTGCATAATGTTCAGAGGGGAGAGTTCCATTGAAGCCAGGCAAAGAAGTTATGAGAGATTCCTTGGGAGCTGCTCTAACAGATGAAACAGTGAGAAGCAAAGCAAGTGTAATGCTGCATATGAACTTTAAGATTATCATGTCTGCACGATTATAGAAATTCTTGAAGCTCATGTATCCCGCATAACCTATAATATATTTATAGATGGAACCAGGAGTCCAGTAGAATGAGTTGTCGAGAGAGAGAGAGAGAGAGAGAGAGAGAGAGAGAGTCGAAGACATAAGGGAAGAGAAAAATAGGAGAAGCGGAAAAGCTTTGCGCAATTATTTTGTACGGTAAAAACTACATTCTGACCTCGAGAGAGCAAGGACAATTGTTATAAACAATGAAGGAGAGAACTAGGTACAAATTTTGGGGAAGTAGTAAATGAAAGAGATAAAAGGAATGAGTTGTTTCATATGCTTTGGTTCAATCGTTCATTGTTCAAACGGGAATGACAAGAGATAAACGGAATGAGTTGTTTCATATGCTTTGGTTCAATCGTTCATTGTTGAAACGGGTTGGATGGGTAATATTTTGACCAAGTCAATAGTAGTGGGCCCGAATGAAATTTAAAAAAAAAAAAACGAAACTAAAAAAGGGAAAGTAAATTGATTTGGTCAATAAAGAGAGAAAGGGTAAGCCTTGTTGACGGAAGGAAACCAAGAAGCACGCACAAGAGAGGGAAGGAAAGAAAAGGAGAAAAAGAAAGGAGGAAAAAGGAAAGAAAGAGAAGGCTTCAGAGTTAGGTTGTATATTCGAAGTTTTGTGAAAATCTGTAAAATATCAGTTTTGAAAAATCAAAGGCGGAAAAATAGAAGAAACCTTGAAAAGGTCAACAAAAGAAAAGCAAAAGGTAAACAGTGGAATGCTTCGACCCTTTTATGAGGACGAAAGCACGCATGCATGAGTAGAGGGGAGGAAAAGAAAAATAAGGGAAATAGGAAGCAGAAAGGAGAGGGAAAAAAAAGGAGAGGGGTTTCATGTGCGCTCACCATGAATGCCTCGCCAAGCCCGAGTTACTACGTGTCGCAACACCCGGTAAGTGCTCATGTCCCTCATTAGTCTGATGGAAATAGTTTTCAGATTTACGGCTTAAAATTGGAATTTTGGGAAATTTGAGCTGTGCAGTATGAGATTTTAGTTGTGAAGTTATGAAATTTCTTAGGAATAGTGATGTGATACTCCAAACATCACATGTGACACGTGTTTCTTATAATATTAATATCTTTTAGCATGGGATAGCATAATAAAAAGTTTTCCAATCTCTTCACAAATAAAATCGTGTAAGTATAGACAACGTATTTATACCTTTTTTTTTTATTTATACCATATTTCAAGTTCACAACTCTACTAGATTTCAAGCAAAAAGGCAAAAGTCTAGGTAGGAGTGAGGAGACCTTTCTCCATATTACACAATAATTCCCAAAAGTCAGCCTATAGAAACGTATAGATTGAAGTCATAGGTCAATAACTTTTCCCTCCGATGTGTCTCCATCATCAAGGTCGAAGCCCCACAACAAAATGATATGGTATCATGTGAGTGTGCCCTATATCTACCCAAACAGTAGAGCTCTAGCGTACGTATATGCTTTCGGACTAGGACAAAGTGACGAGTCACGCTTTCAAATCGCACTTAAAATGATACGGTTGTCCATAATGAGCTAGTGGTGTACGTTCATTTTTCTAATTATTTGAAAAATTGTAATACAACAAGCATAAGCCAAAGCTTAGCAAAAGATAAGACAAATACATAAATCAATCGATCTAACACACTCTTGATTCCTAGGATTCACCTACAGTGAACATATAATGCAAACGACAAGTACTCAATACTTATAATGTACTCACAACCGCGTGTAGCACACAAAATGTAATTGCATTCAACAAATGTTCCAATTCATGCATAACATATCATTTGGTCCACCCCTATTTCACGATTTTAACCAATGGCAAGTTGGTACCGTGTGGGTCACTTCCGGCCTATCACTCAACCAGACTTCTGGGGAACCCTATTACCCCCTAGGTGTGGCATCCCGAAAATTCAAAGCCAAGCCTTAAGGTGTGTTAAATGTCTTTAATTAGGTGATAGAATTTTATGGCTTATGCTTTAGCCAATTTGTCTTTTAATTTGATGAATTTTGCTTGTGTTGTGGAAATTTAAATTTAAATGCTTGGCCATATGATTTAAATTTCAATGATTAAAAATATCCCGAGACTTTGGCCAAGATGAAATTTGAATTTAGAAATATTTATAAAAAGGAATTCAAAAAAAAAAAAGAAGAGAAAATAGGGTTATTTTCGAAATGGGCCTTGGACCCATTAGCCAAAAGCTTGGTGGGCCAAGCTAGTCGGCCCATTGGGCCCAAGAAGGATTTTCGACCAGCCCAAGGGGGATGGCCGGTTGGGCCTAAGCCCAAGCCCAAGCCCAAATTGAATTAAAAAAAATTGAAATTACAAGTGGCCAAAGGAAGAGCATGCATTGGCCATGGGTGTGGTGGATCAATCATTACCTATGATGAGCCTAGGGGAGTATAAGAGGGATGAAGAGAGAGAGAGTGAGCAGTTTTTCTTCATTTGGCCGAGAAAGGAGAGAGTGAGGGAGAGAATTCGAGAGAGAGAGGAGGCGGAGCCGAGAGGGAGGAGCCGCCCGTCCGCCGTCGCCGCCTTGTCCGACCGTCCTACGCTGCCTTGTGCTTGCTGTTCGTTCATCTTGGAGGCAAGTGGGGGGTCCTTTACTTCTCTTGCATGTTGTTTTGATGGTTGCATGTTCGGTTTGAGGGGTGATTTGGGCGAAATACCGAAGTGAGGGTTGAATGTGTTCATGTTATGTGGTTGTTTCCGTTCGGTTGGTGGTAGACAGTATCTTATTCGAGCTTGCATGTGTACTTGGAGTGCGATTTTGGCTTCGGTGTCTTCATGAAAGTTGGAGCTAACATCTTTTAGTATGACATACTCGAATTTCATGGAAAACGATGGTGATATGTGGGGTCAAAAGCTTTGTTATACGGAGACTTCAGATCTGCGAATTTCCTACTGACCTTTTGTTGATTTCTTGGTTGCATGTTGATTTCGGTTGGAGATCTCACTTTGTTGTCTTCTTGAAAGTTGTAGGAAACACCTTGAGCTACAACATACTCAAATTTGAGGAGAAACAAATGAGTATAGCCTAGTTAACCAGTTAGATCTTTGAGACGGATGGTTCTGTTGAAGTGAACCGAGACACCCGAGACTTCAAGGACTTAAAAGAGGATTATAATTTGGTTATTTAATCTAGATCTCTTCATTAAACTTGTAAAGGACACATTGATATATAACATACTCGAATTTCAGAAGAAACGAAAGAGATTTGATGGGTCAAACCTAAGTTTTTCGGTGATGTTCGTTCTGGACGAAACGGTAGAGGTTCCAGAAGCTTCGTAGAGTTATATAAATTAATCTATAAAGAATTTGGCTTAGAGTTCTTCATGAAAAATGCACGAAAATATGTTGGCTATCATCCTGTAAAATTTGGGAATTTTATGAGGTCATATGAGTATTTTAATTGAATTAATTCGAAAACTGTGCAATCTGGCCATGATCCGAATGTTGTGTGTATTTTGTGGAAATTTGGGAAACTATGTGAAATGCAAATTAGCCATGGATTTTATGTGAAATTTGATTCTAATTGTTTGTTTAATGATTGATTGAAGATTATGATTTTTGGAAAATCATAAATATTAAATATAATATTTATTTATGAAAATAAATAAATATAATAATATAATAATATAATAATAAAATAATAAAATAATAAAATAATAATAAAATAAAAGGTGGATTATTTTATTGGCCATGAGTCCTATGGAATTATGATGCATTGCTATATGACATTGATGCATGTATGATCATGAATTATGATGTATTGTTATATGGGCGATGTATGAATGATCATGAATTATGATGCGTTGCTATATGACATTGATGCATGTATGATCATGAATTATGATGTATTGTTATATGGCATTGATGTATGAATGATCATGAATTGTGATGCATGTATGTAAATCATATGCCATGAAATAACAAGATGAAAAGGATGATAAAAAGTGGAAAATGGTATGTGAGTAAGAGGTTGTGGCGGAGGATGATATCTGGTGGCCGAGTGGCATAATTCCAGAGATTCCCTGGGAGTTTCAGGATGCCCGGAATGTGGGGGGCCGGAAGCCCTGTCGGAGGTTTCTGCCCGAAGGGAGTGACTCGCGATGCCAGGATTAGGGTGCGAGATCCCCGGTTAGAAGGGTAAAGGCGGAAGCCCCTGTCGGAGGTTTTACGCCCGAAGGGAATGCCTCGTGATGCTAGTTGAGATGCGAGATGCCCGGAATGTGGGGGCCGGAAGCCCGGTGGCCATGAGATGGCTGGGATACTGGGATCCCTGTCGGAGGTTTCTGCCCGAAGGGATGGTGATGATGGTGAATTTGATAATTTGAGAAAAGATAATGTGGTGATCAATTGATAAATAAAAGTGGAAATTGATCTATGATGATGATATGATGTGATATGCACGGTGATGCATGGTTAATGATGATGTGATATGCATGGTGATGCATGGTTAATGATGATGTGATATGCATGGTGATGCATGGCTAATGATGATATGATGTGATATGCATGGTGATGCATGGCTAGTGATGATGTGATATGCATGGTGATGCATGGCTAATGATGATGTGATATGCATGGTGATGCATGGTTAATGATGATATGATGTGATATGCATGGTGATGCATGGTTAATGATGATGTGATGATAATGATATATGAGACGCCATGATGATGATATATATGTTATGATGATGCATGAATACGCTTGACATAAAAAAGGTAAGCAATGCCGCATTGTATGATGGTATGCATGGTGCACTTTGAGTTGTTATTGGATTTCCCTATCTGCTGAGTGGTTGTACTCACCCGTTTTGGGGATAACATTTCAGATTAGCACTATGCCGCTACCTGCTGTTTCGCGTGGGGTATTTTACGGTCTACCGTCTGATGTTGAGGTGGAATGTACGGAGTTAGATTGTCCCTCTGTACCCGGATTGACGTTCATCCGAGTGCGATACATAGTTATGTATGATATCGGCCTGGTTGGGGGCCCTGTCATACAAGAGTTCATTTCTGTTCACGTCCGTCGAGATGGTGCTATGCGAGGGATCTGCTGCCGCCACCACCGATGCACCGGGTTGGGTGTGAGACTCACGCGCGACGAGTAGGAGCCGAGCTTTTTGATGTAGATAATCGACACCTTTGATGGGAGCTTGTGCGCTTGATGTAGAGGGTTGATAGTTTCTTTTTGAGATTTTAGGTAGGACATGGCAGAGTCCTCGCTTTTCTTGTTTTGTATCGACCCGAGAAAGGAGGAGTCCCATCTTAAAAGAATATGTAAATAAAGTGTCGATGTTCGTATATAAAATCATGATGTGTAGCTGGTGTGTATTTGTATCATGGGTTAGAAGGGAGATAGATGACGATGTGAATTTTGCTTCCGCTATGAGTCGCGCATGGGACCGCAAAAAAAAAAAAAAATGCCTCGTAATCGGCAAGGCTTAATTTAGCCAAGAGATAGAGATGATAAAAGATGTAACACCGGCGCTGGTGACGACCGGGAAGGGTTCGGGGTGTCACATAGGCATCCCACTCCAAGGCATCTAGGGAACACACAACATTCTAAGAAACTCTCTCGACATCCATTCCAGGTCATCATTGAGGAAATCACGCCACATAGGCTTTGGGTACCACTTAAGTAATCCAATCACTCATCGCCAAGGGTTGCCATCTGTAGCCTCATATGCATCCATCACCACACACGGCATGCATATGATGTGGCATTTTATTCTATCAATTGTGTGCATAGGCTATAACATGTAACTATTCCAATAACCTGATATCTCATGCACACTCAATAGTCAGTAATTACATATTTTGCCACTATAATTAATAATTACGTTAATACCCTAAAAAACCCTAAATCGGTACACCTGTGACAAATTTACAATTTTTTTTAACCATGAAAAACTTCAAACCAATACATTTATGACAAATTTACCACAATTGACCACAAAAAATCTTAAACTAGTACACTTATGACAAATTTACTCCAAACTAATTTATTCGATTGCCAAAAACCTTAAACCGGTACATTTATGACAAATATATCATCTGTTGCGATGGGGCTAGCGATCGAACAAAATATAGACGGAAGAAGAAAAATAAATCGGACACCGAATTTACGTAGTTCAGTCGTAAAGACTTACGTCCACGGGGAGAGCAGCAACGAATTTCACTATAGATCAAGCGATATAAGGAGATTACACACTCAAGTCACTCAAATACTCTCTCAGTGTTTTCCAAGCCCTAATTTAACCCCAAACCAAAGTCACGACACAAAATTATCACACAAGCTAAAAAACAAACGCTGAAAAAGAATTCCTTTTCTTGATCGTGCTTCAGCTTGAAGATATGCGACTCCTCCTTTTCTCTCGTACGGGTGCAATAGCAACACCCCGAAAAGAAGACCTTTTCGCGGCTTCCTTGGATGACTTCTTCGTAGGGTTTTGGTCGGTAATTTTTCAGAAGCCCTACAAAAGAAGACCTGCAAAGATCTGCTTTTATACGTGGGTGTGCAAGACGTGTGCAGGGACTCCATCTTTACGCCAAAGAAGGAAATCGTGCGCCCAACCTTGGGCCCACCTACGCTCCATGCTTCGCTGAACGTGCGTGTGTGTGCCCAGAGTCAACACTTTGACTCTGGGCCCACCTATTCTCAATTCATGTACAGAGCTTCGTGCCAAAGGATTTCGGCGGGGCATGGGCTTCGGCAACTTCACTCCAAAGAGGAAAAATTCCTCTTTTAATTATTTCCTCTTTTTGTAAATCCTTCGCGAGTCCACCGAAATTCCGTGTTTTAGCAAACACTCAAACTCGAGTCATATTTAACAATCTCCACCTTGGCTCGACGTTGGAGCCAAATTACAATCGCTTCATAAAAAAAAAAAAAATCAAATTCTGCTGCTACTTTCCCATAGCCCCCAATGGGTTCAACTGCCACAGATATTATCCAAGTCCAAGCCTCGCTTGAACTTTGCCATAACTAAGGACCTCATCAGAATACCAACTCTACATGCACCTTTAACTGCTTTGCAAGGATTTTATGACATAACCTCCTTAACCGCAGATAAAGCAAAACCATTGTTGCATTCATATCTATCAGGAGATCGAATACATACCTTGTCAATATCAGCAGTTACAGCAACCATTGGCTCTATAGGCTCCACCTTGCTATGAGCACCATCTGTGTCGATTACTTTGTTAATACTCGTACTCGCTACCTCAGGAGTTTCTGGTCGCAACTCCACCTCAAGCTGAACACCGTTAAGATCCGAATTAACACTGCCACAAACACTCCTAGCCAGAAGTACTTGAGACTCATCAAGGGTAACTTCTCTGCTGTTAATAGGTGAATTTATATCTGGGCACCACAACTGATCACCCTGCTCACCTTGTGCATAGCCATGGAATATGCATCTTGCCCTCCAATCAAGCTTACCATCACTTACTCGAAAATAACACGGGAAACCAAACATTCTAAGAATAGAATAATCAGCAACGTTACCTGACAACACTTCTTCAGGAGTCTGCCATTTAATAGCAGTTGATGGGGATCTCTTCACTAGGTAGCTTACCGTACTTAGCACATCAACCAGGAATCTCCTAGCCATACCAGCACTAGAGATAATTTTTCGGGCCGTCTCTAGTAATGTTTCACTCATCAATTCTGCAAATTGTTGTGATTTACTAGCACTAGTGCGGTATTTCACTATGCTCTCTTTCATGCAGAATTTATTTGACAGCTCTGAGCAAAACTCCATGCTATTGTCAGTTTGCACATGCTTGATCGACTTACCAGTCTCCGTCTCAATCAAAGCTCTTAACTGCGAGATCATAACACCAGCATTAAACTTGTGCCTTGGCACAAACACCCAGGTCTTCCTCGAATAGTCAATAGACTCTCGAACAGATGCATCCGACGTCTCTGCAGCGAAATTTATCACTGTCTCACGTTGAAGTTTATACAGGCCATCATGCTTGATTCCTTTCATTATCACCAGGGCACCTCGAACAACCTTCAGAACTCCACATTTTGAAGAATACCTGCAACCGGCTGAATCTAGGGCACCCAAGGAAATTAAGTTATTTTTCAATTCTAGAACATGCCTCACTCCAGTCAATGTCCTCACGATACCATCATGCATTTTGATTTTAACATCACCAACACCCACAACATCGCACTCAGCGTTGTTCCCTAACTGGACTTTATCACTACCCGTGCATTAATAAGTGATAAACCAGTTTCTATTTGGTGTGACATGAAAAGAACAACCAGAATCCATAACCCATCCATCAAGCGATGAATCATTAGTAACAGACAAGACATAATCGGCATTATTTGCTACAACTGCAACATTATCTGCAGAATCAACTATAATTCCCTTACCCTTCTCATTCTTCAATTTAAGGCAATCTCTTCTAAGATGCCCCCTCTTGCCACAGCTCCAACAGACAACATTAGCAGTTCTAGATTGACTACGCATGTTCATATTAGTACTACCATTACCCATACGTGTTACAGATCTTCCTCTATTTTCACCTGCTAGAGCAGTAGATACAGATTCGCTAGATTCTCTTCTACGAATATCCTCGCTCAGAATCAAATCTCGAACCCCATCAAGCATCAAACTTGTTGACCCAGAGGAATTACTAACAGCAGTAACAGTAGTATTCCAACTATCAGGCAATGAGGATAACATAATCAAAGCACGTACCTCATCTTCAAAATCAATCTCAATTGAACTCAATTGACTAACAATCACATTGAATTCATTGATATGATCTGCAACTGACGCACCTTCTTTCATCTTCAAGTTAAATAGATGTCGCATCAAACAGACCTTATTGATCGCAGAGGGCTTCTCGTACATATCCGATAGGGCTTGCATCAAATCAGCAGTGGTCTTCTCCTTCAGAATGTTAAACGCGACATTACAAGCCAACGTCAGCCGAATAACACCCATAGCTCGTCTATCCAGCAAATCCCAATCAGCTTGCTTCATCGTCTCTGGTTTCTCCCCAAATAAAAGCAAGTGCAGATTCATCTGGTAAAGATAATCTTCAATCTGCATCTTCCAGAAACTAAAATCCTTCCCATCAAATCTATTGATTTTCACTTTTACTTCTTCTGTCGCCATCGATTCACTTCAACTTAGCCAAACCTAGCTCTGATACCACTTGTTGCGATGGGGCTAGCGATCGAACAAAATATAGACGGAAGAAGAAAAATAAATCGGACACCGAATTTACGTAGTTCGTCGTAAAGACTTACGTCCACGGGGAGAACAACAGCGAATTTCACTATAGATCAAGCGATACAAGGAGATTACACACTCAAGTCACTCAAACACTCTCTCGGTGTTTCCCAAGCCCCAATTTAACCCCAAACCAAAGTCACGACACAAAATTATCACATAAGCTCAAAAACAAACGCTGAAAAAGAACTCCTTTTCTTGATCGCGCTTCAGCTTGAAGATATGCGGCTCCTCCTTTTCTCTCATACGGGTGCAATAGCAACACCCCGAAAAGAAGACCTTTTCGCGGCTTCCTTGGATGACTTCTACGTAGGGTTTTGGTCGGCAATTTTTCAGAAGCCCTACAAAAGAAGACCTGCAAAGATCTGCTTTTATACGTGGGTGTGCAAGACGTGTGCAGGGACTCCATCTTTACGCCAAAGAAGGAAATCGTGCGCCCAACCTTGGGCCCACCTACGCTCCATGCTTCGCTGAACGTGCGTGTGTGTGCCCAGAGTCAACACTTTGACTCTGGGCCCACCTATTCTCAATTCATGTACAGAGGCTTCGTGCCAAAGGATTTCGGCAGGGCATGGGCTTCGGCAGCTTCACTCCAAAGAGGAAAAATTCCTCTTTTAATTATTTCCTCTTTTTGTAAATCCTTCGCGAGTCCACCGAAATTCCGCGTTTTAGCAAATGTTCAAACTCGAGTCATATTTAACATCATCCTTTAAATTGGATTAACATCACAAAAAATGTATAATTGTGACAAATCGAAAGTAAAATTCCAAACTGGTATACCAATCAATTGTTACGTATCTTTCAACTTAATAATTTGATAGTTTAATTTAATGGAAACTAACATATAGTAAATTTGTCAAAAGTGTACTAATTTAAGGTTTTTGGTGGTCAAAAAATTAATTTGAGATAAATGTATCATAAGAATACCGATTTGTGGTTTTTCATGGTATTAACTCTTAATAATTTGAAGTCATCATCAAATGACATCACATCACAATGAATTTTATCTTGTTGGGAAGCTAAGATGTGTTGGTTGACTTTCCAAAAGACATCATTTCAAAATTCTCATGTTTTCCCTTCATAAATGCTTCATTTTTAAAATTGGTTAGAACAAAATAGTTTTGCCCACTTTTAGAAATTACTTTGATTAAAATAGTTAATGACTTCCAAAATTTTTAAATTTTGGATATGTCACAGAAAAGATGATGACAAATAGTTTTCATGAGAACAATAGGTCAAAATCGACATGTAACTTTGCCATTTATTTGCTTGAAATTGGCGTAAAACAGAACCTCCAAGTAGATTATGTAACGCTTGAGAAATTAGTTTTCATCAAACTCAAAACACCATTTAAAAAAAAAAATTGATATGTTGTAGAGAAAAGAGTTTTGAACAAGTTTTGTGAAGAAATCTTGTCAAAATTCTAGCTAGAAAAATCTATGGAAAATAAAAAATTAGTGAAGATCACGATCACAACAATACTAGTCAATTAAGAACTGAAGAGAAACACGACCATTTGACCACCCAAACTGACATAGAAAAATATGAAATTTAACTATGTTAAACTTTAAGATATTGAAAGAAACTTTAAAGAAGGAAGTTTCTCAAGATCTGATTTGGAAAAGTAGCAGCAAAAAATGGCAATATAGAAGGGTATCACATGCATGAGTTTTCTAGGCTTGAACCAAGTGCACGAATCAAATCCTACTATAATCTCGCAGACTTCCATGCATCAAAGCACCACACCACAAGCTAAAGCATCCATGCAAGATATCATCTCACTTCTGAAAGAGTTAGTATGAGCACCTAGAGGGGAGTGAATAGGTACAAAAGCAAATTTTGCAAAATATAGTATAAAACTTTTTCCTTTTAACCAGGGTCTAGATGAGAATAGACTTTGTAGAAAGAATCAAACTTTAACAAATAAATAGAGTTACAAACAAAGTAAAAGAGTTCAAGGAAGAGAATAAAAACACAAGGTTTATAGTGGTTTGGCTTAATCCAAGCCTACATCCACTCTCCCGCACTGACAACCCACCGGTTGGATTTCACTATGAATCAAAAGAGTTGTTACAGTATCATGTCCTTGATTCCACAGTGTAGAGACTCTGCTACACTTTTTCAAGGTCTCACAAGAATCTAAACTCTCTTTTGAGTACAAATTTACGCTCTACAATTGTATTAGTAAAGAACAAGGAACTTCAAAATTTGAAATTTATCTATCATGCACACACTATCGAATAACTAGAGCGTCTTCCTTATATACTCCTCCATGCCTACATAATCGTTGACACTTTTCAAAGGAGTTCTTCTAATCTACCTGTTGGACAGAATCAATTAGGGAGATCTCGAGTTATTTAAGGAATATGATGATAGCCCATCAATTATGCTCGCCCATACAATTAGGATCTAGGTTTCCATAAGTAAAACCTTCTAAGTATACTTCGCCAATCAACAAATCCAAATTACTGGAATTGAATTCAAAATGAATAAAAGATCTTGAGATGTTATTTCCAGCCGTGAGATCTTCTTTAGCCGCTCGAATCAAATCCTTAAAGAAATACTTGATTATGGATAAATCTTCTTCGATGGTCTAGAAATTGTCAATGAGGGCAAACTTTAAATCTTGAGTATGGCGGTCTGGCGATCTTTAAACTTTGACGAAAGAGTCTGCAAATCTTTAGAGTAGACTGATTGAAACATTTGTCAACTTCAAAACAAATAAGGAAGTTTTCTCCAACAATCTCTCCATTTTCTATGATGACAAAACTTTCATGCAGATTTGGATACTTTTGACCTACAAAACAATACTCAAGCAAACAATAATATCTCATAAAAGATAAATGGATTAGGATAGCATCAAATCTGCATCCACATGAAATGAGTTAGTTTTGTAAAAACAACTATCTTTGCCATGAGAATATCAACAATGCTTAAGATACTGCAAGCAATCAAAACACAGTCCAAACCATCAAAGTATAGTCCAAGCCAGTCACAACCAAACAAAAGGAAAGTCAAACAAAAGTCAAATCTGCAAATCTACACCAACATTCTCCCCATTTTTGTCAGCATTAAAAAGGTAGAGATGAAATATAGATTTGAATAAAATTAAGATTGCTTAGGAACGCGAACAAACTGGAAATCTCTCATTGACTTGACAGTCTCCTCTAGCTTTCTCAATTCCTCCTTCAATTTGTCTATTTCCTCACCCTTGGTAGTTGCTTGAATTTGAAGATTAAGGGCCCGAATTTGATTGTGCAAAGAAATTGAAGAGTCTTGACTGGCATTCCGCATATTCTAAACTTCACATCCTAAGGTATAAATCTGGCCTTGCGTCTCCAAAAGAACATCAAGCAACCTTCGAAAGTCTGCTTAGTTGTCAGTTTGAGTGATTGCTTCAACATGATCAGTTTGAGGAGTATTGGTAGATGATGGCATTTCAGTATGAGCACCCAGACTTGGAGATGAAACCTCATGACCTTTTTTAGGAAATTGAGAGGCATATACATCTTCTGGATTGGCAGGAGAATGACTAGCATCATCACTAGTAAAAACAAGTGAAGAAGTATCTCTTTTCTTAGCAACTCCCCCTATTTCAGTGCCTTCAGGTGGAGAGAAGTACTCTTTAAGCTCTATCTTGTCCTTAGTGACATGATGATCTTGTTCTCCTCTTTCCTCTTCTTCTGCAGTTCTTTCTTCTTTTGCTGCTTTTCTCAATGCTTCCCTCTCCTCACGTCTCTACTCTATCTCTTCTTTGTCTTGATCCTCTCTCTCCTTTGTCTCTAGAACAAAACGTTGAAGGTTTCTTAAGGCAAGAGTGGAAATGGTAACATTGTCCTCATCTTCTTCATCCTCCAAGATGAGTGTTCTTCTTTTCTTGGATGCAACTGTCATCAGCTCCTTGCCTTTACGTTTTGCTGTCATAGAGTCTTATCAAGTCTTGACAGGGTTTTTCTCCTTAAATTGCTCAAAAGCCTTGTTCAACTCCTTCAGACGCATTTTGGAAACCATTTTCAGTCCCATCACTATTTGATCACACGTTCGAACACGTAAGATTTTGGGAGGCTGAATATGAAAATGTCTTAATAACTTAGTAACAAGAGCTAAATAAGGAAGTTGGCCATTGTCCTTTACCATCGATCTATACATATGAAACATGATAGTGTATGGCAGGGAGAACTTTTTGCCAGCATTGATAGCATACATTAGCTTCGCTTTTGAATTGGAGACTTCAGTCTTTGAAGTCGATTTGGGTCTAAGACAATTGATCACAATCTTGTGAAGCAGAACATTTCAGGCATTCATCCTCAAGTACGAAATTCGTCCTTCCCCCATTCCATCCCGAACAAGCTCTACAGTCGCATGACTGATAGACACACTAATTGATTGGAACATCCCTCTCTCTACTCCAATCACATCAGCTAGAGTGTCCATATCAACTACATAATCTTGGTCTCGAACACTAAAAGAAAATATATTCGCATAAAAAAAGCTTAGATTAGAATAGAAATATGCAATAAATTTTGGATAAGCCACTGTTATCTCAAAACAAAATCGTTCAAGTTGAAGCAAGGTGAATTTCTCTCGCAACTTCATGTTCAGAGAATCGAGAAAATCAAAATCCACATTTCTTGGGTTCATCATCCCTCGCTTCAGCAACTTAGAGTAAAGTCCCTTGTCTTCCTAAGAGCGAAACAAATCTGTCATTTTGCTTTGAATATTCGTGGCAACACCCATTCTAGGCTTAAAATGAGTGAATATCTTTTCATCATCATTTCCATTAGGTTGACTAAGTCCTCCAATACATGGATCGCTTGGAATATTCGCAAAGGCTCTTTCTGCCGACCCCGCAGGAGGAACTCCCAAACGTTCCATTGTTCGCAAAAAGTGGGTTTCATTTTGATACTCTTTCTCTTTTAAAAATTCATCAATAAAGTTCAAGGAAGTACCTCCCTCCTTCAAGGTAGAGTAGAGTTTAAAGGTAAAAGCAGGCTTTTGAGTTCTTACAGGTTCTACATCCTCAATAATTTCTTCCTCCGCTCATTGATGAACATCTTGTGGTCTAGCTTGAGGAGAATGACGCGGTTGAGAATGTTGTGGATTATGCTGCTGTCTTGGAGATTCTTTTTTCTCCGTAAGATCAAAGTGCATAGGACCCTCACACATATGTTGTGGTCCCCTGCTCTCAAGCCTTGAAGACTTTCTTTGGAAAGACATTCTCACAAGCTTTGAGAAATTCCAAACTCAATTCACGAAAAAGATGAAAACTTTGAGGATTAAACTAGAGAATCAAAGTAAGAAGGTGATGTGCTACTTCTAGGGTTTTGTGAGTAAAACAGAAGAAGACATACAGTATATAAAGCAATCGAAACAAGGTATACGGATCACCGTAGAAGGAAAATTAGAAAATGCCTTTTCAAAAAAATAACTACCTTTTTCAAAATAGATAATTGTAAAAAAAGATAACTTCTTTTTCGAAAATAAATGATTGCTATAATTACAAAATTTGGGAAGATAACATCAATCAATTGTACATTAATAGGCATTCGTACCTTTTTGAGATTTAATCCGAGAGATAAATTTCTAAAAATGAAATAACTTACAGTCATGATTATTGATCTTCTAAGTCTGAGTATCCTTAGACTTTTATCCCTGAGTCTAAGCTTCTTCAAACTTTAAGATATTAAGTTTGAAACAAATTGACTCAAATTGACTTTTCTCTAGAGGTTTTGTAAATATGTCCGCCAGCTGATTCTTTGGGTCAATAAATTAAATCAATACTTCTCCATTTTGAACATGATTTCTAATAAAATGATGTCGAATCTCTATATGCTTTACTCTTGAATGAAGAATTAGATTCTTAATGAGATTAATCACGTTGGTGTTGTCATATTTGATCTCAATGCAAGAATCTTCTATTCCAAAGTCTCTTAGCTATTGTTTTATCCATAAGATTTGAGAATAACAACTTCCGAGAGCCACATACTTTTCTTCTGCTATTAAGAGGGTTACAGTACTTTGTTTTCTTAAAAACCAAGATACTGTCATGTTACCAAGCAATTGATAAGTGCATGAGGTGCTCTTTCTATTAACTCTGCATCCTGCTAGATTTGCATCTGAATATCCAATGAGAGTAAAGTCTCATTCTTCAGGATACCATAAACCTAACTTGGAGGTTTTTGCAACAAATTTGATGATGTGTTTTGCAGCACTTAGATGAGATTTTTTGGGATCTGATTGAAATCCGACACAAATACAAATACTAAACAAAATGTTAGGTCTAAAAGTAGTAAAATAAAGAAGTGAACCAATAATACTCATGTACAACTTCTGGTGAACTTTCTTTCCTCCTTCATCTTTGTCCAACTTCGAAGAGTTTGACTGTAACGAGCCAAAGCGTCACGTACTAAGCGCAAGCGGAATTATAATAATAATAATAATTATTATCTTCTTGTCTAGCTTGTAATCTCCTTTAGATAACCCATAGCGTTTACCATTGGAGGTTAGCATGTATAACATGGATTATTTAAAATCTCAAGTTTATATTATAAGGTTATCCTACAATGCACATAGACAAGATCATAAAAGGCTTCCTTTCATTTTATCATCATCGGGGCATACAAAGTTATCGACCTGGACTCGTTCCATGTTCTTCGCCTATATATTTACATCATATACAAAACAAAAGTAAGGCGTAACAAAAAAACATAAAACAAAAAAACAAAAGTTAGTCAGCTTCTACAAGATCAAAGGCGTCTAGGCGCCATCCATCCCCGCTCCAGGTCCTCCTACTCCAAAGGGTAAAGGTCCGAACATCTCTCCTTCATGATTGACAAACCATGCAACGAACATCATCGGTAATAACTCAGCTCTACCATCATCCAACCATAAGGTGGCCTCATACTTGGAGAGGGTCATGTCAATGTCGGGATCATACTCATCATGAAGAGAAACATCAAGACTCACTACTGCCCCGTATTGAGCTACCGGCGGTACTTCCATGCTATCAATCTGAAAATGTAAGGTATGAGCAAACAACCTTGCCCAGTAAAAAATGATAAAACTCTAACTTAAACAATCCATAGCCATCAAAGTTACAAGTGAATCATCAAACAATTTAGGATACTAAGAGAATATATCACAAGCATAAATAATACAATTACTTAATGTAAGAAATCACCTTATATGCATCCACTTCTATACTTACCCTTCACAAACTCAATCTCACATCAAAATATAATGCAACAACAATAGATGAACTCACTCACCAAATAATTATATTTAGTGTGTATAAAATCCACCCTTGAATCAGTCATAACCGGGACTCTACCAGCCTGATCGAGTCACTTCTGGAAAAGTACATTATCCGGACTTCCACAATACCTCTAATTGTGGGCATCTCACTCTGAGGCATCCCGGCATCACACAACCGAGGTCCTCCCAAGACCACACAACAAGGGGCATCTCACTCCGAGGCATCTCAATATCACACAACTGAGGCATCCTTGATCACACACAAGGGCATCTCACTCCGAGGCATCTCAGTATCTCTCTACCGAGGCATCCAAGACCACGCAGCAAGGGCATCCCAAACTTCCGGGGGCATCACCGGTATCTCAGTACCGATGGGTTCATTCATCTTAAGCACACGTTTCACACCACCACACCTTTGATTAATGCATTTATCGTATGCAAAAGAAAAGACTCTAAAGGATCTATCTAACTCTCATGAAACTAGCACACATGTTGTCCGGATTATAAGATAAAACCCATTACGTCATGTCCCATTCCATGGCGAACAGATATTTATCCCATAATCAAGCACTATGCACCACACTCATTGCACACACATGATACTATATGCACTTATATCTCAAATGATATATGAGACTTACTTTTATATGACTAAATTCTATTATGAGGTTTATTAGGCTCTATGTACATCACGAAGACCTAATATAAAAGACTCTTCGTCTAATATATGTTCTCGGTCCAGACAGTTCACCAGCTAAACGTACAGTTTCAGTTTCGGACATAGAAAGTATATTAATTCTTGTCGAAATACTACCAAATTTTAGTATGTTATATTTAAGACATAGACTAAAAATTCTCGTGAAGAAAATTAAGTCTAATTCTCACTGTATTAAGAGTAACAATTGCCATAATCTTTACTAGTACCCTGTACCGACGTCCAGATTCTTTATCTACAAAGAAAATTGTTTCACTAGCCAAATCTTATCGATTTAATCTCAAATTTTGACGCGTTATTCCTTAAGATTTTTTCTACAATTTTTATTAAGGATTCGAAGTCCAAATCTAACTAGGTAAATACAGAAAATTCATATAATCAGTAAAGGTCAAACCGTTTCTCACAAAACAATTTACTGGTTTTACTAAGTTCACTTCCATCTCTACATTTTTATAGTCATATGGTTATAGCTACGTGTATAACTTGATCTTATAGATGTTCTATCATGTAAAATATTTCTTTCTTATCTCTATTAACATACATAAAGAAAATTAAACACAAACAGAAGACTCCATAACCGTTTTCACTTAGAACAGAATAGATACACAAATTTTCTCACTTCTAACTCAACGAAACAACTTGTCTATCCACAAATCTCTTCTAAAATACTCCAATGCTTACTCACAGCAACTCAAAGCAACTTCAGCATATATTTCTCTAACAAATGATCAATTCCACAGCTCGGCTCGAAGTACAAATGCATCCGTGAGTTCACTCATCACAGCATACACCATATCCATCCACTCGGCATCCATTTCATCACTTCGCTCAACACAACAGCATACTCACACAAGGATTTCGAAACATGCAAGACTCAAGAGTGACATGCAATAGCTCCTACCTTCAATCTAACACTCACTAAGCTTAGATCAATCACAAAACAGCAACTACAAACTATATCCATCATTGTTTGGTTAGATCCTCAAGCTCCCTTGATGAAACAATGGATAACTTTCAATTTAGAGTTAGATCTTTCCTTACCTTGCTTCAGCTACTAAACAACACAGAGATGCTTCAAGATCAACCCTCAAAATCAGCATGCAAGAAGAAGAAGGTTGCTGGTTTGCTTCTGGTTTTTCGCTGCTCAGCCAAGAGAAAAGATGAAGAAGAAGATGGGTTGCTGGGTTTTATATGGAGAGAGAGAGTGTGTACGAAGCTTAAGGGGGAAAATAAGTCTACAAACTAATCCCTAGGCTAGTGTAATGATGAGATCTTGTAATGATTATGTTCCTTGAAGTTTACATGTCTCGGTTCATGGGAATCAAAACCGTGGGTGAAGAAAAACAAAGAGAGAAGAGAGGTGTTGTGGCTTTCATGCGTGAAGATTTTCGCCACCTGTCAATCGTCGCTAATAACAGTTAATCGATATCATTCGTTAGTTCATTAGCTTCTAATATTTTCATCTAATTGCCTTTTGTTTCTACTTAATCCCAATTATACAAAGTCATAACATATCGAATGACATAACATATCGACTAGTCAATGTTAATCTATAAAGAATTCATCACAAAATGCTAAAGTTAGAAATTTATATTAGCATTATAAACATTAATCAAGTTATCATAACTATAATCTATAAAATAAATCATTTGGGCCTAAATATTCATTCCCGGCCCAACGGGCTCAATCTATAACAATCCGGGTCCACTAAACTAAATCTACAAATCTAATAATTTCGAACCTTGGCCCGCTTCAAGCCAAGTCCAAGCCCATAATCTCTCATTCAATTTCTTAAGTCCAATTCATGTGGCCCACTTACTTCTCGAGCCCACACATTCCTCAAAGTCCACTGGGTTCACTTTCCGGCCCAATCTAATTAATCTAAGTTCCTAATGATCTAATTACATTAATGAAGGTCGATGAAATTTGGGATGTCACATTGACATTGATATATCAATCTTTTTGCAATTTTCTAGACCGAACTTTTTAACAAGTTTTTTAGCATATTTTTCTTAATGAATGAAAGTCCCTTCCTTCAATTGCTTTACTTGTAGTCCAAGAAAGAATGATAGTTCACCAATCATACTCATCTCGAATTCATCTTGCATAGACTTAGAGAATTTCTTGCACGATTTTCGTTAAGTGATCAAAAAATGATATCATTAACATAGATTTGAATAAGTAAAAAAATCATTGCTTTCTCTTTTTGATAAATAAAGTAGTGTTTACTTTATCTTTAATAAAACCATTTTAGATTAAAAACTTACTTAATCTGTTGTACCAAGCTCGAGATGCTTGCTTTAAACCATATACCGCATTTTTCAGTCTAAATACAAAGTCTGATTTCATTGGGTCTTCAAAATCGGGAGGTTATTCCATATAGACTTTCTCTTGGATAAAACCATTCAGGAATGCACATTTGACATCCATTTATAATAACCTGAAATTCTTATAACGAGTAAAAGTAAATAATAATCTAATTGCTTCTAACCTTGCTACGATTGGTACGTAAGTCTCATCATCGCCTATCCCTTCTTCTTGTGTATATCTTTGTCTCATCATCGCCTATCCCTTCTTCTTGCGTATATCCTTTGGCTATGAGTCTTGCTTTGTTCCTTATGACTTTTCCTTTTTCGTCCATCTTGTTCTTGAAAACCCATTTAGCTCCAATAATATATTTACCTTTTGGTTTATGAGTCAGTTCCCAAATATCGTTAATACTGAACTGCCTGAGTTCTTCTTACATAGCTTCAATCTAGCTTTCATTAGTTAAAGCTTCTTATATGCTTTTGGGTTATATTTCAAAAATAAGAGCCACAACACTAGACTCTTCATGCCTTTTGGATCTTATATGAATCCATTCATCAATGTCACCAATAACGAGTTCTTTTGGGATGACTAGACTTGTGCTTCCAATTGCTGGTTGGTTTGACAGATTGTTGATCTTTTCCTTCATTTGATTCTTCAACGCTCGTTCGTTGTTGATCTTCTAAAGTCTAAGCTGTTTCTGGGGATTTAGACTTTGTAAAGTCTGGAGCAAATTCAAATTTTTCAGGTTGAGTCTGGATCGATTGATTTTCTATAAAATCTTAAAATTTGACATTCATCGATTCCTCCACAGATTGAGTCTTTTTGTTATATACTCTGTAAGCTTTGCTAGTGGTTGAATATCCAAGGAAGATGCCTTCATCTAATTTTTCTTCAAACTTACTAATTCGATCATTTGCATTTTTCAATATAAAACATTTGCAACCAAACACATGAAAATAGGAAAAAATTGGCTTCTTTCCTTTGAACAACTCATAGAGAGTTTTCTCTAGAATAGGCTTTAAAAAGACTCTATTAATAATATAACATGTTGTAGAAACTGCTTCAACCCAAAAACGAGAAGAAATGTTGCTTTCAATTAAAAATGTTCTAGTCATTTTTTGCAACAATCCATTCTTCATTTCCACAACTTCATCCTATTCTAGAGTGTATGGAGAGGAGAACACATGCTGAAAACCAGATTCATCACAGAATTTAGCAAAGTCTTGATTTTCAAACTCACCTCCATGATATGTTCATATGCTTGAAATAACATACCCTTTTTCATTTTGAACTTTTTTAGCAAATTTTATAAAATAAGAAAATGTTTCAGACTTACTGGCCAGGAAACCAAGTGAATCATAAATAATCATCCACTATTACTAGGCAATATTTCTTACCGCCAATGCTTAGGTTTTGGTTGATCCAAAGAGATCCATATGCAAGAGCTATAGTACACGATTAGCAGAAACTTGATTTATTTGTTTGAAAGAATTTCTAAACTATTTTCTCAATACACATGGTGTGCATAATTTAGATTTTTTGTATATTAGATTGGGTAGTCCACGAACAAGCTTCTTTGTTGAGATCTTGACCATTTGCTTCATGTTGATATGGCCAAGTTTTCGATGCCAAAGATTAGCTTCTTCTTGAATTGAAATTAGACACTGAGATTTTTCTAGTTTGATGTCCAATAGATAGATGTTCCCATGTCTTTACCTTGTGAAAGTCTGAGAGAAGTCTTTACTTGTTCCTGAACATATTCCTTCTTGAAAGTTGATTTTGAAACCTATATCGCACAGCTGGCTGATGCTCAACAAGTTGTAATTAAGTCCTTTCACTAAGGAAACATTGTTGATTGTGAGACTTCCAATCTTTACTATTCTGCAACCAACAATTCTTCATTTGCTATTTCCCCTAAAAGAAACTTTTCCACTATTAACTTACATAAGCTTTATAAAACAACTTGAGTTTCTTGTCATATGTCTTAAGCATCCACTATCCAAGTAATATTTGACATTTTTCTTAATAGTTGCCTGTATTTAAAAAAGAAACTCAAGCTTTCTTTGGTACCCATACTTTTTTGGGTCCAATGGAGTTAGTACAATATACAGTCTTTGCCCAAACCTTCTTAATAGGTTTCCAAATCATAGGACATTCTTTCTCAAAATGTTATTTACTTTTGCACTTAGAACATTTAAGAGCATTATGACAAATAGGTTTTACAAAAACTTTTTGAAAATGTTTTCTATAAAAGTCTTTTGTAGGTCTTTGTTTGATCATTTCCTTTACTTTTGGAAAATTGATCACTTTTGGAAAATCAATTAGAAGGATGGTTTCGGCAATCATTTCCAAGCCGGATTTGTTAAAATAAGGTCTTTGTGCTGAAATAATATTTTCCAATTTCTCAGATCCTATAGAAAACCTTTTTGAAATGCTCGTAATATCATTTTTCAAAAATGTATTTTCTTTTAAGAGAGAGTTTGCATTTTTTTTTTTTTTTAAAGAATAATATAACTTTTATCTAAGTTTTCGAACTTTTCTTTCCAAACAATCTCCTGTTGCTTTAGTGCATAATTTTCCCTTTTTAGTTCAGAAATCCTCTTGAGAGAGGTTTTGAGACTAAGACACAATTCATCAATATATTTAGAGACTTTAATAGGAATTTTTAAAACTCCTAGGATAGTTAAGGTCACCTAACTTGGTGAAATTACAAATTTGCCCCTAAAGCTTCTAAACTTACTTAATAACTTACTAATTAACACTAAAAATCATATAATAACCCTATTAATAGCTCCATCTCACTTCTAGAAATTTCAAAATTGTCAAGAATTTACCAAGATACCCCTTTTTATGCTATTCAAGTTTCATCATAACCCTTTTTTAATTTATTGAGGGCATTCTAGTAGTGAAGGAAGCTTTTCAATTCATACCCAATAATCACAATAGCGTAACATACAATTATTGAACTTAATCATACATAGAGTAAAATCCAGAATAGATGAAAAAAACAATCAACCAACCAAGCTCAAGAGAAACAAGTAAATCATTCAAGCTTATTCCTTAAAGTTTTCACTTATCTTGAGTGAAATTTTCAACAAAGCAAGCCTTTAATCACCTTGAAATCAAAATAATTACTAAAATTAACAAGTCTCAGACATTAGAAAAAAAAGGTTAATTGAAAAAATTTCAAATAAGGGCTTGTAGTGTCATTATTTTCTCAAATAAAGGTCTGAAGTGGACTTTATTTCTCAGTATCTGAAAAATGGTATGAAGTGGTTATGACTATTTCAAATAAGGGCCTAGGCTTACAGTTCGTCAAAATTTTTTTACAATTTAAATTAAATTAGATTAGATTATAACTTTTAAAAAAAAAACTTAAAAAGAAGGGAAAAAAAAAGAAAAAGAAAACACAAGTGGGAGGGTGCTTCCTCCGACTTGTGGCCACCACCCCATCCATGAAGGCAATGACAAGGTGAGGGTTGCTACCCTCTCCCACTTGCCGGCACTCGCTTTGTCGACAAAGGTTGCTAGCCTTCCTCTAAACACCGGCAATCTTGCTAGCCTTCACTACCACCCTACCGACGATGGGGTGGCACTAGACCCTCCCACTTGTGTTTTCTCTTTTCTTTTCTTTTTTTTTAGTTTTTTAAAATTAAAAAAAAATAGAGAAAAAGAAGAAAAAGAAAATTTTAAATATTCAAAAAGACAAAATTGCCCTTCACATTTGGTGAGTCCATGCCCTTCTTTGAAATTAATATATGCAATTTAGGCCTTTATTTAAAACAAGGTATGCTTCAAGTAGGGGTGAGCGGTTCCAAGTTTCAGTTCGGTTCCATCTGGAACCTAGAACCTGGAACCTACCATCGGGTACAGGTTCCTCAATTTTTGGAACTTGGAACTTACCCGTCGGAACCTGGAACCTAGAACCTACCCAGTCACAAGTTCCAAAGTCGGTTCCGGGTTCTTATAGGTTTTTTTTTTTTTTTTTCTTTTTTTCATTTTCAAATTTGAACTATAACGTATGCGCATACTCTACGGTAACTTCACAAATCTTAGCAAACATAGTTCATACCAATGCCAACTACTAAGAATTTGGACATACATAATCAAAACCAATAAGAAGTTTCCAAAGAGGAAATGAGATGCTTGATTAACTATAATTATTGTGTCCACATATCTCAATATATGTGCACTAAAGTTTAAATCGTCACATTTGCCATATCTCATATGCCTTATTAGCTAAGTCAAATGAAAATAATTAAGCAAAATATACTAAGGAGATGAAAAAATAGAAGTGCCAACAAAATCTCAAATTTTCATTGAGTTAAATGAAAATGATGAAGCAAAATATACTAAGGATATGAAAAACCAGAAGTGCCAACAAGATATCAAATTTTCATCTACTCCATAGTGTAAACTCTGCAACATTTCCCTATGATTCCTTTGGCACAACAAAACCCTACAAAGACATAGATAAAAACCAGTCAAAATCCTAAGTAAAGACATCCAAAAATCAATATTAATAATACTCCATGAAGCATGTCATTTTGCCCATCTAAAGTCTCATAAATTCTTTGACAACATAGTTCAAAAATTCAATGTACATAAGAGGAGTCTGCATTAAGATTACAATAAAAAAAAAAAAATTTGTTCATCAATCAACTTCTGCACAATTAAAGCAGCATAAACCCAACAAAAAACCTTGCTTGACTTCTCAACCGCTGGACCTATTACAGATGCGACACCACCAACTCTATTTATCGACGATAATCTCCGCATTAAGACCAACCATATCTAAAAGAAGAAGAAGAAGAAGAAGAGGTTAAATAAAATATTCACTTATCATATATACAAAAAGAATTACAATATATAATTATATAAATATTATTTACCTAACATAAATTGTTCAACGTTCTCGATACACTTTTCAACATCAAGTGGTACATAAACGGCTCTCAACCAATCTTGAGTGCAAATTAAAGTTTCCACTACTTTGGGAGTTAAAGAACTTTGAAAGCTATAAAGCACACGACCCGATGTACTAAAAGTTGACTCTGAAGCAACGGTAGTTACAGGAATGGATAAAATATCTCAAGCCATCAAAGAAATAATCTTATATTTTGAGCTATTGGTCTTCCACCAAATCAAAATATCAAGACCAAGATCATTTTCATTTTTTTTTTGAAGATACTCATCAAACTCGAACTTGTTGTTATCACAGTCTTGTTCATTCGAGTATAAAAACATTTTCTTCCAAGCTTGGCCGTCATACTTTTTTATTCCTTCATTACCACCCATATCAGTATTGGAATTGGAACTACTACTACTTGCACCCAAATTATGGGCACCAAAATCTTCATCACTTGAAATAAGAGAAGATTGTTGCTCATAAAATTCATACAAACGCTCCAATGCATCATTCACCTTGTAATTCATCTCTTTAATTTTATTCATCATCATAAATTTGTCCATATAAGAAACTCACATAATTTAGCTTGGCTCTAGGATCTAACACAATCGCAATCAACACCATCATATCCACTTTATCCAAGCTTCCATAATATTTGTCAAATCTTTCTTTCATTTTCATACCCATAGCTTGAAACTTAGGATCCGAAACATTGACCGCATCTTTCAAATATCTATACAAAAGAACTATCCATTCAAAATAATCATTTGAAGTAACATATGAAGTCCGAAACATCTTATTGGTGGCATCATATAATACTTTTAGAAAATCCGAAAGAATAATAGCATTTTCCTAATCATCATCCCTAATCATCATCACTAGGAGTTTTATGATTAAGCTCACTTACAAAAGATAAATCATGATCTTCCATCCTTTCGAAAGTTTTTCTGAACTTTATGGCGGTATCTAACATGAGGTAAGTGGAGTTCCATCTAGTGGCGACGTCAAGAACTACCGAACCCTTATAAGCGATCTTTTATCTCTCAATGCAAGATTGAAATCATTGGGCTCTCGTGGGAGAACTCCTTACATATCTAACCACATTTCAAATACGTGTAATGGAGTCACGTACCATAGTCAAGCCATCTCTCACAATCAAATTTAATATATGAATTGTACACCTCATGTGCAAAACACTACCATCTAATATCAACGACATTTGTTTCGAAAGTTTTTCCCTCAAATAGATAATTGTAACATCATTCGAGCTAGCATTATCCATGGTAATTGTGGGTACATTTTTTTTTCTATTCCCTACTCCTCAATGCATTTCTCTAAAGCGGAAGAAGTGACTGCTACTGTTCATCTTCGTGCTCTCAAGCTGCACCCGCGTGCTCTGTTCACTGGAAGGGGCTGCTGTTGGTTCCGATCAACCCAGCCATCCGGTGAGCAAATTTTTTTGAAGACGAGCTCCATCCAGAACTATTCTTCCCCTTCACCGAGCGATTTCGCCTGGTATGTCTCCTCCTGTCAAGAATCGCATCACGCTCTTTTAGGGCTTCGATTCTGCAGATCCGCCCCTGCTTCAAATGGCGTCTTCTTCGACTACGCCAGCTGGTTTATTGGGAAAAAGCCCTCAAGAGAACCCTAAAGATGGGTATGTTCCTTCCCCCCCTCGCCCCTCCCATGCTCGGTTCTCCTCGGTTGTTCGTGGTGTTCGTGGACGCTCGCGAAGTAGAGGACGTAGTCGAGCAAGGAAGTCTCGAGCTCTCCTGGGTAATATGCCTCCCCCCTCTTCGAATGTTGATGGCTCATCCTCCTTGTTGGGCCAGAATGCCAAGGAAAAATGGATTCCTGGTAGTGATTCGATCGCTGCCCCTGTTCGATCGTCCTTTGCCCAGCGTGAGCAAGGCGAAGCTCCGGTGGTTGGTGCAAGTAGAGCAGGGCTAATTGTTAGGGAAATCCCTTATGATGTTTTGAAGATGACAAAATAAATCAAAGGCTACTAACATGTTCAATGGTTGAGTAATAGACCATGCAGATAATAGAACATGTAAAGGATATTATCAAAGTCAGAAGACGGCCAGAAGACTGAACGTATCACATGTCCGAAGTATATTCTCGAAGATTTACAGACTTCGTGTCAAAGTCTCGAAGACCGCAAACTCAAGACTCAAAGTCGAAGACCGCGACTTTAGTGTCAAAGTCTATTCTACATTAGAAGTCAGCTCACTCTAACTAATTCCGGATCGAACGTGAATGATGAACCGTGAAGACGATTCTATCTTTGAAGCCGAACCGGAAAGACAGAGACTCTATCTTTGAAGCTGAACCGGGTACAGAGACCTTAAAGCTAAATCTGTTCAGAAGTAGATATGTTCAGACTCAGATTGTAAAGTCTACAGACTCATATTGTAAAGTCTACAGACTCAGACTTTACATCCAGAACTCGACAGATCGTAACTCAAGCCCAATCATATAACGGCTAGTGATCTGGTTTGGATTCCACATCAAGATTGATTTGATTGATTCAATCTAATTGATTGACGATTGGATCTTGAAGACAAGAACTTTCTATACGAAGAAGCTTTACTTATGGAAACCAAGATTTCGTTTGTATGGGCGATCGGAATCAATTTGGGATTTTACCTTTGTCACTCAACGGCTACCAAATCTTCTAGATACAGAGCTGTCCAATGGGTATATTGGAAGACGATTCTCCGGGATACTGTCCAACGCGTAGTTTGGAAGTGGAGGAGTATTTAAGGAGATCATGGACCGATGAGCAAGTAAGAGACGGAGCGTAGAATTTATAATTCCAAAGTCTGAGCGACTTTTGATCATATACTTGTCTCTTGAGAGCTTAAACGTTTGTAATCGTGAGAGAAATACCAAAAGAGTGACTTAGTGAGATAGTGTGATCTACTACTAAGTGTTTGCACTCGAAGTTGTAATCTCTTGTTGATTGCATAGTGGAATCCAGCCAAGAAGGCTGTTATCGTGGGAGAGTGGACGTAGGCTTGGATTAAGCCGAACCACTATAAATCTTGTGTTCTTATTCTCTTCCCTAACTCCTTTATTTTGTTCATACTAGCACTCTCAATTGGTATCAGAGCCAAGTGCTCGGTTTATAAAAGTGTTTTTACTTTTGAGTTAAAGATTCTTTATGGCTAGTATGTTGACACCAGGTCTTATGGAAGGGCAAAGCAACACAAGGCCACAATATTTCGATGGAAGAAAATACAAGCAGAATGGCCAGAAAAGAACAACAAAAGAAGATGATGAGCAAGGAAATTTATGCTTGATGGCACATTCAAAATCTGAGTCTGACTCAAATACAGACTCGAATCAAAGTACGACTTAGACACGGACTCGAGAATCGATGAGGAAATCGAGGAAATAAAGGAAAAGAAGAAGTTGGTAAGGAATTTTTTTTGGCACATAATTCTCATTATGCTTGAAATTCGATATATCATTGATTGATTGAGATTTTATAATGATCATATTTTTCTTTATGGAAGAAAGAATCGTATGATTTATTTTTGTGATTTGTGAGTTAAGATTTGATTTAGTACGTGTGATTATTTGAGATAATTCAGATTATTTTGTCTAATTTTATACTCTCAGATATAATCATATTTTGCAAAGTGAAAATCTGTTTTACGTGATGATGCAAGATATTCTTAGATATTCAAAGATTTTATTCTCTCTGATTTTATTGTACTATGGCCAAGTGAGAATTTATTTTCCAAAATATCAGTGTGTATAATATTCTTTCTTTGAGTACTCTGTTATGATGAATTAAGAAAGAATATTTGGTGATTTTATATTTTGCTCTAACGTCAAGGAAGGATCCAAATTAATGGATACCAAAAAAGGGAAATGAGTTAATTGCAGGAAATTCTTTAAGGGAAGGATGATTGCGAATCTACGCAAATTTTGGTGCAATCAGAAAATATCTCCTGTGACAATTGGTAATGATTTTTTTTTAATCAATGGTATATATGAAACATATACCTTGGGTAAGAGAAATTTTTTATCCTGCCTTGCAAATTTCTACGTGCATTTATCATGATTTTGGATGATTGTTTATTATATTGCGAATATCTTTTGTTATAAATATAAGGTATTGCAATTTTGGCACGTGACAGAAATATCTATTTTCCTTTTGCAAAATGCATATATGAAATTTATGCTCAAGAAAATCTCTTTGATCTCGAAAGATATTATGCATATTCATGGATATTCTTGCTATATGTTTAGAAGATATATTATATCTAGCAAGTTTGATCCGCAGATCAAATAATGATATTACGTGAGATTTTTGCAAAGATTATTATCTGTTAGAATTTGCAGGTCACAAAAGAATCTTCCATATGGATTTTGGATAGCTCAATCAGAAAATCATTGAGATTCTATACTATCTTTTGGAAGTTAAAAAATTCTATTTCTTGTGCAAAATTTTTGCTTATTGAGGAAATCCCTTATGCGTCGTACAAAAGTTTGTTAAGTTGATGCAGGTTGAATTCGAGATGAGCTTGGTTAAAAAAATAAATAAATTTTTGCCTCGAATTTCAAAATGCAAGTGATCGTTGCGGATGTTGATGATACAAAGGAAATACTGGAAAAATATTATGTTCAACAAGAAACAATTGTTTCTATCCGCAAATATTGTCATGATCATAGGGGGAGAAAGCAGATCATCAATCATGATCTTCCATCCTTTCGAAAGCTTTTCTGAACTTTATGGCAGTGTCTAACATGAGATAAGTGGAGTTCCATCTAGTGGCGACGTTAAGAATTACTGAACCCTTATAAGCGATCTTTGGGCTCTCGTGGGAGAACTCCTTACATATTTAACCACATTTCGAATACGTGCAATGGAGTCACGTATCATAGTCAAACCATCTCTCACAATCAAATTTAATATATGAGTTGTACACCTCATGTGCAAAACACTACCATCTAATATCAACGACCTTTGTTTCGAAAGTTTTTCCCTCAAATAGATAATTGTAACATCATTCGAGCTAGCATTATCTATGGTAATTGTAAATACATTTTTTTTTCTATTCCCTACTCATCAATGCATTTCTTTACCATTTTCTCAATCTCCTTACCCCTATGACTATGCATCACCACAAAGTTGATGATTCTTATATGCAACTTCCAATTTTCATCAATAAAATGTGTAGTGAAACACAAATAATTCAAATTTCGATTGGAACTCCATATATCAGTCGTGAGTGCGATCCTAAAATTAATCTTTCCAAAATAATTCTTCAAATAATTTCTTTCACATAAAAACAATTTCATGCAATCTTTTGCTACTATGAAACGTGATATATATTTGAAGAGAGGTTGTAACTCAGTAACATATTTACAAAATCCAACACGCTCAACCAAGGAAAAATGTTGTTCATCAAGGATGATGAACCGAGCAAGCATGAGCCTACAACATTATTGATTAAATGATCATGTCGATAAGACGCTACCAGTACTAGAATCTCCTTCTGCCTTGCCAGCCATGTTAACATTACATGGCGCAAAGAATTTCTACCTCTTATCTACATTACAAAGAAACCTCTTGCATGTGGTCAAATGCTTCCTCATTGCAAAAGTACCGTTAGCAACACAATACTTAAACATGGATCCACAATTAATGCACTTCACTTGATATATTTTTTCATCCTTATCACTGATTCTCGAAGAATGATTCCAGTATTCGGAAGTATATTTCTTATCATAAGGAAGATGAGAACCGAGTACCTTATTTGTGGCACTCAACGTAGGGGGTGCCTCTTATTCAATTTCATCGCTAGAAAACTCCCATTCCGTAATCGGAGTCATCTCCTCACATCCCTCCACCTCCATTGACATGTTATCTTGATACATTAACTTTGCACTATACAACAATAATAAAATATAATTAGAAATTTCAAAACAAATAGCAAACTAGAAAGTATTTATAAAACACCATTAGACCTAATTATACTATGCAGTGGAACCAATTTGGTTCAACCAAATTTTCTTCCTCGAGAAAGAAGAGAAAAACTCAAGTGAAAAAGAAACAAGACATAGAAGTTCCTCTATTTTATTTTTTCATTTTTCCACTGTTCATTACAAAAGCATTGAACAACTTCTCTACATATAGAACACAATAGAGTTATGGTGCACAAAATTAGCTCATATACGCTCCAAAACAAGATGATGGATGGTAGCAAACAGCCCAAAATTCCAGATAAACATGTCTAGTCATGCAAGTAAAATGGGGAGAAAAAAGGCAATAAAAGGCAGTATTCCAGATAAACATGTGCTTGTCAGTGGGTGGCAGCAAACAGCCCAATATTCATCAAAAGAGCTAAACAACATTGTCTGTTACAAGTTGCAACAGCCTCCCAACCATCACTTTACACTCCAAGTTCATGCAGCATAGCAATTGGAGGACAGGAAAACAAAAGGATTTATTGAGCACACAAGGATTTAACTAGCCTTCTGCAAAGTCGAAGAAACATAATCAGACAATCAAAGAAAACTAGCATTCCCTTCGGTGAGTTTAACTAGCAATTAGTTCGCCATCCCTAAAAGGAATTGAATGAAAGCTTTACTAGCAAATGCATACAAGATCAGGCATTGGGGCTTACCGATGGGGTTTCACAGCAACAACACTCTTGTCAGCGTGGCAAGTCGTCGGGATGGAGTAGCGGTAGTGGGCGTTGGGCAACGAGTGCAATGATCAACAAAGCAGGGACGGCCTACAACCCGGCGGTACTCGCGGGTGAGTAGGGGTGCGGAGGCGTTCTGCTACATGGCAGAACTTGTAGGTGACAGGGATAACTGGCGGAGCTGGGGGCTACAGCGGGCAGAGCAGGAGCAAGGTTCTGCTGCGTGGTGGAGCTCGTGGGTGAGAGGGAATCAAATAGCTGACAGAGTTGGGGGCTACAACAGGTAGAGCAGGAGCAGTGATGCTGGGTCATGGCTGCAGCAAGCGTTGATGCTGCGCTAGCGAAGCGACGGTGAGGGTGACCAGCAAGGCGAGGCTTGGGAACAGTGACGGGGGGCGGCGCTTCAGGAGTTCGGACGACTGTAGGGCGGCAGAAGATTGAACCGCTAGCAGCACTCACAGGTTCCGCAGGTGGAGACTTGGCAGTGCGGCACAGAGATGGCCGGTGGCTCGGGGGACGCTGGTGAAGGGGGCTATGCCGGTAAAGACCAGGTGTTCATGAATGGCAAGGGAATGTACGAAGTTGAGAGTTTGAGACTAAGAGGTTTATGTTCTGATTTGGGGCTTCCAGTTCTTTTCTTCCTTTGGAGCCATAAGTAACCGATTCCGGCTTCAGCAGGCAGAGCAGGAGCAAAGGCGCTAGGTCGTGGCTGCAGCAGGCGTTGGTGCTACGCTGGTGGAGCGACAAAGTGAGGATGATCAGCGAGGCGGGGCTTGGGAACAGCGACAGGGGGCGGCGCTTCGAGAGTTCAGATGGCTGCAGGGCAGTCGAAGATCGAACCGCTAGTAGCACTCATGGGTTTCGCAGGTGGAGACTCAGCGATGCGGCACGGAGATGGCCGGTGGCTCAGGGGACGCCGGTGAAGGGGGCTACACGGATAAAGACCAGGTGTTCATGAACGGCGAGGGAATGTGCGAAGCTAAGAGTGAGACTGAGAGGTTTCTATTCTGATTTGGGGCTTCAGCCTACCGGTTCTTTTCTTCCTTTGGAGCCCTAAGTAAACAGTTTTGAAACCGATTCCGGCTCTGGTTCCTTAACCGGTCCCCTTGGAACCGGGAACCGAATCGGACCCTCCAATACAGTTCCTCGATTCCCGGTTCTACCCAGGAACCACGCTCACCCCTAGCTTCAAGGCTTTATTTAGGGAAATAAATGCATTTTAAGCCCTCATTTAAAATAATGTCCACTTTGAGCTCTTATTTGAGAAAATGATAGCATTTCAAGTCTTTCTTTAAAATTTTCCGAAGTTAATTTGATAGAAATAGAGGAAACCATATACCTTGTGGGACACTAGATTGAAAGTGAGGGGTTGGACCTTCATTGTCTTGAAAGAGAGTGGAATAGAATTTTTTTTGAACTTGAAGATGTGAAGGTGATGAAGTTGCATGTTCAAGAGAGTAATAAAGGTAATTTATCTCGTCTTTCACATTTATTCTATATTGAAGAGTAATTTGAAATCACATATATTAGTTTGAGTTAAAAGTGATAATATCAATTAACAAAAGTTAATAGTAGTAAATATAAAGTTACTAGAGTTAAAAATAATATGTCATGCATGAGGTCATAAGAGCTATGAGGGTGATGAAGTTGCATGTTCAAGAGAGGAATAAAGGTAATTTATCTCGTCTTTCACATTTATTCTATATTGAAGAGTATTTTGAAATCACATATATTAGTTTGAGTTAAAAGCAATAATATCAATTAACAAAAGTTAATAGTAGTAAATATAAAGTTACTAGAGTTAAAATTAATATGTCATGCATGCGGTCATAAGAGCTAGGTTTGATGGATTCAATTAAGGAATATGGGCAAAACATATGGTTAGAATTAAGACATTTGTCCAAGCTATAGTAGTGGCAAATGGCATAGTTTGATTAAAAAAAAATGGAAATATTAGATTTGTTTAGACAAATACTTTATATTGCAAAAGACAAATAGGGAAATCGGTATTCATTTGAAACGCCGATAAATAATAAAATATTTTGAAACCACTAAAATTATTAACAGAAGATATAAGACAATAGGGAAACATTAACTCAACAAAAACTTAATGTTTGAAAGTTATTCAATACATATTCAAGAGTCGATCAGTTCCCAGTAACAATTACTTGTTGACACTCGAATTTTTGCTGACTTTTAGGGTATCTGTTTATTTTAAAAAGATACAAAAAAAAATATAAAAAGATGAATAAAAAAAGGTGAGATAAAAATGAATAAAAAGTATTAAAAAGAAAAAAGAGTCAAGTGGACCGGTGTAATTAAGCCCATTCTTTTCAATGCTTCCGCAGCCCATTCTTTTTTTTTTTCTTCTTTAGCCCATCCATTTTTTGTTTATTCTTTGAGCCCATCAGAACCTAAAATGAAGAAAAAGCCCAGCCCACAAGCTTGTCGCTTCTCTTCCTCCTGTGCTCCCCCTAGTCCCCGAGGAGAAAATATTCAGTGGTATGTGCGCGCCACGTCACTCAGATGCCGACACCTATCCCAAGCAGGACCCCTTGGAAAATGAGAAAAGGGCTGGTATTTGACTAGCTCGGCTCGGCTCCACTACAGAAAAGAAAGGACGGTCAACGTATTCCTCCCGCTCAAAATTTTTCTCTCTCCTCACTTGAATGGGCGGCTTCTCTCTCTCTCGTAAAAGAACCAACACTCGGAGCCTTCCTCCATTTCCTTCTCCGCACATCCCACCTCCTCCGCCTCCATCTCCGGCTCCAACTCCATCTCCGCCTTGCCTGTCCAAAAGCCTTGTTGGTCATTCGCCTCTGGCATCTCGATCTCATTCTCGAGCAACACTAGGCTCCTCACCACTGACCGAGCGTTGTCCCTAACGTTAGCTTGCTCAGTCGCGAGGGAGATTTTGGCAAACTTGGGTAGGGTCAACGGTGTGGCGAAGAAGGAGAGGCCTACTGCATTTTCTCTCTCTTCTTTTCAACAGAGAGCGCACTATCTCTTCCCGCTTCTACCTCTCTCTTCCTCAAGCACTCCTCTCCTCTCTGTCCCGAGCCCTATCACTCACCCAAGCGCTCCCCTCCTCTCTATCTCAAACCCTCTCACTCACCTAATTGCTTCCCTCCTCGCCTCATTCTTGGTTGATGATGGCGGAGCTCTACTTGATGGCTTCACATGGTTATCCGCCAAGCCTCGTTCTTGGTCAAGAGCAAGGCGCGAGCAAAGTTGTCAGGGTGAGTCTTGACTTCTCTCGGTTCCTCTCGATTTCGTCCGTCACGGATTCAAATTGGAACGAATTGGGTTTCGTGCCTAGGGATTAGGGGTGTGCAAAATACTCGGGAATCGCCCGGACCGCCCGGAACCATAACCACTCGGAACCGGCGGTTCTTGAGGGAACCGGTGGGTACTGGTTCGATTCCCGGTTCCATGGGCGGATCTGCCCGCCTACCCACCCGAACCAGACCGGAACCTTTTTAATATTAAAAAGAAAAATTACTAAAGGAAACCCTAGATCTCATCTCACTCCCTTCGTCTCCGGCTCCTAGTCCTATCACCATTTCGCCGTGTTCTCTCGCTGTCCACATCTCCATGTACTTAAATTTGGTTTTTCTTTCTTTGGCTTACTTTGATGTCACGTAATCGTTTTATGTTTAAAACCAAAATTGTTTCGCGTCAAAATTGGTCCCATGGATCCACCCGGGAATCCATCCGGTCCGGTTTCCGGGTGGATCCATGCAACAAACGGGTGGATCTCAGTTCTCATTTTTCGGAATCGGTCCTTAGCGGGCAGTTCCCGGTTCCTTAGTGAGTGGTTCCCGGTTCTATGTCGGGAACCGCCCGCCTAGACCATGCACACCCCTACTAGGGATTGCCGAAGCGCTTTGGATAGCTTCCATCGGTTGATTCTTGTGCGGTGTTGTCGATTTTGTTCTATTGTCGTGGCAGCTCCGTGCTTGCTGCTTGGCGTTCGGTCTTTGATTGGGTCGTGTGGTGTTTTAGCTCTGTAGCTTGTCATTAGCTGCGACTTTTGTGAGTTTCGATGCTGCACTATGCACGTCGTTGACTGGGCCTCTGTTATGTTGCAAAACTCTGGTTCTCTAGGAGATTCATCTATGTAAGATCTCTTGATCACGAGTTTTTTGTTTTTTCACCACTCTTTGTCTAAAAGATTGAAATTTTACAACTCCATCTCGACCTCCGTGGCTTGATGCTCCAAGCTCGGTGATTTCGGGTTTAAAGAGTGTTGCGAAGTTGCAATTAAATTTTGCTTTTCATATACAAAAACGTGCAATCTCCAAAATCCAATCATCAACAACAATGGATAGTAAGGAAATCACACATACATACTACATAACTTCCCTTGCTTTATTTATACACTTGGAACGTTTTAAATTTACAAGCCCAGAATTAGGGTCGTTTTGACTTTACATCCAACACAAAAAGGAGATACGAGAGATGGGTTAAAAGCTGCAGGGTGAGCCTATCTCTTCTGACGAGACCTAACCAAAAGTAGCTCCCTAAGACGACATGCCACCTAGGCATCACCCACCGAATTGTCTGGCAAGCCTGCATCCTTGTCCGATCCGGATGGACCATAGAATCCACGGAGAGGTCCGAAGATATCCCCGTTGAACCAAGCATACCAGGCACGGTAGTTATGTGAAACGAGGTTGTGATACCCTCACTGACCCAGGCGGTGGTAGTAACCCTTCAGAAAGTTGTTGACTCCCTAAACATGTCCATGACGGTGACCTCTATGCTTATTGGTATGCCAAAACACATGAAGGGGAGAGGCGGGGGATCCATACATTTGGCCTCAAAAGATTAAACAACAACGAATGAGTTGAAATCTCAATAAGTAAAAATCCTAAATCTCCTATAAGCAAATGCTTCGCATCAGAACCTTATGATTACATAATTCAAACATGTCAATAATAAATCAATAGCAAAGCCTAAGTTTTGTCTTAATTATGTACATGAAGGAACCTATCCTCTACTTATGTCCCTCAAGTCCTAAATAAAGGTATACGAACTCACACGTGTCACAAATAGTGCAATTAATAGCCGGGATAAGTGCCAAAAAAGTCCTAAACCTTTTGCCTTTGTGCCAATTTGGTCCTAAACCTTTTTTTGGTGCCGATTCAGTCCTAAACCTTTTTAAATTGTGCCAATTCAGTCCTTTCCGGCAATTTTGGCCGGATTTTGCTGACTGGACGCCGGCCGGCTGACGTGGACAACTTTTAATAATATTTTAATATTTTTAAAAATTTTAAATATTTTTTTAAATATTTTTAAATACTTTTAATTTTTTTAATTTTTTAAAATTTTTTTTCTTTTTCCTCTAGCCGGTCGCGGAGGTCCGGCGACCGCCGAGGCGACCGCCGCGAGGGCGAGCCTCGCCCATGGCCGCCTCGCCGGATCCAGCCATGGGCGATGGGCGAGGCAAGCCTCGCCGGATCCGGCGAGGTCGAGCCTCGCCGGCCCTCGCCCGGCCTCGCGGATCAGGCCATGGGCGAGGGCCGGCGAGGCTCGGCCTCGCCCGGATCCGGCGAGGGCGAGCCTCGCCCATGGCCTGATCCGGGCGAGGCGGCCATGGGCGAGGCTTGCCCTCGCCGGCCCTCGCCCATGGCCGGCGAGGCTCGACCTCGCCAGATCCGGTGAGGTTGGCCTCACCCTTGCCGGTGGTCGCCTTTGGCCGGTCGCCGAACCTCGGCAACGAGCTAGAGGAAAAAGAAAAAAAATATTAAAAATTAAAAAAATATTTTAAAAATTAAAAAAATATTTTAAAATTAAAAAAATATATTAAAATATTATTAAATGTTGTCCATGTCAGCGTCGATCATGCCACGTCAGCCGGCCGGCGTCCAGTCAGCAAAATCCGGCTAAAATTGGCCGGAAAGGACTGAATTGGCACAACTTAAAAAGGTTTAGGACTGAATCGGCACCAAAAAAAGGTTTAGGACCAAATTGGCACAAAGGCAAAAGGTTTAGGACTTTTTTTGGCACTTTTCCCATTAATAGCCAGTAATATTCACATCTGTCAGATATTAGCATCTAAAACATTATCAAAGACTTCGATACTTAATCAGTGGTTTTCAAAATATCCACATGTCTCTCGCTTCCCACATAACCACAACTATGGCATGTACGTGCCTTCCAATTCATTAAAAATGACAATTAAATCATACACATGTCTCATGCATATCATATAAGGTTATGTTAAACATGCATGAGCCACAAAACAACTTTCAAAGTATCCACATAACACTTAAATGCTTTGCACACGTTTAGTGCCTTAAGAATCACATGATATCCCACACTACCATGCTATCTTGAATTTAATTATTAATCACACATAGCCGAAAGCCTCCAGCTCTTCTAGAAACCTTTGGGACAACTGTCTTGTCCATCAAGCACATCATCCGAACCTTGGTGGGGCATACTTTTAGGCATCATTCCGATATAACACTCTCGCGAACAGCATTTGGAACCCTCTAGGCATCACCCTCCAACATCTCTTGGTGGAGGCATTGTCCACTAAAACCTCGGTGACGGAATCCCTCGTGACCATACAAATCAAGCACACAAGCAATCAGTTTTATCTTTTATACTAGTCCAAGTATGAATGCCCTAAGAGCATGCCAAGCGATGTGAAACTCATGACGTATCGTAAATGCATTAATAAAGTATGTCGAGCACGAAACTAGAATCGTGGCTTGACCAGTGACATTCAAGTATTGGCCTAGTTCAAACTCAGATCGTACAATATGCCTTAATATTGTTGAACCAAGAGAGTGACTTGGCCCAACGTACTTCCACGCACATCCAAGAACCAACGCGGTTCTAGCTTCGGAGGCTTGATGTGAACTCAAGTATTGACCATGACCTATGGACTTCTATATGCGAAGATCACATCCATGTTGCAAACATGATCCTTGAAGATTAAATCTCATAACAACATAGATGGATGACTCAACCACAATAGTCATGATAAACAATAAACCCAATCACATAACCATATACAACCAACCGTGGCAATCAAATGAGAAGATTAACTCTAGATAACAATAATAAATGGTCCACAAAAACAATCACGGTAAATCTCATAACCCAAGCAATAACCTAAACCTAAACGAACTATTTCCATGAATCACGCTAACCCGAACAACCTTGATGAGCACATCCTCAATTCTCACTCATCCCTGAGCCTTATGGTCCAAGCATGTCATGAAATTAATCATGTGAGCTCCTCAACCTAGGATAGTCCTACAATACTAGAAGCAGACCTAAATCTGAGTTGCGTAATGTGATGGCCTAACCGATGTTTAGAAAATCTACTTACAAATAGCCGAGACGTGAGATACATGAACGGCGGAGGGACGGTGGCTCAAGGGTGGCATGGCAGCGGCGTGAGGACGATGGGCAGGCGGTAGCACAGTAGTGACAACACAGTATGAGGATGGCAATAACTCAATAGACGGGTAGACAATGGGCGTGTAGCGGCGGGCAACCAAGTGGACGGCAGTGACCAATCAGCGAACGGATAGCGAACAACGAGAGAAAGAGAGGAAGAGAGAGAGAGAGAGAGAGAGAGAGAGAGGGGGGTGAGGGGGAGGAGGAGGGAGAGGGAGCGGGAGAGGGAGAAGGAGGAGGTTCGGCTAGTGAGGGGGAGTGAGAGACGAAGAGAGAAGACTTAAGAAAGAAAGAGAAGCATGAAGAGAAAGGGGTCAATCACATTAAATACACCTTACATTATTGTCCTAACTCATGATGGCCTTAAACTTGAAGGGCAAGAAGCAATCCTAGTCCTTCATCTTGCCAAGTTTATCATCCAAGATCAAAGACCAAGATTTCTTCTTGACTCCCAATTGTTAGCTAGGTTTAAGAAGGGTAAAATGGTCCATTCCCTATTGTCTTCCCAAACGTGGCTTCTACACACTTTGAATGACCTCCCAAAATTTGTTTCATCTCAATTTAAATCTTAATAGGCTAAATTGGTCTCATCTCTAAGTCCACTAAAATCTATGTCCTCAAATTAGCGCATTTCTCCAATTAATGCATTAATGGGTTCACCAAACTTATTTCAATTGGATAGGAATTTCTTGATAATATCTATTGTCGATACCCGTAATCGGACTAGGGTTCATGGCTAAGTTTCTATTAGAAATGACTTTAATGCGACCTATGCAAATTTAGGTGACATCGGTAGAACTTCCGCAATCAAACTCAAACTGAGTTCAACGCCTATCTAGGGTTTTACACATGACTTTTAGTCGAGCTTGGTCGATTCATGAATAACCCATCATGTAATCGAGTAGGACCGATTAGTTTGCCCTAACTCATGGTCGTTTGGGAACGGATTAGGGTCATTCACAAATGGTATGCATTGATCATGCGGTATCACCTGCGACTGGTATATATTCGAGCTTAATCAATCTAAACCCATGTATCGATTGACTCGTGATGGCACGTAATCACCCATGGCAATTCTTACGGTCAAATGGTTCTTTCACAGTTGATCACTTCGGTCGGTCACAACCTTGATCTTGAGTCACCTTGCCCCTAATCAGTTAGTCAGTTTGTGAACAATCCCTAGAATTGAGTCATAGCCTATCCTTGTTACTAACGCATTGATCCTTAGTCCATTCCTCATGATCTAGATAGGGGTCTGAATCAAGGATGTCACATCACTAATTGCTTGAACTGAGAACTCTTCATTTCTAACATCACCTTAATGGTGTTGAAGTATTTCGACAACTATGCATCCATTACCCTTTTGTTGTCAAACAAAATTGAAAAAATATATGCCTTTTGGAAAGACTTAAGCTAAAATGATCCACCCTTCTTATTCAGTGCGACATATATCTTCTATGAACGATTTTGTTGTGAACACATTGCTCTCATAAATTTATTGGTATTTCTAATGATTCAACACTTATCTGCTTAGCAAATGAATATTTGACAATAGTTTCTTTGAATTGTTTCGCATCATTGAATTTCTTACCATTTGACAAAACAGGACATGCAATAGTAAAATCATAACAAGGATACTTACTCTTCCTCCTATGCATAGCTCCTTCAGCATCTTCATTCTTTGAACTATGAATCTTGTCGTCACTGGCATTTTCTTCATAATTGGTTTGATTGCCATCAACTGGAGCTCCTTCATCCCCATTTATAGGTCGAGATTCATTTGATTCTCCCAAAGCTACAATTTTATTTCTCTGAATGTCCCTCTGCTTTTGTCTTGACTATGCAAGTTCCTCATCATCATCATCACTCGGGTAATTCATATCTCGCAAAGTTTCATCATATGATTCACTGGATTAAAGTGGGAAGTTGCTTTATCTAGTGAATTTTTTTGTCACCTAAGTCCTCACCAGAGACTCTTCTTGACTATGCTATATGTCCTGCCTCCCTCTCCTCCCTATCTTGAGCAAGCTATTGTCCTTCATCTAAAACACATCCACACCCAATATGAGTAATTTGTTCAACACAACTTTTTACTTCTCCTACTTCAGTGATCTCATCATCTTCACCATAATACTCAACATATAAAACAACTTTCTCGCCATGAAAATAATAATAAACAATGTCCTTTATACCATTATCATCGTTAAAGATTCTCAAATCCTCATTCAATTCTTTCTCAGGAACATAATAGTGAATTGTCTTATTTTGCAACATAACCGATACACTATTTCCCTCACGAAATTAATATATGATGGTTTAACTACATCACAACATAAATAGTCCATTCATTTCCACCAACATATTCTCATTCATCGGTGCCAATGATGAATTCTCCATCATAATTGACAATGACGTCTACGATATTGTTGTCCCCATGCTAGCCCTACACCTAAGAAAAAAATTAGCTTTTGGGAGCACAACACAGAAATGACGAACGACAACTTAACACGGAAGTCCCCACAATGACACCTAATTAAAAATAATAATAATAACTCGATGCTTTCTATTTTACTGGATGGAAAGCAACAATAGAGCAATCGGGGTTTTATTTATTTTTTTTTTTTTTGAGCAAGCAATCGGGGGTTGATAAAATAAATTGAGGTCCCCACATTGTCAGCATTAGTGTAAAAACAACGAGGTAGCAAGTATTTATAGTGCTAATTTTTCCCTCCTTGCTCGATCCCTAATTTTTCCCTCTTAAACCCCTAATTTTTTCCCTCCGTTTGACTAAGTCAAAGAGTATCACTTATGACTAACCTGATTGATTGAAAGCGACAAGGCGTCGAGCAATGACGGCAAGCGAGCGAGTGATGGGCGGCGAGCAAGCGAGTGAGCGAGCGAGGGTAAGCAATGTTCACAGAGAATCGTCGACAATGAGGCAACATGAACGGAGCCCTAATTTTCGTTCATTTTGGGCAGCATGTGGTGTCATTTTGGGCAACAACATGGTGCGATGCCGTTAAGTCCAACCCAGCCACCTTGGACTAAGCGATGTTATCTTCCTAGTCCACGTGGACTGGAATTTTAAGAAAAAAATTCCAACTCAGCCTTCTTTTTTTTTATAATTGTAAAAGCTGTGTAACTATGAAAGGATCATTTTTTCTCCGATTTGGCACTTTAGTGAGTAGTGAGCTGACGAAAAGTTGTGGCACTAAAGTGAGCATCCTACATAAGTTAAGGCACTTCTAGTGTCCTTCTCTAGGATTCCTTATCCAAATTGAGATGTTCTCTGAAAAACTCAGCCTTAGTGCCAAGTGACTTCTAACGTGCTGCCTCAGGGCGTGAGATCGGGTTATCTCTGAAGAGACATGCTGCCTTGGTGTGTAGGGATGAGGAGGTGTGTAGGGATGAGGAAGCAAGTGCATCCATCGAGCTGGAGGTAACAGAAAAGCACTGGGACTTGGACAGCTTCTTGAAGGCCTCGAAAGACATGAACAGAGAGATGAGAGCCTTCTTCATCTTATTAGACATTATTTCACGATTTGTTCTTCATTTTCCATCTGATAAGTAGATAAAATTCTAGGGCTAAATGGGCTATAATATTCTTCGGAGAGGCAAGCCTGACCATTATAGTCATGCCTAGGCAAGTGTTTTTGTGTGGGATATGGGGAATTTGTTATTCCTTCGCTTTTGATGCTCTCATCACGACCAATTATCAAGCGAGGCAGGAAGCACTGTAAAGTAGAAGATATTGAATTATTCGGCAATGTTTCAGGTACATAGAAGAAGTTATATGTCCTCATGTGCTAAAATTGTATGAGACCATTTTGATTCAATGAGCTGGGAATACAGTGACGCTATATTGGTTTTCCATCTAACCAGCGACTAAAAAACTCCAATGCCTCTCGTGGCTTGGTTTGAGGGACCATGTGCCCAGCTCCCTGCACAAGTGACAACCAGTGAGAAAGATGGTAGAATCAGAAGGGACGTCTGCAGATTTTTTAAGAAAAAGCGAGGCAATGGTATGCATTAAGCTGCCTTCCATAAAGTCTCTTCCTCCAGTGTACTTTCACTTGCTAGTTAGCTTTTAATAATGGATGATGAAACAAGGATAGGTATATTGGGAGAATCTTGCACATAACCTTGATTGTTAAGAATGTGAAGTTGTTGTCATATCCTTGCAGATACCTGAACCAATTTAAGAAGGCATGGGTAGTTAATGTTTAACAGCATAGCTTACTTCCACTAAGAATTGGTGTGCTTCACAGCAATAGGTAATGAAGGGAAAAGGTATGATGAAAAGTCGTAAGGGTAAAAGGTCATATTTCTGGTATGAAGTAGCCACATCTGTGGCTGCTGTCGATGTGACCGGAGCACATATAGAGGTCAAGCTTACCCTGCGATTTGATCATCAGTCATCCAAGGCCTCCATTCATCAATGATCTTGTACCCCATTGATCTGCTCCATGCTTGTGTCCCAGTGAATGGTACTGCCATATCATGATCTCCACTGCCGGTACACCAATGAATTAACTTAAATAAATCAATGCATAAGCAAACTCGTGTTGACCTGTCCAGTAGGCAAAATGTAAAGATGCCACAACAACACACTAACTTGGTCCCTAGCAAGGTCCATCCTAGATTTTGCTAGGATTTTATTAACCATGCTCTCTTTAGCTCAGACAAGAAAGTTTAAGGTCACTACCAGCGTCCTTGATTCCAAAAAGTGAGGACATTGTTGTGGCCGTTGTCCTTGTCAATCTTCACAATATAAGTTTAATTTCATCCAACTTCTCCTCAACTAGTAAAAAACTGTATATATTTGGTTAAATTCAAACTTTTTCCAGAAATTAATGGGGTTTGATAGGAGATCTAGCATGTTACCATGTTATTGTGGATGAAGGATTGTTCTGTGAGGTATCTCACCTGTATACGAGCACTCGGTAACCCTGGGAAGTGAAGTTTTTGTGGTAAGGGATCAGGCTTCCAATATCACCTGAATAACTGACTCTACTGGCACATATCCACCAAGAACCTGCCACTTTTGCCTATTGAATGCATTCCAGATTGATATGTTATTTGACGCTTGATGCAGTGATACGAAAGGAGGATAATGTTTTTCATTACCGGTGCTGCATGAATAGCTTTTCGAACTGCTTCATCATTCAACCATGCAAGTGCAGCTTCATCATCCTGTGCCATCACAATTCAGCATGTAAAATGGATTGTATGTACTGGAAAGTAAAAGGAAGAATGGGAGTACCATGTGAAGCAAAAATCTGGTGAGGCAATTAATTTGTTCTGACAATCCAAAGTGTTTTGCTCGTTGTTCCCAAACCCCCTCCACCGCCCCCCCCCCCCCCCTGAAAAAAAAAAAAAAAAAGAAAAATCCTTGAACAGAGCTAATGAAGCAAAATCAAATCATACTTAATAAAACTTTGACTGACTCACCACACATTCAATGTGAAACTCTTCCTGTGATCCAGGGCTTGAAGCTCCAGCATCTCTTGTGGTCCAAAAAGGTGAAGCTCGACCAAACATTCTTGTTTGCTTTGGGAGAGCCTTCTTAGTCATCCCCATTTGATGGAAGCCCAAAGGCATATTTGTGTTTTCACTTTCATTCTTGGTCTCTGAATTATGATAGCATGGCTCCAGAATGTCATAGAAGTTTAGACCTGAGACAGCCTAAAAAGTGGCCAAAGCACTCGAGATAATTAGAAGCTTGACTCATTTGTATCAACTTGAGTACCTTACCTCTTCCTTAAAATCTACAGAAGATGCACAAAGTACTAAGAAGGCCTTATTAATTTCCAGTATGAGTCAGTACAGTGACGATCTCACCCGTACAACTTTCTCAAGATTCTTCTGACAGGTTTCACTCGGAGGATCAGAGAATTTCCCACCGCATGTGGTTTGGTAAGCCTGAAATGATCAAATATGATCCATATTAAGCTCACTGTTAATTAGCATAAAGATGACTTTTGGCATCACACAGAGATTTCCACAATTAATGCTCGATGTTGTTGATACTTAGTTATCGTGTGGCACAATTAGTCATGCCGGTGTCAATTATCTTCCTACACAAGCTTTAGTCCAGTAAAATCTCTAAGCAAACTCACTGATCCAACCCACCTCATAGATGTCACTTGAGATCAGCCCCATTCCAAAAGCAAAAGGCACATAAGCATCGCCATCAAATTTTTCATCTGTGACCCCATTTCCTATCAGGTAACCCTGCATCATGCCAATTTATTTGAGATCTCAACTAGGCGTATGAAATTCATGATCATTCTTTGAATGCTGCATTATTATAGAATATGAAGAAAACATACCTTGAAATTGATAAGAGGTGTTTCACCAATTTGAATTCCTACACAGATAGAAAATCTCGTATTACATATTCAATCCAATACAAGAACCTTGCCTCTGGTGAGTATGTATTACCTTTGACCACTTCCGAAGCAAGAGTTGGCACATAAACTCCAGCATAAGACTCTCCAGAAATATAGAATGGATTTGAAAGGAACTCTGGATAAAGTTCGAACCACTAGATGGAAAAAAAGAACTAGTGTTAGCTGGGACACATTATTTTGGCCAGATGGTTTTCCAAAGCTTATCCAGATTAGTTTAGGACCTTATTACCTTGAGAAGAAACGCATGCGTATCAGAGGCAGTCTGTAGGTCTCCCGTCACATAATTCTTTGGATTATCAGAGTAAGATAAACCGACACCACATGGAGAATCCAGATAAATTATGTTGGAGACCTGAAAGATGTGCAAGAATATGGTATCATAGACTGCACGAGGTAAATAATGTTGAGACTAGTAAGGGTCAGGTCGTGAAGATGATTGATATTTGAAATGACTGTAAACTCAATCGATGAGTCAGTGTGGCATGCTTGTTTCATATTGTTCAGTTCTAATCTGGAACAGACCATACTGCTTAGTTGCAACAGAAAAGATAAGTTTACAATGACCTTGGACCAGCTAAACGGGTTGAGGTGCAATACGGGCAAGCTTCCCTCTGGCTTTCCTGCGTGGAATTTAAATGGTCCTGGAAACAGGGACTAGGCTGTTAAGCAGGGCACGACATGTCCGAGGGAAATACGCTCATCACATAAACTATGATCACCAGGGAATGACTGATACCATGTTCATAGATGAAGCCATCAAAGCTGGAGCACCCAGGTCCACCATTAAGCCACAGTACTAGAGGGTCTTTTGAAGGTTTTCTTTCTGAAGCAATGAAATAGTAAAACAAGTTCTTTTTTCCAGGACTTCCATCTATAGTCACATACCTGCCAATTCCAAATTTCAAAATCGTTTGATGACACAGATTCAAGTCAAAAAAAAGCTAGTCACAATTACATAAGTGTGGTTACATACCCTGCATAATGTTCAGAGGTGAGAGTTCCATCGAAGCCAGGCAAAGAAGTTATGAGAGATTCCTTAGGAGCTGCTCTAACAGATGAAACAGTGAGAAGCAAAGCAAGTGTAATGCTGCATGTGAACTTTATCATGTCTGCACGAGTATAGAAATTTTTCGAAGCTTATACATCCCGCATGACCTATAAAATATTTATAGATGGAACCAGGAGTTCAGCAGAATGAGTGGTCGAGAGAGAGAGAGAGACAGAGAGACAGAGTAGAAGATATAAGAAAAGAGACAAACAGGAGAAGCTGAAATACTCTGCGCAATTATTTTGTATATATCCCGCATGACCTATAAAATATTTGTAGATGGAACCAGGAGCTCAGCAGAATGAGTGGTCGAGAGAGAGAGAGAGAGAGAGAGAGAGTAGAAGATATAAGAAAAGAGACAAATAGGAGAAGCTGAAATGCTCTGCGCAATTATTTTGTACGGTAAAAATTACTTCTGGCCTCGAGAGAGCAAGAACAATCTTTATAAACGATGAAGGAGAGATTTTGATACAAATTTTCGGAAAATAGTAAATGAAAGAGACAAAACGGAATAAATTGTTTCCTCTGCTCTGGTAATGGGAAAAATGCCAAAAAAGTCCTAAACCTTTTGTCATTATGTTGATTTAGTTATAAACCTTTTTTTAGTGCCGATTTAGTCTAAACCTTTTTAGGTCATGCCAATTTAGTTCTTTTCGGCCAATTTTAGTTGGATTTTACTAACCGAACGTTGGCCGGCAACGTTCGATCGCGCTAATGTAGACAATTTTTAATAATATTTTAATGTTTTTGAATTTTTTTTTCTTTTTATTATTTTTTAATTTTTTTTATTTTTTTTTTTTTTTTCTTTTCCTCTTCTTCCTCCAGCCAGTCACCGAACCTCAGCGACCGGCCAAAGGCAACGGTCGGCGAGGTCGAGGTCGACCTTGTCGACCACCTCGCTAGTGGCCGCGAGAGCAACCTTGTGTGGGGCGGCGAGGGCGAGCCTCGCCTGCCCGGCGCAAGGCCACCCTTAAGGCCTAGGCGGCAAGGCTTGCCCTTGTCGAATCTGGCAAGGGTCGAGCCTCACCCATGGCCAGCAAGGGCGAGCCCTGCTAGCTCGTCGGATTTGGCAAGTGAAGCGGTTTGAGCAAGGGGAGAGAGTCGAAGGGGTAGACTATCGGCCACGCACCTAAGCCGCGACCTTTGGCTTTGGTCGCGCCTAGTTTCAAGCGCTGAAGCTCCAGTAGGCCTTAGTCCTTTTTTGTGCCTTGCGTTGGTTGGACTAGGCCGGAGCTCGCGGTCGTCCGTCGCACAAGCTCCATCCCCGACCTTCCTTTGTTTGCTGTGCACGTCCTGGTTTGTTCTTCAAGGATTCGGTTCAAGATCTAAGGGCGTTCAATCCGAGTGGGACCTGCGAGAGAGAGAGAGAGAGAGAGAGAGAGAGAGAGAGAGTCCTCTCCTAGCCAAGCCGAGGAAACCCTAGCCATGCGAGACCACCATCGCAATGCTACCACCAAATGTCGTTCACCGCTACTCACTGCTTCGCCAACCCGTCGCCATATCAAGCGAACTGGCAGGGTTTGCCCTCACCGGCCATGGGCAAGGCTTGACCCTCGCCAGATCCGGCGAGGGTGAGCCTCGCGGCCCCACGCGAGGCCACCCTCGTGGCCACTAGTGAGATGGCCGGCCGGCACCTCTGGCTCGACGAATAGCTAGAAGAAGAAAAGGAGAAGAAAAAAATAAAAATATTAAAATATTAAAATATTAAAATATATTAAAATATTATTAAAAGTTGTCTACGTCAGCGTTGATCAGGCCACATCAGCCGGCCAACGTCCAGCTAGCAAAATCCGATCAAAATTGGTCGGAAAGGACTGAATTGGTACAACCTAAAAAATTTAAGACTAAATCGGCACCAAAAAAAAAAGATTTAGGACTAAATCGGCATAAAAACAAAAGGTTTAGGACTTTTTTGGCACTTTTCCCCTCCGGTAATATTTTGAATGAAAGAGACAAACGAAATGAGTTGTTTCCCATACTTGGGTTCAATAAGTCATTGTTCAAAACTATTGTACGCGTAATATTTTAACCAAGTCAAGAGTGGCGGCCCGAACAAAAAAAGAAAGAAAAGTAAATTTGATTTGGTCAATATGGAGAGAAAGGGGACCGACAAAAGGACACCGAGAGCGTCTGCGTGGAAGTGAAGGAAAGAAAAGGGGAAAAAGGAAGAAGATGAAAGGGAAAACAGAGAGAGGGCTTTGTGCGTAATCGGCATGAACGCCTCGTTAAGCCCATTCAATTATGTTGCAAAGCCCGGTAAGTGATTGAACCCCGTGTTCTTCCAATCAAAGTAATTTTCATAGTTAGGTCGTAGATCCAAAGTTTTGTGAAAATTAAGCTGCAAAGTCCAAATTTTGAGTGGTGAATTATGCATTGTGGAGCTATGGGCTTTGCCGAGGGTCGGTTTAGAGCAACGGTTTAGTCAGAGCGAGATTTTAGGATTTCATGTGAGTTCCGTGTTAAGTTTAGGTTTGAGTAATCACTTTGGGTAAGCAATATGTTATCGCATATGAGTTGTTTTGTTAGCGTTTAAATGTATTTTAGCTATTTCATAATTGAGGTAGAGGTTTACTTAATTTTAACGTCGATTCTCATTTAATTAATAGGATTGCTAGATCGTCGGGTCATTTTGCTGTGGGTTGTTTGGTTTGGGCATTTCCAATAAATGGTGTTCTCTTTTCTGAGTTTATAAACTCATATTTCAATTTACACACATCATTTTAACAGCAACAAATTAGGAAAAGAAATTTCCACATGGAACATTAACACAAATGAACTTAAAAATGAAAACTCCAACAAAGGCTACCAGCCATATAAGGAACAGACGCCAATCTCTTTCTTCCTTCTCTCAGATGATTTTTTCAGCTTATAATAACCCAAATCATCAAAATAATGTCTAATTTATCGTTTGAGCAAATGGAATGATCACATTAAATATTTTACCAATTGTTCAAAAAAAATTGAGCAAATTAAAAATTTATTGGATCAAAGTTCAGGAATCATTTATGTCATTTTTCCTTTTTTTTTAATTTTTGATGGCCTAATTGAGTTGCATATACCTTTTAAACTTACTTTTGATAAACAGATCACGTTTTCCTTTTTCTTTGCTACGTTTTAGTCTACCTGCACGAATGAATATGTGAACCCTATCTATCTTATCTTCATAATGACCTCACTTCACGTGTGTCGAGATCCATGTCATCGGCATTCTATTTTCTGCTCAAGGAAAGAAACACCGATTCTTCTATGTTCCTTTTGCTCTCTACATATTGTAGACTCCTGTGGTTATGCTCACCCTATGGTTGAGTTTCCTTAAATTAAAGTGTTACTTTTGAAAACCGTTTTTGCTATAAGAAATGGTCGGCTGACCTCCCTTGTCCAGTGAAGAGTTACGAGTACATGAATTTCCTGTCGGATAAATACCAAGTGAGATGATTTTGTTTGACTGCAATTTATCGTAAACGACCAGTGCAGCTATTTGGCTGGATTCCTTATTTGATCTATTTATAAATGTTGCCATTTGGTTGTACCTTTTGTGACCTCTCATCTATGGTAGAAGAATACTAGAAGTGTCAAAAGTTGTGTACAAGTTTTCGCCGGATCACTTAAGTGCTAAATCGGAGGAAAAACGATTAGTTAAGTGCAAATGATGAGAAATTTTGGCAAAAAATAATACATGACTTTTATAATTAAAAGTTTTATATGACTTGGCATGTTATTTAAAAAAACTAGTTCACATGGCATTTCCATATGACATGCTTGATACATAAGTGATCACTTTTGACAACGACCGGTACATAAATGATCACTTTAAACAAAAGTTGACACTCAAATTATCACTATTTACAAATTTCAGATAATGTTGTTTTGGTTATAGGATTGAGAAATTAATAAAATATATACACTTAGATTTCCGGCAACCCATATCGGAGTTGGCACTTAAGCGATTTTTTTTTTTAATTTGGCATTTATGTGATCTGAAAAAAAAAATTGACACTAAAGTGGGCACCATACACAACTTTTGATACTTTTAGTATTTATCTCTTGCTCATCTACTTATATTCTTTACATAACTACCTCTTCTTATGTATTCGGTTGATCCAACGTGTTCTTTGTCTGCACTTGTAGTTGCTGTCACGATGAAGGTTCTTTTTCTTTCCCTGATGAAAGGTCTCTATGGGTTCACCTGGGTTTTGATGATAATTGTACGGTTATACTGAAATCATGAGATATAATGATGAAGTTCTAGGTCTTCTTTGTCTCAATTCTTGAAAAATAAGGTCTCTCTCCTTCCGCACCTTTAATGTTCTCGTAGTCATGTTAGAGGGCAGGAGACCATGTAGCATTGGATGGATGTGTCATGTTTTAGCAATGCCGTTTGGTTTCTTGAATAAATTATTGCTGTGTGCTTTCTAATTGGATTTTTCTCATATCATACAATAAAATTGTGAATCTTCAGAATTTCTGCTAAAGGAAAGACAAAAAAAAAAAATTTGGTGTCTTCAATTGGACATGGACCTTATGGTCATATGGTTGCAAAGAGAGCGAGAGATTCACTTCCCTTAAAATCGAGTGCTTACCGGGAAGTCAATATGATAACCGGGAAAACACTCAGAGATCAGCCTTGGTGACTGGATGAGCATGAGGGTCTCCGGTGACCTAGAGGTAACGGAAAAGCACTATGAGGTCTTTCAGGCACTCGAAATTTGTTTTTGAAGGCTTTTAAAGTCATGGATAGAGAGAACTGAGGATGCACACTGACATCGATTGCTTCTGTAGTGGACAACAGCACTGACTTTAGTCATGGATATTAATATTTCCTAACCATAAATAAGGGACTTCGTTCTGATATATAGTCATAGTACAGGGATCTCCATAATGGATGCTTTAGCTGTTTTGGTGGGGGTCCATACCTTGTGATTGGTAATGTTGGTAGCCCAGGGCTGTACCTGGTACATGAGGGGTATATTGATGTTGCTAGTACGAGTACCTAGAGGGGGGTGAATAGGTATACAAAGATTTTTCTTGATAATTTCTGTATACTTGCGCAATACTTAGACAGTTCAAGGATTAGCGAAAGATAACACTCAATGTAAGACTGAGTAAGGAAAGAGAGAATTAAACACGCGGTTTATAGTGGTTCGGCTTGATTCAAGCCTACGTCCACTCTTCTGCACTGACAGCCAATTTGGCTGGATTCCACTATGAACAAAGAGATGTTACAGTGTTGTTCTTCCTTGATCTCTCGATGTAGATGATCTACTACACTCGCTCAAGGTATCACCAAGTATAAACACTCTCTGTGTATACAATTTCGCTCGGACTGTATCGACTAATAATCAAGGTGCTTCAGACTCTGGAATTTTTCTATCAATCACATTCTTTAGACAACTAGAATGTTTTCCTTTTTATACTCCTTTATGTCATCATACCGTTGGCACTTACCAAAGGAATTCCTCCAATCTACCCGTTGGACGGAATCAATCAAGAAGATCATTCGAGCTATAAAAGGAACCTGACGATAGCCCATCAATCCTGTTCGCCCATACAATCAGGATCTTGGTTTCCAAGAATAGAACATTCCAAGAATACTTCGTCGACCATCGGATCTTCAATTGATCTTGATACGAACAAAATAATCCGTTATGTTTATCCAGCCAAAAAGATCTTCTCCAGACGATAGGATAAAATCCTCAACCATATACTTCGGCTCGGATTTCCTTCGCCCTTTGGATCGAAAGACTGTCAATGAGAATGGTCTTGAGTCTTAAGTCTCAAATCTTGAGTCTTGAATCTTGAGTCTGGTAGTTAGAAAGTCTTCAGACTTTACACTAGACGATCTGCAGATACACAGACTAGACTGAAGGAAATGTTTTGTCGGCTTCAAAATATTGGAACGATTTCTCCAACAATCTCCCCCTTTTTGATGGTGACAAAACTTTCCCGTAGATTTGAACCACTTTGACCTGCAAAAACATTTCTCAAGCAATATGGCAATCTCATAAAGATAAACAAAGCAACCAGACTCGCATCCACGAGAAAATTGGTTAGTCTTTTATGAGTAATACCATATAACAACACTTGATATGAATGCAAACAGTCAAGCATTAAAATCCACAGCCAATTCAGTCAAGTTCAAGTTCACACCCAAGATTGCTCAAGTCATAAACAAAAAAACTTAAAGTCAAAGAAATTTAAAGAAAGTTGGTTGGTTGGTTCAAATTGCTTCTCCCCCTTTTTGTCAACATTAAAAAAGGTGAGAAAGATGTCATGTCTACTTGGGAATGCGCACAACTGAAATCCCCCATGGACTGGACTACTCCTTCGAGCTTCTTCAAGTCTTCCCTCGTTGAGCTACCTCTTCTCCCTTGGCATTGGTTTGCGGTTGCGGAGCGAGATCTTTCATTTTATCCTCCGGGGTAAGCGAAGATGCTTGTCAAAGCATTCTTCAAGGCTTGAATTTCACGATCCGGAAGTATAGATTTGGCCACGCATTTCCAGAAGAATATCCATGATACGACGAAAATCTGCAGAATTGTCCGTCTGAGTACTTGCATTTGCTCTTTCCGATGGAGTGAATGCAGACGATGGCGCTTCTGTAAAGTCTTGCAGATTTGGTTCTGACGTATCGTGACCTTCTTCAGGCAATTGAGAAGCCTGAAATTCTTCTGGTGCTGCTGGAGATTGTCGTAGACCTTCACTATTGGCAGCATGAGGTGAGGACCTCTCTTGCTCGCCAACTCCCCCTGTCTCTTGGACATCAAGAGGGGAAGAGTGATGATCATGCTCTTCTGTATCCTTCTCTCAGCATTCAGCCGAGACTTTTCTTGCTCTTCTTCTCCTTCTTCGTCGCCTTCTTTCTCCTTCTCTCTCTCGCTTCGCTTCTTCTCTGTTCTTGTCTTCTTCTTCTTCCTAATTCTTCTATTGTTCTGTTGATTGGGGAACAGAACGTCTTGTCCTTATCAGAGTAGTGATTGTAAGATCTTCCTCCTCCTCTTCATCTTCCAAGATGAGAGTTCTCTTCTTTTTGGTGGGAGCACCAATGGTTTCCTTTCCCTTTCTTTTTGAAGCAGACGAAGGCGGAGTCTTCACTCGAATTTCTCCATTGCCTTAGAAAGTTCTTTCAAACGCATCTTGGTCAACATCTTTAAACCTACCACCATCTTATCGCACGGTCGAACACGAGAGTGTGTGGCGGTTCAATATTCATGTGTCTGAAGATCCTGGTCACCAGACCTGGATAAGGCAATTGTCCTTTGTCTTTCGACATTGCTCTGTACATGTGAAAGAGAATAGTGTGAGGGAGAGAGAACTTCTTCCCAGAGTTGATTGCGCACATCAATTTTGCTTCAGAATTAGACACATCAGTCTTTGATGTAGACTTCGGCCTAATGTAATTGATAACAATTTTGTGCAACACAATGTTGATGGCACGCATCCTTGAATAGATGATTTTTCCCTCAATATCTCTATCTTCAACAAGGTCCATTGTGGCACGAGCAACTGAGACTTTGACTGGTTGATATCGTGCTCGTTCAACTCCAAGTATGTCCGCCAACATGTCCACATCCAACACATAATCCCGATCTCGAACACCGAAAGATATTCTATTCGCATCGATAAAGCTAAGATTTGAATAGAAATATGCGATCGATTGTGCATATCCGTCCGTGGTGTCGGTGCAAAAACGTTCCAGTTGAAGCGGTGAACTTTTCTCTCAAGTTCACATTCACGGCATCCGGGAAATTAAAGTCGACACTTCTAGGGTTTATTACCCCTCGCTTCAAAGCAATTTGAAGAACAAGGTTTCTGTTCCTTTGATTTAAATAACTCCATCCTCTTTCCCTTCACCTTCGCAGCAACACCCAATCTCGGTTGAAAATCAGTGAACATTTTGTCATTGTCGTTCCCATCAGTCAAATTTGGGCCTGACATCCGAGGGTCACTCGTAATATTTGCAAGCGCTTCCTCTGCTTTACCTTTGGGAGCAATTCCCAAATCCTCCATTTTCTTCAGAAAAATGTACTCATTCCCATAGTTCTTTTCTTTAAGAAAATCATCCACATATTTCATTGGAGTCGCAATGCTTTTCAACGCACGGTAAAGTTTGTAAATAAACGAGGGTTTTTGGACTCTTACGGGTCAAGCGTCCTCGATTACCTCTTCTTCGGATGTTGACCCGCACCTTGTGGGGTAGAAGGCGTTGAATGACGAGGTGGAGAGTGAGTTGGGTTACGATCTTTGACTCGATAATTCTTCCTCTTCGTGAGATCGAAGTGGGTAGGTCCCTCCTTCATCCTTTGTGGTCCCCTTGTCGCGATTCTTGAGGACTTCCTTGAAGACGACATTCTTCTTGTCTCTTAAAGATTTCTTTGATTGCTTTCCCAAGAAAAAGATGACAACTTTCTCAAGGATGAATTCGAAGTAGAAACCAGTTTGAGAGGAGAATGTTTTTAGGGTTTTGAAGATTGAAAGAGAAAATCGTATATGTATATATAACTCAGTTTTGAAAAGGGGAAGTTTAATCGGTACAAGGAAAGTGTACGAATACCTCTTTTCTAAATCAATAACTGCCAAAATTAAACCTTTTGAAAAGACAAGTTTTTCACGGAGAAAATGACTAAGCGAAAGATCATACCTTTTCGAGTTTAGATAAAGTAACAACTTACAGTCTATAGTCATCAACGTCTGAGTCTGAGAGATTTGAGTCTGATGGTTATCAACTTTCTGAGTCTGAAGGTTGGAGAGTCTCTAGACTTTAACTTCTTCGAGCTTCAAAATGTTGAGTCGGAGCGGATAAAATCAAATTGATTTTTCTCCAAAGGCTTTGTGAATATATCCGCTAGTTGACTTTTTGAATCAACAAATTGAATTGAGATTTCTCCACTTTGAATATGATCTCTAATGAAGTGATGTCGAATTTCTATATGCTTTGCTCTTGAATGAAGAATTGGATTTTTGGTGAGATTGATTGCGCTGGTGTTGTCACATTTGATTTCGTGCATGAGTCTTCAATCCCAAAGTCTTGTAGCTGTTGTTTTATCCATAGAATTTGTGAACAGCAGCTTCCAAGGGCAACATACTCGCTTCGTTGTTGAGAGAGCTACGGTGCTTTGTTTTCTTGAAAACCAAGACACATCCCCTTCCAAGTAAGCGGCAAGTTCTGAAGTACTCTTTCTATCGACTCGCAGCCGGCCGGATCTGCGTCGAATATCCGGAAGATTAAAGTCTCCCTTCTTAGGATACCAAAGACCCATGCTTGAAGATGAAGCAACGTATTTAATGATACATTTTGCAGCACTGAGATGAGATTCTCTAGGATCTGATTGAAACCTAGCACAGATGCAAACACTCAACAAAATGTCAGGTCTAGAAGCAGTAAGATAAAGAAGTGAACCGATGATGCTCCTGTACAGCTTTTGATCAACTTTTTTCCCTTCCTCATCTTTGTCTATCTTCAAAGAACTTGACATTGGTATATCAATCTTCTTGCAATTTTCCAATCCAAATCTTTTGACAAGATCATTTGCATATTTTTCTTGGTTAATGAAAGTTCCTTCCTTCAATTGCTTTATTTGAAGACCAAGAAAGAATGTTAATTCTCCCATCATACTCATTTCAAACTCATCCTGCATAGACTTAGAAAATTTCTTGCATAGACTTTCGTTAGAGGATCCAAAAATAATGTCATCAACATATATTTGAACGAGTAAAAAGCTTTTGTTTTCCTTTTTGATGAATAGATTAGTATCTACTTTACCTTTAACGAAGCCGTTCGTAATAAGAACTTACTTAGTCTACGTCGTACCAAGCTCGAGGTGCTTGCTTTAGACCGTATAGGGCCTTTTTCGATCGAAGACCGACTACGGCTTCTTTGGGTCTTCAAATCCAGGCGGTTGTTCCACATAAACTTCCTCTTGGATAAATCCATTTAGGAAGGCACTTTTGACGTCCATTTGGAATAACCTGAAATTTTTGTAACAAGCAAACGCAAGTAGTAGACGAATAGCTTCTAACCTTGCTACGGGAGCGTAAGTCTCATCATAGTCTATTCCTTATTCTTGCGTGTATCCCTTGGCCACGAGTCTTGCTTTATTCCGTACGACTTTTCCTTTTTCGTTCATCTTGTTTCTGAACACCCATTTGGCTTCAATAACAGTTTTACCTTTTGGTTTAGATGTCAATTCCCGGACATCGTTAATGTTGAACTGTCGAGCTCTTCTTGCATAGCTTCAATCCAGCTTTCATCAGATAAAGCTTCTTCTATGCTTTTTGGTTCAATTTCAGAAATGAGAGCCACAGCACTAGACTCTTCACGTCTTTTGGATCTGGTGCGAATTCCTTCATTAATTTCGCCTATAATGAGATCTTTAGGATGATGATCTCTTTCTTTATTTGAATCTTCATGAACATCTTGACGCTGGTCTTCCAGAGTCTGAGATACTTTTTGAGTAGAGTCTTTACTAATTCCATAGCAAATTCCTTCTTGAAAGGAGATCTTGAAACCAGTATCACACAGTTGGCTAATGCTGAGAAGGTTATAGTTGAGTCCTTCAAATGAAACATTTCCGTCGTTTACTTGAACTAGCTTTACAAAGCACTTTGAGTCTCCTGTCATGTGTCTTGAACATCCGCTGTCAAGATACCATTTTATCTTTTTTCTTGACGGAGACCTCAAATTCCTTGTCTCGAGTCGATCCGAATACGAGTCGAGTGCGAATGTGCCATCAAACATATGTTGGCATATTCATTATCACTTTCTTCACATTCTCGTATCACTCCAGGTTTCGGCTTTGAGAGCTTTTCGAAACTTCTCGGCTTTTCCTCTTTTCTTCTTCGAAGATGACAAGTTAGTCCGATGTGTCCCTTCTTCTTACATTCGGCGAGACTACATCTTTGTTTGGTTCCTCATCATCACGAGACTTGGTCTGCTTTTTCGAAAACTTTGTTTCTTTGAGTTGAACCTTCGCCTTTTCTATTCAGTTTTCGAATCTTTTTATCATGAGAGCGAGCTCCTCATCATCCATATCATCTTGAGAATCTGCATCATCGAGTCATCATTTGATTTTAATGTAATAGATTTCTTACCTCTTGGATCTTCGTCTTCATTAATTCGTTCCACTTCATAAGATCGAAGGGTTCCAATTAGCTCAAATCGACGATAGAGGCATGATTCTTTGCGTCTCTCTTATTGAAGTCTTTATGTGATTCCAGTCCTTGGAGAGTCCACGTAGTAGCTTGTTCACCTTCATGGGATCAGAAATTTTTTGTCCTTAGTTCTCAAGACCATTGACAATATCTGTAAAACGACTAAACATATCAGTTATAGATTCTCCTGGTTTCATTTTAAAGGTTTCATATTGACCGAGGAGAATGTTAATTCTGGTCTCCTTCACTCGATCTGTCCCTTCATAGGTGATGTGTAATCTATCCCATACTTCTTTTGCTGTAACACAAGAAGATATTACGTTATATTCGGTTGGGGATAAGGCACAATATAAAGAGTAAATTGCTTTTGCATCGAGTGCTTGTCTCTTGTTTATCTCTTCCGAGTCATTCATTCGGCATCAACAGTTTCTTTTCCTCTTTCGAGAGATTGATGCAGCAGTAGGAGTAATTCCTCTTTCCACAACGTCCCATTCCGGAGGATCCTTGGATCGTAGGAAGGCTTTCATCTTGTTCTTCCAGATGTTGTAATCCTTTCCGTCAAAGTAGGGTGGTCTTGTATTGCTTTGCCCTTCCATCAGCCCTGGTGCTAGCATACTAGCCATGGATCTTTTACTCTGAAGTAAAACACTTCAAACAAAGTAAGAACACGGGCTCTGATACCAATTGATGTTGCTAGTACGAGTACCTAGAGGGGGGTGAATAGGTATACAAAGATTTTTCTTGATAATTTCTGTATACTTGCGCAATACTTAGACAGTTCAAGGATTAGCGAAAGATAACAATCAATGTAAGACTGAGTAAGGAAAGAGAGAATTAAACACGCGGTTTATAGTGGTTCGGCTTGATTCAAGCCTACGTCCACTCTTCTGCACTGACAGCCAATTTGGCTGGATTCCACTATGAACAAAGAGATGTTACGGTGTTGTTCTTCCTTGATCTCTCGATGTAGATGATCTACTACACTCGCTCAAGGTATCACCAAGTATAAACACTCTCTGTGTATACAATTTCGCTCGGACTGTATTGACTAATAATCAAGGTGCTTCAGACTCTGGAATTTTTCTATCAATCACATTCTTTAGACAACTAGAATGTCTTCCTTTTTATACTCCTTTATGCCATCATACCGTTGGCACTTACCAAAGGAATTCCTCCAATCTACCCGTTGGACGGAATCAATCAAGAAGATCATTCGAGCTATAAAAGGAACCTGACGATAGTCCATCAATCCTGTTTGCCCATACAATCAGGATCTTGGTTTCCAAGAATAGAACATTCCAAGAATACTTCGTCGACCATCGGATCTTCAATTGATCTTGATACGAACAAAATAATCCGTTATGTTTATCCAGCCAAAAAGATCTTCTCCAGACGATAGGATAAAATCCTCAACCATATACTTCGGCTCTGGATTTCCTTCGCCACTGGATCAGAAAGACTGTTAATGAGAATGGTCTTAAGTCTTGAGTCTCAAATCTTGAGTCTTGAATCTTGAGTCTGGTAGTCAGAAAGTCTTCAGACTTTACACTAGACGATCTGCAGATACACAGACTAGACTGAAGGAAATGTTTTGTCAGCTTCAAAATATTCTGGAACGATTTCTCCAACATATATAACTCTCTCGTCGCAGTTCAGCTCACTGTTGACTCAAGCCTAATCTTCAAGGTCTCCCTCTCTCTCTCTCGCACTCTCTCTCTCTCTGCCCCCATGCATAAAAACTTGAAAAGAAAAATGAAAATGTGAAAAGTCCGGCTTATAATTTCTTGGGGCTTGCTTATTGTTTAAATTCAGGATGTTGTTAAAAGAGAACAGCCATACAACCAAACTTGTACACTTTGCGTGTCCGCAACCAAACAAATTTGTCCTTGTCTCTTAGACATCGGTATCAGACCAAAATCCTTAAGTCAGAAATCACCAAAAACTCCTGCCATTGCATGGCCAAGTGAGTCATTGTTTGGAAACCTTTCTCTGCTTCCATATCAGAGAAAGGTTTCTGCTCTTTAGGGAAGTCTCAGGTAATTACTTTTTTGACTCTGCGGATGTTTGCTGCCCAGGAGATAAGGGCAGTTAGGGATACAAGGATTCTCAAACAATCGTAGAAGCAAATACGATTTGTTTTTTGGTATGTCACTGCTCCTAAATAATGTGGGACAGGAGACATGCCCTCTCCCTAGGCACGTCCGGGGACGGAGGCGCGGATGCACCGCCGTCCCTTCTCCTCGCGCACCGCCGCTTGGGCTGTCACGCTAATATGTGTACAGTGAACCCAAGTCTTATAAGCTAGCCCAGAACTCTCCCCCTAAGCAATATGGGACAAGAGACATGCCCTCTCCCTGCGCACGTCTGGAGACCGAGGCACGGATGCACCGCCATCCCTCCTCCTCGCACACCGCCGCTTGGGCCGACACACTAATATGTGTACAGTGAAAACCTGGGTCCTTACAATTGTTTTCTCAACAAGGAACTTTACTTGTAACGACTTCATACAAGCTGTGGTAAAGAAAACCTTATGCTTTCTCATGTGATAGAATTGATGTTATTATGTACCGAGAATTCTCACATGCTATGCCATGTCAAATTGAGATCGCCATTACATAGAACAGAGCTACTTATATACGCACATCATGTAACAGCGTAATAATTGACGCTATTGTGTTTCGATTGTAGGAATGTGGGAATGTCTGGTAGTTTCAAAAAAAAAAAAAAAAGAATACACAAACTGGAGGTGAGTGAGACTAAATACACATCATAATGAAAGTAGGAATGTCTAGTAATAAATAAGAGATCATAAAGAAACTGGACGTGAGTGAAGACATAATGCACATTGAAAGGAAAGTAGGAATGTCTAGTAATGAAAGAGACATGCAGGAGCTCTGTGATGTTGTGACAGAAAATAAACTGATCTGGACGATAGTACTGGATGGTGGATTACACAATGTAGTAAGACGAGAAATTCAATAATATTTGAATGGACCAAGGCGTAAGTAACAATTGAAAGAGACAAGTTAAATGAGTTATCTCAGACGCTTGATGCAGTTAATTCCATTATTATGAAGGATCATCTCGGTGGAAGGCCCTCTAGCATTGCTTCTTTCCGCTTCTAGCGCTCTCACAGGAACAGACAGAACATGGGGTATTCCGCATAATTTTATAATACTTGCTATCTTGCTTAATATTTGTATGTAAAATCCGCATTAAGCTTGGATTTTATCAGATTCATTAGCTTGCCCTCGTTAAGAAAGATGATACTTGTATGTTAATTAAAAATCTAGACCCTTGATCTTCTTGTCTAGAGTGCATCACCCAATCTTCATGAAGGAATGAAAAACCTCTATGTGATGAGCTAACAATGATCTATAGGCATGCCCCACTTGAGAGGAAGATTGCCAATGCCACAAATGAGTTTTTTTTCTCTATTTTTTATCTATCGGGATGCTGTAGACCTATACCGTTGCTTCATCTGTGTTTTTTCTCCGCGACTTCTTAAATGAAGGATGTGATTAGTGACTCACCTCAATTTTCAGATCAACTATTACGAATTGCCTGCATGAAGTTTCTTACATATAGATCTCAATGATGATTGTGTCACCGTTCTCCTCATCACAACCAATTATCAAGCCAGGGAGGAAGCAAGGTGAAGTTGAAGATATTATTGAATTATTCGGCAATCTTTCAGGTACAAAGAGGAAGTTTTTTTATTTTTTTGTTGGTGAAATCTATGCTCTTTTCATACTCTGACGTTTCAGGTAGACAGAGGAAATCTATGATCATTCAACAATGAATGACGGAAATCTATCATCACCTTAAATTTTCTTTTGCATTCTTATTTACAGCCGGAAAATTTTTGGCATGCCGCCAGCACACTTGGGTCTAAACGCAATTCTTAACCACCTAAAGATTCAGGGGTATTGAACTTGTGTCAATCTGGCACTGCACAATAACTTCTTACCAATCAAATTGTTTGTTTGAACTATGCTGCTCCCCGGTGCTAAAAAAAGAAAAAAAAAATAACGAGTTGGCTGGATAGCACATCACCAAACAGAAAATTCAGAGGAAGGTAAAATCAACTATGACCAAAGAAGGCCTTTAACGAGCCCCAGGCGAAACTGAAAGCTGGAAAGTACATGGTGCCAGAAAGGTATATGTCTATTGTTTTTGTAATATTTTATGGAATTACAACCAACTGTTCTAAAAGCTTAAACTATTAGATAAAAGTATGGTTTAATATTTAATTACTCTAGCATTCACCATCATGCTTAATTTAGTCTTTTGCATAGTACTAAGCGTGGAAATTTAATTGGAGAGGCAAATGGGGCCTAGAAATATTTAACTACTTTAGCAGTAAATTTTGTCGGGAGAATTATAAAAAAAGTCCTAAACCTATTGCAATTGGGCCAATTCAGTCCTAAACTTTTTTGTCAATTTAGTCCTAAACATTTTATAATTGTGCCAATTCAATCCTTCTAGCCAAAATTGGCCGGCCGACGCCGACGTGGACGCTAGCCGAAGACAACCGGCGCGAATAATTTTTTAATAATTTTTTAAATTTTTTTCGATTTTTTTTTTTTTTTACCTTCTTCTTCTTCCTCCGGGCTGGCACCGGCCAAAGGCGAGGGTCGGCGAGGCTGACCTCACCGGCCATTAGTGAGGCTCGCCCCCACCGGCCACTAGCGAAGGCAAGCCTCGCCCAGCAACGGCGAGGTCGCCATCGCCCGGCCAAGGTGAGGCTCGGCCTCGCCTTCGCCAGTGGCAAGTGGGGGCGAGCCTCACCCAGCCATGGCGAGAACAAGCCTCGCCAGATTTGGCGACAACGGCCTTGCCGGCCATTGGCGAGGCCATAACTAGATCTGGCGAGGCTCGACCTTGCCATGGCTAGGTGAGGCCGAGCCTCGCCTTGGCTAGGCGATGGCGGGCTCACCATCGTTGGGCGAGGCTCGCCTTTGCCAGTGGCCGGCGGGGCCGAGCCTCGCCAGTGGCCGGCGAGGTCAGTCTTGCCGACCCTCGCCTCTGGCTGGCGCCGGAGGAAGAAGAAGGTTAAAAAAAAAAATCAAAAAATAAAATAAAAATTATAAAAAATTATAAAATTTATTAAAAAATTGTTCGCTAGCTAGCTGTCTCGGCCAGCATCCACGTCAGCTCCGACTAGCCAATTTTGGCCTGAAGGACTGAATTGGCACAATTATAAAAGGTTTAGGACTAAATTGGCACAATTGCAATAGGTTTATGACTTTTTTGGTAATTCTCCCAAATTTTGTCTGTAAAGACTTCATAAAAGTTGTGGTGAAGAAATACTTATGCTTTCTCCTGTAATTGAATCTATGCTATTACGTACAGAGAATCGTTACATGCTATGCCACGTCATATGGTCCTTTGAAATCACTGTTACATAGAAGAGAGCTACTTATTCACACACATCATGTTAACAGCATAATAAACAGCATTTAAAGTGGGAAAAAAAAAGGATAATGGAATCTTCTCTCGGTGTGTTTGCTTATCTGAGAAAGTAACATTACTTTCTTCAAAAGATGAAATTCTAGTTGGTTGCAATGACACAATATTCTATATGATTGAACGCTGAAACTCATAACTTCAAAGATGTATGAACAATGAAACATTTGGGAGACGATAGATGAAAGGATGAAAGAAACAATAAAGAGAGGGATGAATTTAGTTCATGGTTTTTTTCTTTTATTTATCGATTAAATAAGAGAGTAGTCTCACATTCCTATTCGCGGTGCGGAAATGAACTTAACCTGTGATGATCTGGTTGCGAAAATAGCCGCAGATTCTATCTTCTAGCCTGAACTACACTACATATGAAAAATCTCACAAGCGGAGTGGTCATCAAACAACTTTGCTGCCACGATTTTGATCGCATAAACTGGCGCTTCACACTTTTGAATTGGACAACGCGAGAGGCCATCGACCCACCATACTAGCTGCCACTGTCTTGAGTTGCCACGCAGTCACACCGAGGCAGCACATGCTACATAACATGCATACTGCATGTGTCCAGAATACGAGACCACTCGAGAAATCCCCTTTTTTGAATTATTTCACATGGTTTTTGGCACATCATCGTGTTGAGTGCGACAAAACTCCAGAAGGCATGAGGTGTGAACATGCTGCTTCTGTTAAAATTGTGTTTTTGAGCCCGTGTACAGTGCCCATGCGAAGCATTTATTGCTCGTAAATACATTGAAAACATAAGCACGCCTCAAATGCTTATTTAATTTTCTGATGATGGGCGCCGAAGGATTTCTTCGAGTGTTGTGTTCATGCATTAAAAGAATGCATGTGATGGCCATCTTCAAGACCATGCGCCCTTGAAAAGAGGCGGCAGCCTACTTTGCATTGACACTTCATTTGAAAAATAACTTTAAAAAAAACGTTTTTCGAATTTTTCAATACTTGTTTTACAGGAAATAAATTAGTTGGGAAAAACCTTTTCTATGAAGAGAAAAAAGTCCTCTAAAATAGGAGAAAATATTTTCCACTTTTGAGAAAGAGGAAAATATTTTCCATACCTTTTTTCACCTCACTTTCCTTCATCAAATACTTTTTCCTCTCTTTTTCTTTTTCTTCTCATTGGTCGATCGCTAGCCATGGTGGCGACCAGCAACCAGCCATAGGTAAGCTAGAGTCGCGCCACAAGCTGGCGAGGTCTTGAGCTCGCTCGATGCCAACGAGCTCGAGCCTCGCCAAATTTGCTTCGCCAGAGGACGCCAAACGTCAACGAGGCTCTAGCAACCTTCGAAAAGGCTTGAGCCTTGTGTCACGGGCCGATCGATTGGGATCGTGACCGCGCGGCGACTCGGGCGATTTTGGACTACCCAAGCCAAGCCTTGCTCGATCGAACGCTTACTCGCTCTCTACCCGGATTGTTGAGAGAGAAAGTTTAGAGAGAGGAGCTCGAAAGGAAGCGAAAGCTTTGATATTAATGAAATGTTGGGTGATTATAAATGAAGGAGGACACCCCTTTTATAGTTGAGGGCCTTGGCTTACAATCGTAGATCTGCTTTTTATCCGGCGGGCAAGATCGCACCGCCTCAACTACCGACATAAGTATTGAGCTACCATCTACCGACATAAATGAAAGGAACAGACTCCCGTAATCTAGCTCAATGACGGTATCGCCCGCCCTTGCAATGTTCGGGGAGAAGACTTGGTGGAAATCCGAGGGAGAGCAGGAGGTCCACGGGCGAGTTGGGGTCGACTCTGGGGAACCTCTCGGGTCGTCCATCTTTTGGCCCGTGACACTTGCCTAGCTCACTGGATCAAGCGAGGCCCCACCTCACCCAACCAACCTTAAGTGAACTCGGGCCTCACCAAATCCGACCACCTAGGTGGGGTTTTAGCCTTGCTCAAGGTCGCCAGATGTCAGCGAGGCTTTGGCAACCTTCGATGAGGCTCAAGCCATGACTAGGTGGCTGTATCTAGGAGGCTTGAGCTTGCGGACATTGAGTGAGCTCAGACTCCTCACAAGCTAGTGAGGCTCAACCTCATCGGAATCTAACTACTTGAAACCTCACCGACCTATGGTGGGGCTTTAGCTCACTAGTGGCTAGCCGCCACCATAGCCGATGACCAACCAATGAAGAAAAAAAAAAGAATAAAGAATAAAACATCAATTCTAAAATCGATTTTAAAAATAAAAAATTTACTTAAAGGGGTGCATGGAGGAAAATAGTTTTTTTTACCCAATAGCGAAAAATATTTTCTAATTCATTTTTAAGTTTCAGTCAAATAACGAAAAATATGATTATTTTTTTAAAAAATATTTTCTAAAAGCGTTGTATTTCGCTAGGGTTCCCTTCTTGCCTTTTGTCTTCGTTGTCAAGGCTGCGTGGACGTGCAGGAAGAAAGAAGAAAATAAGCAGCTTCTTGACTTTGTTCTCTTAAGAAAGGAGAACAGTGATGGCTCATTATTAGCCATCATTGTTGACTTTAATCGAGAAGATAGGAATTGAAGGGCTGAGGAGAGCTCTTCGTGCATCAAAGAAAGGGTAAAAATAAAGGTGTGGGTTCTTTTGTCCTTTTCGTCAACTCTGGAAGACTTCTCTGCTTCAACCGCACAAAGCAAGATGGTCTTGCACTGAATGATGTCCATTTGTAAGTTACATGTACGGCTCATCCACAACCAATTGTCATGTCACAGAAAGAACTCCGTCAATGGAATAATTTTATTGAATAGGTCAGCGATCTTTTAGGTACGTAGAAGTTGTCAACTGTCATGTAGTGGGCCTGAATAATAAAACTATTTTGCCTAAATGGACCACATACATAGTCATGTTAGATAGGTTTCCCGTCTAACCAACAAGTCCAATGCCTCCCTTGGCTTGTATTGAGGGACCATATGCCCAGCTCCCTGTACAAGAGAAGAAGATTTAATCAGAAGAAGACAAACTCATTCTTGGAAAAATCCAAAAGGGAAAAAATCTGGTCTGCAAAAACTAATTATCAGTAGAATCATAATGACACGGTCCGACAAAAGCAGGAGTGATTGCTGGGGCCATATAGGGCCTAGACAAGATGTGCCTCCGACTCTAGGATGGCATGGTGGCATGAATAAACCAAATCCCATATTGCCTAGGTGTAGAGAGGGAATATGCTATATAAGAAGTAACGCTAGTTTGAACTACCAACAATGCCTTTTTTTAGCAAAGCCTAGAGGAACAAAAACGTGTGGGCTCTAGCCCGAAACAAATAATATCGTTGGCAAACCATTTTCTATGAAGAACATGCAGAAACAGACTGATTTTCCTAAGGTCTCTCACATTTTAATCATCAAGGCTGTAGCTAACTTCCAAGAGTCTGATACATGATGCATTGAGAATTATCAACTTAAGAACTAGCTTCACATGACCCTGATAGTTAAGAACGTGAGGTTGTTGTCATATCCTTGCAAATACCTGAACCAATCCAAAAAACTCATGTTGGTAAAGTTGTAGCACTACGACCTGACTTTTTCCATCACTGGAATATAGATGTGACTAACCGTAAAGTAAGCACTAAGAAGAAATGAAAAAAGAGCATGTCAAGATCAGCTATTTCTGCAACAATTCACAAAAGGATGTAGCCACATTTAATGTAACCACAAGAATTATGAGTAAAAGCTTACCCAGCGACTTGATCATTAGAAATCCAAGGCCTCCATTCCTGAATGATTTTGTATCCGAGCAACCTAGTCCATGTTTGAATACTGATGAATGGTACAGCCATATCATGATCTCCACTGCCAGTGCATGTGAACTTTATTTACTTCATTGAGGGACGTCAATGGAGAATCAACTAAAATCAGATACTGCGGCTAGTCGTATCTGCCCCATTTATCCCACTTAGCATATGCACTCTATTCTCTCAATAGAACAAGATTCTGGTTCATTGGAAGAACTGGGATTCACAAGAAGTTGGACAGCTATCTGTCCTGGTACTTGGGAAACTTCCAACTAGCTTTATCAATGTTGCCCCTGAACAAATTCTGTTCTAATGCGCGTTTTATCATCCTATTCCTTCTCAGCTTACTGACAACTGGACAATTCTCACGAGATTCCATATATCCCTTATCAATGTAAGTATTGACTTCTTTTTTTCTGGAACCTTTTTCACCAGATAAAGTTTAAATGCAAAGTTTCACCACTGCAGTTGTATCCGCATGACCTATTTAAATTCGTACATGGCATGTGAAAATGTATGCATAGACATAAACATGTCGCAGATTGACGATGGTACCATCAGCGGCTTAGATTGATGTCATTCTTCTATAAAGGATGATTGGTGGCACCATGGTAAGGTATTATCTCACTGATGCATAAGGTACACCCATCAGACAACTTTTATTGAAGTTGCTGCCTGCCTATCTTTTACAGTTCTTGCACGGGACTTAATTTGCCATTTTTGCAAGTGACTAAAATTCTAATAAAAAAGTTTAAACTATTCGATGAAGAGAGACTGTTGATATATATATAATCCCATATTTAAGCATATGAAATATACTTTTAACACCAAACTTCATGAAAAAGTTTGAAGTAACTCACAATACATGGAACGTGAAACACATCTGATCCACATCCATTATCACTTGCTAATGACCAAAAACGTGAAGCTTGAGCAGACATTCTCTTTCTCATAGCAAGAGGCTTCTGAGTCGCCCCTATTTGATGTGAACTCAAAGGCATGCCTTTGTTCCCACTGTTATTGTTTGCTTTTGGAGACTGGTAGCAAGGCTCTAGACCATTATAGAATGTTAGTGTTTGCGGAAGCGTGTGTTAATGTGTGTGCAAGGGCTATGAGTGCTCGAATAGTATCTCGGTGAGCGACGGGGGCAAAAGTTTCAGTATAGTCAATACCTGGTTGTTGCAAGTATCCTTACACCACAAGCCTTGCTTTATGCTTCTGGATTGATCTATCCTCGTTGAGCTTCGTCTTGTAAACCCACTTGACGCCAATGATCTCTTTATTTTCGGGTCGATCGACAAGCTCCCAAGTTTCATATTTCTCGATCATCTTGATATCTTCCTCCATGGCTTTTATCCAAACTTCATCTTTGGATGCTTGTTTGTAGTTTTTTGGTTCCAAAATAGCAAAGTTGCATGTGTCGTAAATTCTTCTAAGGCTTTTACCCTTAGTACTGGAGACTCTGGAGTATATTCTTATTGCATTACTCTTGGAGAGCTTGGTGGAGTTATGTCATGAGTGGTGGAATCTGGTACTTCTCCTTCTTCTTGTGACGTTAACTCCTCTTGAGTAGGTGGTATGTCTGGCAAGGTGATATACTTCTTCTCGATCTTCTTGTCCTCCCAATTCCAGGCAACATTCTCGTCGAACTCGATGTCTCGACTAATCATAAGCTTCTTGGTTCTTAGGTTGTAAACCCGATAGCCTTTTGATTGGTCACTGTAGCCAAGGAATATTCTATTTTCTGTCTTTTCATCTAGCTTACTCTTTCTTTGAGCAGGGATGTGGACATAGCATATGCATCCAAAGATGAAGTCTGGATAAAAGCCATGGAGGAAGAGATCAAGATGATCGAGAAAAATGAAACTTGGGAGCTTGTCGATTGACCTGAAGATAAAGAGATCATTGGCATCAAGTGGGTTTACAAGACGAAGCTCAACGCGGATGGATCAATCCAGAAGCATAAAGCAAGGCTTGTGGTGAAAGGATACTTGCAACAACCAGGTATCGACTATACTGAAACTTTTGCCCCCGTCGCTCGCCTTGATACTATTCGAGCACTCATAGCCCTTGCACACACATTAACACACGCTTCCGCAAACACTAACAGTGGTATCAGAGCCAAACATATTGGATGGTTATGGGTGTTTGTCCTCACCATCCTCAACTAAAAAGGCCAGAGCCCGAGTGAGAGCCAACAAAGCAGAGCCGGAGCCAGAGCCAAAATCAAAGGTCAGAGCCCGAGCGAGAGGCAAGAGAGCCGAAGCCGGAGCCAGAACCAAAGCCGAAGCCAAAGCCAGAGGCTATAAGAGCCAGAGCTAGAGCCCGAGCCCGAGCTAACAACTACAACTAAGAACAATTTGATGCCCTGAGACATATGGGTCATCGTTGAAGAAAAGACATGTGCATTCGAAGGCAGGTGCAAGTGCTCTGACAAGAGAATGCAAGGGATCATGAAATGAAGATGGAATAAAAGACATGTGACAAATTACAAGAAAAATTTCAAGGTATGTCTAAGACTTTAAAACACAAGTCCAGATTATCCCGAAAAGTGTTGGAATTTGTGATCCATTTTCTCTAAAACATTTTAGAAACTTCAAGATTAATATTGTCTAGAATTGTTGAGAATGGAGGTTGCTAAATGAATCTAGAAGATTCGCATGGGAATGCAAGCAAGTAGAAATCTCTAGAAGAAGAATGGATAAACTACAATCTAGAATTTTCTAGAAGAAGCCTAAGTGGACAACATTCCACATAAATCTAGAATGTTGTATTTAGTCCCTATAAATAGGAAAGAGCGGGGAGCGTATCAAAACAACAAATGTAATTGAGTGATAGGAGTATGAGAATATACTCCATATCATGAAGCCTCCACCAACACTTCCTACAATTATTGTAAAATTATTTTCATAAACTAGTGAAACTATCCTTGTGCCATAAAAAAAAAATTTAACATAGAAGTTGAGATGTGCCACAGCCTAGAGAGGAGCCAAAAAGATTTAAAAGTCAGAATCTTTTATGCGTTTATATATCTTCCTCAGTACCATTTTCTATTCCATTCTAAAACCGACCAAAATATGCACACTGGACACAGTAGAAGACAATGAACAGACAGGAGCACCTACTCATATCTAAAAAGGTTCTTTTCACAGCTTCTACTGCGAGGGTCCTCAATTTTTCCTTTACACGTGGCCTGGCAGTCCCGTAACGATGAGTATAGTCCACGTTAAACATATTGTGAAAAGATCGGAGGAAATTGATCTCGACATTATCCGGGAATTTCCAGTTGACATACTCGACCATTTTTCAGTGAATTCTAGTGTCATGTTTGCCTTGATAATTTTGGTTCCACAGCTTAGTGCATTAAAAGCTTAGACTGAACTCCCTGATTTGATACACCTTAGAGATCTCTCGTGAGATCAATCCCATGCCAACAGCGAATGGAAGACGAGCTGCATCGCCATCATATATGTCGTTAATTACCCCATTTCCCACCATGCAAACCTGCATTAAATGAATATTTTGTCTGAGAATTTTAAGAGTTGAACTAAATCAATATACAGTGAATTATGAATTTCCTAAGCTGTTCATCTGAGGATTGGTGGAGGAGATACCTTCAAATTGATAAGCGGCTTTTCCCCAAGATTAATTCCTGCAGGAGGTAATTTGCCATTACTGATCAGACCCAACACATGAACCTGGCCTTTCTTGATCAAGTATGTAATACCTTTTGCCACTTCAGACCCGAGGGTTGGTATGTAAACCCCAGCTTAAGACTCTCCCGCAATGTAGAATGAATTTGAAAGGAACTCTGGATAAAGTTTGAACCACTAGATGCATATGGTGCAATAAGCTCAGTTTTATGGTTAGAGTCAGGATGAGACCTATGATACTGCTCATAGTGTATGTTGCAAGTTAGCCCATAAAGCAGATTCATCATTTCCTTCTCTTTTTTACCACAATATTATCTTGATCAATTGGCTAACTCATTACCTTGAGAAGAAAAGCATGGCTGTCAGAGGCAGTCTGTAGGTCTCCCGTGACATAATTCCTAGAATCATCAGAGCAAGATAAACCAACTCCACATGGTGAATCCAGATATATACTGTTGGAAACCTAGAAGTCGTTGAGAGGATTGCATTACAGACTGCACATGGTCATGGTAGAAGGACAGGGAACTAAAGATGATATTACATTCAATCTATAAACCTAAGTGACGTGTTTTGAGTCACTCTGACTGGTAGCAATATAGAACAAACACAGTGTACGACCTTGGACCAGCTGAAGGGGTTGAGGTGCAAAGTGGGCAAGCTTCCTTTCATCTTTCCTGCTTGAAATCTTAATGGTCCTGGAAGTAGGCACTGATCTTTTAAGCAGTGCACAATGTCTGAGAGAAAAAAAAAAAAAAAAAAAAAAAGCTGTTGGAAGTTGCAATTCAGAGCTTGTAACAAAAACATGTTCGTAAATGAAACAGTCAAAGCTGGAGCAGCCAGGTCCACCATTAACCACAGTACAACAGTGTCCTTGGAAGGATTTCTTTCAAAAGCGATGAAGTAATAGAACAAATTCTTTTTTTCATGGATTTCCATCTATTGACACATACCTGTATATTCCAAGTTTTATATTCTTGTAATGAAGCAGAATATTGACAAAAGTACATGTTTGTTAGCACTAACCTCGCACAATGTGTTAGCTGGGTTCACTCCTATGTGGAGGAAGCCCAATGAGTTGCAAGCCCAAAAATGGCTTAAGCCCATATAATAAGTTATATGAGGAAATATGGTTTCTCACTATCTATATAAAGAGGTAACAGCAGAAAAGGAAATAGTAACAAGACAAAAAGAGAAAGCAGAAAATCTGGGGTTTGGAGCAATATCTTATTTATATCAAGCTGGCGTCGGAGGTCGATTCGTGGTCCGATTGAGCTGAGATTTTGTTAGCATGTTTGTGACGCAATTTTATCGAATCTGAACGGTTTGATTTTCGTTTGAAGCTCCATACATCAGGCTTTTCTTGGATTGATCAAAACCTGCGTTTTTGGTCGATTTATCCTTGATCTCTTGTGAAGTTCATGTGTATTGCCAAGAATTATGTTCTTAAGGTGTTTGCTGATATGTACTTCTAGTATTTGCTAGAGAGGAACAATTTTATTGCTAGTGACGATTTTCAGGTGGACTCCGGTCCCGTGATTTTTTATCTCCTCACATCGAGGAGGTTTTCCACGTAAAAAAATCGTCTTGTGTTCGTGTGCTTGGTATTTATTTTACTCTATTATATCGATTCATATTAGGTTTACACAAGATGTGAGATTATTTTATTCCGCTGCGTTAATTCGATATTGTTCAAATTATTACCGTTCTCCCATCAGAGTGGTATCAGAGCATCAGGTTATTGCTTGATTTTTCTGCCTTGTGTTAAACAATGGAAACGAATATGAGTAGAATGGTTACACTGAATGGTTCGAATTATCATATTTGGAAAGGGAAGATGGAATATCTTTTATATGTGAAAGATTTTTATTTGCCTCGTATTTCGAGGAGAAACTAGAGAATAAAACTAATGTTGAACGGTCTATATTTCATCGTCAAGTGTGTGGTTATATCAGGCAATGGATAGATGATAATGTTTTGAACCATATTATTGAGGAAACACATGCACGCAGTTTATGGGATAAGCTCGAACAATTATATGCTCGAAAGACTAGGAATAATAAGTTATTTTTGATAAAACAGATGATGGCTCTGAGATATCATGATGGTACTCGTTTGACTGATCATTTAAATTATTTTCAAGGAATTATAAATCAGTTGGCTGCGATGGGAATCAAGTTTGATGATGAGATACAAGCACTATGGTTGCTTGGTACTTTGCCAGACTCATGGGAGACATTCCGAACATCTTTGTCTAATTCTGCCCCGGATGGTACAATTACCATGGATTTGGCCAAGAGTAGTATTTTGAATGAAGAGATGAGAAGGAAGACACAGGGATCGTCCTCTTCACATTCTGATGCCTTGGTTGTTAAGAAAAGGGGGAGAAGTGAGTCTCGAGGTCCGAGAAATAGAGATAAAAGTCGAGACAAAAGCAAATGTAAGTATAATAAAGTTGCTAATGTTGAGTACCATTATTATCATCGAAGGGACATATTCGAGGTTTTGTCGCCGGTTAAAAAGGGAGAAACAAAAGGAGAAAGGTAAAGAGAAGAAAAGTGATGATGATAGTGATGACAATCGTGTCACCGCACTTAAAGAAGACTTTCTCACTATTTTTTATGGTGATGTAGTGAATTTTGTTTCTCATGAGACTAGTTGGGTAATTGATAGTGGTGCATCCGTTCATGCTACATCTCGTAGGGATTTCTTTACATTATACAGTCGGGTGACTTCGGATCTCGTGAAGATGGGAAACAATGGACTAGCTCAAGCTGTAGGCATCGGTGATGTGTGCCTAGAAACCAGCAATGGCACAAGGTTAGCATTGAATAATGTTAAACATATACCTGATATCCGCTTGAATTTGATTTCTACAAGCAAGTTGGATGATGAGAGGTATTGCAGCACCTTCAGTAATGGTCAATGGAAACTTACCAAAGGTTCTCTTATTGTGGCTAGAGGTGGAAAATATTCTTCGTTATACATTATGCAGGCAAAGTTGTCCACGAGACAAAATTAATGCAAAAGTAGATAGCGAAGATGCAAGCGAGTTATGGCATAAGAGGCTCGGTCACATCGTGAGAAGGGTTTGTCAATATTGGCCAAGAAGAAGCTCCTTTCAGGATTGAAAAGTTCAGCGCTAAAGAAGTGTGCTCACTGTTTAGCAGGAAAACATAACAGAGTTGCATTTAAAAGCTCCCCTCCTTCAAGAAAGTCAGGTATATTGGATTTAGTGCATTCTGATGTTTGCGGTCCTATGAAAACCAAATCACTTGGTGGCTCTCTTTATTTTGTTAGTTTTATAGATGATTTTTCAAGGAAAATTTGGATTTATACCTTGAAAACTAAAAATCAAATCAAGTGTTAGATGCTTTTAAGCAATTTCAGGCTTCAGTTGAGAGACAGACTGGAAAGAAATTGAAATGCATCAGAACTGATAACGGGGGAGAGTATATTGGACCTTTTGATGAATACTGCAGACAACAAGGTATTTGACATCAAAAGACACCTCCCAAGACGCCTCAGTTAAATGGCTTAGCTGAGAGAATGAACAGAACATTGGTTGAAAGGGTAAGATGCTTACTTTCACAGTCAAAACTACATGGATCCTTTTGGGGTAAGGCTTTAAGTACAGTTATGCATATATTAAATCTTACTCCATGCGTTCCTTTAGAGTTTGATGTTCCTAATAGAGTTTGGACAAGCAAAGAAGTTTCTTATGATTATTTGCGTGTATTTGGGTGCAAAGCATTTGTGCATATTCCCAAAGATGAGAGGTCTAAACTTGATGTGAAAACACGACAAAGTGCATATTTATTGGTTATGGATAGGATATGCTTGGCTACAAATTTGATGATCCACTTGAAAAGAAAATTGTAAGAAGCAGAGACGTTGTGTTTATGGAAGATCAAACAATAGAGGATATTGAGAAATCGAAGATGATTTCAGCACCACAGGTTAGTGATAATCTAGTTGATTTAGATCAAGTTCCTCTTACAAATATCCCTACACAGGTTGATGAAGAGCAGCATGAAGTCAATGTTCCAAATAACGAACATGTTCCTGAACATGTTGAAATAGATAATACTATTCCTAAACCAGAGGCTCAATTAGATGTTCCACTGGATGTTCCAGTCCGGAGATCCATTAGAGACCGACAACCTTCCACTAGGTATTCTGAAGATGAGTATGTATTATTGATCGATGCGGGTGAACCGCAGTGTTATGCGAAGCAATAGAAGATGAGTACAAAAGCAATTGGTTCGATGCTATGCGAGATGAGATGCAGTCACTTTATGATAATCATACTTTTGACTTGGTGAAGTTACCTAAAGGTAAAAGAGCTTTGAAGAACAAGTGGGTATATAGGTTGAAGCAAGATGAACATACTTTACAACCACGGTACAAAGCTAGATTGATTGTTAAGGGATTCGGTCAAAGAAAGGGTATTGATTTTGATGATATATTTTCTCCGGTAGTAAAAATGTCTTCTATCCGTGTGGTACTAGGCTTGGTAGCTAGCCTAGATTTAGAAATTGAGCAAATGGATGTTAAAACAGCCTTCCTACATGGTGACTTGGAGGAAGAGATATACATGGAACAACCTAAGGGTTTCAAAATGAAAGAGAAAGAGGATTATGTGTGCAAATTGAAGAAAAGTCTCTATGGCCTAAAACAAGCACCAAGACAGTGGTATAAGAAATTTGCGTCAATTATGACAAAACATGGCTATAAGAAGACTTCCTCGGATAACTGTGTGTTTGTCCAAAAATTTTATGAGGATGACTTTATTATTCTTTTGATTTATGTTGATGATATGCTGATTGTTGGCAGGAATGCTTCAAGAATTGAGTTATTGAAGAAATAGTTGAGTAAGTCTTTTGCCATGAAAGACTTGGGCTCGGCGAAGCAAATTCTTGGCATTAGAATTACCCGAGACAGAGATGCTAAGAAGTTGTTTTTGTCGCAAGAGAAATATATCGAGAAGATCCTTCAGAAATTTTACATGGATAAGGCTAAAGTGGTTAGTACTCCTCTTACTGCCCACTTTAAGTTAAATATGATGCAAAGTCCTACGACTGATAAAGAGAATAAAGATATGGAAAGTATTCAATATGCTTCAGCTGTAGGAAGCTTAATGTATGCGATTGTATGTACACGCCCAGACTTGGCGCATGTAGTTGGCGTTGTTAGTCGCTATTTGTCAAATCCAGGTAGAGAGCACTAGAATGCAGTGAAGTGGATTATGAGGTATCTTCGGGGAACTTCAAATTTGAAACTCAATTTCGGGACCGGGAAACTTGAGTTAGTTGGATATACAGATTCCGACTTGGCAGGAGATATTGATACTCGTAAATCTACTTCTGCTTATTTGATTTCTTTTGCTAATGGAGCTGTGTCATGGAAGTCAAGATTGCAGAAGTGTGTTACATTTTTTACAACTGAAGCTGAATTTATTGCAGTAACTGAAGCTAGTAAAGAGATGCTATGGATGAAGAAATTCTTAGAAGAACTTAGGTTCAAGCAAAAGAGGTATGTGCTATTTTGTGATAATCAAAGCGCAATTCATCTTGGCAAGAATTCATCTTTTCATTCTAGATCAAAACATATTGATGTTAGATATCATTGGATAAGGGATGTTCTAGATTAAAAGTTGTTGAAACTTGAGAAAATTCATACGGATCATAATGGCTCCGATATCATGACGAAGACTCTACCAAGAGAGAAGCTTGAACATTGCCGTTTGATAGCAGGGATGGTGAATCCCTCCACATTGTCGTGAGGGGGAGATTTGTTAGCTGGGTTCACTCCTATGTGGAGGAAGCCCAATGAGTTGCAAGCCCAAAAATGGCTTGAGCCCATATAATAAGTTATATGAGGAAATAGGGTTTCTCACTATCTATATAAAGAGGTAGCAACAGAAAATGAAATAGTAACAAGAGAAAAAGAGAAAGCAGAAAATCTGGGGTTTGGGGCAATATCTTATTTACATCAAGCTGGCGTCGGAGGTCGATTCGTGGTCCGATTGAGCTGAAATTTTGTCAGCATGTTCGTGGCGCAATTTTATTGAATCTGAACGGTTTGATTTTCGTTTGAAGCTCCATACATCAGGTTTTTTGTCGATTGATCAAAACTTGCGTTTTTGGTCAGATTTATCATTGATCTCTTGTGAAGTTCATGTGTATTGCCAAGAATTATGTTCTTGAGGTGTTTACTACTATGTACCTCTAGTATTTGCTAGAGAAGAACAATTTTATTGATAGTGAAGATTTTCAGGTGGACTCCGGTCCCCTGGTTTTTTATCTCCTCACATTGAGGAGGTTTTCCACGTAAAAAAATCGTCTTGTGTTCGTGTGCTTAGTATTTATTTTACTCTACTATATCGATTCCTATTAGGTTTACACAAGAGGAGAGATTATTTTATTCCGCTGCGTTGATTCGATATTGTTCGAATTATTACCGTTCTCCCATCAGAATGTTTAGAGGGGAGCGTGCCATTAAAGCCAGGTAGGTTAGTGACTAGCAATTCTCTAGGAGCTGCAGCAGTAAATGAAACACTGAAAAGAAAGCCAAGGCGGAACCATATGATTACCATGACCACGTAAGTTTTTCAAAAAGCACTTCGGAACTACGTAAACCTATGAATAAGCTGCTGGATAGTTTGTGCATATGCCTGTACTAGAATGGAACGAATGAGAGAAAAACATGGATGTCCAATTAAATACGTAAAACAGATGAAGAAGAAGACAGGGAGTGGGTGGCAGATGAACAGATAGAGGAGACCCTTGAATGCTTTGTGCAATCATCTTTTTGCTCATGTGAAAAGTCTTTTGTACAGGGGAAAGTTAGTCGACACCAACGGAGCAAACCACTTGGTATGATCGTGGAACAAGTAGTGAAAGATGGAAGAGACAAACAGTAAAGTCATTAGAATTTCTTTCTTGCAACCATTCTGTTAAAAAATTTTGGATGTGTGCGCTGCGGAAGTATAGTTTTGGTATTGATGATAGTTTTTTATTAGTGATGTTGTGTGAAAGTATATGATATATTTTGTAGAGGATGGACAAGGGACAAGATAGGATAATTGAAGAACAAAGAACATGGATATGGGAAATAGTTTCATTAGTTTGATAAAATAATTTTACAATAGTTGAAGGAGATGTTGGTGAGAGAGCTACATGATGTGGTTTTTATGGTTAGCTCCCACACAAAACATGGAGCACTTGCTCCTTTATATAGCTGCCGAAGTCGGTGGAGGAAGTCTCTAGACTTCTCTACAAATAGCTACTATTAGTAACATAAGATGAAACTTCTAGAACACATAAGAGATGGCAGCTTGTAGACAATTCTAGAATTTTTCTTGAATTTTCTAGCTCAAATCTATCTTGAAGTTTCTAGAATTGGATCACAAATTCCAACACTCCCCCTTCATCCAATTTCGGGAGACTCCGAACTTGTGTTATAAAGCCTCGACGTACCTTGAAATTTCTGTTGTAATTTGTCCCATGCCTTTTATTCCGTCTTCGTTCCACGATCACTTGTATTCTTTTGTCGAAACACTTGCATTTGCCTTTGAATGTGCATGTCTTTTCTTCAACGATGTCCCATATGTCTTGGGCCATCAAAATGCTCTTAGTTGTAGTTGTTAGCTCGGGCTCTGGCTCTGGCTCCGGCTCGGCTTTGGTTCTGGCTCTGGCTCCAGCTCTGGCTCTGTTGGCTCTCGCTCGAGCTCCGGCCTTTTTAGTTGAGGATGGTGAGGACAAATGCCCATAACCATCCGATATGCTTGGCTCTAATACCATGTTAAACAATTTTGGATGTATGCGCTGCGGAAGTATGGTTTTGGTATTGATGATAGTTTTTTATTAGTGATGTTGTGTGCAAGTGTATGATATATTTTGTAGATGATGGACAAGGGACAAGATAGGATAATCGAAGGATAAAGAACATGGGATATGGGAAATAGTTTCATTAGTTGGATAAAATAATTTTACAATAGTTGAAGGAGGTGTTGGTAAGGGAGCTACATGATGTGGTTTTTATGATTAGCTCCCACACAAAACACAGAGCACTTGCTCCTTTACATAGCTGCCAAAGTCGGTGCAGGAAGTCTCTAGACTTCTCTACAAATAGCTACTATTATTTTATAGTAACATAAAATGAAACTTCTAGAACACCTAAGAGATGGCAGCTTGTAGACAATTCTAGAATTTTTCTTGAATTTTCTAGCTCAAATCTATCTTGAAGTTTCTAGAATTGGATCACAAATTCCAACACATTCTATGTTAGTTCATAGGAAATTTAGCTTGGAGAGCGCAATTGGCAGAGCCACATTTTACTTCTCTAGGTCATTCAGTGTCGATCAATGAAAAATTATTAAAAAGGCAATATGATGAACGATGTATCTATCACATGAGAATCAGGAGTTTTTTTTATCAGAGCTCCCCATCATGTTTTCATTTCATCTTCTAAAATCCTGTGATTTTCATAGTCCCTGTCACATGAGAAGCAGGAATTCTTGAAATGCTTGCGCTATCATTTTGTATGGTAAAAACTAGTACCTTCACTCCTAGAGAGAGTGAGATCAACTGGTTACAACAATGAAGAAGAGAATTTGAAACAAATTTTGAACAAGTAATAGATGAAAAGGACAAACAGAATGAGTTGTTTGACATGCTTTGGTTCGACCATTAAATTATTTAAAAATATTATATGTATCAAAAGGTGTCACAAAAAGTAAGCAATCAAAAACATAAATAAATCAGATGCTGAATTTACATGTGTGTGACTTACTTCACGATGAGAGCTGCATAGGATTTCATTATAAATTAAGAGATATAATAGATATACTCTCAGTGTTTTTCAATCCCTAATTATATTCAATAACACATAACGTGTTTAACCCTCATAATTTCTTACAAAACAATCTCTCAATATCACAAATCTCTTCACAAGATTTAATGACTTCAAAACACTAGGCATTTTTTTTAGGATGTAATTCATGAGCACATCGCACAATTAATTGTTTTGTTCAAAAGCCTATCTGCTCTAATGCACTAAACCCAAAACCTAACTCTTATATGTGTAATAGTTGGATCCTTAGCCAACTCAAAACCTACTCAAACTAGGAATCCACTTATGTGGATAGTATTTCAATAATTTCTTATTTAATCAAGCGTGAAACCCCAAGTCCTATCTGGATTTTGAATTTTACTTAGATCGAATTTTCTTCACAACTTAATTCACAACATTTTCTCAGAGAAAGAAGAAATGGTCGCAGAGTGGCATTGTATTTATAGTTCAAGCCCTTTGTTAGTACACTCTTATCTATATCTCATCTGGCATGGATAAGTAATGGAGGAAAACTTATGGAAGTGAGAAGTAATCAGCGGTACTTGAGCATCATAATTTTTTTCCAGTCACTTGAATACCATGACTTCTAAAACAACATTCATTTGAGTGTCATAACTTTTTAAAAACATTTACTCAATTGCTAGAATGCCGGCATGGCATAACACTAGTGGTAAAAGTTCTTAGAAATGTATGGCACCCAAGTGATCAATAAAAAAGTTATATGACACTCAAATGATCAAAAGAAAAATTATGGCACTCAAGTAAGCTGTGTACAAAAGTTATAACACTCAAGTGTTCGAAAAAAAGTTATGACACTTATGTGAGTATTGTATAAAAGTTATGTCACTTGTGATGTGCTTTTCCCCTTATCTTTACCATTTTCTCCTCCTGCCCCCCCCCCTCCCCTTTAAATTTCCTTTTCCCCTTCTTATTTCAATCCGGAGAAGTTCTGGCATGCAGCCAGCACACTTAGACCTGAGTATCTTTCTCAACCACTTAAAGATTCAGACGCATTAGACTCGTGTAAATCCGGTGTCGTGCAATAACTGCTCATCCATCAAATCGTTTGTTCTAGTATGCTGTTCCACTGTGCTAGGAAAAATAATGAGTTGGCTAGACAGCAAATCACCAAACAAAACTCAAAGAGAGGTTAAAATAACTATGACCAGAAAACGCCTGGCAGGTTAGTGACAACCAATTCTCTTGGAGCAGCTGTAGTAAATGAAACAGTGAAAGAAAGCCACGTAGGAGCGTTATGATTCTCATGACCGCACCAATTTGGATAACTTCACAAAGCGCTGTAGAACCATGCAAACCTATGAGTAAGCTGGTGGACGGTTTGTGCATGTGCCAGGGATGGAGAGAATGAGAGAAAAGCACGGACGTTCAATGAAATACATAAAACAGATGATGAAGAAGAAGACAGAGAGAGGGTGGGAGACGGAAGAGACAAATAGAGGAGACACATGAATGCTTTGTGTGATAATCTTTTTGTTTATTCGAAAGGCCTTCTGTGCAGGGGGAAAGTTCATCAAAACCAATGGAGGAAATGACTCGATATCGGCATAGAATAACAAGTGAAAGATGTAAGAGACAAACAGAAGAGTCATTACTTTTCTTTGTTCCAACCATTTTATGTTGGTAGGAAATTTAACTTGGAGAGGGCGATTGGCAAAGTCACAGTTCACTTCTGTAGGTAATTCAGTGTCGACCGAGGAAAACTTACAAAAGACGTAATACGATGAACAAGGTCCCTGTCACATGAGATCTAGCAGTTCTTGATTAGAGCTCCACGTCAAACGTCTTCTTTTTTTTTTTTTTTCTATCTTCTAGAATGTTGTGATTCTTATGGTTCTATTTTCATTTGGAGTTGCAGGTTCATCAATAATGTCTGATTTACTCTGGCCTTCCTGAGTTCTTTCCTTGAATTGGGCAGATTTTTTTCTGTGTCTTTTGGACATAGTTATTGTTGGAATGTGTGATCCAATTTCTAGAAGCTTCAAGATTGATATTAGCTAGAAAAGTCAAGAAAAATCCTTAAGAAAATCTAGCTTAGGTGGCAAAAGAAAAGTGTAGAAGGTAGAAGTCTCTAGAAGATGAATAGATAAACGACAATCTAGAATTTCCTAGATAAAGCCTACATGGCAACATTCTATAAAAATCTAGAATGTTGTCTAAGGTGTAACTCATGCCTATAAATAGGCTTTTGTGACATCCTGAATTTTCATAAATTGTTTTCGATTAAATAAATCGGGCCTTTCATCGAAACGTTTAATAGTGCTATTCTCTAAGCCAATCACTCAAGAGATAACTAGACTATATGGGAGGCAATTAGGGAATCTAAATGCAATTGCACTTGAGAATTCGACCAAGAATCGATTGCTTTCGACCGTGTTGATTTGCAAGGGTCATTACGGCACGTTAAAAGATCGATCGAGAAATCGAGATAGGTCGATTCGATTGAGATATGTGATCAAAGTGTGGGTGATTCCACTTGATTGAAAAATTCTCATCGATCGGCACTAAATTGATTTTCTATCGTTTTGGTACCCGTGTCCATATTTGAAACCTTGAGATTTTCACGACAATCGAGAGTCGCCAATGTGTCGGAGATGTACATTGTGACTCGAGATAAATCGATCACGGGTCAATTGCACCAAAAGTTCCTAAAAGCTACCCGGTGGACTAGGTCATGCTAAAAGCGCGCCGGATTGAAAATAACCGCGAATTTGAACCCGATTTCATAAATTGAAAGTTCTGAGGTGTCACAAGCTATTTTAGGAACATCGACTCATTCTCCGAAGATTTTTCAGAGATTCCGAGATTTTTACGGAAAATCAGTTCGGACGTTGCGGAAAAGTAATGGAAATTCAGATGGACTAAATTAATGGAAATTGGGAGTTCTAAGCTGAGCCTATGAGTATCGGGGATTTATGGAAAATTGTTTGAGATTTTTTTTATCGAAATCAGATATCAATTTGGGAAATTGAGCAAGGAAATTGAATTTAATTGGTGAAATTCGGAATTGGAAAAAAAGGCAGAAAATTTGGACTTCAAACTTTGGATTAATTGGTGGAAATTATGTAGGGGAAAGTATTAGGAGACAAAGCATTAAATGGAAGGGCTAAGCATGTGGACTTTTGGGCTTTATCCTTATCTACCTGTGCCTTCCAACGTGGACGACTTCTCCTCCGCGACTTCAGCTTTCATTTTTCCTCCTTCGGTCTTGTTTTCATTTCCCTTGGACGAGTTGTTGTTTTCCTCTCAGTTTGTGCCTTGAAGACCTCCCACGATCTCTCTCTCCATCTGCCTTTCGCTCCACCGAAACCCCACGCCCACGTAATTCTCCATCGTTGCCACCTCTCCTTTCATTTTCAAGCGGCCACCGAAGACCAGCAAATTCCAGCATCCACGCGTCCGAGTCCCCACCTTCTTCAGTCAACAGTTGAAGCCAGTGTTGACCCAAACCTCCACCGAACCATCTCTCTCTCTCTCTTCATCCAACGATCTACCAAGCGAAGCAGCTGCCGTCCAAGCTTCCACGCATCCCCAGCAGCTTGTTTCGAGTCATCCGCGGTGAAGCTTCTTTCGTTGGCCGCTGCACGTATCCGCATGCCCCTGCTCCACTTTCATCCGTTCCCCTTCAACGCCAGCGAAGAAGACCGCGTGCAAGCTGCCGCGCGTCCCCCGCAACTCGGACGAAACCGCTTCTTCGCCCGCGTCTCCTTCGTGCGAGACTCCTCCAGCGAAGGCCAGCAAAGCCCGCAGCCCATCTACCCGTGGAGTTCAGCCCATCTTTATGCGATTTCAGCCCAGCGAAGAAGTCAGACCAGCCCATGTGAATGTCATCTTCAGCCCAGTTACTTTAAGCCCAAGTCCAGCAGCCCATCTTGAAGTCAGGCCCAAGCCCTGTTTTCCTCAGCAGCAAGCCCAGCCCAGCTCATAACAAATCTCAGATTGGGCTGAGATTTGTTGGGCCAAGTTTTATCAAGAGTTCAAATTTCGAAAATTGAGATTTCGGCCACCGTCGTCGTCGTCGTTTCGCGGTGAACCGGTTTCCGCAATTAACCGGTGAGTTTATACTCTAAACTCTGCTTAGTAGGCTAATAACGTTTAAGGGGTGTTAGATTTATTTTATTAGGAATTAGGTGGTTAGTTAGATTAAATTAGAAATTGAATTATTTAATTGAGCATGTTAGGTGGTTAGCATGGTTTAGCTAAGGCCTAAATAAATTGTACTATTTATCTAGAAGGGTTCGGGAATTTTTCCGAGTCCGTATTGGTTATTAATTTAATGATTTTGGCCTAGGTTAGTATTTTAGAATTTAAATTGATTTATTTAATTAATTTCAGTAATTATTTAATTATTAATTATTTTTCCGGAAATTAGCCGGGATAGCCGGTGATCGGAATTTCGTGCTTGATTGCAATGGTGTGGTTAATTTCTGCAATTGAGTGTTAAATTATGCAAATTGATGCTGATTGATTTTTGGTATTTAATTCCAAAAATTGTGAATTTCAATATTTATTGAGAAAATCCAGGTGTCGGGTTTTGACACACGAAAATAGTTTTTAGTATTATATGAAATAGTGGGATTTCAAAAAGGATGAATATCAATTTTTCTAGATCAAGTTGACTGTGTACCCACACACGAGTAATTTCATGTGAATTTCTAATACAAAAAAAAAAAAAAGAAAAAGGCCAGGCTCACCATTTTAATTGAAGCATTTGAGTGCAATGCACGGTGCCCTGGGCCATATTTGAGTGATCGTGTGATGGTCAAGAGAAATCGTCCCGGGCTGTTGAGCTGGACGTTATCCTTATTTGGGATACCCCCGGACAACGGGAAGCCGGTCGCAGTTGATTCTGGACCCTATGCTCCTTCGGGAAAGCCGTCTGATAAAGAGACGTGCCGTGCTCAATGGGGTGAGACGATGCCTGGCAATGCCAGAAGACCGCCGAACTGAGAGTAGGCCGTGCTATATGCCGAGATCAAAACTAGGAACGCATGATTAATTGAGTGTGGCGTTTCAGTTATTGGAGCTTATTTGTTGCTCATACTCTCATATTGATTGTGTGATTGTGTGATTAGGACACTTCTTGGCGTATTTCCCTCCTAATTGGGGTTTAGAGCTTAGACTCGCTGAGATGATATCTCACCCCGTTGTGGGACAACATTTTCAGGGTCGTCGAGTGGAGGACCTGGAGCTGAGAGGAGGTGATCGGAAGCGTAGGTCAGTTAGGACCGCTTCTTTTTGGAAGGCCAGTCTTTTGTAGTCTTTTGGCCATAGACTTTTGTACATGACTCGGTGTATATATAAAAGCATGTTTGTTTGTGAATCTATTATCTTGCTTTTCTATCCCGAGATGATTACTGTCAGGGGATTTCTTTTCGCTTCCGCATGTGCAATAAAATGGAAAGGGTCGGCGACTCGTCCTGGGAAGTCGCAAATTATTATCGACCAGATAGGGATGGGCACGCGCTCGGGGTTCGGGGCGTGACATCCCCTTTTTATGGTATCAGAGCGAAGTTTGTATTTGGAGTGATAAGGTGCGATGGGTTCTTGGGATAGTTAGTAGGAATGGCTTTTATATTATGCTGATGCATGTGATTGATAGCTGTTTGGTAAATTGATTGTGGTGATCACTCAATTTCTAATTCGGTATGGAATTGGAAGCAGGTGTTGTAGAACATCTACAGTATGAGTGATCAGGAGCCGAGAACTCCTAGGCAGAGGACCTTATCCTCAGTGACTCGGGCTAGAACGCCGACAAGAGGCAGTGCCCGAGGCGGCCGAGGTAGAGCGTAAGCTGAGGCTAGCGCGAGTGGTGTAGCACCACCGCTAGTCCCGCTGGTTGACACCGGGGTAGCAGCCCCTGGTGATCCCAGATTCGAAGGAATCATGCAGGTGCTCCAAACTGTTGGTAATCTGATGGGGCAGCAGGCCCAGAACCAAGCTGCCGCAGCCGCTGCCGCACAAGCTGAAGTTCCAGAAGGGAATGTAGTTGCAGACAGACCGATTCATAAGCTTGTTGAGCATTTCTGAAGTTGCAACCACCAAAGTTCACCGGGTCAGGAGATCCTGAGGCTGCGATCCATTGGATCGAAGAATTGGAAAAAGCATTTGAGCTACTGAAGTGCTCTAAATAAGAGAAGGTTACCCTTGCGGTGTATCAGATGTAAGGAGTTGCAAATACTTAGTGGAAAGCCACTAAGAGAGAAGTATTCCCGGAAGGCATAGTCCCAATGTGGAACGTCTTCCTTAGAGCATTCAATGACAAGTACTTCTCCAGCTGTGCCAAGCAATTAAAGATGGCGGAATTTCTGCGCCTCGTCAAGGTCCAATGACTGTGGACCAGTACGAGGCAAAGTTTGCCGAGCTTTCACAGTATGCTCCTAGGTTGATCCAGGATCCCGAGGAGAAAGCAATGAGGTTTATAGATGGCCTCCGACCAGAACTGAAAGATCCATTGGTGCCATTGGATATAAAGAACTACAATGAGCTGTATGGACGAGCTCAACTGATCGAGAAAAATCTGAATGAACGAGCCGCCGCATCTGGATCGCGGTTTGGTTCGAACCAAGATAGAAATCGGTTTGGGAAAAGACCGATGACTGGAGGAAGATACCCTGTCCCGCCCAATAGGAAGGGTGGAATAGGAAAATCAGCATGGAGACAGAATGGTGCGTGTCGCTTCTGCGGAAGACGACATGGGTCAGCCCCGTGCCCCTCTAGGCCGGGTGCTTGTTTTGAGTGTGGCCAGCAGGGTCACATGGCCAGAAATTGTCCCAGGAGACCAATGGGACCACCGTAGTTGCCGCCACCGCCATAGATGAATCAGAACCGAGGACTACCGCCACCGATTGTAAAGTAGGGTGGACTACTTAGGCCTCCAGCTCAGGGAAGAACTTATGCGATCACAAGAGGACAGGCGGAGGATGCGCCTAATGTGATTACAGGTACTGTTTCACTGAACAACCATGCTGCTTATGCTTTATTTGACCCTGGTGCAACTCATTCATTTATAGCTGAGCGGTATGTTAAGTTGGTAGGATTAATTCCTGAGTTGTTGGAATCAGTGATTAGTATATCGACACCATTAAAGGATAAGGTGTTAGCTACAGTGGGTTGTCTTGGTTGCACGTTAGCGATTGGTGAGCGAGAGGGGAAGATAGACTTGATAGTCCTAGCCATGTATGACTTTGACCTGATATTGGCATGGACTGGCTCACCAAGCAACGAGCTAAGCTAGATTGTTATCGCAAGGCGATCCAGTTTAACCCGTTAGAGGGTGAAAGTTTCGAGTTTATTGGGAGTCGAGGAGGACCCTCGATTTCCCTAATCTCGTCACTAGAGGCAACCCGGTTGTTAGATGAGGGTTGTCAAGGTTATCTGGCAACTATCGTGGACACGACAGTTGAAGAGCTAAAGATAGAAGACATCACAATGGTTCAAGAATTTTTAGATGTATTCCCGAAAGAATTGCCAGATCTACCGCCAGAAAGAGAAATAGAGTTTGTGATTGAGTTAGCCCTCGGGACAGAGCCAATCTCTAAGGCTCCTTACCGGATGGCTTTATCAGAATTGAAAGAACTGAAGGTGCAAATGCAGGAATTATTGGATAAGGGATTCATACGTCCTAGTGCATCACCTTGGGGAGCACCAGTTCTGTTTGTGAAAAAGAAAGATGGTTCATTGCGTCTGTGCATTGACTATCGACAACTCAATCAAGTGACAATCAAGAACAAGTATCCACTCCCGAGGATTGATGACTTGTTTGATCAATTACAAGGAGCGTCGATATTTTCAAAAATCGACTTGAGGACGGGATATCATCAGTTGAGGATCAAAAAAGAAGACATTCCAAAGTCAGCATTTCGTACTCGGTACGGTCATTATGAATTCACTGTGATGCCATTTGGATTGACGAACGCTCCAGCTGCTTTCATGGATCTAATGAACCGAGTGTTCAAAGAATACCTGGATCAATTTGTGATCGTATTCATCGATGATATTCTGGTGTACTCTAAAAGTCCAGAGGAGCATGAAGGACATTTGAGATTGGTATTGCAGACTCTAAGGACTCATGAGCTGTATGCTAAATTCAGCAAGTGCGAGTTTTGGTTGACTCGTGTTGCTTTCTTGGGTCACGTGATTTCAGGAGAAGGAATCTCCGTGGACCCAAGCAAGATAGAAGCAGTGATCAATTGGCCAAGACCGACAACAGTGACTGAGATCAGAAGTTTTCTGGGTTTAGCAAGATATTACAGAAGGTTCGTAGAAGGGTTTTCATTGTTAGCCTCGCCTTGACAAAGCTCTTAAAGAAAAAGAGAAGTTTGTCTGGACAGACAAGTGCGAGCGTAGTTTTCAAGAGCTTAAGGAAAAGCTAACTACCGCACCGTGTACTGACGATTCCATCTGGTCCTGGAGGATTCGAGATCTATAGTGATGCGTCTTTAAGAGGATTGGGTTGCGTGTTGATGCAACATGGCAGAGTTGTTGCATACGCGTCTCGTCAGTTGAGACCTCATGAGCAGAATTACCCGACGCATGACTTAGAACTCGCAGCCATCATATTTGCATTGAAGATTTGGAGGCACTACTTGTGTGGGGAAAAGTTTCAAATCTTCACGGACCATCAGAGTCTCAAGTATTTATTCTCTAAAAAAGAGTTGAACATGAGACAGCGTCGCTGGATGGAACTCCTGAAGGACTATGATTGTGATATTTTGTATCACCCTGGAAAAGCAAACAAGGTCGCTGATGCATTGAGTCGAAAGTCCTCAGTTGCACAGATGGTACTTAAGGAATGGACTTTAATCGAGAAGGCTAGAGATTCGGTTTTCAAATTTGAGGTAGGCCACCTTTCAAATCTTATGGCCACCCTTAGAATTGAGCCGGAAGTGCATAGTCAGAATCAAGATGCTTCAGTGGACAGATCCAGATATTCAGAAGATCCTGCAAGAGGATACTGATAAGAGAAAAGCTGACTTTCAAATTTCTGAGGACGGAACATTAAGGTTCCAAGGACGATTAGTTGTACCTGACGATGTAGAGCTTAGAGAAGAAATTTTATCTGAAGCACATCATAGCAGTTATAGCATTCATCCTGGAAGCACTAAAATGTATCAGAATTTGCGTCAACACTATTGGTGGTCAGGTATGAAGGCGGACATCGCCAAGCATGTGGCCAAGTGTTTGACATGTCGGCAAGTAAAAGCCCAGCATTGCAAGCCGGGAGGACTTCTGCAACCTCTCGCGATCCCAGAATGGAAATGGGAGCATATCACAATGGACTTCGTGATTGGACTACCAAGGAGTCAAAAGGGAAATGATTCAATTTGGGTAGTGGTCGACAGGCTGACAAAGTCGGCTCACTTCATTGTAGTACGAAAGGACCTGAGTCTGGATAGACATGCAGACTTGTATGTGCGTCAGGTGGTTCGTATGCATGGAGTGCCGGTTACGATAACTTCAGATAGAGACCCGAGGTTTACTGCTGCTTTTTGGAAGAGCTTGCAAAGTGCTTTAGGTACAAAGCTTCAGTATAGTACGGCATATCATCCTCAAACGGATGGTCAATCTGAAAGGACAATTCAAACTCTCGAGGACATGCTGAGAGCTTGCGTAATAGATTTCAAAGGAAGTTGGGAAGATCAGCTTCACCTGGTGGAATTTGCCTACAATAATAGTTATCAGCAGAGCATCCAGATGGCTCCTTTTGAAGCGTTGTATGGCCGAGCGTGCAGAACACCAGTGTGTTGGGATGAAGTTGGGGAAAGGAAGATAATGGCCCGAGTTGATTCAGCAAAGTAGATGCCGTGGCAAGTGATCGAAGCGTAGATTAAAGACAGCGCGGAGCAGGCAGAAAAGTTATGTAGATAAGCGTCGAAGGTCTTTAGAGTTCCAAGTTAGTGATCACATTTTTCTGAAAATGTCACCAAGGAGAGGAACTTCGCGCTTTGGTAAGAAAGGCAAACTGAGTCCGAGGTACGTAGGTCCGTTTGAGATTCTTGAAAGAATCGGGAACCTAGCGTATCGTCTTGCATTGCCGCCAAGATTGGCGCAAGTGCATGACGTTTTTCACGTGTCGATGTTAAGGAAGTACGAGCCTGACCCGACCCACGTGCTCAATTTCGAGGAATTGGACGTGGATGACCGTGTGTCATACGTCGAAAGCCCGGTTCAGATTGTCGATCGTAAAGAGCAAGTTTTGCGTACAAAGACCATCCCGTTGGTCAAAGTGGTCTAGCAACACCACGGTATAGAAGGAGCGACATGGGAGACTGAGGAGTCAATGAGAGAATTGTACCCCCACCTTTTTGATCAAGTCTTGTAATGGTTTAAATTTCGAGGACGAAATTTTTATAAGAGGGGAAGAGTTGTGACATCCTGAATTTTTAAATTGATTTCAATTGAATAAATCGGGCCTTTCATTGAAACGCTACTAGTGCTATTCTCTGAGCTGATCACTCACGAGATAACTAGACTATATGGGAAATTTACTAAGGGATTTTAACACAAAAGACTTGAGAATTCGACCATGAATCGACTGCTCGACCGTGTTAATTTGCAAGGGTCATTACGGCACAATTAAAAATCGATCAGAGATCAGAGATAGGTCGATTCGATTGAGATATGTGATCAAAATGTGGGTGATTCCACTTGATTGCAAAATTCTCATCGATCGGCACTAAATTGATTTTCTATCGTTTTGGTACCCGTGTCCGTATTTGAAACCTTGAGATTTTCACGACAATCGAGAGTCGCCAATGTGTCGAAGATGTACATTGTGACTCGAGATAAATCGATCACGGGTCAATTGCACCAAAAATTCCTAAAAGTTACCCGATAGACTAGGTCACGCTAAAAGCGCGCCGGATTGAAAATAACCGCGAATTTGAACCCGATTTTAGAAATTGAAAGTTCTGAGGTGTCACAAGCTATTTTAGGAACGTCGACTCATTCTCTGAGAAATTTTCAGAGATTCCGGGATTTTTACGGAAAATTGATTCGGACGTTGTGGAAAATTAACGAAAATTCAGATGGGCTAAGTCGATGGAAATTTGGACTTCCAAGCCGAGCCTTTGAGTGTCGGGGATTTATAGAAAATTGTTTGAGATTTTTCTTCATTGAAATCGGATATCAATTTGGGAAATTGAGCAAGGAAATTGAATTTAATTGGTGAAATTCGGAATTGGAGAAAAGGCAGAAAATTTGGACTTTAACTTTGGATTAATTGGTGGAAATTATATAGGGGAAAGTATTAGGAGACAAAGCATTAAATGGAAGGGCTAAGCATGTGGACTTTTTGGCTTTATCCTTATCTAGCCGTGCCTTCCAACGTGGACGACTTCTCCTCCGCGACTTCAGCTTTCATTTTTCCTCCTTCGGTCTTGTTTTCATTTCCCTTGGACGAGCTGTTGTTTTCCTCTCAGTTTGTGCCTTGAAGACCTCCCACGATCTCTCTCCATCTGCCTTTCGCTCCACCGAAACCCCACGCCCACGCCTTTCATTTTCAAGCGGCCACCGAAGACCAGCAAATTCCAGCATCCACGCGTCCGAGTCCCCACCTTCTTCAGTCAACAGTTGAAGCCGGTGTTGACCCAAACCTCCACCGAACCTCTTCTCTCTCTTCATCCAACGATCTACCAAGCGAAGCAGCTGCCGTCCAAGCTTCCACGCATCCCCAGCAGCTTGTTTCGAGTCATCCAGCAGCGGTGAAGCTTCTTTCGTTGGCCGCTGCACGTATCCGCATGCCCCTGCTCCACTTTCATCCGTTCCCCTTCAACGCCAGCGAAGAAGACCGCGTGCAAGCTGCCGCGCGTCCCTTCAACTCGGACGAAACCGCTTCTTCGCCCGCGTCTCCTTCGTGCGAGACTCCTCCAGCGAAGGCCAGCAAAGCCCGCAGCCCATCTACCCGTGGAGTTCAGCCCATCTTTATGCGATTTCAGCCCAGCGAAGAAGTCAGACCAGCCCATGTGAATGTCATCTTCAGCCCAGTTACTTTAAGCCCAAGTCCAGCAGCCCATCTTGAAGTCAGGCCCAAGCCCTGTTTTCCTCAGCAGCAAGCCCAGCCCAGCTCATAACAAATCTCAGATTTGGGCTGAGATTTGTTGGGCCAAGTTTTAGGCCCGGTCTGAGAGTTCGCCGACACCGCCGAAAATTGAGATTTCGGCTGCCGTCGCGTCGTTGTCGCGGTGAACCGGTTTCCGCAATTAACCGGTGAGTTTATACTCTAAACTCTGCTTAGTAGGCTAATAACGTTTAAGGGGTGTTAGATTTATTTTATTAGGAATTAGGTGGTTAGTTAGATTAAATTAGAAATTGAATTATTTAATTGAGCATGTTAGGTGGTTAGCATGGTTTAGCTAAGGCCTAAATAAATTGTATTATTTATCTAGAAGGGTTCGGGAATTTTCCGAGTCCGTATTGGTTATTAATTTAATGATTTTGGCCTACGTTAGTATATTTAGAATTTAAATTGATTTATTTAATTAATTTCAGTAATTATTTAATTATTAATTATTTTTCCGGAAATTAGGCGGGATAGTCAATGACCGGAATTTCGTGCTGATTGCAATGGTGTGGTTAAATTCTGCAATTGAGTGTTAAATTATGCAAATTGAATATTGAAAGGAATTTTGGTATTTAATTCCAATGATTGTGAATTTCTAATATTTATTCAAAAAATCCCGGGTGTCGGGTTTTGGCACCGAAAATAGTTTTTGTACTATACAAAATAGTGGGATTTCAAAAAGGAAGAATATCAATTTTTTTGGGTCAAGTTGACTGTGTACTCACACACGAGTAATTTCATGTGAATTTCTAATACAAAAAAAAAAAAAAAGGCCAGGCTCACCATTTTAATTAAAGCATTTGAGTGCAATGCACGATGCCCTGGGCCATATTTGAGTGATCGTGTGATGGTCAAGAGAAATCGTCCCGGGCTGTTAAGCTGGACGTTATCCTTATTTGGGATACCCCCTGGACAACGGGAAGCCGGTCGCAGTTGATTCTGGACCCTATGCTCCTTCGGGAAAGCCGTCTGATAAAGAGACGTTGCCGTGCTCAATGGGGTGAGACGATGCCTGGTAATGCCAGAAGACCGCCGAACTGAGAGTAGGCCGTGCTATATGCCGAGATCAAAACTAGGAACGCATGATTAATTGAGTGTGGCGTTTCAGTTATTGGAGCTTATTTGTTGCTCATACTCTCATGTTGTTTGTGAGATAAATTGTACTGACTTACAGGGTGGATCTGAGATGAGGTAAGTCTCATTGATTGTGTGATTGTGTGATTAGGACACTTCTGGGCGTATTTCCCTCCTAATTGGGGTTTAGAGCTTAGACTCGTTGAGATGATATCTCACCCCGTTGTGGGACAACATTTTCAAGGTCGTCGAGTGGAGGACCTGGAGCTGAGAGGAGGTGATCGGAAGCGTAGGTCAGTTAGGACCGCTTCTTTTTGGAAGGCCAGTCTTTTGTAGTCTTTTGGCTATAGACTTGTACATGACTCGGTGTATATATAAAAGCATGTTTGTTTGTGAATCTAGTGTCCCGCCTTTCTATCCCGAGATGATTACTCGTCAATGGATTTCTTTACGCTTCCGCATGCGCAATAAAATGGAAAGGGTCGGCGACTCGTCCGGGAAGTCGCAAATTATTATCGACCAAATAGGGATGGGCACGTGCTCGAGGCTCGGGCGTGACACTTGTAATTCATTCATTTGGTGGTGTGAGGTTTAGACCTCCACCAATCTCCATCAAACTATTTCCTTCAACTAATGAAACTATTTTCCCTCATATCCCCATGTCCTATATCATTTAGTTATCAAATCTTGTCCATTGTCCATCCTTATAAACTACACCATACACTTGCACACACTACTAACCAAAAACTATAACTAATACCAAAACCATGCTTTCGCGCACATTTAAATTTCTAACAGTTATTACCAAGGTTTGTTACTACGTATATAGAGGAAAAACGGACTTAGCAAGTTTCTCCCTGCTGGATTATCATCTGTGCTGTTCAGCCTTGAAAAAAGGTTTTAGTCCACCTCAAATATACAACAAGAATTTTGGTCAATTAAAGCAAGAAAGTTTTCATAAATTTGGAGTCAACACACCGGAGTTCCATTGTTCATGAACTTGAATGCAATGCTCTGAGTACGAGTCCATTACAATTCCACAGTAAAGTCGTTTCTTTTATAGACAACAGCTACTGTAGAACACTTCCTCTGGATTTGGCATGCCATTGTGCCTTTAATTTGCAAAGCGATTAGTCGATTTTTCTATATGCTAGCAATATCTGGTGTCCGATACCATATATCACCTAGATCATATGTATGAGGATGAAGCATTCACAGATTGCTTGCTGTCCCTAAGATTTGTTCCCTTCGCACTGGCTTAAAGCATAGAGAATGAATGTTGCTATCATAAGAGATCGAGCAATCTAGTGGAAGCTGTCCAGCTACTAGATTGGGTTTCCATCCAGCCAGCGAGTAAAAAAATCCAGTGCCTCCCTGGGCTTGTATTCTGGGACAGTGTGCCCTGCTCCCTACCCAACCAACCTCAGAATAAGTCAGAAGATTATGAGCATGCGATGTTGAGATATATTTTCTTTGAAAGGAGAGGAATGAGAGGATATATAATGGAGGTACTGCCAGAGCTGATAGTCATCAAATGTGTTGCCTTTGGAAAGATGAACATAACCCGTTGTTATTAGCAGACTTCGTTTGCGAAACTGTATCACAGTCCTCCCATAGTCATTGGTTTTGGACAATGAAAAACTCGCTTGTTGAGAAAAAGAAAAACAGTTCTCATTCCTAAGGACCCTAGCGATCCAGTGCAATATGATGTAGGAGTTGAAAATAAACGACTACCACAGTTTTAGCAAGTGGAAAGATTTGGCATGATTTTACTGCGTTGCAACATTTGAAGATGGACAAAATTGTTGATGTAGTTTCGTTGACATACCTTGATGGTAAGGAATGTGAGGTTGTGATCGTATTCTTGTAAGTACCTATAGCAAGTCAAGGTCCAGTTTAAATCAGCTATAGTATAGTGGGATTTCATTATGTTAGCAAGTAAAGAGACTCCTGACAACATCTACTTAGTGCTCGTTACAGGGTTAAGTATATCGTCTTGAGTTAGCTGGGGTATTATTATATGTTCTCTAAAGCAATAATGTTATCTGCGAAATCTCTCACTTTCATTCTTTTCCTTTTCTCTATCATGGATACTAGAATTGAGACATACAGGTTCAGAAATTTACCCAGCTACTTCGTCGGCCGACATCCAGGACCTCCATTCATCCATAATTCTATAACCGAGTGATTGAGTCCATGCTTCGCTTCCAGTAAATGGCACACACATGTCATGGTCTCCACTGCCAGAGAACAGGATTTTTACATTTTTCTGGATCTTAGGATCCTGGTGCCGCTCAAGAAACAAAAGAAAAACCAGGAAAAAGGAAAAGAAGATCGTGTATTTCGTGCTACTTTAATAACCAAAAAATCACATTCCTCTACAGTGTGTCAACCTGAGGATGAATGGCTATTAAGAAGGAGGGAAAATGACCTCTCTAGTCTGTAACTTTTTAAATGGCTCAATTATTTAAAGTCTTGGCCTAGGCTTCGCATCACGTACAGTCAGAATGCCACTAGTTTGAGATGACCGGAAAAGGCTAGACAATAGACACGAACGGAGCTCAACAAGGTGGCCCTAGAAGATAATATAATGCCACTAGATGACAGGAAAAAGCTAGTCAAATAGACGCTAATGGAGCTCAACATGGTGGGCCTAGAAAATAATGCTGTCCCTAGGATACAGATAACAAGAGAATCATCCTGAACCATTAGATAAGAAAGAAATGATTGTTTCTCTTGACTTCAAAATATTTCAAATCCGCAACATGGAAGATATCTGATGGAATAACCCACAAATTAGATCCACAAATGATGGCCCTTATTTGACCTGGAAGATTACCTGAAAATTAATGCACGGAAATTCTGGGTCGTCAGATTCTTGTGGTAAGGTATCATACTTCCAGAGTTCTTACGATACTTTATTCTTTCAGTGCATAGTTCCCACGGACCTGACACATTTACCTGCATTTTCATTCACAAAGGATACAGTTGAGAAAACGCTCGTTGTAGAATGAATGTATCGATTCCATATTTTACAGATCAAGTCAAATTACTGATGCTGCATGAATAGCTTCTCTAACTCGGTCATCGTTCAGCCAGGAAGTTGCAACTTCATCGTTCTGTAATTGAAATAAAGAATTCATCATAATAAGCATCGTATAGACACATCTGATCCTCCAGTAAGAAAAAGAAGCGGCGTGTAAATGCACAAGTCTCTGCTGCATATAATATATCAGCATTTCATGAAAGTAGCTTACGACACAGGCGATGTGAAACTTTTTAGCCAGTTGAGGCCATAATGGAACAGTGCCATCTCTAACAGGTAACCACAGAGGCCAAGCACGACCAAACATCCTCTTCCTCACGGCAAGAGGCCTCTCAGTTACTCCCAACTTCTGGAAGCTTAATGGTAAGATCATGCTCCCATTTGTATCTTGCGCCGGATCATGAAAGCACGGCTCAAGGACATCATATATGTTCAGACTGCTAATTGCCTGAGAAATAGCAACCTTTATCAGCAGAGAGTACACCAGTTTGTCCCTTCAAAAGTAGCTGCCAAGATCACCATGATACCTTGCCCACTTTACTCAGGCTAGCCAAACAACCCTTACTATTGTTGTTGTAGTAGACTTCCCCGCAATTTGCGTAAACTTCCTGCATTAGTTGTATAATTTCTGAGAAATGATATCAGACATTTGTAGTGCCAACAGAGAATAAATTTGGTCGAATCTGGGGGGAAGATGAAAGAAATTAGACATAAATAAAGATCATTTTCTTCATGTTGCTTCCCAAAGTAATCACTTAGAAATTGTCACGATATCTGGTACAGCCAAAGAAGATTGAACCCACATGAAAGATACCATTTGAAATTAGCCCCATTCCATGCGCGAACGGTACAAGGGCGGTGCCATCAAATTTCTCATCTGTTACTCCGTTACCCACCATGTAACCCTGCGCAAGATGGAAAAGTCTCAAAAGACGATATCGCCATCACTATCTAACTCCTAGCAGAAAGGGGGTCGCTTAATTACTTACCTTGAAATTGATAAACGGTTTGGCACCTTCATTTATACCTGCAGAAGGACCACTTTCTAAACCTGAATTTCGTCTTTGAATATATTTTTAAAAAAATAGACACATCTGCTAAGCAGGCAATAATTACCCTTTACTACTTCAGCTGCGAGAGTAGGCACATATACTCCGGCATAAGACTCTCCAGCAATGTAAAATGGGTTATTGAGGAACTCCGGGAATAGCTCAAACCACTAGGTGCAGGAAAATTTAATTGGTCAATTAACTCCACCAAAGTCAGGTCAGCCACACCAATCAAGTATGTCGAACTCTTTTGGTGTGATGCTAATTTCTTAGGATTATGCACTTTAGAATACTTATGTCCAAGTAAAGACGACAATACCTTCAGTAGGAAAGCATGAGTAGCAGCGGCTGTTTGTAGGTCTCCTGTATTATAATTATTAGAGTCCGTCGAATATGATAGGCCAACTCCGCAGGGTGAATCCAAGTATACAATGTTTGAAACCTGAGAAAATGAAAAAGATCTTCTTCATAAGGAAATTAAGACTATGTCGGTGGGAAGAAATGGGCATTTAAAACCTAGGCTGCAAAATAATTAGGACATTATCCCTCCTCATCAAAGTAAAGAAGGACATTGCAGTACAAAAGTAATATAGGACCTTGGACCAGCTGTATGGATTCAAATGCAATGTTGGAAGAGCACTTGTAGTCTTTCCTGCTTGGAAGTTGAACGGCCCTGTGGGTACGGTCAGCTTAATTACCAACTTAATGGCGTAATTCAACTCATAGACGAGGACAAAGCAACAAGAAAAAGTCTAACAGACATGGATCTCATGAGTGTAATTGTGCGCGGAGTATGTAGTCATCTTTGTGCATTCGTAACTATTTAATTCAAAAGTATTAAGACTGTATACTGAAATAGACAGTTACTTTACACATGTAATCAGACCTTGTGCTGGGAGAAAATATTGGGTGGTCCGGGACCACCACGTCAGCGTGGTCCCGGACCACTCACGCGGCGCCACGTGTGAGGGGAGGAGACAGAGAAGAGAAAGAGGAGAGAGAGCGTCAGAGAGATGGGACAGGGGCAGGTCCTCCCTTGTGCTTATGAAGTATCAAGAAGCGGAGAAAAATCCTCGTAGGAGGAAAATCATAAGTCTAAAGCATGCAGTCCACCTTCAGAGAGCATCTTAAAATGAGAAAATGAAGAGAGTAGAAATGAGAAGCGAGCATACCGTGTTCGTAGACAAAGCCATCGAAGCTAGAGCATCCAGGCCCGCCATTCAACCATAACACAACTGGGTCTATGGTGGAATTTCTTTCCGACACGACCAAGTAGTAGAAAAGATTTCTTCCCGCTGGATTGTCATCTATGTTCACGTACCTGCAAAATCTCAAACAAGATTTGTATTGCTATTATAAATCCAGAAAGAAGAGACCTTTTTAACGGTTATTAACTTATATGACCAAATCATCTCGCACAAATACATCTATAAACCTACAAAGAACCAACCCGGAGTAGTGGTGCGAAGGGAAAGTGCCAGTGAAGCCGGGTAAAGATGTGACGAGGGACTCTTTTGGAGCTCCTTCAGTAAAAGCAACACTCAAGAGCATGCAAAATAATAAGTTCACGTGAGAGTGGTACTTCTTCTCCATGGCTTTTTGGAATGCAAACGATCAATATTGTGAATTGGTGACTCTTGATAGCTCTGAAGGTACAAACACAGAGTAATATAGATTCATCTGAACAAAGGACAAAGTAGTGCTTGGATATTAGTGGGTCAAAAAAGGAGGAGAAAAGACGAGAGCAAAATCTTTCTTTTGGGTTGTCGACTGACCAATCATCAGCCGTGACAGTGGTGGGCACTGTGAACGCAGAGAACGTGCGGTCGATGTAATAATTGAGATTTTTCGGGTTCCTTGGTTGCTGCTTTGGAATAACTTTGCTGCTCTCTCTCTCTCTGGGAAGGTAGTAACACAGAGACAAAAGGGAGGGGAGGCGTTGCAGGTGCAGTCAAGGGGCAGGAGCAGGAGCCGGAGTCAGGATTTTGATGAGAGAATGATGGGGGCGTAAACTTCAATGTGTGAGAGAGAGAGATAGGACAGTTGCACCTATTACGTATAGTTTGTTGTGTAATTACGGCTTAATTCTTGAATGGTTTGGTCTGCTGTTGAATCGTCAGCCACTTTTCCTACCTCATCTTTGACTTATGGACTCCACTAAAGTAACCAAATGAACAAACACAAAAGAATCAGACAAAAAAAAAAACAAACAAACAAACAAACAAACACAAAAGAAAAACACCCAAATAGAAAAACCTTTTTTTTCCTTTTGTGGAGGGTTGAGGGGCGGAGCAAGATCCAGAGGTAAAAGGTGAGCTTCCAGATAGTGGAATGCCGAGAGTATCTTAGCACGCTCTAGGGACCCTACACGTTCTAACCCCGTTAAAGGTGAATGACCTAATACTTTCTCTCGTGTTTCACGAGTGAACATGATTGATCTAAAGAGCAGACACTTTTATCGTGGCCGGCTATACCATATATTGAATGCGAGGAAACTATTCTCCCTCTCCGTGAGAGGCCGTAGGGTATAAAAGAATATGCCATGGCTGCATTTCTGTTCAAAGTCACACTTTAACCCCATCATCTCTGATTGATTTTGCCATCTTAAAGCCATACCTAACACCTCAACCATGCCTTCTTTCTTAGTACTCGTCGCTCCCAGTTGCGTTCAACCAATTCTCACCAGGGCAAATTGTTCCTCTTGCATCTGCATTAATTTTACTTACTGCTCGTGAGATTTCGCCTTCCTTGTGCCCCTGTTTGCATTCCATTCCCATTAAAAAACAGGTCAAAGCTTTCAAATGGGTAGAAAAACATTTTCTTCACACTTCCTAAATTGACATTTGAAAAAAGTAGTTTCCATTTGATTGCCAACTCTTTCCCGAATGCCAGTCAACGCCCAGATAATTCATAATCAGGACCCATAATCAGAGGAACCCATAGAAATAGATGGATCCTTCCAATTTAATCACCCATCTGCTAAATGATGCTTCTTGATGCTTCACCTCATAAACACCTTGATGTGCAGTTAATCCAATTGCCTGAGTTGTATGGTAAACTTTCATGTCTTCGCTGTATATAGCAGACTAGAGGTAGATTACAGTATCATGGACACCAATATAATGGTGGATGGGATGTGCTATACAGCACCAAATCAACACGATATATGTACCAGAATACACTGTCAATGTGTCGGGCCACTAAATCGTGAAAGAAAGCATTCACTATAAAGAAAGGTTTTAAGGAGTCAAATGGACCAGTTAAGATCACTATGATCAGCAAATTGGTATGCTGTGTGTATGCCTTTCAGAAGAAAATATTTTACAGAACAGAGATCCTCGTACAATCCTCAAACAATCGCGAAAAAACTGTGACCCAAGGTAGTAAGGTGTAAAAAAGAATGCAAATCTTCGTAAGCAATCTTTGTGTTTTGTTTGGTTGAGACTTTGAAGTTGTTAATCTGCTATAGGAGACTGTGCAGCATATATACGAACAATGACAAAACCGAGAATACTTGTCCCATGACAAGAGTGGTACTTGAACTCAACTCATGCGCACCCACAGAATACACTGCTCCATTATCATCCTTCACCTTGATGCTCGAAGAACCTGAAATTAGAATAGAAACATTACTGCAAATCCAAATACTAGGTGAGTGCTTGTATTGGAGCCTTTAAGATGAATCTGATCTAAATAATTTTCTTATTTTTCCCTCTGGAGAAAATTGTGGTGGATCTTTTATTATTTAAAACTTGAGGAATAACAAAGAAGTGCCGGCAGGAACTAATGTAAGTCCAACTTCCCCCTAAGCAACCACCTAAGCAATCCCATGCAAACAATTTGGACTGGATCTCATTAAAATTGCACCTTGAGTTACTAGATTTATCGTTGGTTGACTCATATCATGCCATCAGTGAAATACATGTTATGAAACAAAAGGAAATGATAAAAGTTCAAAGAACTACGGGATATGTCATTCTGTCACTTCAAATCACAAAAAGTTGCAAAAAGCTATCAGAATTGCCAGTCTAGAAGGACAACAGATCATCTAGCCAGAGACAAAGACATCTCAAATTAACATGTTAAGAAAAAAAAGGACCAGTCACTCCATGCACAAGAAAATATAGAGGACAATGAATAACTGTCTGATCTATGACAAGTTAATTGACAAGACCTTGTCAGTTATCCAAGACAAAGGCTTAATGTTATACAGTGCAAACTTTCATATGGATGTAAATGCCTTGGTTGACACAGTCGATGACTTATGTTGTATTTGAGCTCCCTTTTGGTTTTGGGAGCTGGTTTGTCTATGGCCTAGTTTTTGGGCTTTTTTTCATATGGGTTTGCACCCTCTGAATGCCTATTTTTGAACTTTCTAATCTGTGAAAATAATGAAATCCACAATAAAACACAATTTCCACCAGTATAAACGATTAAAAGGACATCACTCACAATTGTACTCTGTCCATCCAATTGTCTGAGTCTCCAGATCATACAAAACCAGTTTATTTGAAAGCACCAAATCTGCATTTAGACACACAGGTAAATCATCAATATGTGATCAAATCCTGTCACGACGTAGTGTTTACTAGTGAGAGTATGAAAACAATGATCCCACATGGACTAACCTCTACAAAGGAGGGAGAGGGGGAGAGAGAAGGGGAGAGAGACAGACAGGCAGGCAGACAGACAGACAGACAGACAGACAGACAGACAGACAGACAGACAGAGATGTATGTCTGGCTGAGTAACTAGGTAAAAGCTTCTGTAGCTAATGGCAAGAGTTGTTAAATTAAAGGAACAATCATCCGGTTCCTCCTCTTTGCCAGAAAGTGGCAAACCCACTGTGGCGCACTGACAGATTGGTCAATACATACATACATACATACATACATACATACATACACACACATACATATATATGCAAACTCAGTGGGCAAGAACCATAGAAATAAGCCCCATTTCATAGCCATGTGAACCTAAACAGCAAATCCTGGTGACTGACTAATGCTTTGAAACTGCAAGTATTAAAGGTTTATTAAAAGTAATTAGCAGTACCTCCCAGAAGGGTCATGTCCTTTCCATCCTTAGACTGGATCCCGCTGTTCATCCAACCAAAACACCAAGCATTTTCCTGCATATAGGTCATGAAACAAGTGATGTTTTACCAGAACTAATTCAGAGATACTCACAATCAATTTGTCAGTAATTTCATGGAAGAGGAAACCAAAAAAATCTAGTACAATAGCCATTTGATCCTTGTGACATCAACATAAGCAACATAAAATTAGAATATCCTCAACATACAAAGTTTGGAAGGAATCAACAACCAAAGTGGCTTAATGATATTTCCATGTCTGAAACAACTCTAGACTACAAAGCTAATTGTTAGTGTGTGTAGAATATATTACTTACACTGATCTGGAACAAGTAATCATGAGGATAAACTGTCAAAGTCAGAGATCCGGCAAAATGAAACTTGACCACGGGAAATTTATCGTCAACACTGCAATCACAGAGGAAGATAAGATAAGAAGCACTCCTTACTACTCTGTCCAACCATGACCCTACAGAATGATAGAATGACAAAAATTGTCTTCAAGCGACAGTAGCGTTAGAAACAAGGGGTTTCAGAAACATATACAGTAAGCAGAAATTCCTCCACGTATGGAGATAAGATAAAGAGCTGGCACCTTTCAGCAAACTGGAAACAAGAGAATTGGTCTTCGACAGTATGTAATTTCAGTCCAGGCTGCTTAGCCATGATCTAATCACACAAAATTAGTAAAATTAGCGTCATAAGGAAATGACATCCGGAAGTTAAGGGGAGAACTAAGTAAGGAAGGTAGAAAATCATATACCGCATTCATAAGTTGCTTATAAACCTCATCTGGAAGATAGGCTAAAGTTGTGCCACTGTCAATTATTGTTCCCTTCGCATCCCCACCATCAAAAACATCTGTTGGAAGTGGTAGAACATCACCACCCACCTCAACTTCCTTCATAATAACATTGTAATGTGGCCTAGAATAGTAATAAGGTACAATTACAAAGAATGCCAGGAGCTGATTAAATGGGACACAAAAGATCGTCACAGAGATGCATTCATTGGTGAGCAATTGTCAAAGAGATGCATACCTAAACACTTTACAGCCAAAATCTCCCAAAAAACTTTTAAGGGATAAGTCCCACAACAAATTGAATAAGGCATAAATATTTTTTATTGAAAACCATTTGCTTCATAAATTTTACAAATTAAAAACTTCCACCTAATGACAACAGGATAATAATACCACAACAGAGATGAGAAGCAGAAACCGTGCAACATACTGGTCTGGTACCAAAGGAGTAGTGTTGACTTTTGGCTGCACAACATCTCCAATAGCAAAAATTCCACCACCATTTATACTATCCAAGCAGTGTGCAAAAATCTTTTTCACCTTGCCTGATGAAGCAAGCTGAGAAAGCATGGATGAATTCGCTTGCCCAAAACCGAGAATCCCATCTAGAGCTTCAGAGGATGAGCCAAGCTCTCCAGATTGTTTATCCCCACACCTATTAAAGGGAAAAGAAAAATCCATGAACAAAGAGAGCCAGGCCAAAATTGCCAGGCATCTTCACAATAGAAGAAATGCCACACGTAAATTGCCACAAACCCGAATATGACACTCCCATTGGTGGATGATGTTTGAAGGTTTCCAGTCACTTGACCTAACTGCACATAATCCTTCACAAAGTATCCAGTGGTGGAGCTTCCATCACCATATACCACATTGTACAGGCACTGCAGATTCGGCCTACATCCTTGAAGGCGACCATTGTATGTGGAAGTGCAGAACCTTTCATCACACATCACCAGGTCTCCAGTTGATGAGCTCTTAGGGTTATAAAGTGAGAGTTTTATCTGTTTCAGAAAAAACATAATGTATCTGAGCTGAACGAAAGTAGCTAAATTAAATCTGATGACGATAGTTTGAATCTTGGGAACAGAAGAAAACATACCCCTAGGTCACTTTTCCTTGGACAATTGTCACAGCCTATACAATTCACCCACAAGATGTCACTTCCTGTATCAACCTGCACATAGTAGTCCTTTGAGGGAGTTCCAATCCCAATCTTAGCGAAGTACAGCCTGCAGGAGGCAAGAGGTCACACGACTTTAAATTGACTATGCCAGACAACTGAATCACTCAGTGAGCTCCATGGGAAGGCTATGGCTAGAAATTTAAATCCTCAATCCACATTTCATCAAAGACAGAAAAGCACCGTGAGACAAAAGTAAAATTCAAGTGCTGCTTTGTATTGGAGTAGAACAAATTGGTGGACTTGAATGAAAATGAGCTGCCAATAAGCATATATATACCTTAGCACTATTGAAAGCAAAATAACCACAGACATCATATTTAACATTTTGTCTTTCAATGAAAAACTAAGTAGATGGCCTTGAGCATTCCACAGAAAAAATAAAATAAAATAGAAGCCAGAAGAAGGGCAATAAAAATGGAAAGCTACTCTGCAGTCAAAATAATTTAAAGAAGTACCCATTGAGGCTAGAGCAGTTACCCTGATTAAACATGGAGTGGAAAACAATAAAACGAAAAATGGCTTTGAACAGAGTGGAAATTCAATTACGAAGAAGGACCAAAGGAACTAGTGCTCTACCAAAAAGTGGCTAAAGGAAGAACAGGAATAGAAAATCCAGGTATCAGAATTAGCAGATAAACTTAAGCACAAGATTACCCAGCCACTTCTTTCCAAATTAAGAAGACAGAAACTTAATGCCAACATTAATCGCCGCAAAACACGGCCTTTAGAATGTGCCTTGAATGAAGGAGAGAATGCACCAGGAAGAAATCTATTCTAGCAGAAACCCATATGAAGATTGACAAGCCCGGGCAAGAAATTCAGGTGGGTCCGATCCAAACAATGCCAAGAAAAAAGGCGCACAGCAGATCAAATGGATTAACAAGAAGCAACCGAAAGGAAAGCAAGATTGGAGACCCTGAGAACTAGACAAGCTCCATGTATGTATACACAAGAGAGAAGCCGAAAGAAGAGAGCGGACCCGGTTTCGGAAGGTTGGCCATTGCCGCCCAACTCGAGATCGATGTCGGAGAGGAGCCTCCCGTGGCGGCGAGCGTCGTGGGCTCTCATGGCGGCGAGGCTCCTGTCCTCGCGTCCCTTGAGCTTGTTATGAACTTCGAACACCAAATTCCCACAAACCACCGCGGTCAAACTCGACGCCGTCGCGATGGCCAACAGCAATCTCCTCAGATCCATCTTCCCGGTCGAACCCAGATCGTATGCAGAAAGCACCAACCCACAAAATCAAGAACGAAACTTTCCTCTTTCTTTGCCCCGAAGATTGGTGCTTTCTGCAGCTAAAGCATTCGGGTCGGATTCATGGATGCCTCAGAGGCGGAACCATCCATACACGAAGAGAAAAGAGAGAGAGAGAGAGAGAGAGGAGGCGTTTACTATGGAGGCGACACCGACGCCGGCGGTGGGGATGGTAATAATGCGAAGGAGGGGAAAAAAATAGTAAACAACGTTGGTTCTCCGTCAGTTATGTCTCCACCTTAATTTCTCCAACCAAGTCTGGCTCTTCGATTTTGCTTTGCTTGCTCAGAGTCAATACGTCATGCATTCCCTCCCTCCTCCTCTCTCTTCCCGACCGGGTAGACGACAATCAACATTTCCCTCCCCGAACCTTCAGGAATATTTCGTGAAACTTTGCATCTTGTTTATGCTGCGTTGACTTTGAATTTTAAGGTCTTATCGTGCGCGAGCGAACCCACCCTCGACCAAAACGATGAGCAGCTAAAGGTTACGGTACGGTCATCTATTCACCACGGTTTCGCACGATCGCGTCGCTTCAGGCCCATGATCTCTTAGGGATCGCTTCCTTCGAAGCTACTCAATTAGAGGGCGAAACTTCACCAAATGGGTCGAACCAGACCGCCCTCCGCAGCATGTGCAAATGAGCTGTAGACCGGATGCAAGCGGCCGGCCATTGCGGGCTCCACGCGTCGCATCGGCGTTGACTACTGACTGCTGAGCTTGCACGGCGGGTTGATACCGTGTTTTTTTTTTCTCTTTCTTTCGATCGCCATTCGCTCAAGCGTCAATGCAGAAGTCCGCAGTACGGACGACTTCCTAAAGTTCTGGAAGCAAAGGGCTTCGTGGCCATCGATCGACCGGCTTTCGATGCCATCGATGCCCTCTTCCTCCAGCTTACTAGCAATGCTTTCACGCAAGGCTTCAAGGCCTCGCGTTGTTTCGATCGGACCAAGCAAACCCGACTTCTAGAACGACAACAACGAGGGTGGTTTTCGTTAGTTTTAAGAATCTCGGATCGCACCGGTTAGTCGCATAAATTCCCCTAACGTCCGCCGTTTCTGTGGACGGTCTTTAACTCTCCGTAAGGGTATAAGGTGAATGTTCGAGCTCGCGAAGTTATTTGCAGCGAGGAGAGAGAAACGGGTGGTTTTGGCATAATTATATTTTGGCGTTGGCGATAAATAAGCTTACCTAGAATCTTTGAAAGAATGATACGGTTAATATTTATAATTCGTACCCATTTTAGCAATTGAATATCTAAACATCCCTTTCATTCGGTCAAGTACCTTGACATTTTAAATGTAAGATCACCATCAAAACCGTGGAGGGATAATGCCAACTTAAATGCTATCATTGTTTAATAAGCACGCGTCTGCAAAGATATATTAAATGGTTAAAATTGTTTGACTCAATGCTTTCTCTCTCTCTCTCTCTCGTCACCCAACACCTAAATGGAGTTGACGTGATTTTTACCAAGTATGCAAGCTACGTCGTGAATTGTGCGTAGATTTTAATAAGCAAGCGAGTCCCATTAGCAAAATCACATGACATGAAATTTTATTTACTCACATTGAACCATATTTAAAAAGTTGAGATACTTAATTGAAAGGTAATCAATTAAAAAAAATCTGAGTACTTCCCTAAAAAAAATTAATTAAAAAGACAATTATCTTACAATCGAGATAAAAAGCTTGCAAAAATTGCAAAAATGTGGTCTTTTATGTACTTAAAGGCCTCTCTGTTAACAAGTGTCCTCAAGTCTTGTTAACCATACCTAATTTTAAACAATTCAACTTCCAAAGCACCGATTGCAAATAACAATCAACGCATCAAAAATTGCAAAACTTCTCTAACCGAATGCTTAAACAGTGCCCTCAAATTATTCATTAACAAAATCTTATTTTATTTTGGCCGAAAATGGGTGACGGTTAAATTACCTCCGTGGGCTTTTCTCCGGAATTCAGGCCCAAATCATCCCAGCGTCGAAAAGCCAAAAGCCCAACTAGCGCTCATCTCTCTCCTCCTCCACCTCTCGTTTCGGGAGTGGAAAAACTCAGAGCGAACTGACGAAAACAGGCCTGGCGTGCGCTCGACAGGTCCACAAGCCGAAGCCTATTTGCGTACTTCCACCAGCTTTTGCCCACAGAAAGATCGCCATCGCCATTGCCATTCACTCGTTGACGAGAACTAGTGCTGCCACTCTGCTCGCTCAGCCATGGCTCTTCAGCTCTCTCTCTCGGCTTCCTCCTCCCTTCGTTCCCAGAACTCGGTGCCTTGCCTCTCGAGCTCCGGCTCCAGCTCCAGTTCGAGCGCGATCTCCAGCTCGAGATGGTGCTGGTTGGGGTGCAAGAACGTGAGCTCGTTGCGAGCTGGTGGCAACGTCGGTCGTGGCGGGAATGGAGTGGTGGTGAAGTGCAGCGTGGACACGACGGGGGTTTACACGGTGGGGAAGGTGACGGAGGTGGATAAGGATACCTTTTGGCCCATCGTCAATTCTGCCTCCGACAAGACCGTCGTTCTTGACATGTACACCCAGTGGTACGTGCTTCCTCTCGCTGATCCCATCCTCATCTCTCTTTTTGTAAGTTCTTTCTTGCTGTCTGTATAATGCGGTAACCGTTAGTATCTCTAGGATAAGGAGTTGATTGTTGTTGTTGTTGTTGTCTTTTGTGACATTCGTGGTATTTTGGGTCGGGGCTCTTACGGAATGCAATCTTTTCACTTTCGAGGAAAGATTAGTGTTTCTGTGACCTGTTCTCTTGCAATATTATGGAGTTGCGAGATGCTCTTGAAAGGGTTCCTTTATCGGGTGTTGAGATTGTTGATCCAACTACCTGGGGAAATTTTGAGATGGCTTGTGAAGTTGGACTGGTGGTTGCTGGGTCGTTTCGGAGGCAGGAGTTTCCATCATGCTAACGAGGATTGTCTATACTAGATGAAGTTTGAAAGCGTGTTCTCTATCTAAGGGTTTTGCTCCTTCTGAGTGGTGAGCTGCCGATGAACCTACTTGAGACCAGTTGCTTCTAAAGGAGTATCCCCAGAATTCGTTTTGCCCTCTAACTTGATCATTTGAAGAAGCAGCTCAGACAAGGTGGTCAGATTGGTTGCTGGAAACTTAGGATGGATATCAATAATCGTTTGGCCTTTTCTTGTTTGTTCTTGTCTATAATGCTGTTTGTTTATGTAGATACCGCAAGAAGCATTGAATGAGCCTCATAGAAGGATTTTCAAATTACAGCCTGATGATCTCAGTAGAATCAGGACAACATTAATCCAAAAAAGAAACTAAACGTGTCAGGTCTCATGAATGTTGCAACAAGAAATTCTCCTTCTAACATTATCTTGGGTGCTGGTTTTGCTGGCCAATTTCTTATATGGTATGTAGTTGGTAGTTTTTCGTAGCAATCAATTTCAGTGATTTTGCTATTATCAGAGAACGTGTTGGGACTGTGTTTAATGACTCTTCCCTTTTGCTGTATACATTTGAGAATATCCTATCCATGTCTCCGCCTCTTGTCTGCAGTAGTGCAATGTGCAAATTTATCTGCCTAAGAAAGGAGCAACTTTGTTTTGCATGTGTATCTGAGGCAGCATGCCCTGGTACTTGCATGTTCCTTTTCAGTTTCTTTGTTTGAATAGGACTTTCATTTCTGTTGAGCACCTCTGTTTCACAAGGCTACTGGTACTTATGGAATAAGTATTTTATATTTTTTTTTTTTAGGTTGTCATGCTTATTATTCAAGTAGTCTATATTCAAAAAAAAAATTCTCGTTTCAAAATGTCTATAGATTATTATTGTGCTGATTCTGATGAATGTGACTACATCTATGCACTACCCGTCTGCCCTTTTCCTCTGCTTCATTTTGACTGCTTGAAAATTGCAGATTCCTTGAAACTCAATAATGACATATTGTACATGACAAATCACAAATCAGATCCAGCTTAACTATCATGGGTCGCTTCAAGTTCCCAACTTCTGACCTTAGATCTTTGCTGGAGTTGTAATAACTTGTAAATCTCTCTCGCTTTGAACAACGGTACCATATATTTTTTACTTCTCCTATCTTTGGAGAATGGAAGAAAGCTTGTACCATAGATATCACCTTGAAGGACATTAATAAGGTGCTGCATTATTAACATAGATCCCTGGAATATGTGGCTCCTATCTAATTCCATCTCCTCTCTATTTTTCAAAGTACACATATGCCACATTCAACTGTATGTAGTCATAAAAGGCCCAGTTTGCTCTCAACTTCTTGTGTGCTGTGTCTTTTGTCTACTGTGTTGCTGCTTCCCAGACTTCATTTGCATAAGTACATGAGAGTGCTTGATAGCATATGCATGTATCAATTCCTCTAGATGCCGAGTTCTTGTACACTCGCTTCCACTCATGTACATGTCATTGTGGAGCTAGCGTCACATTTCTCTTGGAGTCATTCTTATTGAGTTTGGGTATTAGTAAGATTTAGACTTTTTCTTCACTTGTCTGATTCTAATGGTTGATATTTCTTGATTGATAATTTAATAGGTGTGGTCCTTGCAAAATCATTGCTCCAAAGTTTCAAGAGCTAGCTGAGAAGTATCTTGATGTTGTTTTTCTGAAGCTTGACTGCAACCAAGAAAACAAGGTATATTCTTGCCACCCCCAAGAAAATGAAGAACCTCCTCCTCTCTCTCTCTCTCTCTCTCTCTCTCAGATTTCTTTGTTTTCCTTTTATTTTCTGGGAAAACTTGAGGGCAGCCATTGGCAAAGGAGCTTGGCATAAGGGTGGTTCCCACATTCAAGATACTAAAGGGAGGCAAGATCGTGAAGGAAGTGACAGGTGCCAAATTCGATGATCTTCTTCTCGCCATAGACACAGTCAGATCCAGCTGAAGAAGGCCCTCTTTTGCGACTGTTGATATAGTACCATCGCAACTTGTCGACCTCAAATCCGATGCTCTTCAGTTAATCTTATCGAAAGTGAATCTATTGAATTCAATGTCTGGGATAAGGACGAGTGTGGTAATTATTGCACTCTTCTCATGGATGATGATATTGTGAAATTTCCTTCCTTAATGGCCTTCCCGGTTCCCAATTCCCACGCCCGGAGAATCACTTGCTATTATCTCAACCAAGCATGCACTGAAGCAAGTTTGCAATCGACATTTTATTGTGTCGAGATGGATATTTACATCTTGGCTGGACTGAGGCACTGTAACAGCCGATGAACACTACTTGTACTCAAAATGTCTTATGCACCGGTTCTACCAGGAAAAAGAGAAAGGAAAAGTAAACACTACAGAGTAAACTGTCCTGGAACTTCATAGCTCAATATGATAGTATCACTCTCGAGTCAAGTAAGTGACATACAGATCCTAAGGCCCTGGTGGAAAGAGAAATTAAAAGAACGAGAACCCGAGTGGACCGCTGCCAAACTGGATAGAGTCACCACAAGTCCGAGACTGCTTCTTCGCAAGCTTCTGGGCAATGCCGTATGCTCGGCCACGGCAGCCGACAGCCCTTTCCGAGCCACATGGTTTTCTTCTTCTTCTTTCCCCGTTTGTTGGGTGCGAAGACATAGGGGCACGAAACCAAGTCCAGGGCCTCAAGCCCCACAGCAATAATGAAGGCCAGGAGCATGCGTTGGAGACAGAGAGGGTCGTGTCACGTGGCCCCAAAGACAGTCCCGCCTTCGGATGGAGACTCCTCACATGAAGTTGTCATGTAACATGTGCTGGTTGCATTTTTAAATTCCCCATTCGGAGCGTCCGGTGCGTGCCTTAGCCTCTCATTTGACCGTTCGTCGCGACCACGCTTGACGTAAGTCCGATATTTCGCAAATATTCAAAAGACGCGATAATATCAACATGAGGACGGTTGGTTCTCTTCGAATGTATATTAAAATATTCTACGTCACTTGACTACATAGTTTTCCCACACTTACCTAACACGATAACAAAGGCTTTGTTCCAATCTACTTTGCTCATGTCTCCTCTTTCTGTTTTTTATTTTTTTGGTCAAATCTCCTCTTTCTAAATTTTTAAACTTTACTAACTGAGTCTTAAACTTTTATACGAAATTTCAATGTAATTTTTCGAGTCAATCTGACATCAATATGATGGACTAAGAAAGAATCTAGAATAGATAGATTTTTTAAAGTTATTAATTGAGGGAATTGAAAAGTTTAGGAGATATATCAACATTTATGCTATATTTCCGGTGATGTATAATTCGATTTTTTCCTTGCATAATATGGAAAGAAATTGATATATATATATTTTTTTTTTTTTTTTTTTTTTTGCGTACAAAGTCAATTCACAATCTCGTTGCTTGATCTGAAACTCTCGGGGGCCGACGCGTCAACCGGACCAGTCAGGACGCGCCACGGCGGACGAGCTGATGCGCGCCGCAATGACCAGAATACCCTCCGTCGTCGAGCAGCCGCCTCGGCCGCATCAACCAACGTAAGACGACGACGCGTTTCGTTTTCTTGTTTCCCGTTTTTCGTTGCGTTTCCGTTCGAACGCACAACCAGGGTCGTTGGTGGCGACCGCCTGCACCGGATGAGTCCTCCGCTGACGAATCGTCATCGCCGTCGCCGATCCTCCGCCGATCCTTCCGAGAAGACGACGAAGGAGAGCAGGTCAAAGTTCAGAAGCGATCTCCATCTCTGACCACTTCCTCTCTCGCGCGCGCGGATTTTCTCTCTCTCTCTCTCTCTAGCGGAGAAGCCGGAGGTGCGGAAGCGGCGGAAGAAGGCGGGGGGAAGAAATGTGCGGGATATTCGCGTACCTGAACTGCAATGTGAGGAGGGAGAGGAGCTACATCCTCCAGGTCCTCTTCAACGGCCTCCGCCGCCTCGAGTACCGCGGCTACGACTCCGCCGGCGTCTCCATCGACGCCTCCTCCGTCTCCCTCCCCCCTCTCGTCTTCCGCCAGGAAGGCAACATCGAGTCCCTCGTCAAATCCGTCTACCAAGGTATGACACCCCCCAATTCCCCTTCTCGCGCTCGAATTTTCCGCTCGCCTCGTGATCTGACGAAGCGAGCCTTATGAAATGGAGATTGATTTCGGAACGATCGGTTGACTGCTTAGTTCATCTGCCCCGCTTGACATGATTCTTGTGGAAAAGGTCTCTCCTTTTTCGTTTTGTTTGTTTCCTACTTGTCTGATTAGTTATGGAAGTGTACTGTTATGCTCTGCCGATCATGGTCGCTGCATATGATTTTCATGCGCACCTCGGATACAGTTCATCTTCTCGATCTGGTTTAGTCTCTTTTTTTTTTTAGTTAATTTATTTTTGTTTGTCCTCGTAAAGGACGTTGTTCTGGGACTGGACAAGCGCCTCGTTCAAGAAGCCTGCCGTGTCGTTTGTCATTTTGTCCCCTTTTGGTCTAATTTCGAGAGAAACCGTCCACATGGTCAGAATGCACTGCTGGATAGCGTCTTTTGGACTGGAATTCTGCTGTTTCTATTCCATTTTAGCCCCTGATGTATCAGAAAAGTTCGATAATCCAAAGGGCTGCCTTCTATTCTTTGGCTCTCTGATCTCGGTGAAGTAACACAGTTACTTGGCTAAAATAAGGAAAAAGGAAATAAGAAGAGAGAGGTGGAAGCGTCGTGACAATGAAATTGGCCTTTGTTCAGTGTACTTTGATCGAGACAAATCTTATTGCTAACGGTCATGGACATTATCTAAACTGGCTACAAGTTGTTTTAATACCTGAGCTTCTGGGTGAAACTAGATATCCTTTGTGGGGCAAAAGTTTAACCTTATTGCTAATGATTGCTGGACATAATCTAAACTCATTGAGGGGTGAAAGTCCATCTTTTCTCTGAGATTCTCTGAGAAATTAATTCAGCAAAAATACAAGATGAGAGTATTTCCGTTTCAAGCAGCATTAGGATTCCTTTTTGGAGATATACGAATGTTAAGCAGCAGCATTAGGATTTCTTTTTAGAGATAGATGAATGTTAAGCAGTGGTTCATACGTTCACTGTCAAGTTTAAATGCAGTTTTTGAATTGAAGGAAATCCTTGAATTTATTTCTACCATTGAATCTATCACGCCTCATTTGTAATTCTAGGGGTCCCACTGGATTAAATGCTGCAGTTTTATATGGGTGCATGCATTACTCAACATTTTTTTAACTTGGAGCGTATTTTTGTGCAGGATTTCTCTCGTTTATTCTGTTAAACAAACCTTCTGTGTGGCTGTTCTACTTTGTTATATTTGTGTGATAGATTGTTTGACATCTCCATATTTCAAGTCTTGCTCTTGAATATCCCTCAACCAAGTTCAAGGAACTCACTGTTGATTATATTATCATCAGAGGTTGATGCCACAGACTTGAATTTGGAGGAATCTTTTCTTACTCATGCCGGAATAGCGCACACACGGTGGGCGACTCATGGAGAGCCTGCTCCTAGGAATGGTCATCCTCAGAGCTCTGGTGCTGAAAATGAATTTCTGGTTGTACACAATGGGGTCGTCACTAATCATGAGGTTGGTTAAGGCTTAACTGGCAACTATTTGGACTATAGTATACTTCTATTTATATTTGGGTTGCATTTTGCTATATAAATGATGAAGCTTTCTTTCACCTTTGAGATGGGTTAGCTTTCAAATTTTCATGCAGGCCAAAAGTTCATCCTTGTCATTGATTATTGTAACATTATGACAATGTAATGCTTACATCTCCCGGGGTATTGCAGATCATATTGCGTGTTTGGATGATTTTATGCCATAAATCAGTTTATGCATATTAGAGGTATTTAATCTAGACGACTACTCTTTCTTAGAATGTGAGTGAAGGCATAGCTGCTGACTAGAGGGAGAAGTTGATTCAATCAATGAAGCTTTATTTGATTTGTCTAGTAAGGGGTGTTATGAATAGGTCACATTAGTCATCGTTAATAATAAACTGAGGCCAAGGCTTATCCTTCTGTCATATTATCATAGACCTTTCATCGAAGCCTTCACAAAGAACATGCAGATTCAAGTGTGTATCATTAGCAGCAAATGTCATGTGTACCACAAGGAACCTTGCGACCAGCTGTGGACCTCATTTTACCCCAATGAGAAGCATTTTTAGAGACCAAGACGCTTTCCTAACGAAACTATATGATATGCTCTTAATTTATATGGTATTCTGTCTGTGATGATTCTGTAAAATGGTGTACAATCTCAATGGTATTTCTCTCTAGCTTAAAACTAATGAAGAAATTTTGCCGGTAGATTCTTTTGAGGTTCTTACCTTTTCATTTACATTTGCAGGTCTTAAAGCAAACGCTAATTCGACATGGGTTCACATTTGAATCTGATACTGACACTGAAGTGATTCCTAAGCTTGCCAAGTATGTTTTTGATAAATCTAATGAAGATTCAGGTAATACCTTATATGCAATGAAGATCATCATTGCATTTTAATGAGCTTCTTACTGAGTTTGTGTGTGAAGAAAAGGAAACCTCAGTCAACACAATTTCATGTGACACTGAAATTAAAAAAGATGTTGAAGTTAATCATTTTAGATTTTTGCTTAAGAATCTTCCAATTTAAGCTATATTAATCTATGGATTTTCAATTGAATCTTGTGTAACTATATGAAGGTTGTAGTTTCGGAAATCTGTTCAACTCCTTGTAAACACTAAAGAGCCATCTGATGGATAAAGCATCTGTGACATCTTTCATTGAAAGTATCATTTATGTATGTCAGGCCCATGTTGGCCCAATACTTTTCCCAACAAATGTAGGGGCTTAAAACAAATTGTATTGGTGACTCATTTTCTTTCTGATGGGCCTCAGTAAATGGATACTTAATTCTGCAAAAGCATTTTAGCGTATGAATGACATCATTTTGAGCAAAAGTGGATTTTATTTCTCCAATTGTTTGCTTGTAGTGAATTAACTGGCGATATGGCCACCAATGGGATTGTGCTCAAAATATATACATATTCCACATAATTTGCTTTTTGTCTTGAAGTGTGCTATCATGTTACTTTACCCCAGAGAACAGTGTTCAGTGACATTATATTTATGAATGGTATATTATTTGGACTGCAGGTGACACTGTCCCATTTAGTCAAGTTGTTCTGGAAGTCATGAGGCATCTTGAAGGAGCCTATGCCCTTGTTTTTAAGAGCCGGCATTATCCTAATGAATTGATCGCTTGTAAGCGTGGTAGTCCATTGCTTCTTGGTGTCAAAGTAAGTTCCATTTAAAACTTGGGTGGTACTTGTTGCAAATGAGTTACTTTTGATTACATCTCATGAATCATTTTCTATTTTCAATTGCTTTGTGTCCTTTCAGCTTCACTAAAATATATGCCATGTGTGTTTTTCTAGAACGGAGTCTATTAACCATACTTTAATCAAATGTTTCTTATGATACAATGTTTTCTGCAAAGTGTTGAATAGCATCCGTTTTGCTTGGTGTATACAGTTTATTGAGTTTTTACTTTGGGTCTTAGAGTGCCTTGGAAATGGTAAGCTGGATGCACATTAATTTCCTATTAGAACCAAGAATTGGAATAGCATTGTTACTGCTGTCCACCATGGCACACATTTTTGATCTTGATACGATAAGTTTGAGAAAAGCTTGTGGTTGTCTATGGTGCTGAACTCTTACTTCATATTTAGGTCTCCATGATGCGTCAACTGTAGCTTAGGCTTAGGAGTTCTTTTTTCGAATGTGTAGTTGTTCGTTCCTGTGTATATCTTAACTATGCATTTTCCTTGTCAATTTTTTTTTCTTGTAATTTATCATAATTGTAACATAGTGATCAATTCATTCAGGAATTGACAGAAGAATCAAGCAAAGGATCATTATTTCATGATGACAAGTACCCTTCGCAGAATGGGAATCCCAGGGAACTGTTCTTATCAAGTGATGCAAATGCTCTGGTTGAGCACACAAGAAAAGTTTTGGTTATTGAAGATGGTGAAGTTGTTCATTTGAAGGTAATTACATAGTTGTTTTGAGGAATTTATGTGTATTCTTAGCCTTTATGGCATGGGCTGCCTTATCAGTCTCTTGATTTTATGTTTAATTGATCTATCAAATGTATCTTAGTTGTTAAGATTTTAGGGGTGGGGGGTACTTCAGTTTAACTTGAGTTCTATTGATTTCATCTCAGTATCAAATTGTGAATATACCATTCGACTGCATAGCAACACAGTAAAATATGCTCAATATCACTAGTACTAACCACCTATTTAGTTGTACTGAGAACCTTTCGGCTTAATGTCGCCAGAATTCTATTTGGCTTGACTTCTTGCATATAGCTGAATAGCAGTTTTGTCCTTGTGCATTGGAGGAGCATGTTGCCTGCAATGGAGGTGAACTTTGATGCGGAAAGTCTTGCTATATCACCTCAATCGAGGGCTGATAACTATGATCATTTCTTTCCAGAGTATTTTAATAACATAGTACTCATGAGAAGCCAAATGCTGAATTTTATTCTACTAATGCTGGTTGCGTCAGGATGGAGGGGTATCTATCTTAAAGTTTGATGGTGACAAAGGAAAACACGGTGTACTTTCCAGGCCAGCATCTGTACAACGTGCACTTTCTGTTCTCGAGATGGAAGTTGAACAAATAAATAAAGGAAATTACGAACATTATATGCAGAAAGAAATTCATGAACAGCCAGAATCCCTAACAACCACAATGAGGGGCAGACTTATACGTGGAGGCACCTGCAAAGCTAAGACTGTCCTTCTGGGTGGATTGAAGGATCATCTCAAGACAATTAGGAGGAGCCGGAGGATTGTTTTTATCGGTTGTGGTACGAGTTATAATGCTGCTTTAGCTGCAAGGCCCATCTTGGAAGAACTTTCAGGCAAGTAGTGGATGATAGCTTATGTGGGTTGGACATGTTAATTTATTTTTACCAACTCTTTTCTTGTTTGCTTGCTTTCAAAACAGGAATTCCTGTGACAATGGAAATAGCAAGTGATCTTTTGGACCGTCAAGGCCCAATTTATAGAGAAGACACAGCAGTTTTTGTCAGTCAGTCTGGTGAAACAGCAGATACCTTGAATGCACTGGAATATGCTCTCCAGAATGGTGCATTATGTGTAGGAATTACTAATACTGTTGGCAGTGCAATTGCCAGAAATACACATTGTGGTGTCCATATAAATGCTGGTGCTGAGATAGGTGTGGCAAGCACCAAGGTGAGAGAGTACCTTTTGATATTCTGTTACAGAAACGATCCTCTCTTCTTCATGGTTTTCTTGTCTTTTTTTCCATGAAATTGATTTACAAGTGCTTTTTGAGCAGGCATATACAAGTCAAATAGTTGTCATGGCCATGTTAGCTTTAGCAATTGGAGGGGACGCTATTTCTAATCAGGCAAGAAGAGAAGCAATAATTGATTGTCTTTTTGACCTTCCAAGTATGTGTCACTTCCTATCTCACCTTCACAATTTCTGAACTTCTGTTGGATGTGCCCTTTCTGTCTAAACTTATGTTGATGAATTGTTTGTATGAAACATTAAATCCTTTGTTAATATTTTGTAGACAAAGTTAGAGAGGTGCTGAAGCTTGACCAGGAAATGAAAGATCTTGCTAAGCTACTGATTGCAGAGCAGTCACTTCTCATGTTTGGCAGAGGATACAATTATGCTACAGCTTTGGAAGGTTCTTTAAAGGTAAAGGAAGTGGCATTGATGCACAGTGAAGGAATACTTGCTGGTGAAATGAAACATGGTCCTCTGGCTCTAGTGGATGAGAGTCTTCCCATTGTAGTGATTGCTACTCATGATGCTTGCTTCAGGTTAGCTTTTGTCAGACAGGTTTACTCGCATCCGTGAAATATCTGTTTGTTCTAAAGCTGAAGGTGTGTCAATGTTAACAGCAAGCAACAATCAGTTATTCAGCAACTCCATGCCCGAAAAGGACGCCTAATCGTCATGTGCTCAAGGGGGGATGCTGCAGCTGTCTCTCTTGGTGGAGCATGTAGAGTCATAGAAGTTCCTCAGGTGGAGGACTGTCTTCAGCCTGTGGTCAATATAGTTCCTTTGCAGGTACAGAGTACTTCCAATAGTTTTTATGCTTGCCAAAATGCTACATCTTTTTTTCTTATTCTGCTGAATGTGTTATGACTTGCTGAAGATGAAGCTATGATGTAGATGAGGTGGAACTGGATGGGAGCATCTACCTTTCTGTTTCCTTGATTTGTTTTGTGCTCTTAGTGTTTGTTTTTGCATTAAGAGTTCCGAAATTCTCTCTATGATTTGGCGTTTAGTTCTAAAAGAGAGTATGTTTTTAAGTCTCAACAAAAACAAAAGAAATCAATTTTATTGATTGAGCCTCCTACATGCTGATGCTCACAATTTTGATAGCCATACCAACATTCTTAAGACCAAAGAGTCGGGCCAGAAAAGGGAAATGACCAGGACAGTGAACAGAAGCCATGTTCTTCCACTGGCAATTTGAATTGAAAAAGAAATGGTTTTAATGCAATTTTTTTTTTCTCTTTATCATTCAGGAAAGACGAAGAAAGTTTCAGGATGGCAAACATTCTCTAAAATTTCTCTTAGACTCAAACCCATAGCTGATGATGGAACTAGATTACCAATCCTTAACTTTTGGAGGAATCCTTCATCAGTGGTGGTTGTGAATGACTGATTTATTTATTTTTTTCAATCTTTTCGACCTTAGATCCATAGGAGCAAGTCAGAATTTTGCTGTTTTTATTTGTTTATATATTCATTGCTTATAGAGTATTTTCAGATTCCTGTTTTTCCTTTCAAATAGCCGGTTTTAGTAGATTTTGCTAATTTGTCTGACATGAGATGGTTTTTAACATTTGGGGTGCAGTTGTTGGCGTATCATCTCACGGTTCTAAGAGGATACAATGTCGACCAGCCTAGGAATCTTGCAAAGAGCGTGACAACAGAGTAGAAGCCCACTAATAGATTTCTTTTGATTATGTTTACCCGGCAATGAAATGGATAATGTCATGAGAATGTAAAGCATCTTTCCAACACGGAATATACATTTTGTTGATCATTTGTACTTTATTGAATGGCAGCCCCTGCAAGATCTTTATTAATGATCAATTAGGAAAATTGTCGCAACCCACTTTTTTGTGCGTTCCCGGCTCGTTATGCAATTACTAGTCAATTTGCCTCGAAGTGTCGCACTCATGGTACATGACCATTGTTTCATGATGGCATGTCGTTACTAATCAATTTGCCTTGAAGTGTCGCACTCATGGTACATAAACCATTGTTTCATGATGGACATGACTACAACGATTACAACTTAGTGTCATTTGGGATGCTATGCAACTTAGAGTAATATGTTGTTCATTATTGCCTCCATCTTAATGGTCACAAAAAAGTTCTATTGCTGAAAATATTAGTTATGTTATTAGCATTTAGTGGGGAATTTCATTTTTCTTTTTATGATGGACTTTGATTAAAATATATTTTGTTGCATCATGAGATGTAAAAGGAGCTGGTGGAGGTTGGAAGAGGAAGATTTTATCCTTATTCAGGAAAATAGGATCGATTGAGTATCTGAGATGTGATTTGCTTCTTTAGCTGTGACCGGTTTTTGGCATTATGTAAGTCTCTCGAGTGGTGATTGTCACATCAGTTGTCCAACTGTTAGTTAACTCCCGATTTGTACATTTCTTGGGAAGTATTCCAAGGTAAATTGTGTTGCGTTTTGATTTTCTTTTTTAGTGTGGTATTTAACTCCTCATACGGTCCAATTTGTTGACTCACGGAGGCCTGTGTATCCAAATGGAAAGAATTTCAATATCAACTTGCTCTAGACCAGTTCATTTTATCAATTAATCATACGTGGAACATATAATGTGACTCTTGCTAGATACCAACTAAAGGAAAATCATAAACTCCTATCGTCGCTGTTATTCAATGCGACTCTCGCTAGACACCAACAAAAGCAAAACGATAAGCTCCCATAGTCGCTGTTAATGGTTGTCGAACGCAATGTTGTTATTTTAACTGTCGCTGTTAATGGTTGTCGAACGCAATGTTGTTATTTTTCTTCCCTACTCCTGTGACATTTTCCAGGGGTGTGCTTGGGGTGGGCACCCTCTAGGACATCTGAGGCCATGCCAGCCTGGACCGATTCCTGATTCCGGCACGAAGTGCACGCATCCATGACTGTACAAGGCAAGAGCGGTGGGGCCGCCAGTTGGCGAGGATGGAATACGTGGACAAAAATAGATACAGTCTTGAGGGTTATACAGTCTTGTGGTGAACCCTCACGTAAAGGTTTCGATCGAGACGGCGCAAGAGGACCACGACAAGCAACGCGAATGACAAGAGATAGGGTAATGATTGAAAGGGGCCCGGGACCAACAGCGATGCGAGGGAGGCCACTGAGAGGATGGCGGCGAGCATCATGAGGATGTGGAACGGTCGGGCACCGGAACGGGAACCAACGATAGATGAGTGACGAGCGCCAGTGCGCAGTAGAACAGAAGACAGGAGACAGCAAGGGAGGTGGCAAAAGGGCGGGTCTCGAATGGGGACTCGGGTTTCCCTTGGAATTTCACCTCGACGAAGTTGACAAGCACTGAAACAAGGAAGGCAAGAAGGGCGTGGGGGGAAGTGAAGGCAAGGGAACCTTGGACGTTTGTGTTAGGACGACCACCGGTCGGCATTGGGGTAGGCTCCTGGAGGATCCGGAGTCCTATGTAGAGGATGATTATCGAAATGATCGTCGAAAAGGATGGCTAGAGGAGGAAGCAGAACTCGGGGATTTTTAAGTCGAAGTCTAGGAAGGCCAGGCAGTTTCTGGGTTGTTGCTTGGGAACTGGACGACCCTCCCCATGTTCTGTCGTTTCTTATGACCGACAAGCCCAGATTGACAAGAGCGACAGCGACATTCCCTTTGAGATTCACGCTCTACGTCAGCATACTCGCTCTCACGGTGGGCGGACCGCGGGCACGGAAGAAAATATTGGGTGCGCCCGACGCTCCACGTCACCGTGCGCCCGCCCAATAAGGATGCGCCACGTGGCTCCACGTGGAGCCGGGTCCCGCTTTTGTTTTTAGCCGAATATTTGCCTTCTCCTACTCTCTCTTCATTAATGGCCGCGTCCTTTTCTCCCATTTGCACGCAAGCGTGCGTCCCTTCCCCTCCCGTTCTCTTTTTCAAAAAATTTTGTCTCTGCATTTTACTCCACGAAAGCTGCAACGCCATCTCTCTCAACCAAACGCTCGCCGGTTGCTCCAAGCTTGGCCACCTCTACCGTCGCCGTCAAGAGCCACTCGCTCCCAAGAACCCCGCCAATCGTGACTGGGTCCCGAACTCTGGCCATCTCCGCCTCGGCCTCTTCGGCGAGCGCGGACACCCAAGCCCACCGGTTGCCTCCGAACTCGGCCGCCTCCGCCATCGCCGCCAGGAGACACTCACTCCGAAGAGCCTCGCCAGTCGTGGTTGGATCCCGAGCTCTGACCGTTTTCGCCTCGGCCTCTTCGACGATCGCGTACACCAAAAGCCAACTAGTCACCTCCGAGCTCGGTCACCTTTGCCAGTCGCCTCCAAGCTTGGCCGCCTTTACCGTTGCCGTCGGGAGCCACTCGCTCCGAAGAACCCTTCCGGTCGTGGCTGGGTCCCGAACTTTAACCATCTTCGCCTCGGCTTCTAAGGTGAGCGCGGACACGCAAAAGCTCGCTGGTCGCCTCCGAGCTCGGCTGCCTCCGCTGTCTTCGCCAGGAGCCACTCGCTCCGAAGAGCCTCGCCGGTCGTGGTTGGGTCCCAAGCTTTGACCATTTCTGCCTCGGCCTCTTCGACGATCGTGTACGCTCAAAATCCAGCCGGTCGCCTTCAAGCTTGGCCACCTCTGCCGTTGCCGTCAAGAGCCACTCGCTCCCAAGAACCCCGCCGGTCGTGGTTGGGTCCGACCATCTCCGCCTTGGCCTCTTCGGCGAGCGTGGACACCCAAAAGCCCGCTGCTTGCCTCCAAGCTCGATTACATGGAAAATGGCAGCCTTCCGTTGTCCGCTCGGCCCGAACCTCCCCGACTGTAAGTTGTCGAATCCTTCGAAAAAAATGACGGGTTTTTCTTTTTGGTACTAGAAAAAGGTTGGGTTCTTCTTAAGTGAAGCTGAGACACAACTTTCCTCGGTAACTTTTGTGACTTCTGCATATAAAACTTGTTGGGGTATAAAATTAATCTGTGCATATGTAGGAAAAGCAGAAGCGAAAGCACGCGTAGGACTACTTTCGAAAATCATCCTTTTACTAAGCTTTCGTGTGCATCAACATATGAAGTACCACAAAATGCTTCATTGGATCTGATGGACTTTTTCGTAACAGGAGTCACTCTCCAAAAGCACTAAAGATTTCAGTGAGATGGTTGGGGATGGTTTCTATAGAACTCTTTTGAGAATTAGGAATTCCATGCAATCCTAGTGCTTGCCTCCGCTGTCACCACCACGAGGTACTATTTCATTCTCCTGTTCTATGTAATTTTTCCAAGTCCGCTCTCATGATAATTCTGGCATCCTTCATAAGCTTTAATAAACATCAATTAGAATACGTTCTGCATGTTTCAGGCCACTTAGAACATCTTCTCACCCCTAGCCTGACTATTCTGTAAGTTTATTGTTGTCCCAGTGTTGTCCCCAATGCTGCATAGATTATAATGGTACTATATTTTCTTTGGAAAATGGCAGCCTCTGGGATCCTCTCCATGGTGAGTGAAGTTTCTTTTTAATGACTTGGATGTCCTGCTCAAGAGCCTCTTAGGTGAATGCGCGTCTCGAAACTTTTTCCCATCATACGTGAGAACTAGATTGAGCGAGGTTTCTTCCAGCCGAAAGAAACAAAAGATCCAAGGTTTCTGAAGCTTCCCAACAGTTTCCAATCAATTCCCGATGAGCTCTCGCGCTTCCTTTTGCAGAAGACGACGTGGCAAAGCTCCACCACCACATCAGTATAGTGCTAACCGCCCAGAGATTGACACGTGAAGCAACGTCAGCGGATGGGTCCCACATCAGTATACATTCTTGTACTTTATTGAATGGCAGCCTCTACAAGGTCTTTATTTATAATCAATATAATCAATTAGTAAAAACTACCGAAACCCACACTTTTACACGTTCACAGCTCGTTATGCATTTACTTATCAATCTGCTTCAAAGTGTTGTGCTCATGGTACTTGAACATTGTTTCATGATTGACATAATGATGATGATTACAACTTAGTTTCATCTGGGATGCCATGCAACTTAGAGCAATATGTTGTTCATATATTTAAAGGTCATGGAAATGTTCCATTGCTGAAAATAGTAGTTATCATGTTTAGCATTTAGTAGGGAACTTTTTTTATGGACTTTGATTGATGTATGTTTTGCTGCATCATGAGATGTAAAAGGAGTTTGGAGGAGGTTGGGAGAGGAAGATTGTGTCCTTACTCGGGAAAAAAAGAGCAGGCAATCTAAAAAGAGGGAAAATTTTAAAAAAGAACCCGAAATGTCATTAGTTCCTCAAATAAGGACCCGAAATGAACTTTGTTTCAAATAAGGACTTAAAGTAACATTAGTTATTTCAAATAAGGGCCTAAAGTGGCTTTGGTTATTTTAAATAAAGACCCAACCTTGCCGATCGCCGACTGGTTAAATTTTTCGACCGGTCAAGGGTATCTTTGTCATTTTGCATTTCACCTTTTTTTTTCTTTTTCTAGTTCTTCTTCTTCCTCTTAGCCAATAGTCAATTGGCCACCAGCGATGCCCACAGAGGGCTAAGTAAGGGTTGCCCCTGGCCCAGGACCACCCACGTTGGCTGGTGAGGGACGGCCTCGCCTGAGCGTGGCGACCCTCGCCTTGGGGCCATCCGTGAGGTCAGCCCTAGCCGGTCCTAGGCGAAGGCGGCCGACGAGGTCGCCCAACCCTCATTGGCCTCGCTTAAGGCCAGCACGGGCCGACCTTGCAAATGGCCCTTAGGCGAGGGTCGCCAAACCCAGGTGAGGCCATCCCTCGCCCAGCCTTTTGTGGGCATTGCCAGTGGTCGGCTAGCCACCGGCGAAGATGAAGAAGAACTAGCCAAAAAAATGGAAAAGAAAAAGGGGGAATGACAAATGACGAAAATACCATTGATCGCTAGAAAGATGAGTCCTTATTTGAAATGGACATAACCACTTCAGGCTTTTATTTAAAGTAAACATAACTACTTTAGATCCTCATTTGAAATAACATCCACTTTAAACCCTTATTTGAGAAAATAAAGGCACTTGATGTCCTTATTTAAAATAAAGTTTATTTCGAGCCCTTATTTGAGAAAAAAATGGTGCTTTGGATCCCTTTTTGGAATTTTCCCCTAAAAAGATGTGTGTCATTGAAGGTGCAAGACTTTGATAGAATCGATCTGAGTATTGGAGACAGGATTTGCTTCTTTAGTTTGGTTTTTGACATTGAGCAGGTCTCTAGAGTGGTGATTGTCTCGTCGGTCGTCAAACCGTTAGTTAACTCCAGGTTCATGCCTTTCTTGGGAAAAAGTCCAAGGCAACTTGTACCATGTTTTGATTTCCTTTTTCAGTGTGATTTTTACTCCATGATATGGTCCAATTTGCAAACACGCAATGTATTCAAATGGAAAAAATTTCAATGTCGACTTGCTATTAAGCAGTCCATTCTATCAATTAATCGTAAGTGGACAATACATTGAGACTCTCACTAGACACCAACAAAAACAAAAACATCAGTTCCTACTGTCGCTGTTATAGTTGTCGAACACAACGTCGTCATGTTTCTTCCCCAGTCGTATTTTCTTTTCAAGAGTGTGATAGTGGTGGGCGTCCCGGAGGACATCTGTGGCCGTAGCAACACGGGCCCATCCCTAATTAATTCTCAATTCTGGCACAGACCGAGCATCCACGATGGTACGAGGCAAAAGTGGCGGGGCTCGTCCACCATGGGGTTGGCGAGAACGGAACACTGGCACAGACATGGATACGATCTTGTGTAGAACCCACACGTAAAGGTTTTGAGCGAAACGATGCAAGAGGACCATGGAAAGCAACACAAGTGACAAGAGATAGGGGAAACAGCGAAAAGGGCCCGGGAACAACAACGATGCAAGGGAAGCCAGCAAGAGCGAAGCGGCGAGCATCATGAGGATAGGAAACGCTTGGGCACAACAAGCGGGAGTAAACGACAGGTGAGCAACGATCGCCAATGAGCAATAGAACAGAAGAGAGACGACGGCAAGAGAGGTGGCAAAAGTGTGGGTGTGGAATGGGGACTTGGTTTCCCCTTGGAATTTCACCTGGACAAGGTCGACCAGCACGGTAACAAGAAAGACGAGATCGGCGTGGGGGGTAGTGAAGGCAGGGAAACCTCGGTCGTTTGTTTGGGGGCGATGGCCGATCGGCATTGGGGTAGGCTTCTGGAGGATCTTGTAGTCTTATGTAGAGGATGCTTATCGAAATTATCTGAGAAAATGATGGCCAGAGTAGGAGCAGATCTCGCCGTTTTATAGTGGAAGAAATGGTCGGGTCGTCCATTGTGGCATAGATCGGTTTGGGAAGAAATTTCCCAGTGGTTTACATGAAGACTGATTGTCGACATCGCCTTTGCTGACTTCCGAGGTTTGCGAGCCACTCAGCGTGCGGCTTCCCATTTGGGAGCGCGATTTAGCGTGCGACTAAACGTGCGATTTTCCTTTCTGGGAGCGACTTCCCCTTAGCGACCGATTTAGCGTGCGACTTCGCCCTTGGCACTTTCGCCTCGCCTTGCGAATCTTGCGATTACTTGTTTGAGGACGTGGCCACGCTCCGAGTCAGCATAATCCCTCTCCGCTCGGTGGGTGACACATGGAGCCACATCCCACAAGGACAGATCTGAAAATTGTCTCTAATAAGCTTAATACCGTAATAAAAAAGAACCTCCACTTTTAGGGTTCACTCTTAATTCTATTTTGATTTTTTTTTTGTTCCATAAAAAACTCCACCTTTAGGTTTACTATCAATTCTACCATAAACTTCCTTTTTTTTTTTTTTTTTGTCATATACGGTCCATTTGTTTTGTGAAAAATGTACCGTTTCCAAGAAATATTTTCTAAAAAGTCATTTTATAGGAAAATGACTATTTTCCGAATTTTGATTGAAACTAAAAAAAAAAAAAAAATCGGAAAAGTATTTTCTGTCAAATCTAAAGGGGAAAATTATCAATAGAATCATTTTTTTTTTATCATATTTCATGAAAAACCCCAAATTGTTACATTTATGATAGATTTGTCCCAAACTAATTTTTGGATTATTAAAAACTCCAAACTAGTATACCCGTGATAAATTTAACCAAAAATCTCAAAATGGCACATTTATGATAAGTTTCTTATCCGTTAGTTTCCATGAAATTGGATTAATATCACAAAAATCCTTAAACTAGTATACTTATGATAAATGTATGGTAAAATCGTAAATCGGTATACCTGTCAACTATCACATGTTATCAAACTTAATAGTTTGATGAAAATTTAACAAAAATTAATGGAAGTTAAATTTATTATAAGTGTACTAATTTAGAGCTTTTTGTAGTCAAAAAATTAGTTTTGGATAAATTTGTCACACATGTACCAATTTAGGTTTTTTTTTGTGGTATTAAGCCTTTTTCCTAATTATTTTTTTCTTCTTCCTTGGAGGTCGCCACCCATAGTAATAGGGCCGATGATAAGCCATAAGCAAGCTCAAGGCTCGTGCCAAAGTCTCGAGCTTGCTGATCATCGCCATGACCAGTGAACAGTCGAGGAAGAAGCAAAAAGAAAAGGAAAAGAAAAGAAAAGAAATTCCAATTTTTTTTTAAAAAAATATTTTTATAAGAGAAAACATTTCATTAACAAGGACCCGAGCCCTAGCACCGAATATCATTGCATGGCCTTTGTGGACTCGACCCTAGCAGTCAAGACTATAGCTCGAGCATTGGTGCCTCAAGTACAACCTTTATAGACTTAAGCTCAGGTGCTAGAGCATCGGGTATAGGCAACAAGGGTTTGGCCCCGACTGCCCAAGACCTAACTATATTGTGGTTTCTGTGCTTGAGAGTACAGTTTCGGGTCTAAGTGTCGATACTTAACTATATTTTGAAAAATAATTTTCTTTCAAAGAGAGAATTATTTTTAAATTTTAGTAGGAAAACATTTTTCTTTGATTCATTTTCCTAAACAAACTAAATTATTGGAAAATGAGGAAAATGTTTTCTCGGAAAATGTTTTTAGCAAAATAAACAGACCCTTAAAAACTTTCAACTTTAGGTCCACTCTCAATTTTCTCCTAAAATTTTTTTGCCTTATAAATCTGCCTCCATTAATCATATGTCTCAATTTTATTTTATTTTTTACATCCAAGAGATGGAAAACTCCTGAGTGAGCTATTCAAGGGTCCCGAGTTAAGTGTCTTGAGCAAGAGAGTCTCAAGCATGAGCTCTTCGATCTCAATAGATTAAAGACTCTCAAGCATGCAAGATTAGAGATTGAGCCCAAAATTGAAAATCCCTTGCAAGATGGAAGGAAAACTCTTAAAACTAAGAACAATTGAAGAAAGCAACCCTAAAGGTACATTTGTTTCTGGCAAAATTTCATGATAAAATAGCACACTTTGTGGGAAATCATTTTTTAGGAAAGTAGATAGTTTTTATTTGTTTGGTTATGTGTGACCAAAAACATTTTTTGGTGTTTGGATCCTCATTTTAAAAAAGATTTTAATATCATGGGAAAAAATTCTAATTTATAAATAATTTTTATTTTATTTTATTTTTTCTTCCCCTCGTTGTTGCGGGCTTCGGTGACACACAGTGCCGAAGCCCAATGATAGTCGATTAACAGCCATAGGCACGGGTGCCTATGGCTAGTCTCCAACCTTTGTTGTGGCCGGTAACTAGTCAAAGAAAAAGAAGGAAAATGAAAAAAATAAAAATAAAATAATATTAAAATATTCGAGATAAGTAATTCTAGAAAGTGTTTTCACCTCTTTTAATTTAGAAATTTACTTTCTTAAATTTATGCATGAATGTTTTCGTTGGCCATAAAGTATTTTTGATTTACTAGTTATATTTGGCATATAACCTAGTCAATGCATATCAACATCATGTACCACTTCATCTGAAATATCTTAGCTAAGGATAATGTTATTGTTAAAAAAATTGTTACATCAAATAACCTGGCAGACATGATGACTAAGTTTGTTCCTTTGACGAAGCTCAAGTTTTACTTGAGCTTTATTAGCATCTGTGGAGAGTAAGTGTTCGTCGAGGCATTGGAGAGCAGCATAAATGATGAGCACTATAACTTAGCTTCAAATATCGAATCAAGATAGGTAATTGTTAAATTATATCTCGAGTTTGATCATTTATAAAAACGCGATTCACTTAGATGAGAAGGCTTGTGAGACTCCATAAAGATTTACAAAAGAGAAAAAAGAAAAAAAAAAGAGATAAAAAAAAAGAAAAGGAGTCCAATCCCTCTTGCTTTTTTGATATGTGGGACTCGCGGAATCCTTATCCAAGTTATATTCATCTAACTGGGCCTAAAGTCAAATATTTGACTTTGGGCACACAACTTTCACGTGTGGATTTTCTTCTTTTAGCCTATGGAAATAAGAGGAAAGATGTCCTGCACGTGAAGAATGGAAAGTGGTGAGGCCCAAGGTCAAACTTTTGACCTACACATACACACAAAAAGACGTAGGTTTTCTTCTTTGTGACTGCTGTACGTACGAGCCACAAAAGGGGAGCTGCACATAAGAAGAAAAGAAGCCGCGTGAAGCCTTGATTTAGAACGTGGAGCCCAAAAGACAAACACTGGAGTTTTTTATTTTGGCGTACGTAGAGCATATTGTGTTGAGCTTGAATAAACGGTAATTTTGTGCCGTGAGTTTATGTCCAAGTAAGACTTTGGGTTTGTAGTTAAATATAGATGTGGGAAATAATGATTATAAACTCCGATTCTCCAATTATAGTGAATTATTTGCTGTTGGCTTTCTCCGTGGACGTAAATACCGATACTTAAACCAAACCACGTAAATTTCTGATGTATTTATTATTTCCTGTTTATTTTTCTGGTGATTTCGCATTAACGTAAATTGTAAAATCCTGTCATTTTCGCATATTATATTCTAACAATGAGCATGGCAAGTAACATGATTGACAAGAGATAGGGTAATGATTGAAAGGAGCCCGGGACCAACAACGATGCAAGGGATGTCACTGAGAGCATCATGAGGATGTGGAACGGTCGGACACAGGAAGCAGGAGCCAACGATAGATGAGTGACGAGCGCCAGTGCGCAGTAGAACAAAAGGCAGGAGACAGCAAGGGAGGTGGCAAAAGGGCGGGTCTCGAAATGGGGACTCGGGTTTCCCTTGGAATTTCACCTCGACGAAGTTGACAAGCACTGAAACAAGGAATGCAAGATGGGCGTGGGGGGAAGCGAAGGCAAGGGAACCTTGGACATTTGTGTTAGGACGACGACCGGTCGGCATTGGGGTAGGCTCCTGTAGGATCCGGAGTCCTATGTAGAGGATGATTATCGAAATGATCGGAAAAAGAAAATGGCTAGAGTGGGAAGCAGAACTCGGGGTTTTTTAAGTCGAAGTCTAGGAAGGCCAGGCAGTTTCTGGGTTGCTGCTTGGGAACTGGACGACCCTCCCCATGTTCTGTCGTTTCTTTGGTCGGACAAAACCCCTTCGACGAGAGCTACAGCGACATTCCGTTTTGAGAGCGAATGAGCATGTTGTCACGCTCTACGTCAGCATACTCGCCCTCTAATCTCTAGTCCGTGGGCGGACTGCGGACACGTGAAGCCTCGCCTCACCGAGACTGATCCGAAAATTTTCTCCAATAGGATTAATATCCTAAAATTACCTTCAACTTAAGATTCGCCCCCAATTCTAACGTAAACTTTTGTATCCCATAAAAGTCATCCAACTTTAAGTTCACTCCCAACTCTACCCTAAAATCTTTAAGCCCAATCTCAAATTTTCCCTTCACTTTTTTGTTTTATAAATCTACCTCCACTGACCCTTGGTCTAAAATTCTTGAGCAAATTGTTCAAAGGGAGCTTCTTGAACATGAGCTCTTCGACTGCATGAGATTGAAGACTTTCAAGCACGAGAGATTGAAGATCGAGCCTAAAATCAAAGATCCCTCATGAGATGGAAGGAAGACTGTTAATAGTATGAACAAATAAAGAAAGTCAATCTAAATTTTTCTAATTTTTACCCAAGTAAAATATGCAATAAGAAGCCATTTTGGCTGATATGAAGATTCATCTCCTTTAGGAAAAAAAATATAGCAATAACGTGAAAGGCCGCGTCATTAAGGGCGATTGGATGGAGGGTTAATGCTGACAGTCATGGGATTCAAGTAAAAGTTTATGAATTTTTATAAGAATGAATATAAAGTTGGTGTTTTTTTTAAAAGAAAAAAAATGGTTTAGGTAAAATTAGAACAAGATCAAAAGTTGAGGGCTTTTTTAAGGAAAAGAGTGGCTTGTGTTCTTATCTTGGTTGTGTTTTCCATGGTCTCAAAGGGTTCGGCTCCATCTTTCTCAAAGCTTCGATAATACAGCCTAGCCTCTTTGGACTAAAAAACAGGTGGGTGCGATCAGTTGAATCTATTCCTCTTTTCTTATGCATGTAGAATTATGTATCTAGTTCAAAAGCAAAAAGATGGCCTTAGTGAAAGAATTGTGGCGTGATTTCTCTAATTCACTTGGTTCCTAGCAATATGAGGTGAGTTCTTTATTACTGTTCACACGTTTTGTTTCATAGAACGATATAGGTAGCCGACCGCCTCGCCTCTCACATTAGCCTCTTGCCTCACCTTGTGATCTTGCGATTGAGGATGCCACACTCCACCACATCAGCATAGTCCCTCTCCACTCGGTGAGTGACACATAGAGCCACGTCCCACCAGTACAGATCTGAAAATACTCTCTAATATTTCAAAATTTTGGGTCTCCCTCTCGTCTTCTCTCTTCTTCTTTCCAAAATTGGCTCTCTCTCGCCTTTGCTCCCAATCCGCTATATTTTCCAGCTCGTCGTTGCAGCATAATAAATACAGAGTCATTCAACTGTTGAAGTGGGTTAAGCCACATCAAATTGTGGCGAGGCTGAGCGGAAAGCTTCTGAGTACAACTAAAAGAGAATGCAATAATTGATTGTCTTTTTGACTTATCAAGTATGTGTCACTCCCTATCTCACCTTAACAATTTCTGAACTTCTGAGTTGTATATGCCTTTTCGACTAAACTTATGTTGAGAGAATTTTTAGTATGAAGCATTAAATCCTTTTATGATATCTTGTAGACAAAGTTAGAGAGGTGCTGAAGCTTAGTGACCAGAAAATGGAAGATCTTGCTAAGCTACCGATTGTAGAGCAGTCACTTCTGATGTTTGGTAGAAGATACAATTATGCTACAGCTTTGGAAGGTTGTTTAATAGTAAAGGAAGTGGCATTAATGCACAGTGAAGGAATACTTGCTGGTGAAATGAAACATGGTCCTCTGGCTCTAGTGGATGAGTCTTCCCATTGTAGTGATTGCTACTCATGATGCTTCCTTTAGGTTAGCTTCTGTCATACGGGTTTACTCGCATCCATGAAATCTTTATTTGTTCTAAAGCTGAAGTTGTCAATGTTAACAGCAAATCCCAATCAGTTATTCAGCAACTCCATGGCCACAAAGGACGCCTAATTGTGTCTCTTGGTGGAGCATGTAGAGTCACTGAAGTTCCTCAGGTGGAGGAGTGTCTTCAACCTGTAGTCAATACAGTTTCTTTCACAGGTTAAGAGTACCTCCAATAGTTTTCTAGGCTTGCCAAGATGGAACATCTTTTTTTCCAGCTCTACTGAATGCGTTATAACTTGCTGAAGATGAAGCTATGATGTGGATGAGGTGGAGCTGGATGGGAGCATTTAGCTTTTTGTTTCCTTGATTTGTTTTATGCTATCGGTGTTTGTTTTTGCTTTAAGAGTTCCAAAATTCTCCCTAGGATTTGGCGTTTAGTTTTAAAAGAGAGTATTGTTTTAAGTCTCAACAACAACAAAAGAAATCAATTTTATTGATTGAGCAATAACATTTTGCTGTTTTTTTTTTTAATTTATTCATTGCTTATAGATTATTTTCACATTACGGTTCTTTCTTTCAAATAGCCTATTTCGTTTTAATAGATTATCTAATTTGTCGGACATGAGATAACTTTTAACATTTGGGTTGCAGTAGTTGGTGTATCATCTCACGGTCCTAAGAGAATACAATGTTGACTAGCCCAAGAACCTCGCAAAGAGTGTGATGATAGAGTAGAAGCCCACTGATAGATTTGTTCAGATTGCATTAATCCCGTAGCGAAATGGATAACGTCGTGGGAATGTAAAGCGTCTTTCTGACACAGAGTATGCATTCTATTGATCACTTGTACTTTATTGAATGGCAGCCCCTACAAGATCTTTATTTATGATCAATTAGGGAAAACTCTTGTAACCCACCTTCTTTGTGCGTTTGCGGCTTGTCATGTATTTACCTGTCAATTTGCCTCGAAGTGTCATATTCATGGTATCTGAACATTGTTTCATGATTGACATAACAATGATGACTAATGATTGACATAGTAACGATGACTACAACTTAGTTTCATCAAGGACGCTATGCAACTTAGTGCAATACATTGTTCATCAATGCCTTCAATTTAAAGGTCCCAAAAAAGTTCTATTGCTGAAAATATTAGTTATCGTTTTTAGCATTTAGTGGGAAACTCCACTTTTTTATGGTGTAACTTTGATTGAAGCATCCTTAGCTGCGTCATGAGATGTAAAAGGAGTCAGGTGGAGGTTGGAAGGGGAAGATTGTATCCTTTCTGGGAAAAAAGAGTAGGCGGTTCAACAAAATATGTGTCATTAAAGATTTTGGTGGAATCGATCGAGAATCTAAGACTTGCTTCTTTCGCAGAGATTGGTTTTTGGCGTTTTGCAAAATCTCAAGTGATGATTGTCACATCGGTCGTTAAATCGCTAGTTAATTCCCGGTTCATAACTTTCTTGAGAAATAGTCCGAGATAAACTGTACTGTGGTCTGATTTCCTTTTTCAATATGATATTGTAAGGAGAGGCCTTGTGTGTTCAAATGGAATGAATTTCAATGTCAACTTGCTGCGAAACTCGTCCATTCTCTCAATTAGTCATACAAGGAAGATACAATGCGACTCTCAAAAGATACCAACAGAAACAAAACCCAAAGTTCCTACTGTCGCTGTTATTGGTTGTCGAAGGCAACGTTGTCATGTTTCTTCCCCAGTTGTATCATATTTTCCGGGATTATGCTAGTTGTGGGCATCTTGAGGGACATCTGCGGCCGTGTCAAGACGGGCCAATCCCCAAGCAATTCCCACTTCCGGCGCAGAGCGCGCATCCATGGTAACAGGCTAGAGCGGCTGGGCTCTTCCACCATGTAGGCAGCAAGAAGGGAACACAGCGACATGCATAGATTCCCACATAAGAAGGTTTCGAGCGAGACTATGCAAGAGGACCATGGAAATAGCGAAAGGGGCCCGGGACCAACAAAGCTGCAAGGGAAGCCACCGAGAGCAAAGCCGCAAGCATCGTGAGGATGGGGGACGCTCGGGCACAGCAATCAGAGCCAACGACAGAAGAGTAACGAGTGCCAATGCGCCATACAACACATCACAGAAGCCGGCAAGGAAGATGTGGAAAGGGTAGCTGTTGAATGGAGACGCGGATATCCCTGGGTACTTCAGCTGGAGGAGGTTGAGCAGCACGGAAACAAGAAAGGCGAGAATGGCGTGGAGGGTAGTGAAGGCAGGGGAGCCTCGGACGTTTGCGAGGGGACGACGGCATATCAGCATAGGGATCGGCTCCTAGAATCCCGGAGTCTTATGTCGAAGATTATCGACATGATCGGAGAGAGATGGCTAGAGTAGGAACAGATCTTGGTGGGTTTTATAGTTGAAAAAGAGGTCGGGTGGTCGTACCGCACAGGCGGATATGAGAAGCTTCCCAGCACTCCAGCAGTTTACCACGATATTGGTCGTCGTCCTTCGCCTTGCGTCTTCCCATGTTTTAAGTTTTTGTCGAAGACTTACCATTTGTGAGCGACTTACTTTTGCGACTTTGCCTTGGCACTTACGGGGAGAAAATATTGGCCGAGCGATGCCGTGCAAGGTCAGTCTAATGCAATATTTTCTTATATTTTCCTAACGCGCCTTATTGAGGATCGGGCCATTTAGAAATATACCATTTAGAAAGTTATTTTACGGGAAATGATTTTTTGGTATTTGACGGACACCTGAAAAAAAAAATTGAAAAGTATATCTGGAAATTTTTTTTTCACGAAATGGATTATGCCATGAGAATGTAAGGCATCTTTCTAATACAGAGTATACGTTCTCCATATCACTTGTACTTTATTGAATGGCAGCTTTTGCAAGATCCTTGCTTATGATCAATTAGGGAAAACTGTTGTAACCCACTTTCTTGCGCGTTCGTGGCTTGTTATGCATTTACTTGTCAATTTGCCTCGATTCATGGTACCTGAACATGGTGTCATGATTGACATAACAAACAAATGACTACAGCTTAGTTTCATCTGGGATGCTATGCAACATAGAGCAATATATTGTTTCATTAATACCTTCATCTGAAAGGTCACGAAAAGTTTTATTGCTGAAAATGTTAAGTCATTGTATTTAGCATTTAGTAGGAAACTCCATTTTTATATGGTGGACCTTGATTTAAGTATCTTTTGTTGCATCATGAGATGTAAAAGAAGTCTGGTGGAGGTTGGAAGAGGAAGATTGTATCCTTAGTTAGGAAAAAAGAGCTGCTGACATAACAAAAAATGTGTGTTATTAAAGGTGCAAGATTGATGGAATTGATCAAGTATCTAAGACATGATTTGCTTTTTTCATTGAGATTGGTTTTTGTCGTTAAAGATGTTTCTCGAGTGGTGACTGTTGCGTCAGTAATCAAACCACTAGTTAACTCCTATTTCATACCATTCTTGGGAAAAAGTTTGAGGCAACATGTACCATGTTCTGGTTTATTTTTTCAGTGTGATATCTACTCCACGATATGGTCTACTTTGCAGACACGCAGAGTATTCAATTGGAAAGAATTTCAATGTCAACTTTCTCCAAAGCTGTCCATTCTAATAACTAATTGTTTTTCAAAAATACAATGCGACTCTACAATAGCAAAACCATAAGCTCCTGCTGTTGCTGTTATTGGTTGTCAAGCGCAACGTTGTCAGGTTTCTTCACTAGTCGTGTTATCTTTTCTGGGGTTGTGCTAGTCGTGGGCAACCCCCTAGCACATCTGTGGCCGTGTCAACACGCACCAGTTCCCAATTCCGGTGCAGAGCGCACGTCCATGTTGGTACGAGGCAAAGGTGGCGGGGCTGCCCTCACACCATGTAGTCGGCAAGAACAGAACATGGGGACAAAAATAGATACTATCTCGTGTTGAACCCACATGTGAAGGTCTCGAGCGAGACGATGCAAGAGGACCACGGAAAGCAACACAAATAACAAGAGATAGGGGAAACAGTGAAAGGGGCCCGGGAGCAACAACGATGCAAAGGAAGCCACCGACAGTGACGCTGCGAGCATCATGAGGATGGGGAATGCTCGGGCACAACAATCGGGAGCCAATGACAGGTGAGCAACGAGGGCCGTTGAGCAATAGAACAGAAGACAGAAGACGGCGAGAGAGGTGGCAAAAGTGTGGGTGTCGAAAGGGGACGTGGGTCTCCCTTGGAATTTCACCTGGACAAGGTTGACCAACACGGAAACAAGAAAGGCCAGAATGGCGTGGAGGGTAGTGAAGTCAGGGGAACCTCGGATGTTTGTGTGGGGATGACCGCCGGTCGGCATCATGGTAGCTAGAGGATCTGTAGTCCAATGCAGAGGATAAATGGCTAATACAGATCCCAGGGGGTTTTTGCAATGGATCTGTAGTCCTATGCAGAGGATCTGTAGTCCTATAGTTTTTATTATTTTCTATTTGGTCGAAAGGGGCTTTTGCGGCGGACATCACGAAGGAAGGATTTTGTAGTTGGAGGGGGGAGGGATAAATTGTTGGTAATTTGTTTATAAAACAAATGAAAATGTGCCTTGTCCCACATCGAAAAGATGTGAGTGCGCACGTGGACGAGATTTGACACTAACCAATGATCATTAATTTTATTTATTGAAAAAAATCGGATTTATTTCTATTAAAATTAACTATAGAGTCTTGTTGAAACAGTGCGACCGTTCACGAAAAGTTTCGATTATTTTTTATTTTTATTTATTTAATTCCGAATTTCTTATGTCTTTTCAACGTAACTTTTGAGACATACTTGTTCATTTTGTAACATTTCCTGAAAGGTTGCCTTTGTTCTTTTTGTAATCTTTTGAAGAGTTGCCTTTATTCGAAAGACATATATAAGTACATTTGTTTTGAGATCAAATGATGATCTTCTTCCATTCTCATCTTCTTTCGAAAGATTATATAGCCATTTTTTTTTTCAATTGTTTCCCATAAGAGGCCCTGGAGAATAACTAGAATTGCTATCTAGTATTCTCATTTGAGATTTTGTTATATCCTAGAAGAAATTTGCCGGTGACCATTAGCAACTTTGTGGGACAAATAAATCATTAAAGAAAGTGATATCACGCCTCAAAGTCCGACTTGATTACTCGATCTGACTTCATTGTTCTACCCTATTCGAAGTCATATTTTCCCAACAATTTTAAGGATTTATTTGTGCAACAATGGAGTCAGAGACAATCAAAGTCATTACTCAAGACATGGTGATACTAAACTGGTTTGATGGCAACAATTTTGCTTGTGTGATTTGATGCAATGCGGTGTGCGCTGATCATTTGATGTTTCTTATGTTCCGATCCTTTATCATCTCTATTCCCATGCCAAGACTACGTTGATTGTTGTTCTTAGTTTCGCTCTGAATATATTCCCTGAATCCTTTCGAGGAAGTTCTGTTTTGGGCTTGTGAGTGAACCATGCAAGAAATTGGGAGGATGAACTTCACGAATTTTCTTAAGTTTTAGATGGAAGTGGAAGGGAGTCAATGTGGTCCTGAAGGCATGTTCTTTCCTTTGGAGTTTACGTACTCTACGGCCCTTCTCCAAGCCGAAATCCGATGACCTGAAAGTTTCAAATGAGTTGGTCCTTAAACTTCCGGTTCCCGAACATACGAAACACCTCATCTTTGCTATGAGGGAACCCGAGTCGCAGTCTGTGATTTACATGCTCGCCATGCAGAATTTGTCTGGGATTCCTGCCCGGAACGCTGTGTTTGATTAGAAGAGAGAAGGGGAACCACCAAACGGCTATAATTGACGTTACAAGTTCCATATCTTGGGGGGGCCCAGATCATCAAAATAAAAAATAAAAATTCGCCTAGCAGAAGACAAGCGTCCATATTTGGCGTCCATGTCGTGGAACGCTGTCTTGAGGAAGCAGTTGAAACGAGTCCCTTGCCAATGCCGATTAGTAAATCTCGAGGCAACGGGTGGCCGTAAATCTCGAGGCAACGTGTGACCGTGGATAAAGATACAAGAGGCCAGGTTCGCCATTGTGCGATGCGAGCACCAGACGCATGCAAGTGGACAGGTTCTTTCACTTCCCAACAGGTCTATTCCTCGATGGTTTCTAGTCGACGCCAACAATCATCACTCATCACCGTTGGCCAGAGTTTCAAAGAAGATCTACAGGCTCTCTCTCTCTCTATTTTTTTTTTTTGTGTCCATTTTGGGTCTGTCATAAGGGTGTGTTTTATGTCTTTTGTGCGCCCAATGCTATGCCATGTCTTGTCTCTGTATTTGATGTTCGGTTTGGGACTCAACACTTACTAATCTTGACGGCATCTATCGTGATGGAGAAGACAAGAATGGTGGAGTATTGAATTACGACGTTAATTTTCCGGAGCAAAAGGTGATGAATGAGGCTCTTGCTCACGATGCAAAATCCATCATGGAAATATCATGCAAGATGGCATCTCATCTTGTAAAAACGACTTCGAGGATGTCGAGACTCTGATCATGAGATCGAGTGCAAGATCTTTGTTCGGGAGGAGATATAGCGATCCTTCGGTCCAGAGTAACATGAGGCATTGGCCGTCAAGGGTCATTGCTGGTCCCGGCCTCAAGCCCATGATTGTCGTCAATTTCAAGGTCGTAAAGAAGCAGTTTGCTGTGGAGGAAATTTCATTTACCCTCCTCACAAAGATGCGTGAGACCGCTGAGGCTTACCTTGATATGACTATCGAGAATGTGTTGTCCGGGTCCCTGCACACTTCAATAACTCGGTCTCGTCAAGGGGCAGATACATGATGGATTCATTTTTTTTTTTTTAAGATGCCTTTTAATCTCTTCCGTTGATTGGCATTTTGGATCCATATCAAGTAGGAGGTACTTTCGCAGTGAATACAAGTACCGAAGACTGGATGGTCTCACTCCTGTAATACAAAGAATGGCTTTGATAGATGAGCTCAACAATTCGGATGACGTGTTCATATTTATTCTAATGACAAACGTTGGCGGTTCAAGGACAAATCTAACTGAGGCTAACAGGGTGATTGTAGTTGACCCTGACTGGAACCCGAAGAAGCTTTTTGCGTGTGGTTGTTTGTTCTGAGACGCGAGTTGTGGTTCTCTTTAGGTATTCGGATGGGTGTCTTGTGTTGCGTGTGTCGTTGGCCGTATCGATTTGATCTATACTGGCCACGGCGTTGGATTTGCTCTGTACTGAGTCGATTATCATGACACTAGTCATTCACGCAAGGTTCTGAGTTGAACGAAATGAGAAATTCATATTCTTCTATCAAGGCACTTCAGAAACAGATGCTTTCATCCTGGGCATTCAAATAGAAGGGCAGTTGCAACGAATGATGTGACATCCTGATTTTCAAGTCCTGATTTCGATCGGATAAGTGAGGCTTTTCATCGACACGATTATAGTGTTTTTCTCGGAGTTGGCCATTCACGAGATAACTAAACCATCTGGGGAAGTCATTAAGAGATTTTAAGGCAAATAGACTTGAGAATTCGACCAAGAATCGATTTCTCGACCGTGCTCCTCTTTATCGATTTGAGATCAGAAATAGGTTAGTTCGACTGAGATGTGTGGCCGATCGTGGGTGACTCCACTAAATTGGAAAATTCTCGTCGATTGACACTAATTTGATTTTACCGTTGTTTTGGTACCCTGTGTCTGTATTTGAATCCTCGAGATTTTCACGGCAATCAAGAGTCACCATTGTGTCGAGTGGGTTCATTCTGGCTTGAAGAAAATCGACCACAAGTCATTTGCCCTAAAAAGTTCTGAAAACTACCTGGTAGCCTAGGTCATACTCAAAACGTGTCCGAGTGAAATTAACTGTCAATCTAAGTTTGATTTCAGAAATTGAAGAGTCTGTCATGTCACAATAAATTTTAGGAACGTCGACTTAGTCTTAGAAGATTTTTCTGACAACCGAGACTTTTGGAAAAAAAAAAAAAAGCTAAGTTAGGGCCATTTTTTATCAGAATTTGCAGAGGACCGTTTTTATTGTGCTTTTGGGATTCAAGATAGTTCTATGGACAAGTAAATATGTGAATTGAAGTGTGGTGATATTGGATTAATTTATGGACTTCGATTGGTTCAATTAGAAGAGAATTGAATGAAATTGAAATAATTGATGTACAAATAAGTGAAATTCGTATGCCATGGTGGACTAAGCAAAATGGACCCATTAGAAGCTTGTCTTGGAAGCTTAGAGGTGAGTGGAAGGTGACATCATATGAGGTCATGGTGGGCCAAGTTGTGATGACCTAAGAGAGAGAGAGAGAGTGTGAGAGAAAAATGGGAAATTGGTTTCTTCTTCCTCCCCTCTCTCCTCCGTCGACCGAAACCCCCCATCTTCCTCTTCGGCTACTCGAAGCCATGGAAGTCGAAGACCGAGCTGCCGTCGCCGCCTCTCGCCGCTGTTGTCGTCGCACGCCCGCAAGCCACCGGAGCTGCTCGCCGCCGTGCTGCCGCCCGCGCGCCTCCACCCCCTCTCCTCCCTCTGGTTCGAATAGAACCGACCAGCAGAAGTAGAAGCAGCAACCAGCGTTGCTTGAAGGAGCTGTAGTCGCACCGGAGTTGTCGTCGCCATTATCGAGCATCGCCGCCATCCTGTTTGCTTCACGCTCACCTGCCGTGTGCCGTCTGCCCCTATCCGAACGAGCTGTTGTCCAGCCCCTGTTCCACCTCGGTTCAGTCCCGTTCAGCCACCTCAGGCCGCCGCCCAACCACCTCCAGCCACCGTCGACCTCGCCGGAGCTCCGCCTTGCCCTCCGCCGCCCTTGGCCACCTCAACCGACGCGGGAACCGCCTCAACCAGCAACGCACAGAGAAGGCAAAAAAATGGGTATGACAGTGGGGTTTTGGCCTGTTTTGGCCGTTTTCCCGAGCCCGGATGCTCGGCCCGCTTTGAGGAAAGTCGATCCTCGCGTCGATCTTGTCATTTTGAGTGATTTTTACTCACTAATGCCTTTTTATTTTGCTAATTATACTTAAATGTTTATTAGTGTCAGTTAAGTATAATTAGGTGGTTATATTAGAACGGATTAGTTATTATTAGTTAATTGCATTGCATATTAGTAAAATAGGTTGTGTACTTAACCAGAGAATGGCCCATAATATTTATTGAATGCTTCTTGGGATTTTTCCCAACCCTTATCGGGTGTTAATTAGGCAATTCAGGCTTAAATGGAATTTTAGGAATTAAATATTAATTTTCGAAATTAATTAATTATTTTTTATTTTCCGGAAATTCAACTGGGATGGTCAGTGATCGAGATTTTATGCTGATGATCGTGGTGCAATTTGTTTATTTAATTGAGCTTATATTGTGCTAAATTGAATTTATTGTATTTATTTATTTAATTTTTGAAATTAATTATTTAATTATTTATTTTTCGAAAATTCAACCGGGATGGCCGGTGACCGGAATTTTATGCTGATTATCGTGGTGTAGTCTGTTTATTTATTTGAGTGTTAATTTGTGCTGAATTGAATTAATTGTTAATTTATGATTTATTCATAAATTATTTGATTTTGGTTATTAATGGAAAAATAACCGGGCGTCGGTTGACAACGCCAAAAATATTTTGGTGGACTACAGAAAATGGTGGGATTGGTGGAAAGGAAATTTTAGTATTTTGGCTAAGGCCAACCGTGTACCCACACATAGCTATTTATCGAGAATGATAAAAAAAAATTAAATTGATTATATGAGAGAGTTATAAACTAAATTGGCCTGGAGGCCCTAATCTGTCAGCTTTGGGTGAGCAGTATACCGGTATACTATATTGACCTACGGGCGATATGTCAGCTTTGAGTGAGCAATATACCTTATTATCAGCTTTTGGCGAGCAATTTATTATCAGCTTTGGGTGAGCATATATAGTATACTAAATTGGCCTGGGGGCCCTACTCTATCAGCTTTGGGCGAGCATATACATAGTATACTATATTATCAGCTTTGGGCGAGCTATACTATCTATTTGTCAGCTTTGGGTGAGCAGTCCTGATTTGATAGAACTTTATAGATAGTATTGAATGTGCCGACCAAGCATGGGGTCGTGTTGACATGTGATCGACTAAGTCCATTGATCATTGCTTTAATTTGATGTTGTGAATTGATTGATTGAATGGAAATGACCATGAGTGGTCTTGTTGGCGTGTAATCGACTAGATCGATTTGATCGATGCTTCGATCTGTGATGTGATTGCTTGGGTACCTATTTGATCTGTGCTAATATGCAGATAGAATATGAGGCCAAGGTAAGTTCTCTAACTCATGTTGTGTATAGGCAGCCCTAAAGTGTATTAGTTTACTAATCGGGTCTTAGGGGGTAGAACTTGCTGAGACGTAGTCTCATCCCGGTTTGGGGAAAATATTTCAGGTCCCTAGATGACGATCGTGGAGGACCGGAAGTCTTGGAGTTCGGAAGGTGGAGGCTAAATAATCGGCAAATGGGTCTGACTAGTGAATGTTAAGACAATCCCCTTTTTGATAAGTCGACAATTTTGCAGACAGCCTAAGTTTGTGATTAACCAGTTTGTCTATAAAGACTTGTCTTGGTTTGAAAAATATGATCCTACTTTTCTATCCCATTATTTGATTGTCTAGGGATTTTATTAAGCTTTCGCATGCGTATATAAATGAATGGGTCGGCAACCTTCTTGGGACGTCGCAAATAAATTGATCAGCTAAGGGATGGGCGCGCGTCCGAGGATCGGGGCGTGTAATCGACTAAGTCGATTGATCATTGCTTTGATTTGATGTTGTGAATTGATTGATTGAATGGAAATGATCGTGAGTGGTCTTGTTGGCGTGTAATCGACTAGGTCGATTTGATCGATGCTTCGATCAGTGATGTGATTACTTAAGTGCCTATTTGATTTGTGCTAATATGCAGGTGGAATCTTAGGCCAAGGTAAGTCCTCCGACTCATGTTGTGTATAGGCGACCCTAAGGTGTATTAGTTTACTAATTGGGTCTTAAGGGTAGAACTTGCAAAGACGTAGTCTCATCTCGGTTTAGGGAAAATATTTCAGGTCCCTAGAAGACGATCGTGGAGGACCGAAAGTCTTGCAGTTCGGAAGGTGAAGGCTGAATAATCGGCAAATGGGTCTGACTAGTGGATGTTAAGACAATCCCCTTTTTGATAAGCCGACAATTTTGCAGACAGCCTAAGTTTGTAATTAACCAGTTTGTCTATAAAGACTTGTCTTGGTTTGAAAAATATGATCCTACTTTTCTATCCCATTGTTTGATTGTCTGGGGATTTTATTAAGCTTCCGCATGCGTATATAAATGAATGGGTCGGCAACCTTCCTGGGACGTCGCAAATAAATTGACCAGTTAAGGGATGGGCGCGCGCCCGAGGATCGGGGCATGACAAATGATCTGTTTTGGGTTCCGCAGTCTCATAACAGCAGATTCGACCTTCGGTATAAAGAGATTGAAGCACCGGTTGTGCACGTTATTCATCTTTGATTCTAGACAGCATGCACTTCCTGTCACTTGGGTAATTACTCGTAGCTTTTCGAAGCCAGATGTCTCCAAGTGAATGAAAGCACTTCTTGATTGAGGAAGAAGTGTAGAGCCTTGGGGGAAGGTTAGTAGTTCTCTTATTAAGTATATGATTTTTTTTTTTTATTTTTTTTGGAACTAATATGACTAGAGTCATTGAGACTTAGAAGTGTCTAACTTTCAATTTCAAAATGAAAGATTTGGGTGAAGTAGATACTTTATTGGGTGTTAAAATTAAAAAAAATAGTGGGGGTTATTCTTTAAGCCAAAGTGATGACATGGAAAAGAGGTTAAATAAATTTAAACCTCTTGGCTTCAAAGAAATGTGTACTCCATTTGATTCAGTATTAAATTAAATTATAATACTGGTATAGCAGTAGCACAATTTAAATATGCTAGTGCTATAAAGTCTTTAATGTATGTGATACATTATACTAGACATGATATTGTGCAAATTGAGTAGATATACTAGTAATACAAATATAGAACATTGAAAGGCCATTATTAGAATTTTTTTTTTTTGGTTATTTTAAGAGAACTTAAAATTTGTGATTGTTCTATAATAATTATTCGGTTGTATTACAAAGATACACCGATACTAGTTGGATTACAAGTATGGGAGATGAAACTTCTGGATGGATTTTCATATTACGTGAATGTGTTGTTTCTTGGGCAAGCAAGAAACAAATGTGCGTAACTCACTCAACTATGAAATTTGAATTGTTGCTTTAGCAAAATTTGGGAAAGAGGCTAAATGGACTATGAATTTGTTATTGAATATCAAATTGTGGCCTAGTCCTATGCCTCCTATTTCTATCCACTGTGATAGTCATGCTACTTTGGCAATAGTTTATAGTAGCACCTATAATGGTAAGTCTAGACATATTAGTCTCAGACATGAGTATGTGGGACAATTGATTAAAGATGGTAACATAACAATTGTCTATGTGAGGTCAAGTAATAATCTTGCCGATCCTTTGACAAAGGCTTTACCAAGACACATAGTAATAATGACCTCATAAAAAACGGGGCTGAAACCCTTTAATTGAAAATCACTAATAATGGTAACCTGACCCTTTTTTTTCTAGAATATCACTAGTTACAAGGTTTAATGGGTAAAAACAAGTTATTGAATGTGATTGTTTGATATTGACGTAGCCCTGATATGATAAGTCAATATCGTCTGTTACGTTTTGTAGGTTAAATTGAATTCTTAATGAAATATAGTACAAATTTGTAATGTGTTAATAGTAACAGAGGCACATTGTAGATACTTCACCTATATGAGCTTAGAAGTGGTGCCGCTTCTTATGAAAGTTAGGGTTGCTTTCTAGAGAGCTCATGAAACAAGATTAAGCACAATGCCATAATAGTGCGGAGTAATATAGATCTTCTCATTGAAACAAGAGGTTAATGTATGTACGGTATGTCAGGTTCTATCATATAAAAGTACAAGTTTAAAGTCGAGCTACTTGTCACTTTGATAGAGCTTTGAGATACTTACACTAAGTAAAGGTTTAACTCGAAAGAGACCTTTATGTATGTATATTAATCTCACAGAAATTTTGGCTGTATATTTCTAACGTTTTATTTTTTGTTTTTGTTTTATAAACAAAAGTGGCGGATTGTTGGTAATTTGTTTATAAAACAAATGAAAATGTGCCTTGTCCCACATCGAAAAGATGTGAGTGCGCACGTGGACGAGATTTGGCACTAACCAATGATCATTAATTTTATTTATTGAAAAAATTCGGATTTATTTCTATTAAAATTAACTATAGAGTTTTGTTGAAACAGTGCGACTGTTCACGAAAAGTTTCAATTATTTATTTATTTATTTATTTAATTCCGAATTTCTTATGTCTTTTCAACGTAACTTTTGAGACATACTTGTTCATTTTGTAACCTTTCCCAAAAAGTTGCCTTTGTTCTTTTTGTAATCTTTTGAAGAGTTGCCTCTATTCGAAAGACATATATAAGTACATTTGTTTTGAGATCAAATGATGATCTTCTTCCATTTTCATCTTCTTTCGAAAGATTATACAGCCATTTTTTTTTAATTGTTTTTCATAAGAGACATTGGAGAAATACTAGAATTGCTATCTAGTATTCTCATTTGAGACTTTGTTGTATTCTAGAGGAAATTTGCCGGTGACCATTAGCAATTTTGTGGGACAAATAAATCCTTAAAGAAAGTGATATCACGCCTCAAAGTCCGACTTGATTACTCAATCTGATTTCATTGTTCTACCCTATTCGAAGTCATATTTTCCCAACATAAATATCGGCTCTTTCATTGTTGAGAAGTTTCGCAGTGGGTGGTGAGACGGTTTTGACAATTCCGGGACCCCTTCGACATGAGGGCTTTTCCCTTTGCGAGTGACTTGACTTTGACCTCGACGTCACGTGGCCAGAGTAGAACCAAAAAAGTCGGGTCTCCTTTGAATCGGCAGCGAGGTTTCCTGGTGAAAACTACGTTTGCCGTGACGACTCCCCTTTTTTAGGACGACTTTTTAAGAGTCTTGATCCCCCGATCGAGGACGTTGCCACGCTCCGCGACAACAATAGTGGGGTGTCACGTGAAGACACGTCTCACTGGGACGGTTCGGATTATTCTCCCTAATGTTTTTAATACCCTAAAAGACCTCCAACTTAAAATTCGCTCCAAATTTAATCTGGACTTTTTATCCCATAATAAATCCTAATCTTTAAGTCCACTCCCAATCCTATCCTATAATTATTTTTTCGTCATATGAGGACCCTTTTTTTTTTGTGAAAATGTACCATTTCTGAAAAATATTTTTTAGAGTCATTTTACAGGAAAATTACTTTATTTTCTAATATTTAGAGGAAACCTAAAAAAAAAAACTATAGAAACTATTTTTATCTAATGGGGAAAATTATAAAAAAATTCGTATATTTAGATAATTTTTACTATTATATATTTTTTCTTTTTGCTTTTTATATCAATGATCGACAACTGACTACAAATTAGTTCAAGCATTGCCCAAGGCCGACAAGGCTCAAGCTCATCAAATTCCATCAAACTCAAGCCTTGCTGGCCCCGGGCAAGCTTGTCACAAGCTCCAAAGGCCACGAGCTTGCCCAATGCTCAATTTAACGAGACTTGAGCTTGCTAGCCTCAAGCGTTGAGCCTTGCCATTGAAGGCTAAGAGGTTGCTCAAATTCTATTTTTTTTTTTAACTATTTTTATAAGAACAAATATTTTATTAACAATGACTAAACCCACGTGTCAAGGATCCACGCAAAGCCTTTGTGGACCCACGCTTGAGGGTGAGGACTAGAGCTTGAGCATTGGTACCTCGAGCATGACCTTTATAGACGTGAGCTCAAGGGCTAGAGAATCAAGAATGGGCACCAAAGGTTCGGGCCCGGCCTCGATGGACTTGGATTTGGCCATTGGAAATTTAGTCCTAAACACAGAGACCCAAGAATTAACGTTATGATTTCCATGTCCAAGTACAAGTTTTGAGTTGAAGCACTAATATCTAGTTATATTTTGGCATATATTTTTCATTTATTAAAGAGAAAATCATTTTTCTGAATTTTAGTTTTGGTAGGAAAAACATTTTCCTTTCACTAGGAAAACATTTTCCTAAACGAATCGCACACCTAAAAATGAGAAAAATGTTTTTCACAAAATAAACGAACTCTAAAAAACTCTTAACTTTAAGTCTATCCTTAATTTTCTCCTAAAAAGTTTCATCTGGAATGCTATGCAACTTAGAGCAATATGTTGTTCATTATTGCCTTTGTTGAAGTTGCTGAAAATATTAGTTATTATTTTTAGCATTTAGTATGAAAACTCCATTTTTTTTGGTGGACTTTGATTGATGTATGTTGTGCTGCATCATGAGTTGTAAAAGGAGCTTGATGGAGGTTGGAAGAGGAAGTTTGTATCCTTATTCGGGAAAGAGTAGTCTAGTGCGAGATTGATGGAATCAATCGAGTATTTGAGATTGGATTTGCTTCTTTTGTTGTGATTGGTTTTTTGGTGTTAAGCATGTCTCTCGATTGATAATTGTCACGTTGGTCATCAAATCATTAGTTAACTCCTAGTTTGTACCTTTCTTGGACACAAGCAGAGGTAGATTGTATCATGTTCTAATTTCCTTTTTCGGTTTGATATTTAACTGCACAATATGGTCGGATTTGTAGACACCATTATCCCAAAGATCTTTAGGGGCTCAAAACATCCTTGGCAAAGTAGTTGTCAATGTATTCAAATGAAAGAGCCTTGTGTATGGGATGGCTAGAGTGGGAGCAAATCTTGGTTTTTACAATTGAACCCGTGAAGAATGGGAATCTTGATCTTCATAGAGTCGACCTTCCGGACCTCTGCATTCCACGCTTAACGAAGCATCCCCACCAATGCTGTCCAAGATATGCTGACGACGTGGCCAAGCTCCGCCACATCAGCAACCGTTCAGCGAGTGACACGTGGAGCCACGTCAGCGGATGAGTCCCGCCGGGACAGGCGTAAAAATTTTCCAATATTTAAAAATTTTGGGTCTCCCCTCGTCAACGAACGAGACTCTCTCTCTCTGTCTCTCTCCCGCCTTCGCTCCCAATCCACCGCACTCTCCGGCGCGCCGCCGCCGCCTCCCGGAGCCCCAGTGGCGGCCGGATAATGGCAACACCGGGTTTCGCACCAGAACTTGCACTGGCGATTCTAAACTGCACGCCAAATGTTTGGGCAATTACCTCCTTTCCCGTTCAGATAAGTTGATGGGTGAAGTTTTTGGTGCTCAGCTAATTCGGCAAAGCTGTGCGAATGCCGTGCCGACCGGTGGTAAAAACCTCACATTTAGGGCTTGGAGAGTTCAATCTTGGGGAATGTGGAGCAGCAATGTCCTCACTTCATCGGCAGTGGAAAGTAATTACTTCCTACCTTAAATCCATTTGGCTAACAACACTGTTGTTGATGAGTTGTTTTGGACTTTGGTCCTTTGACTGGCTAGTGTTTTTATCTTAGTTGTGTTTTCCATGGCCTCCATGAGTTTCTTCCTCAGAGCTTCGATTAATCGGCCTGGTCTCTTCAGACTAAAAACCGGGCAGCTACGATCCGTTGAATCTATTCCTCCTCTTTTCTTATGAGTGTAGAATGTGGATCAGGTTCAAAAGAAAATTACCAAAAAAAAAAAAATTGTCAAAAGATGGAGTACATAAGATGACCTTTGTGAAAGAATTGTGGCGTGGTTTCCTTAATTCACTCGGGTATAACTAGTGCTAGGTTCTAACTTTGTTTTTGAAACTATATCCCGACTGCAGAATAATTGGTGGTGTTGTTGTCATCATTATCATCATTATTAAGTAGGTTTGATTGCTGGAACAATTTGCTGGAAACTTGGGTGCTTGATTGTAGTGGCTGCATTTTCCATATCCACTTTACTTAGTCATGGACTCAATCGCATGTTAGAACTTGGCATGTGATATTTGCCAACTTAAAATGTTTTGTTGTCTATGGATATCATATATTTTGTTTATTATTGAAATATGAGCTCTCTGCTACTATTGAGAGTTTTTATTCCTTCCAGCAGTAAAAATGCTGCACAATTTAGTTGTCCCAGTAGTGACCATTGCTGGCAATACACTAGTTCTTCTAGCCAGATTCTAAAATTGTTAATTTTGCAATGGACTAAGTAGGATACTCGTCTTGGTAGTGTGAGCAAGGCCTTGGCTTTTTCTTTTAATATTCAAAGGATATCGTTAGGCATTTACTAACATTTGATACAAAAGCTTTTGAGGATAAAACATAGGGATATATTGTGGTATCAGTGAGTGCTATGATCAGCAGGACAAATTTGATGTGTACTCCATTTCGTTCTCGGATGGCTTATCTACAAAGAGAGTTTGAAATGATCCATGTGGGATTCATGAGAGATGGAACAAAATGTTGGTAGAGGGCACGGACATTGAATTTGCTGATAGGATTCATCCCTCTTTACTATTCTGATGCAATCTGAGTGCTAGTCATGCTGCAATTCAAGTGCTTTGTATAACCCTTATACTTGGGGTGTGTCGCGACGTCTTTTTTTTCGGCGCCCGCAATCGGGTACGGGCGCCTAAGGAGGCTAATGGCTCGGCTGAAATTAATTATGCCCGGACTCTCCCAAGTCCACCAATTCACGACTTAATGGTTCAAGTTTTTAACCTGTAAGTTGATTTTTAAAATGGAGTCGCCACTAATCAATTTGGGGTGGGTTGATTAGAAACCCAAGTGAAGTATCGGGAGAAATACTCACTCCTACGCAACTAGAGAAATTAAGATCGGGGACTTGATTACACTAGTTAATCACTAATGCCCTTTCGGTACCTAATCTTGTTTAAACCCCCGAGGTTTTTTGGATGTTCGAGGGATTTTCCATGCATTTTTGGGAGGAAAAGCATTTTTTGAGTCATTTTCTAATTTTTTGGACACAAAAGGGATTTTTGGTATTTTTTTTTGGAAAAATACAAGTCTTTTTGGCTTTTTCTGATTTTTTTGGCTTTTTTCATGAAATTTTGACTTTTTTTGGATTTTTGGCATTTTTTGGAAAATATGGAATATTTTTTGATTTTTCGGAAAATAAAATATTTTTTAATATTTTTTAATATTTTTGGAAAATAAATTATTTTTCATTATTTTTGAAATATTATATTATATTATAATGTAAAAAAACGAACCGGGTCGGATCCCTGGGTTGGGTCCGACCGGGTCATCCATTCAGTGGCCCGACTCGGATTTTTTCATTTTTTTTTTTAATTTTTTTATTAAAATATTATTTTATATAATTATATATTATAAAAATCGAACCAGTCGAGTTCGGGTGGGACCGACTGGGCCGGCGACCCGCTCACGGACGGGCCCGACTCGGATTTTTTTGGCTGTTTTTCTTTTTAAATGTAAAAGCCCGGCCCATACTAGAATTGGGCCTTTTTGAATTAAAAAAGATACCCAGCCCATACTAGAATTGGGCCTTTTTTGGATTAAAAAAGATACCCAGCCCAAGTTCGTAAAAACCGGCCCGACAAGTGCAGTCCGACCCGGGAAACCCTACCCGGAAACGGGGAACCGGCCGGACGGACCCGCGAACTGACCCGGCTCCCGGCTCCTCTCTCCTTCGTTTGCTCGCGGTGCCGGTGAGGGGGACCGAGGCGTCACCGAGCGACGGCGACGAGCGGTGATGGCGTACGGCGGCGCAGACGGCGACTAAGCTCATACCTCTTTCGGTCGATTCCACGATGTAGGGTTTTGATTCGGCCGAGTCTTCGAACAGCCGTAAGTCTACGTCGGGGAAATAGTGGCGGCGAAGCGCGAGGATGGCAGCACGGTTCGACGGCGTTGGGGCTGGTGCTCGATCACGACGGCGGCGGCCTAGCTTGGGACGAACGGAGGCGGGACAGCATCCAACAACAACAGCAGCAAAAAAAAAAAAATACTCCAGATCTGAGGTGCAGATCTCGGCCGGACCTTCCTCGGCCTTGGTTCTCTCTCACTCAGGCCAGATCCGAGCCTCCACCGGCCGGATTTGACCTTCTCGAAGCCGCCGCCGGCCTTCCCCGAAGTCTCTCGGTGGAGGGTGGGTTGAGCTCACAACTCGAGTTCTCTCTCACTCGCTCGTCGATTTTTCCCCGAAGTCTCTCGGTGGGAAGATCTCCAAGCTTGTGATGGTTAGGCCTTCCCCCCGACACCCTATTTATAGGCGCGGGGGTGCCGGTCGGCGGAGGTTAGGCCGGCGGTCCTCGGTGCGCCAACCGGCCTTCCTTCGCCGGCCGAACCGGCATCAGTTCCTCCCCCTCCACGAAGGCTCGCTTGCCATCAATGCCGCGTCCTCTCAACCACCGGCCTATGCTCCTCTCTCTGCCCTAGCTTGTTCTTCGCGCGTGAGTTGCAGAGGCGTAGGGGGAAGAAGGAAGAAGGAAGAAGAAGAAGAAAGGGGGCCGGGCTTTTGGGGGAAAATGGCTGGGCCTTGGGCCTGCGTGGAAAAGAAAAAGAGGGGGCTGGGCTGTCTTTTGTGTTTTCTTGTGTTTTTACTATTTTTTTTTATTATCCGAAGGAAAAACAAAAATTAAAAGAGACTAAGGCCTAATTTAAAAAACCTAATAATAATTTAGGTGTCAACAGCTGCCCCTCTTTGAAGGTGAGTTCGCAGAGGTTGCATTCAAAGACAAACCTGATACCTAAATTTTGTCTATACATATGCAGCAGATTTTATTTGGGACCTATTGTCCTAAGCAGAAAAGGAGCAATATAATATTACACATATTAAGACAGATAAGAAGATACCTGTAGTTACTTACCGGGAGTGAGTGAGATAGGGTGTGAACCCCGAGTTTTGGCAAGTATCAAGGCATCATCTTACCTGTTGCATGAGGAGATTGCTTCTCCAGGACCCGAACCATTCTTCGGTTGCCTGTTGGAGCAATAAGTGGTTTGTCTAGGACCCGAACCTTTCTTCGGTGGCCTTGACGGGGAATTGCTTTTCCAGGACCTGAACCTTTCTTCGGTCGCCTGTTAGAGCAATAAGTTGGTTTTGTCTAGGACCCGAACCTTTCTTTGGTCGCCTTGACGGGGAATTGCTTTTCCAGGACCCGAACCTTTCTTCGGTCGCCTGTTAGAGCAATAAGTTGTTTTGTCTAGGACCCGAACCTTTCTTCGGTCGCCTTGACGGGAGATGCGCTGACCTTTCTCGGGGCATCTCGTTTGTTGGGAGATAGTACCGGACGATCACAGTACAAACTCTTGGGGGATACCCGGATGATTACAAGTATCGAAGGGGTACACGGACGATCACAGTACAAACTCTTTGGAGATACTTGGATGATCACAAGTATCGAAGGGGTACGGACGATCACGGGTACAAACTCTTTGGAGATACTTGGATGATCACAAGTATCGAAGGGGTACCTGGACGATCACAGGTACAAACTCTTTGGGGATACCTGGATGATCACAAGTATCGAAGGGGTACCTGGATGATCACAAGTACAAACTCTTGGTAGATGGAATATCGAGGACATACCTGAGATATTCGTGAAGGTCTCTCACCTCCTGGTATGTGGGAATATCAAGGATAGGTCTTGGATATTCGTGAAGGTCTCTCACCTCCTGGTAATTGGGAATATCGAGGACGTACCTGGGATATTCGTGAAGGTCTCTCACCTCCTGGTAATTGGGAATATCGAGGACGTACCTTGGATATTCGTGAAGGTCTCTCACCTCCTGGTAATTGGGAATATCGAGGACGTACCTGGGATATTCGTGAAGGTCTCTCACCTCCTGGTAATTGGGAATATCGAGGACGTGCCTCGGATATTCATGAAGGTCTCTCACCTCCGGTATTTGGAATATCGAGGACGTACCTTGGATATTCGTGAAGGTCTCTCACCTCCTGGTAATTGGGAATATCGAGGACGTACCTGGGATATTCGTGAAGGTCTCTCACCTCCTGGTAATTGGGAATATCGAGGACGTACCTAGGATATTCGTGAAGGTCTCTCACCTCCTGGTATTTGGAATATCGAGGACGTACCTTGGATATTCCTGAAGGTCTCTCACCTCCTGGTATTTGGATATCGAGGACGTACCTTGGATATTCGTGAAGGTCTCTCACCTCCTGGTAATTGGAATATCGAGGACGTACCTTGGATATTCGTGAAGGTCTCTCACCTCCTGGTAATTGGGAATATCGAGGACGTACCTGGGATATTCGTGAAGGTCTCTCACCTCCTAGTAATTGGGAATATCAAGGACGTACCTGGGATATTCGTGAAGGTCTCTCACCTCCTGGTAATTGGAATATCGAGGACGTACCTTGGATATTCGTGAAGGTCTCTCACCTCCTGGTAAATGGGAATATTGAGGACGTGCCTCGCATATTCATGAAGGTCTCTCACCTCCTGGTAGTGGGAATATCGAGGGCGTGCCCCGCATATTCGTGAAGGTCTCTCACCTCCTGGTATTTAGGAATCTGAATGTGGTATGAGGCTTACCTGGATTGCCGCAGGTACTTAAAAGGGGTGGAACACCTGAGTAGCCGTAGGTGTACAAAGTACTGGAATACTTGGATGAACACGAGTACTTAATGATATGATTTGGGACCACTCTGGCTGGTCCAAGTGTAAGAAAACATACCTGGATAACCACAGGCGCACAACGCGATGGAATACTTGAATGGCTACTAGTATTCAATGATACAATTTTGAGGACAACTCGGACATGTCGAGTGTCACGGAAATGGAGTAGATAATGAAAGGCACTAAAAGGTAATGGGATACTTGGTCAATTGTAGGCATCCTAGCTATGAAGACAACTCAAACAAGTCGAATGTCAAGAAAAAGGAGTATCCGAACGGTGGCCGGTACTCAAAGACAATAGGGATACCTAGACAACAGTAGGTATTCAACAATAAAGGGATACTTGGTCAGTCACAAGTATCAATACTCTGGGGACAACTCGAATAGGTCGAGTATCAGGAAAAGGGAGTATCCAAACGGTGGCCGGTACTCAAAGACAATAGGGATACCTAGACAACAGTAGGTATTCAACGATAAAGGGATACTTGGTCAGTCACAAGTATCAATACTCTGGGGACAACTCGAATAGGTCAAGTATCAGGAAAAGCGAGTATCCGAACGGTGGCCGGTACTCAAAGACAATAGGGATACATAGACAGCAGTAGGTATTCAACGATAAAGGGATACTTGGTCAGTCACAAGTATCAATACTCTGGGGACAACTCGAATAGGTCGAGTATCAGGAAAAGGGAGTATCCGAACGGTGGCCGGTACTCAAAGACAATAGGGATACCTAGACAGCAGTAGGTATTCAACGATAAAGGGATACTTGGTCAGTCACAAGTATCAATACTCTGGGGACAACTCGAACAGGTCGAGTGTCGTTAAGAGGGAGTACCCGGCAAGTGGTGAGTACTCAAAGACAATGGGATACTGAGACAATTGCAAGCACCTAAACTCAAGGGACGACTCGAATAGGTCGAGTGTCAAGAAGAGAGTACCTGGATAGTGGTAGGTACTTTAAGACAAATGGGGATAGAGATATGCTTACCTGGCAATATCTCTGATCTCTAAGAGTATGTTTGCTATTTGCACAATATGCACACATGATTGTCTATGCTGTAAATTCATGAGTTCAAATGAGATTCATGCATGATAATTTTGTCAATTTTGCATCATCTGATTCCCACCGGGGAAGATTTGAAAGACAACATTCATTTAGAATGTAGATGTCTTGAGCATGCCAAATGAGGGACTTTCAGTCTGAAAGGACTTTTCGCTCACTCTCATGGAAAAGGCTATCCTGACCATTGATGCAGGATTCATAAGGACCACACTATCTCACTGTCATCATGTCGGCGGGGGTCCGAGTATTCTCGCAAACAAGACGACTTTACCAATGTGAGAGGTCTTTGTTGAAACCGTGATGAAGTCTTAGTCGGCTCATCAAAGGGGACCATCAAGGTCGAGGCCGATGGACGAAAATGTTGCATGATCATCTCCGGGTTTACAAGTCAAGAACCCTGCGAAAAGAGATAGAATAGTCTTGCTCGTACTTCTTCGAGCGATGCTTATATACACATGAAATCCTACATTAATTGAAGTGCCCTAGTCTAAAGAGACTTTTACAATGGGACGCAATGTAGGCTTGACTCATGTGTAAGAGGGTGAGAGTTGGTGATTGCCTTGGCACTTGTCACCAGTCTTTCTTGTAAGATGGAGGTTCTATGGACCACAACAACTTTTCTTGGCTGCATTTTTGACTGGGGGGCATTGGCCTCGCTTTTACCAGGCACACTGCTTTTTTCATGCCCCTATTTTTATTCCAGTTCTTCTTTTATGGGCATTGACCTTGCTCTTACCAGGTACACTGCTTTTTTATGCCCATGTTTTTTCATTATTGTCGTTAGAGGAACTAACCTAGGCAAGTTCAATCACGACACTGTTGCTAGACTCTTGAGTCTTCATCTTCAGCTAGCGCTCCGAGCTATGCTGTTTAAATGGTAGTAACTTCTATTTTGTCTCAATGTGAGGGTAAAATTACAGACTCACTTGAGTTGTACAATGAATACAAGTGCGTAGAGAAAGAATTGCTCTTCGTCATTCTAGGGCACTTAAATTAACGCGAGTGTTCATATGCAATAAAGACACTCAAAGATTGATGCAAGTACAAGCAAGAAAATTTCTATCTCTCTTCTCACCTTGTGATGCTTACTTGCTTTCGACTTGCCCCAGTGTGGGGTGGTTCTTTGACGGGAGCATAGCAGAAATTTGTCAGTGTATGGGGCTCAATGGGGTGAGCGATGGAATGCCTCTCACTATTTTGGCTATCGTACCATTCGCGAGAAAACTCTTTACCCTGCAGCCATGGAATCTTCTCGCACTCATCTCACAAGTGTATAGATGGGGACCGTGTGTAGGATATGGCTTGCCTTTCATCATTCGACGCACCTCATCCAGCATGCTCAATTTAATCTTGTATTCTTCACTTAGCTGTCTATTTTAATAATCCTCGTGGAATCGTGACTTAGACAGCAAAATCATCATGCGGAATTCATCCGGAAACGACATGCAACATTTTGAATATGATGGAGATTGAATTCTTCAAAACAAGTGAATGGTTTTGACTCAAAAAGTCCATATTTACAACTTTAGGGGCTAACATAATGGTGTTTCCAAATATGTTAAATTTTGAACATCAAAAGGGTTATTTGCAAATGGGTGTCGATGGTTGTCCTTATTAAGTAGGGACATGACATAAGAAGGATCAGCCAGGATTGGGGATCTGATCATGGATTTGATGGGCCTTTCGCTTTTGCCCCGCAGAAGAGAAGATGTACAAGTAGATCAATTAGTCCGGCCAAAATCAAATGTGAGTTGAGGCACGAAGGATCCGTCATTTGCTTTGGCAATTACTCAGGACGCCATTTCGCTTAGGAGAGTTTGTCATGCCTCTCATTGATTTATTATATTTGTTTTTGACAGTCAGGTGATCCTGTAACAAACAAGAGGGAATGTGTTAGTCATGAACTCTTTCAAGAGTCGAATAACTGGAAGCGATACAACTTTACCCTTCATTGGTTTGCAGATGATTGGGTGAACCTGAAGTGAGAGGGGGACACGAAGTCCTATGTCCTTTGCTTCATTAGGTCAATTATTCTCTGAATTGGCTCCTCGATGATACGTCTTTTTACACGAAGCCAGGTGAATTTGATGCGGGTCATTTCCGCGAACCTCACTTGGCCAATATTGACCATCAAGTTTGGTTTTTGATCCCCAATGTTTCCCTGTCAATAGAAGAAAATATGTCAAAAGTGAGTTCAGACATTGAGAGTATTGGAAACGATACCAAATTACTCTTCTCTAAAGTTTGTATTTGCTGACTCCTAGGGATATTTGAATGTCGATGACAGCCTTTTCGTCTTGGCACAATTTAACATTTCTTTCATTGGCCTTCCTCACTCATGGCCATGTATGTATGATTGATGGTTTGTCGATTTATCTTCAACGCCTTCCTTCTGCGGAATTTTTCTTCTGTTTTTGACTATATGGCCATTGGGCAAAGTCATGTACCTCAAGCTTCTATGGAATCTGAGATGGACAATCAAAATCTCCAATTCTCTTATGGCAATTACTTCTTGGGAGAGCATGCGTCTGGAGTGAAGCTTCTAAATTCCAAAGTCATTGTCCAGGGTGTGGGGCTATAGATCGCCTTGACTGTCTAGATTTTCTCCCTGTTGACAGTAATCACTCAAAAGGAAGAGGAGGAACCCCTTCCTTATGTTGAAGTTGATACTGTAACATCTAGCCGTTTGGGCGCGTCGTGCGACAAGATAGTCCTTTGGCTTAGGATGGAGCTGGGCAGGAGTGAGGCATGTCATGGATGCTTCGATTTCAACTGTATGCCTGTACCTATTATGTCTCACCTTTTGTATCCTGTAAATAGAAAAGAGGGGTTGTCATTCTCAATATTATGTTAATGGAATAAGACTTACCCCCTTTTTTTGAAACGGGATGCTCCTTTCTATTTGCCCCTGTTTTCTTGGCAGGGTGTCTTTGAATTTGGCGAGTTCACATGATGCGCTTGCTTCAAATGCCCTCTGTCACACTAAGTCAAAGAGGACGGGAATGATCTTCTGAGACATGAAGTGAATGAATCAGAAAGACAAACATGATTAAATTTATCATCTTATTTTAACAAAAACTTTCGGGTGATGAAATATTTTTTATTTTCAAAATACGTCTTGGGGGAGAAAAAGCATGAGGAAGCCCCGGCCCTCAAAGTATTCTCCTTGGACGATATTTTCTTTTCATGGTTGGATAACATCATTGGGCCGGTTTGGGATACCGCCTCATGCTTTCAAAACAAAATATTAGAACTGTACATTAGATTACTGGAATGGAAAATGCAACAGTAGCACACTAGACAGAATAAGAAACATGAAATTATAAAAACAAGCAAAACCCATGAAAACTCCTATGAAAATGAGCACTTTGATAGTGCTGGTTCTGAAATCAAGCGCCTTTGAGTTCCTCGCCTCCAGTAGACTCGAAGTATTCGCATGAGAGGACCACTTCATTGAAGCTGCGGAAATGTAACCCATGCAACCAACAGCGATGCTTGCGGGGTAAAGCTCCTATGAATAGCTTTATCATTTCTTCTTCGGCCAGCAAGGGGTAGGTTTGCATCATGAAAGCTTCCCACCTCCTTGCATATGCTCGAAAATCCTCCTTTGGTCTTCTTCTAAAGTGAACCAAGTTCTCACAAGACAGTTCAGCTCCAATCTGGTGCTGGTACTGATGCAGGAATGTGGAAGACAGCTCATTCCAATCCCTCATGAGGCTGATATCTGCTGTGACGAACCATTGCAATGCAGACCCTGTAAGACTTTCTTGGAAGGCCGAGTTGTGAATGACATCGGGCCATAGTACCGACTCATTTCAAGTATGGAGGTACGCAAGTGGGCCACGGGGCAAGTCGTGCCGTTATACTTGCGGAAATTGGGTATCCACATTTCTATGGGGGTTATGATCCTATCAGGGCAAGACAAGCTTGGTATGTCTTGATTAGGCCACTGGTTTTCCCACTGCATATTTGTCGTAGTGGTGAATTTTTCTGTTTTAGAGAAGTTGGATTCTACCGAGATTACCCCATTGCTTTCTTCTTGGTCAAAATTTCCGAATGAGGCTAAGGTATTGATGCTATCTTCATGGTCAGATGGCAAGCTTAGTACTTCATTAGGATCATAGCGGATAAAGACGTATGCTTCCTCTTCTGACGGGCCTTCATCTCCGGATGAGAGTAGGAAAAGTTATACGATGAATCGTCGTTTCATTGTTGAAATAACGCTGGAAGTCTTTGGGATTGTACTCTAGAGGATGGTGGCCCTCAAAGTTGTATTCTTGGGAATGTTCAAAGCTTTGGTGCGGTGGCTCATCGGTAGATGCTGAATCTATCTGCTTGGGCTTTCTTTTCTTGGCTTTTGGCCCAGACCTTTTGAGTAAGGCCCTTCGTTTTGCTAACTTGATTCTGTCAAAGGAAGTGAGAGACATTAGAGTTTCACTGTCTGATTCACTTTCCAGATTGATAGGGGTTGGTATTCTTTGGACCCTAGCTCTTGGAGTAAGCTTGGGGAGTTGTCCGATTTGTGCCCCACTCTTGAACGGACTACGTGTCTTTGACCTCGTACAAAGGCTCCTTGCCTTTCCTAGTGGGAAATTTTCCAAGCAGGATGTTGCTCAAATGCCCATTTATCATGCAAGGCTTCATTGACATGCTCCTCTCCTATCTCAGTGGCTAACAGCTCCTTGTGCTCTGTGATCATTGGCTCTTCGTAGGGCAAGGTGATGTCGGGGGTGATGTCAATACCGTATTCTTGATTAGGCCACTGGTTTTCCCACTTTGCATATTCGTCGTAGTGGTGAATTTTTCTGTTTTAGAGAAGTTGGATTCTACCGAGATTACCCCATTGCTTTCTTCTTGGTCAAAATTTCCGAATGAGGCTAAGGTATTGATGCTATCTTCATGGTCAGATGGCAAGCTTAGTACTTCATTAGGATCATAGCGGATAAAGACGTATGCTTCCTCTTCTGACGGGCCTTCATCTCCGGATGAGAGTAGGAAACAGTTATACGATGAATCGTCAGTTTCATTGTTGAAATAACGCTGGAAGTCTTTGGGATTGTACTCTAGAGGATGGTGGCCCTCAAAGTTGTATTCTTGGGAATGTTCAAAGCTTTGGTGCGATGGCTCATCGGTAGATGCTGAATCTATCTGCTTGGGCTTTCTTTTCTTGGCTTTTGGTCCAGACCTTTTGAGTAAGGCCCTTCGTTTTGCTAACTTGATTCTGTCAAGGGAAGTGAGAGACATTAGAGTTTCACTGTCTGATTTACTTTCCAGGTTGATAGGGGTTGGTATTCTTTGGACCCTAGCTCTTGGAGTAAGCTTGGGGAGTTGTCCAGTTGTGCCCCACTCTTGAACAGACTCTGTGTCTTTGACCTCGTACAAAGGCTCCTTGCCTTTCCTAGTGGGAAATTTTCCAAAGAATGAGGATGTTGCTCAAATGCCCATTTATCATGCAAGGCTTCATTGACATGCTCCTCTCCTATCTCAGCGGCTAACAGCTCCTTGTGCTCTGTGATCATTGGCTCTTCGTAGGGCAAGGTGATGTCAGGGGTGATGTCAATACCGTATTCTTGATGGAAAACATGAATTAATTCCCTCCAGGTTTTAAGGGGACTAATCTTCCTAACAATGTACCATCGCAAGGCAGGGCCAATCAAGCTCGATTGGTACGATTGAATCATCCTTCGGACCAGGTAGGCTTGCAAGTAGGTCTCTGTGCGAGAGGTACTAGCATACCCTTCGCATTCAGGTGCTTTGAGTTTTTCAGGGATCTCAATGCTGGCGTAATTAGACAGGTCCATGGGATTATGCCCCTGCAGCTGGTTTAACTTTTTCATGATCCTTTCAAACTATCTATGGTACTGGCTATTTTCTGGCAAATTTGCAAGCGTCATGACGGTGTTTGAGGCAACTATAGAGTTGGGCTCAGCTTGAGTGGATTTCATTTGTCTCGAGAGCTGTTGAAGGACAATGGACATCTGTCCTACGCCGTCTTCAATGTTAATGAGACGATTTTGAACATCATTCTGATTGGGTCCTATTGCATGAGGCCAATCACGGGCGATTGGTGGCCGGCGATTCATAATTACCTGCTTGTTGTGAAAACAATGAATGAGCACGAAAGTAAACAAAGATTGACCCATGGCAATGGTCTAACTGCTTTTTATTTATCAAAAGAGGATTTATAGACTGCCAACTCCTAACATCTAGAACTTGAAATTGAAAAGACAGGATGAAATACTAGATATTAAATGAGAGTCTCTAAAACTTTCACACTATTTACACTACGGGGCACATGATTGCTAAATTATATGCGACGGGGAGCCTTGTTCTTGCGAGGACGCCTACTTCCTTGAACTGGCTCTGAGGTGTGCATCCAGTCCATTCCCAAATCTCTCTCCATGAGCTCGCTTGCTCGTGGCCGGTCGCTGCTCGCTGATTGAGTGAGGGACTAATGGCTTCCATCTTGTCGGGATACAATGGTTGTGGATGTAGGACATTGAGGCATGGTGGGCTTTTTCTTCTCCCTCAAGCCCTTTAGGTATCACAATCCTTTTACGATGGCACTTTTCCCAGGTTTCCTCAGCAGTAGAAATTTCAAATTCATAGTCACGGCTTGTGTTGAAAAGAACTGGAGGGACCATCATCTTGAAAGGCGGTGGGATCTCCTGAAGGGCTCCATATTGTCGTGCTACCCGATACGGGTAGTAGGGAATGGCGCCGGTGAGACCGAGCAACGGAATTGGGCGGATGCGCATGTAAGCAAAGCGGGCCCTTTTTTCATGGAACCAACCAGCACACCATTGGAATGCCTCAGGAGCTGGGTTTCTTAGAAAGCTTACCCAATTTAAACAGCTTTGATTGGGAATGTATGGTCCTAAAACCATAAATTTTTGTAATGGATTTTCAAAAGCATTTGTTTCAGGCGATCGCATGAAGTCTCGAAATTCGCTTAGGTGAGAAAAGAACCAAACTTGTAAAATTTCAGGAGAGGCTCGCATGATTTTCTCCGAGTTGTCTTTAAAACGATTAAAAGACAAGAATGTTTCAGTTAAAATCATGTTGACATAATTCCCCCCTCTTAAGATCGATCAACTATCCATGCCATCTTGGGAGTTATGGCATTTCTTTGATGGGGGAAGATGATGAGTCCGAAAAAAGCTAGGAGGAAAATCTCACTTTTCTGGGTCATAGGCTGATTTTGGAAACAGGCATTCATAAATTCTAGTGGGCAGGTATTATGGTTGCCTTCAAGAATTTGTCTCATGACATGGATTTCAGTTCCTAAAAGTCGTGCTAACCCGCACCATGGGAGGGCGCCTATTGATGGCTTGACAAGCTTTTTCTCAAGAGGCATTCCAGTGATGATGCTGTATTCTTCCAGGGTTGGGGTTAGCTCAAACCTACCGAATATAAAAGTAATTGTCTTTGGGCACCAAAAATGTGCCATGGCTTGTATGACTTCAGGACGAATAGTGATTTGGATCAACGATAGGAGATGACCAATTTTGGCCTTCACGCGCTCCTGGGCAAACTGATCTAATTGACCCCACCATCTGAAGAGCTCCGCCTTGGGAGCGGGAATGAACTGGATATCGTCTTTCCCCATCGCATATAGACTGGGACTTTGAAAAACTTATCCTAAATTGCCATGGGCCAATAAAAGACTGAGTAAAAGTAAAGAAATCACTTTACTTTTAAATAAAATGGTAAGCACAAAGACATACAGATGGGACGTGCGGCTCGATTTCTAACTCAGAAGGCTTGATGAAATTAAAAGGGTATCCGCCCGTCGCAGTCTCACGTTAGCAGCATACCCCCTTAACCTCGGCTAAGAAATTCGGGGAAAAGAAAGGCAACCTCTACATCGCAGTCTCGCGTTCGAGGTCGTATCTTTCTTAACACCATCCTAAAAATCCTATGGCGGCCCAGGTCCGGCGGCCGGGTTGTGTGTGCCACGTGTAGTGCTAAAATAGTAAAGCATGCACAACAGTTTATAATCACAAGATAATCTATTTTAAGCAAAATTAAAATGAATTTCTAAGCTTTTGACCTGCATAAAGAAAAAACCTAAGTCAGTAAAGAATTTAAACAAGACAAAAATGGCCTAAGTCCTCAAAGTCCCCAGCGGAGTCGCCAAGCTGTCGCGACCTCTTTTTTTGGCGCCCGCAATCGGGTACGGGCGCCTAAGGAGGCTAATGGCTCGGCTGAAATTAATTATGCCCGGACTCTCCCAAGTCCACCAATTCACGACTTAATGGTTCAAGTTTTTAACCTGTATGTTGATTTTTAAAATGGAGTCACCACTAATCAATTTGGGGTGGGTTGATTAGAAACCCAAGTGAAGTATCGGGAGAAATACTCACTCCTACGCAACCAGAGAAATTAGGATCGGGGACTTGATTACACTAGTTAATCACTAATGCCCTTTCGGTACCTAATCTTGTTTAAACCCGAGGTTTTTTGGATGTTCGAGGATTTTCCATGCATTTTTGGGAGGAAAAGCATTTTTTGAGTCATTTTCTAATTTTTTGGACACAAAAGGGATTTTTGGCATTTTTTTTGGAAAAATACAAGTCTTTTTGGCTTTTTCTGAATTTTTTGGCTTTTTTCATGAAGTTTTGACTTTTTTTGGATTTTTGGCATTTTTTGGAAAATATGGAATATTTTTTGATTTTTCGGAAAATAAAATATTTTTTAATATTTTTTAATATTTTTGGAAAATAAATTATTTTTCATTATTTTTGAAATATTATATTATATTATAATGTAAAAAAACGAACCGGGTCGGATCCGGGTTGGGTCCGACCCGGGTCATCCATTGCGGGCCCGACTCGGATTTTTTCATTTTTATTTTTTTATTATTTTCATTTTTTTATTAAAATATTATTTTATATAATTATATATTATAAAAATCGAACCGGGTCGGGTTCCCGGGTGGGACCGACCTGGGCCGGCGACCCGCTCGCGGACGGGCCCGACTCGGATTTTTTTGGCTGTTTTTCTTTTTAAATGTAAAAGCCCAGCCCATACTAGAATTGGGCCTTTTTTGAATTAAAAAAGATACCCAGCCCATACTAGAATTGGGCCTTTTTTGGATTAAAAAAGATACCCAGCCCAAGTTCAGAAACCGGCCCGACAAGTGCAGGTCCGACCCGGGGAAACCCTACCCGGAAACGGGGGAACCGGGTCGGACGGACCCGCGAACTGACCCGGCTCCCGGCCTCCTCTCTCCTTCGTTCGCTCGTGGCGCTGGTGAGGGGGACCGAGGCGTCACCGAGCAGACGGCGACGACAGCGGTGATGGCGACGGCGGTGACGATAGGCTAGACAACGACGATGGCGGTGATGGCGTACGGCGGCAAACGGCGACTGAGCTCATACCTCTTTCGGTCGATTCCACGATGTAGGGTTTTGATTCGGCCGAGTCTTCGAACAGCTGTAAGTCTACGTCGGGGAAATAGTGGCGGCGAAGCGCGAGGATGGCAGCACGGTTCGACGGCGTTGGGGCTGGTGCTCGATCACAGCGACGGCGGCGGCCTGGCTTGGGACGAACGGAGGCGGGACAGCATCCAACAACAACAGCAGCAAAAAAAAAAAAAAAAACTCCAGATCTAAGGTGCAGATCTCAGCCGGACCTTCCTCGGCCTTGGTTCTCTCTCACTCAGGCCAGATCCGAGTCTCCACCGGCCGGATTTGACCTTCTCGAAGCTGCTCGCCGCCGGCCTTCCCCGAAGTCTCTCGGTGGAGGGTGGGTTGAGCTCACAACTCGAGTTCTCTCTCACTCGCTCGTCGATTTTTCCCCCGAAGTCTCTTAGTGGGAAGATCTCCAAGCTTGCGATGGTTTGGCCTTCCCCTCGACACCCTATTTATAGGCGCGGGGGTGCCGGTCGGTGGAGGCTAGGCCGGCGGTCCTCGGTGCGCCAACCGGCCTTCCTTCGCCGGCCGAACCGGCATCAGTTCGTCCCCCTCCACGAAGGCTCGCTCGCCATCAATGCCGCGTCCTCTCGCCCACCGGCCTATGCTCCCTCTCTCGCCCTAGCTTGTTCTTCGCGCGTGAGTTGCAGAGGCGTAGGGGGAAGAAGGAAGAAGGAAGAAGAAGAAGAAAGGGGGCCTGGCTTTTGGGAGAAAAATGGCTGGGCCTTGGGCCTGCGTGGAAAAGAAAAAGAGGGAGCTGGGCTGTCTTTTGTGTTTTCTTGTGTTTTTACTATTTTTTTTTATTATCCGAAGGAAAAACAAAAATTAAAAGAGACTAAGGCCTAATTTAAAAAACCTAATAATAATTTAGGTGTCAATAGGGTGTTATTTTCCCATAAGCTCTGAGCCTTGAGTTTGATAACTTAACTGCAGATTGGCTCTTCTTCTTCTTGCATTCTTTGACAATTTACTCGAATCCTCATCTGACTCAAGCTACCCTTTCAGCATTTGATTCTTACAATAATCTTTATGCCTCTTTTATATATCAGACCTTCCTTCTTCAGGAAGCTCCTTTGACTTCAGTTTTAGCTGGTGCCTCTGATTATTGTGTACTCTTCATTCCTTCTCCCTACAAGGAGCAAGCTTCTTCAATGAAACATTGCCTCTTCAGCTCTCTTTAGCAATGATAGTTTCCGTTTCCTTTTACACTTCCATCCTTAGAAGATATCATTTCTTCATTCTGTGCCTCGAGGTGCAATCAGACTCAGACTCCTCCTCCTCCTCGTCATCATTATTGTCATCTTTGCCTACATCATCTACCTTTGTCTTAAGCTTCTATCTCTAGCTGCTAAGAATCCATCCTTGGACTCTAATTCTTCCCAGCCAATCTGCAGTCTGAGCAATTCATCTTCTTTCTTGAAGTATGGCTTTTCAATTTCTCCACCTTCATCTCCATCATGGCCAGAGTCAGGGTGCACATCTTCTGCATTGTAATACTTCTCATCGAGAGCTTGCTTCATCATCCTATTGTATTCCTGGGATCAAAGTCATCAACAAGGTCAGCTCCATCAATTTCTCCACCTTCTTCATCTCCATGACTGCCAAAGTTAGGGTCCACATCTTCTGCATTGTGATACTTCTCATTGAAAACTTGCTTCATCGCCGTATCATATTCCTCAGGATCAAAGTCATCATCAAGATCAACTCCATCCAATTGGCAGCCCTCGTCTTCACCTATGCCAGCGATCTGCTTAGACTTTGAGCTTTTGCTTCATCTCCTCTTTTTTTTTCCTTTAAATGCTTCAAGTGCTTCAACTCCTCGAATGACCCAATAGCCTGTTGCCTGGACTCTTCACGTACCTGAAATTGGTTTTATAATCCTTGCTTCTCAATCTCTTCCTTATCCCTCGACAACCCATCCAACTCTTCTCATTGACATGTCCTTTGTTCTTGTAATCCTTGCCAACCCACATCTTATACGAAAAGAACTTTTTCAGAAACATCTCATTCTTACCCAAACCCTCTCTCCTGCCAAAATATACATCCAGCTTCTGCTGAAATTCTGCAGCATTGCCACCTTCAACTGGCACACCATCGTCTCTCTTCTTCTCTTTCAGAAACATCACAGTCGTCGCCATCAGCCTCTGCAGCCTCTGCAGCTTCCAGAAAATGCCCTTCTTATCTCCTCTTGTGCCTCACTGCAGCTCTTCTTCTTAGTAGCTTCTGTTTGCTCCTCATTAAAATCAGGTCCCTCCTCAATCAGGTTCTTGGCCACCTCGTCTTTCAAGTAAATCTTATGTCTTCTCTCATTCAACTCCTCCTCTTCCTCTTCATCGCTATTTCACACTAGAAAAGAGAGGCATTTTTCTTTTCAAGACTTGGGTCTTGGCTTTGCACCTTAATTAGTGCACTATAGAACTCAGAGTCCTTCTACTAGCCTTACTCACATGAACATCATCATCCAAAGAGGATGAGTACTCAGAGGTGGATTTATCACCTGATTCAGTTGAACTTGAGTTTTATCGATTGTCGCGACCCAATTTTCGGGTGTGAACCACCTAGGGTTTGGCTAGTGGATTGTTAAGCCTTGACTTAACTCGAGCTCTCCCAAGCCCATACCAATTCGCGACTTAGGTTCAAGTTCTTAACATGCAATTGATTTTCAATTAGGAGTCGCCACTAATCTATTTTTGGTGGGTCGATTAGAAACCCAAGTAAAGTAACGGGAGTTTTACTTTACTCCTACGAACCAGAGACTATGGGTACGGGGACTTGGTTACACTAGATTCCTCTAATGCCCTTTCGGTACCATTCTTTTATTTTCCAAAAAATGTTTTTGCAGGCAGCTTAAATTGATTTTAAATCTATTTCCCTAACATGTGAGGTGATCATGCGAGTACACAATTTACCAATTTAACACCCAGATAAACAATAAATAAATTGCAAAAACTTACATCCAAGCAACGAAAGCATCTGCAATGTTAAATTAAAATCCACATCAACAACCCTAGATATGGTTTCTAATTAACACGCAATTTCTTTTTTTTTTTGTTTTCACTTAATTAATAAAAATCATGCAATATGCAATGCGATATTGACTAAATGACCTAATCCTAATGGCATGTAATTTCTAATTAAATGGGCTTAGCAAAAATACTAAATGACATGCATTTCAATGAATCTACCCCTAATGATGTGCATATGACTTTTTTTTTCCTAACAAAATGCATTTTATCCTAAATAATAAAACCAATTTAACCTATGACATTTTTTGTATTTTTCATGGAAATCAAAATTTGGTGAAATGTGAAAATTACCTAATTAGATTAAGATCATATTTAATTTGTACTAGGAATTAGGATGAGCCAAATCCTAATTTAAACTAAAATATTATCTTAACTTAGCAATCTCTAACCTAAAATGCAGTCTATCTAAACCAATCTAAACTTAAAATGACATATGCAATTTTATCCTAACGTGCAATGACGTACAAAAGATACCCTAATTCTACATGACATATGCATGATGATTTTTTTTAATTAATTTCGAAATTAAAAATGTCAAATAATTAAACATGCGATTTAAGCTAACAAAAATCTAACATCCTAAATTTGTGTTTTTTTTTTAATTTCGAAAATTCATGATAAATAAAATGCTTAGTCTAAATATGTAAATAACCCTAAAGCATGCAATATTCTAATTCAAGCATATTTCAATAAAACAATCAAGACAAGACAAACCATTCAAAATCACCAAAGATATCACACATCGGTCAGATCAAGGGATAATATTTCGCTAGTAAAATCGATAAATTGATCTTAAGTCTTAAAGATCAAAATATCAATTTTATTCCCGCTTGATTAATTATTCCATCTAAAGCCTTATAGATGGAATAAAAAATCAGTGTGCGGTTGCGAATTAGGCAATAAACCCTAATTGGAAATACACCTATCATTCGAATATGCACGTAAGATATTAAAAAGCATATGTTAGGCAATAAAACATCCAAATCAAATTTAGATAAGATAATTACCTAATTCCGCAAATAATATTACCAAATTTGAATAGAATGGAATCCACTCAAAGGATGACTTGGCGATCAGCTTCTCGGCGGTGTCAACGATGGCGGTCCACGGATGATTAGAGAGATCACGTAGGGACTCGCGGCTCGGGACAGCAGTTGGTGGTATGAAGTCTTGGCCTCGTCGAGTAATATTGGACTTCGCTGAGGTTCGCTTGCTGGACAGAAGCCTCGCTTGGAATTGTTGGGACTTAGAGCGTCGAGCTTGTGGCACGCTCGGACAGCAGCTTTGGTGCCGCAACGGGAGGCGGCGTGGGTGATGCTCGGTGGTTTGACTTTGTCAATAGGACTGAGACGTGGCTGCTCACGTCTTGATGATCAACAAGGAAGCTTCGGGACCGCTTTAGAAACCCTCTTTTACTAGGAATGTTTATGCCCAGAATCCGTGGATTTTATGAGAAGTGGAGGCATGCGTCCTCTCCCTTCGGGTTTGTCGTGTGGACGTCTCTGTTGGGTACTCTGAGAAGACCTGCAAAAGAAAAAAATTAGACTTGACCAAAGGCTGATTCACGGCCAGTTGAGGATTATCGAGCCACAACAACACCAGCCACGGCAGCGAAGAAGACTGGGCTTGCACGGAGAAGTTGCTGTAGCGATGATGCGGTGTTGATTCACTACTGTAGCGGAGGGAATTTTGTTGAGTCTAGAATGAAGAACACTGCAGCACGCCGAAGGGACTGCTAGGCTTCATGGCAAGGGATCACGAGTTGCGCGCGGAGGCTGCTGCAAGGTGGCCGCTCGGGTTCTGCAGGTGGAGATCCGGCAGCAGGCGCTGGCGCGGCGATTAGGGCTTCTGGCGGAGCAGCGGGCTCGGATCTGGATCTAGATCTGGCGGAGGCGGGACTATGGGCTGTAGCGTTGGTGGTGCGATGCTGGGTGGGCATCCGGATCTGGCGCGGCAGCAGCGCTGGTGTGGCGGCGGTGCAATGCAGGTAGTCGGCGACCGGTGCAGCTGAGTGGTGTAGGCGCGGCTGGTGAGCGGTGGCAGCCGAAGTGCTTCCGATGGTGACTGGTGCGGACGCGGGATCGGCGTGGACAGCGGAAGAAGACGCTACTTTGCTTTTTCCTTTTTTTGTTTGCCTCTCACGTTCGTACGCACGTTCTTCTCCCTGTCTCTTCTCTTCTGTGCACACTTTCAAAACCCTACTTTTTGTGTTGACTTTTCAAAGGCACGAAAGAACTTTTTTCTTTTCCTTCTTTGTGTGTTCTTTTTCGACCCAGAACTCGAGAAAAACCTCTCCCTACATACGGCCGTGTGCATCGATATGTGTGGCCCCCTTCTCAAACAAATTGCACGCGAGGTATTATATAGGTCTAAAAAATGTATCTTTGCGGTATATATTTCTTCCTTTTTGTTCATGCATGATACCCTTAAATATATATACCCACCTCGCGCAATATTCCCCTTTTGTATTTTTCACATATTCTATCCAAAATTTTCCTTTTTGCTCGAAAATATATCTTTTGGTGTATATTGCCTAAAAATATGAAAAGCTTGAATGGAATATGTGAAAAATCTTCCCTTCACCGGCGGCCTAAAATAAAAAAAAATGAAAATAAAATGCTTCTAAACTATATGCCATGTGTGTGTGTGTTTTTTTTTTTTTTAGTAAAAATTAACCCCAAAATTGTGCAAAAGTTTAGGTGTCAACATCGATTTCATCTTATTGTCATTTTGGGAATATACCATAGCAATATGGTAAAATTTGCTCAGTATCACCAGTAGTGACCACCTATTTTGTACTGTGAAGCTTGGCGCTCAGTGTCACCAGAATTTTTATGTGGCTTACTTCTTGCGCATGGTTGAACCGGAGTTTTTTTTTTTTTTTCTTGTTTTATTTCCCAAGTGGAGGAGCACGTTGCCAACATGTGAGGAGAACTTTGGTGCAGAAAGTCCTGCTATCTCACCTTAACTGAGGCCCAATAACTATGATCCCCACATTGATCATTTCCTGTTTTGAGCCCAAGCTGCGTATTGCAGACAGCTTTCAGTAGTCTCTTTGGGTAAGCATTTTGTCAGCACGTAGACTTTCTTACATTAATTGATTTTCTTTTTGACCTTCCAAGTATGTGTCACTTCCTATCTCACCTTCACAATTTCTGAACTTCTCTTGGATGTGCCTTTTCTGTCTATACTTATGCTGATAAATTGTTTGTATGAAACATTAATTCCCTTTTTAATATCTTGTAGACAAAGTTAGAGAGGTGCTTAAGCTTGACCAGGAAATGAAAGATCTTGCTAAGCTACTGATCGCAGAGCAGTCACTTATCATGTTTGGCAGGGGATAGAATTATGCTACAGCTATGTAAGGTTCTTTAAAAGTAAATGAAGTGGCATTGATGCACAGTAAAGGAATACTTGCCGGTGAAATGAAACATGGTCCTCTGGCTCAAGTGGTTGAGAGTCTTCCCATTGTAGTGTTTGCTACTCATGATGCTTGCTTCAGGTTAGCTTTTGTTGTACAGGTTTGATCGGGTCCATGAAATCTCTATTTGTTCTAAAGCTGAAGGTGTCAGTGTTTACTGCAATCAACAATCAGTTATTCAGCAACTCCATGCCCACAAATGCCTAATTGTGTCGTACTCATGGTACCTTAATATTGTTTCATGATTGAAATAACGATGATGACTTCGACTTAATTTCATCTGGGATGCTATGTAACTTAGAGCATTATGTTGTTCATTCATTTAAAGGTCACAAAAAGGTTCTATTGCTAAAAATATTAGTTATCGTGTTTGGCATTTAGTAGGCAACTTTTTTTTTCTTTTGTGGTGGACTTTGATTGATGTATCTTGTGCTGCATCATGAGATGTCAAAGGAGTCTCTGGTGGAGGTTGGAAGAGGAAGATTGTGTCCTTATTTGGGAAAAAAAGAGCAGGTGGTATAAAAAGATGTGTATCATTAAAGGTGCAAGACTTCGACAGAATCGATCGAGTATCTGAGATAGGATATGCTTCTTTCACTGAGTTTGGTTTTTGACGTTGAGCATGTCTCTTGAGTGGTGATTGTCTCGTCATTCATCAAACTATTAGTTAACTCCCGGTGCATACCTTTCTCGGGAAAAAGTCCAGGCAACTTGTATCGTGTTTTGATTTCCCTTTTCAGTGTGATTTTTACTCCATGATATGGTCCAACTTGCAAACGCCCGATGTATTCAAATGGAAAGAATTTCAATGTCAACTTGCTACTAAGCAGTCCATTCTATCAATTAATCGTAAGTGGACAATACAGTAGGACTCTCACTAGACACCAACAAAAACAAAACCCTCAGTTCCTACTGTCGCTGTTATAGTTGTCGAACACGACGTCGTCGTGTTTCTTCCCCAGTCGTATTTTCTTTTCAAGAGTGTGCTAGTGGTGGGCGTCCCGGAGGACATCTGTGGCCGTAGCAACACGGGCCCATCCCCAATTAATTCTCAATTCTGGCACAGAGCGCGCATCCATGATGGTACGAGGCAAAAGTGGTGGGGCTCGTCCACCATGGAGTTGGCGAGAACGGAACACTGGCACAAACATGGAAACGATCTTGTGTTGAACCCACATGTAAAGGTTTTAAGCGAGATGATGCAAGAAGAAAGCAACACAAGTAACAAGAGATAAGGGAAACAGCGAAAAGGGCCCGGGAACAACAACGATGCAAGGGAAGATGTTGGACGCAGATTGCGCAACCCCAAGATCTCCATAACCAGAACAAGAACATGCATAATTGAGTAGAAAGATTAACGCACCTGAATCCATTAAACATAAAGCGGAAGCAGAAAAAGGGATTACCCACATATAAAGGGGATCCACGCATCAAGTCATTCTCCTTTATTGCCCTTCGTATCACTGGCTCAATGAGGCGGCCCCCCTCACGTGTAGCGTTAGGTAAACGCCCCTTAGGTGAGGATACATGTGAGAATTAGGGTTAGAGGAGGGACTTGAGCACTATTTATAGAGTTTCCAGCCAGTCCCCCTCATTACGAGCCAGGCTCAACTCAGCTCACACTAGCCAGCCCATATTAGACTAATTAAGAAACATTTTATATCACTTTAGACCAACCCTGTTTTACGGTAACCGTAAAAACAGTAAATTACAATATCAATTAATTTAGTCCACATTAGGAAAACTCTTACATTCTCTCACTTGGACTATATTAATTGAAATCGTACCGTATGTGCGCACATTTGGTCCAGAGATAATTCTTAATAGTCAATCATATCCCATAAAATCTTAAACACCGAATCATGGCGGTAATCGCATGTATACACACAGAGCCTTCCATGGTCACGAATGTTCTCAACTTTATTGATATGGATTCAATATGGTAGTGTGTCAAATGGATAACATCTCTCATAGAGAGATCCCATTTGTTAGTCACCATTCTCTTACCTTAGGTGTCACAAAAAACTTATGCCACTAGAGAATGCTTTATGGTTCCAATGAACCCACATATGTCTTGTCTTTATGGTTAACCTTTCTTTATGTATCACAAGACATATGCACAAGGCTAATAACCGGATGCCCCTAGCCTTCACTCAAGGTTTATACAATCTCTTGAGACTTTATCAATATGTATTTAACATAATAACAATACATTCAAAAATATTTTATTGAATGCAAAAGTTGATACATATCAAACCATTACAAAGTGTAACGAACACAGATGAAACATTTATCAAAGTAAAGCCAAAATAGCTCCCACTAAACAACAGCATCTCATGATGCTCCTAGGCCCATGTTAACGATATGTTACTCAAATACACACGGGCGTAGGCCTTTAGTTAGTGGATCTGCAATCACATCATCTGTGAAAATATATTATATTAAAACGTCACCTTTCTGCTTTTGGTCAAAAATTTTGACCACCATATATTTAGACCCATTGAGACATTTGTAGTAAATAAATAATACTACAAATTTGTTATCTCAATACAACCGTATGGATCTATCCATAAAGTTAAAACGATCAACTCCTTCATGAGGTTTTGGAGCCTAAAAGCCCAAATAACAGCCTAAAAGAATGTTACTAACACTGCTTACATAGTAGAAGATGACATAGAACTTTATTTACTGCACTTACTGCTAACATAAATATGTATTCTGTTATTGATAGCATGTCATCAGAACAGCCAACAAAGTTTACATCTAATACTCTACTAACTGCAAGAATTGAACATGTCTATAAATTAACATATAATCTCTTGTCTTCTTTAAGTACCGTAAAACCTTCTTGACAGCAACCCAGTGATCATGTCCTGGATTTGACCGATATCTGCTTAGAAGTCCCGTCACAAAGACAACATTCAGTCTAGTGTAAATTTGAGCATACATTATACTTTTAAGTGCACTGACATAAGGTACTCCCTTTAATTAGATTTTCTCAATATTTAAATAAGGACAATGTGATAGATTTAGTCCATCACCCTTAACAACATGAGCAATTCCTGGCTTGCAATGATGTATATTGAATATTTCCAATATACAATCAGCAAATATCCTCCAAGAAAATCTAATATAATACGACAAAAACAATCCTTACAGACTTCAGTACATATGATATAAGATGTCTCAAAGTCACAACTTGTAAGCAAAATATCAAGTACATAGAGTATGAGAAAAAATAAATTTCCTCCCACTAACCTTACAGTATATTGAATTATTTTGTTCCCAATTAAACAAGATAACAACACTATGAAACTTTAATAATATTATCTGGAAACTTGCTTAAGACTATGAATTAGAACTTTTCAGTCTACACACAAGTTTACTTGAATCTGCTGCAAAATCATCCAATTGCACAATATAGATTTTGTATCTATTTGGCGTAACTCCATATATAAATAAATAAATAAACTATTAATGCCGCATTCACTCTGAAAGAATCTTTTAAAGAAATAGTTATTTCTTCACTATAAACAATCCACCCATCTTTCAGAGTGAAAACTTTAGTTACCAATTTGGCTTTAAATTCCACAACCTTTCTTTGAAATTCTTTTAGTTTTGTACGCCAATTTGCAACTAATAAACTTGTGATCTTTAGACAAGTCAGTAAGTTTCCAAACATGTTTCATAGATTGTATATCACCTTTTATGGCATCTAATCACATACTTGATTGAGGATAAGAAACAACATTTATTTATGTCGCTAAATCAACCATGTAGTAGATATTATAGTCATGCTCTCACAAATAGACTATGTAGTTTAATGGAATAACTGATCGTCTTTCCCTAACAAAACTCCTTAATAAAGTTACCATCACTTCATTCTGCACTTGAGAGGTTTAAGAAATTTCATTATAAACTATATCAAGAAGAGTACCTTGAACCTCAACAAGTTTAGTCTATGGTACAGGAGATTCCATAATTATCTGTATAGGTAAAGACAAAAACATAGTAACCTCCATCATACTATTATCTTTAATAGTCTGAGAGCAGCTATCCTCTACAATTACATCAATCTTTAGAAACTTTAGAGTATGTGATTTCATAATTCTTGTATCTTCTTTAGAATCTTAAAATCAATACCCTTTTGAACAATCTAGGTAAGATACAAAATAATTTCGAGTGAATCTTTTGTCAGGATTTTTAGGCATAATAATTAAGTTACCACCCCAGAATTTACCAAGTATTTGATAAATGACCCTTTAAGCTATTTCGCATTGTCATACTTGTCAAAATACTCACGGCCACTGTTAAGCTTGACAATTTTTTAAGACCTTTATCTCGGTCATTTTCCTTAAATAGAAAACTTTCGGAAACAACCTTTTAACCATATACGAGATGTATATATCATTATGACTTAAACACAATATTTGCAAATATGTCCTAATTTCAATATCAGACAAGACATAATTTCAATCAACTAAGGCTTCCATCATCTTATAGCAGTGTAGTCCGCAGCAAACCTCTTTTCAAGTGTTCCGAATGGAATGCTTTATGGACAAGATAAGCAAAATTCAATTGCTCTTTTCTCAAGCAATAAATTATATATCCACAACTTAAAATTTGAAGCAGTAAAAACATCAATAATAATGAAGTTATTAATTACAGAAAAGGTGATTAAAAACCAAGCAATCTATATAATTAGCATCATGTGAGTACTGTGTAACTTGACGTACAAGTACACATCTAGAGAGTTACACGCATAATCATATAATCACCTTTGGGCAGAATACATGACATGCAGTTGTACACTCCCCACATGATAGTGGTTATGAGAATCTATTCTAATTCTTCGTGAATTCATCGCCTTTGGGCATATGAATCACTAGAATCAGTCACTCCTCCACCACACTATCATGTATCCCTCCATGAACTAATACACAATTACCTTCTTTGGGAGTATGACTATGCATTAGACTAGGAGACATCCCAATCATCATACGAGACCGAAATTTCTCAAACCCAATCAAGCGTGCCACTTTGGCGGTCACTACTCAATTGAATCATTAAAATTCTTTAATACCAGGGATATAAACTTTACTCCTTACATACACCATATATATGTGATTTTAACTTTATGATAGGGGCAACATATCACCAAAATCACATATCATGCTAATTACATTGCTTTATTCATTAATAAAAATTAATCATACATATATATATACAACGAACTTGAAAGACAGATTCCAATGAGATCATCGATCATAGTAACACAAGAAACTTCTCATAATAGAGAATAAAACATCTCTTATGCACCCTAATTACATATTACCAGAACAACATAAAAAGAATGCTGATCTAAAATATCTCTCACAAATTAACATCAATAGTAATACAGGGTACACCAAATCGATAAGCTTGACAGCTGATCCATTATCACTCATGAGTTCATAAGGCAAAAATGACTCCAAGGCCAACAACTGATTTATTAGTAACAAATATCATTACTTCAACTAGTGGCCTATAAATTGAGTCAAACCACAGAACTAAATATCTAAACTATAATAGTAGATACTATTGCTCTGCATAAATATTTTCATACTCCTTAATCATAAAAATATTCAACTTGATAAACATTAACAAATGACCAAATGAGTTCATGTACAATATGCAGTAACTTAATCGACATGCATTACCCACATACAACAGATATGTTAATCAGTACAATAAGTTTGGTCACGAGTTCTTAAGACGTCCATCATTCAAAGATTATCAGCGTGTCAAGGAGTATGCTTGAGCAACAAAAGTTTCATAACCTTTACTGTTTCTCATCAGCTCAATACATAGCTCAATTACTATTCCATAATGATTGTATCTCATTAAGCCAGCTTCAGTTCACAATAAAATTTGATTTTTATTGATAAATCACACATTTATAATGATTATGTGATAATATACTTATAACCCAACACTTGTATTTCCAAAATCACAGAAAAATACAAGGAAAAATACGCAAAAATTCATTTAAAATACACGTATTTAAGGTTTCATATGCAATTTCACATCAATAAAACTATCAAACATATAAAATAAATATACCACCAGATAGGAAATCACCATACGAGTCCAACGCCGCCAGCCACGCGCCGATCGGAGTCTCCACGCGCCCACACGCGCCGCTTGAGTGCGAGGCGCGTGGATCTCACGCGCGGCGCGCGCTCGACGCCCAGGCGGCGCGTGGGGGCGCGTGCGGCCTCCTCCGGCGACGCACCGCCGACCGTCTTGCTCGTCTCGTCGAGCCCAGTCCGAATTTGTGATTTAATTTTATTTTTATTGAACAAAATGTCTCGAAAATCACAAATTATGGCAAGATCCGTACTAATTAGGGCAAAATCAATTGCGTTCAAGTTCTAAGGTTATGGAGGCTCTGATACCACATGTTTGACGCAGATTGCGCAACCCCAAGATCTCCATAACCAGAACAAGAATATGCATAATTGAGTAGAAAGATTAACGCACCCGAATCCATTAAACATAAAGCGAAAGCAGAAAAATGGATTACCCACATATAAAGGGGATCCACGCATCAAGTCATTCTCCTCTATTGCCCTCCGTATCACTGGCTCAATGAGACAGCCCCCCTCACGTGTAGCGTTAGGTAAACGCCTCTTAGGTGAGGATACATGTGAGAATTAGGGTTAGAGGAGAGACTTGAGCACTATTTATAGAGTTTCCAGCCAGTCCCCCTCATTACGGGCCAAGCTCAACTCAGCCCACACTAGCCAGCCCATATTAGACTAATTAAGAAACCTTCTATCTCACTTTAGACCAACCATGTTTTACGGTAACCGTAAAAACAGTAAATTACAATATCAATTAATTTAGTCCACATTAGGAAAACTCTTACAGAAGACACCAAGAGCGAGGCGGCGAGCATCATGAGGATGGGAAACGCTTGGGCACAACAAGTGGGAGCCAACGACAGGTGAGCAACGATCGCCAATGAGCAATAGAATAGAAGAGAGACGACGGCAAGAGAGGTGGCAAAAGTGTGGGTGTCGAATGGGGACGCGGTTTCCCCTTGGAATTTCACCTGGACAAGGTTGACCAGCACGGTAACAAGAAAGACGAGAATGGCGTGGAGGGCAGTGAAGGCAGGGAAACCTCGGTCGTTTGTTTGGGGGCGACGGCCGATCGGCATTGGGTAGGCTTCTGGAGGATCTTGTAGTCTTATGTAGTAGAGGATGATTATGGCAATTCTCTGAGAAAATGATGGCCAGAGTAGGAGCAGATCTTGCCGTTTTATAGTGGAAGAAATGGTCGGGTCGTCCATCATGGCATATGTCGGTTTGGGAAGAAACTTCCCAGTGGTTTACATGAGACTGATTGTCGACTTCGCCTTTGCTGACTTCTGACCTTTGCAAGCCACTCAGCGTGCGACTTCCCATTTGGGAGTGATTTAGCGAGCGACTAAACGTGCGATTTCCTTTTAGGGAGCGACTTCCCCTTAGCGAGCGATTTAGCGTGCTGACTTGCGCATGACTTCCCCTTTGCGGGCGACTTTCTCCTAACAAGCGACTTAATGAGTCTCTTTGCGAGCGATTTAGCGTGCGACTTCGCCTTGGCACTTTCGCCTCGCCTTGCGATTACGTGTTTGAGGACGTGGCCACGCTCCAAGTCAGCATAATCCCTCTCCGCTCGGTGGGTGACACATGGAGCCACATCCCACAAGGACAGATCTGAAAATTGTCTCTAATAAGCTTAATACCGTTAAAAAAAAAAAAAAAACTCCAATTTTAGGTTCACTCATAATTCTATTCTACAATTTTTTTTTTTGTTCCATAAAAAACTCCAACTTTAGGTTCACTACCAATTCTACCATAAACTTCTTTTTTGTCATATAAGGTTCATTTGTTTCGTGAAAAATGTACCATTTCTAAAAAAATGTTATCTACAAAGTCATTTTATAGGAAAATGACTATTTTTTGGTGTTTGGCTGAAACTAAAAAAAAAAAAAAAAAAAAAAGCTGATGGGAAAAATAATCAATAAAATCGCTTTTTAGGGTATTTCATGAAAAACCCCAAATTGTTATATTTATAATAGATTTATCCCAAACTAATTTTTAAATTATCAAAAACTCCAAACTAGTATACTTGTGATAAATTTTATCAAAAACCTCAAAATGACACATTTATAATAAGTTTATTCTCCGTTAGTTTCCATTAAATTGAATTAATATTACGAAAATCTCCAAACTAGTACACTTGTGACAAACATATGGTAAAATCGTAAACCGGTATACCTGTCAACTATCACATATTATCAAACTCAATAATTCGATGATAAAATTTAACGGAAATTAACAAAAGGTAAATTTATTATAGGTGTACCAATTTATAGCTTTTTGTACTCAAAAAATTAGTTTGGGATAAATTTGTCATATACGTACCAATTTAGGTTTTTTTTTCTTTGCGGTATTAACCCTTTCTCCTAATTATTTTTTTATTTTCTTCTTTTTTTCTTCTTCTTTGGAGGTCGCCACCCACAGCAACAGGGCCGATGACAAGCCACTAGCAAGCTCAAGGCTCGCGCCAAAGTTTTAAGCTTGCCGATCATCACCATGACTAGTGAACAATTGAGGAAGAAGCAAAAAGAAAAGGAAAAGAAAAGAAATTCCAATTTTTTAAAAAAAAAATTATAAGAGAAAACATTCATTAACAAGGACCCGAGCCCTAGCACTGAATATCCATGCATGGCCTTTGTGGACTTGACCCTAGGGGTTGGGACTGCAGCTCGACCATTGGTGCCTCAAGTACAGCCTTTATAGACCTAAACTCGGGTGCTAGAGCATCAGGTATAGGCACAAGGGGTTCAATCCCGGCCGCCCAAGACCTAATCCCGAACGTTGGGACTCGGGAATCAATATTGTGGTTTCTGTGCTTAAGCGTACAGTTTCAAGTCGAAGCGTCGATACTTAAATATATTTTGAAAAATATTTTCTTTCTAAGAGAAAATTATTTTCTTGAATTTAAGCTTTAGTAGGAAAACATTTTTTGTTGATGCTTTTTCCTAAATGAACCAAATTATTGGAAAATGAGGAAAATGTTTTCTCCGAAAATGTTTTTAGCAATATAAACGGACGCTTAAAAACTCTCAACTTTAGATCCACTCTCAATTTTCTCCTAAACTTTTTTTGCCTTATAAATTTGCCTCCATTAACCGTATGTCTCAATTTTTATTTTATTTTATTTTTACATCCCGAGTTAAGTGTCTTGAGCAAGAGAGTCTTGAGCGTGAGCTCTTCGATCTCAAGAGATCAAAGACTCTCAAGCATGCAAGATTAGAGATTGAGCCCAAAATTGAAGATCCCTTGCAAGATGGAAGGAAGACTCTTGAAAGTAAGAACAATTGAAGAAAGCAACCCTAAAGGTACATTTGTTTCTGGCAAAATTTCATGATAAAAGAGCACACTTTGTGGGAAATCATTTTTTGAGAAAGTAGATATTTTTTATTTGTTTGGTTATATGTGATCAAACACATTTTTGGTGTTTGGATCCTCATTTTAAAAAAAGATTTCAATCTCATGGAAATAAATGTAATTTATAAATAATTTTTTATTTTATTTAATTTTTTCTTCCCCTTTGCTTTTTGCCAGGCTTCGGTGATGCTTGGTGCCAAAGCCCGACGATAGTTGATTAACGGCCATAGGTGCGGGTGCCTGTGGCCAGTAACTAGCCAAAGAAAAAGAAGGAAAATGAAAAAAATATATATATATATATATATATATATATATTATAATATTCGAGATAAGCAATTCCAGAAAGTGTTTTTCACCTCTTTTAATTTAGAAATTTACTTTCTTAAATTTATGCATGAATGTTTTCGTTGACCAAAAAGTATTTTCAGTTTACTAGTTATTTTCCATGAGCCAAATGGGTGAAAAGTCTGGAAAATCAATTCACGGAAAACACTTTCCCCCCAAACAAACGCACCATAATTGCTATAGTTTTTACCCAAACATTAGATCTAATTAAACACCATTTGGGTTGGTATGAAAATTCATCTAAAAAAGAAATATTTTCAGATATGAAATATGGGAAAAAAAACTATAGCAATAACGTGAAAAATGCCACATCACTAAGGGCGATTTTGGATGGAGAGTTAATGTTGGTAGATATGAGATTTAAGTAAAATTTTATGGTTTTTTATAAGATAGAAAAAAGGTTTATGATAGAATTATGACTAAATCTAAAGTTGATGGGTTTTTCATGGAACAAAAAGAGTTTCAAGATCAAAAGTTGGAGGTTTTTTTATGATCTTAAAAAAAAAAAAAAAAAAGGAATTGAGATTAGAGTTAAAGTTTGAAGTTTTTATGACATTATGCCCCCTTAATATTTCAAAATTTTGGGTTTCCCTCTTGTCAACAAAGGAGACTCTTCTCTTCTTTTCAAAATTCGCTCTCTCACCTTCGCTCCCGATCCACAACATTCTCATGTGCATTGCCTCCGCCTCCGCATCCACATCCACATCCACATCCACCGTCACATCCAAGAGCCCCGTTAGCGGTTGGAATACAATAGCACCAACTTTTGCACTGAAACTTGCACTAGTAATTCTAAATTAAATGCCAAATGTTTGCGCAATCACCTCTTTCCTTGTTTACATCTAGGTATGGGGTTTTGTTATAGGGGTTTGGTGGGTGAAGTTTCTAGGGTTGAGCTAATTGGGAAAACTACGTGAATGGACATCTTGGTTGTGATTTGATTTGCTATGCAGACCGACGATAAAGACCCCACATTTCAAGAGAAGTTTGTATCCACACTTGTCGAAGGGCTTAGGAAGTTGAATCTTGTGGTGTGGAATAGCAATATCCACACTTTTGAGGACTTCGTCGGCACCGGTAAGTAATTACTTCTTGCCTTGAACTCATTTTGCTAACAACACTATTGTTGACTTGTTTTGGATTTTGGTCCTTGTGTGGCTTGTGTTCTTATCTTAGTTGTGTTTTCCATGGTCTCAAAGGGTTTGGCTCCATGAGGTACTTTCTCAGAGCTTCGATAATATGGCCTAGCCTCTTCAGGCTAAAAAATAGGCAGGTGTGATCCATTGAATCTCTTCCTCTTTTCTTATGTATGTATAATCATGTGTCAGGTTCAAAAGCAAAAAAAAAAAAAAAAATGTCAAAATTTGGAGTAGATAAGGTGGACTTTGTGAAAGAATAGTGGCATGGTTTCTCTAATTCATTAGGATTTCCAGCAATATAATGCGAGTTCTTGATTGTATTGTTCACACATTTTGTTGCATAGAACGATATAGGCAGCCGACCACTTAGCCTCCCACGTTAGCCTCCTGCCTCACCTTGCGATCTAGCGATTGACGACGTGGCTGCACTCCACCACATCAACATAATGCCTCTCCACTCGATGAGTGTCAATAAAGCGACGTCCCACCAGGACAAATCTGAAAATTCTCTATAATATTTCAAAATCTTGGGTCTCCCCCTTGTCAGTGAAGAAGACTCTCTCTCTTCGTCTTTTCAAAATTGGCTTCTCTCTCACCTTCGCTCCCAATCCACTGCATCCTCCGGTGCGTCACTGCAGCATAATAAATAGACAGATTCATTCAACTATTGAAGTGTATTAAGCCACATCGAAATTCTGGCGACACTAAGTGGAAAGCTTCTGATTACAGCTAAAAGAGAATGCAAAAATTCATTGCCTTTTTGACCTTTCAAGTATGTGTCACTTCCTATCTCACCTTAACAATTTTTGAACTTCGTCTAAACTTATGTTGGGAGAATTTTTTGTATGGAGCATGAAATCCTTTGCTAATATCTTGTAGACAAAGTTAGAGAGGTGCTAAAGCTTGTGACCAGGAAATGGAAGATCTTGCTAAGCTATTGACTGCAGAGCAGTCACTTCTCATGTTTGGCAGAAGATACGACTATGCTATAGCTTTGGAAGGTTTTTTGACACAAATTGAAAGCTCTTTCTTTTGCGCCTTATTCTTGTATTATGATGGTTCTAAGTGCTGCATTTACCATCTTATTGTGTAAATTGAATTTTACATATGACGTAGTGCATTTCTTTTAGGGTGCCACAAGATGTTGTAGCGACTGGTGGGAAGTGCTATGTCTTGAAATGGGTTACAGGTGACTATTGCACTTCATTTAGAACTTTTAATGTCTGAATTTTTTCTATTAACCTGTTATTATTTGGAAAGGCAGTGGGATTGGCTTTCTTATCAGTTTTAAGGCCTTCAATAAGCCATATTGAATTTCCTGACCTGTTGAGAGTAATTTTTTTATTTTATTTTTTATGTTATAGAAATTTGAGGTGACTTTAAATGTTAGTAATTATATGTTTCTAGAAACTGTGGGTGTTGAGTGTAACTAAAGAAGCAACAGGTTTAATGTGGAAAGCCAAGAGCCAAATTAAAATTCCTTTGTCAAAAGGTAGGTGGAAACATGTGATGTTTGGGGAAATCGCTAATTCAGGTGAGGTGTAAACTGACCTAGCTGGAAGAATTGGTGTACGTGCCATTTTTAAACTAATATTCCATTTTCTTCACTGAAGATTCTTTTCAGGGTACATGTTGGTTCAATGAGATGTGCTATTTGCATTTATATGTTATTGTAGTCGAAAATTTTCTCCAATATCATAGTGACCATGAATTAAGTCCGGCCTGTTTTCTCCTATAAGCTGGCTTAGTTTCATGGAGGCTGTCTTGATGGTAATGGTGGAGTTACCTTGTAGAGTTCTTGAATGAGAATATGCTTTTTTCCCCCTTTTTGTGGTTTACTGGAGGATGGGAGAAGGAAGCTCCTGAATTTTCAATTGGGCATTACTAGATGAATCTGTTTGCCGATAGCCATCTATGGCAATTGGATCTGGAAGCGGGTGGTTTATTTGCAAAATTAAAATTGAAGCTTGTCTATATTTCGGATAGCTACTTTAGGAGGTTCTTAGAAATGGTGCCAGATTATCAAATCAAAGAAGTCCATTCTATTAGTTAATCATATTTCGAATATACAATTCGGCTCTCCCTAAATACCAACAAAAGCAACACCTTGTATGAGTCACTGGTTGGCTCAAAAGGACATCTTGATACAATATGCATACTCCCCCTCAATTGGTTCTCTTCATAGCGATATGTGCAATATCAATCAATATATTTCTCTACAACCCACAATCAACACCCAAAAATCATTCCTTAAACAAGCTTTACAAACCGAATCACATAACCTTTCACAATTCCATTTATCAAATAAAATGCATTTCATAAAACATTTCGCAACCAATACAAATAGCTTTTGGCAATTCCCTTCGCAAAACACTTAACCAAAGCATTCATACATAGTCATTTCAAACTACTTCATAGACTTTCCAATGCCCTTTCAATCAACTAAAAAGATAGTAAAAGTTCGATTTAATTTATGCAAGAAACATGCTCTCAATAACTCATACTATATTAAAACACTACCATTTTCAAAATATGAGTTTATAAATTTGTAGAAGAAATAGTACCATTAAGTTTGGGAAAAGACGAAAACCAACTTATAATGGTTTCTCGTACCAACGAACTTGAATTCTTATTAATTAATCAAAAAACGATATCAAAAATTGAATAATACACCGTTCTAACGAATGACTCGACTAATTACATTTATTCTGTGATAAAACAACATCCATGCACTAATGAATAAACTCGTCTATAGTAAGCAATATCCTAATGTGTAACTGGCATGTAAAACTTTAGAATTTCATTTCAAACAAATCATACTTTGAAAATGAGTTTCGTTGAATCCCACAACTCTATAAAACCCTAATCTACCATATTCATATATATCCACAGTTCAATAACTCCACAATAAATCCTCATAGTCCAAAATCGACATAACTCCCAATTTAAGACCCAATTTCAAAAATTACTCCGATTAAACAAATAATAAGCTTGAATACTTAACTGGCGTTACAATTCACAGTCAATTTGGCCGTTGAGTTGTCCAGATCGAGAACGCGCGAAATTTTTCCCATTTTATCCTGTTTTTTTCTTTCTCGCGGACGAGCTTCCTCTCCTCTTCTTTTTCATGTTTAATCCGCCGCTTCGCTTCACGAGCAACCACCATCTAGAGATGTTATATGAAGATGGGCTGACTCTTGGTTTATAGAAGACATGGGCTGGGCTTTGGACTTAACTAAAAAATATAATGGGCCTTAATACTACACGGACGACCCTTTCGATTCTTTCTTCTTCTTTTTTTTTGAAACAGACCCTTTCGATTCTTTCACCGGCGAGCAATTGTTTGAAAATTTGTCATAGCGATTATCTAGGCCTATTGTTATAAAGAAACAAACATAATCGAATGAGAGGATTCGTTAACACAATAATTATTTTTACATTTTCTATCATTAGCTCGTCCTACCAACACATGCAACCTGTTTATCTATCACTAGGAGTGCTATTGACGTGGCTACTCAATAATATCACAAAATGACCGTTCACAACGTAAGAGGAATCAAAGGTTGTCATTAGAAACATATAGAGGAATGCCATTCGATATTCCCTCCTTTCATGATATAGGTCTACAACATCCTGATAAATAAAAAAATATTAAAAGAAGTCATTTGTGGGCATTGGATATCTTCCTCTCAAGTGGGGCATGCTTATAGATCATCATTAGGTCGCCACATAGAGGTTTTTCATTCCTTGTTGAAGATTGAGATGCACTCTCGACAAGAGTATCAAAGGGCTAGATGTTCATTTAACTTGACAAGTACATCTTTCTTGACGAGGGGGAAAGTCATCAATTCGACAAAATCCATGTTATATTGTGTCTCAAGTTTGAGCCCGTTAGATTAATACGCATAAGTTTGGCCAAATAACAAAGTTCAAGGGAGACTTTGTGATGTCTTCGAATTTTCTTGTTCCGGCATTAATCCCATCTCTTCGTGCGTATGCGTAGAAGGAAGAAGCCAAAAGCTGCATGGGGTTTTATTCTTCAAGCATGCAAGCAAAGGAAGGGATCAACAATATTCTATATTAAATAAAGAACCCACCACCTGCTGCATGCACATGGCCATGCACGTAGAAAATTGGTCAACACTTGTAGGCGCCGAATTCCCTTCCTTTCACGGTTTCTCTTTTGTGGGTTTCTCTTGTTATTTTATTGATAAAGAAAGAGGGATGGCAGAATAAAGAAAGAGAGAAGGCAGAAGCTATTCTAGATGTGTCAGTGCATGATGGTCATACGCTTGCTTCTCTCCATGAACAAGAAATTCGAAGATGGCCGCCCACCTCAGCTCACGGTTATCTTCAAGGATCATAGGCGCACGTTTGTTGACTCTCTTCCGCCTCATTAAATGCTTGCCCATGCACATGCACGATCCGCATGCATGCCCGAAATATATGGTGGGCGTTCGGTGCCGATTGCGGCTTGTCTTGTGGGCGCCTGCGCTGCAGCATTTAATGAGGCCATTTATTTGTTTTGTCTTGTCCTCTGCCGTTCTCCCTATATAAGGAGAAGACGTCTGAAGATGCAAGACAGAGAGCAAAACAGAAAGAGCTCGAGAGAGAGCGAGAGAAAAGAGCTCGAGAGAGTGTGAGAGAAAAGAGCTCAGAGAGGTTTGTGCGGAGTCGAGTCCAGTGAGTGAGTTGAGTTGTTAAACACCGTGGGTATTGGGTATAAAGTAGGGCTGGGAAACACTTGAGTGCATGTGTGATTGTAATCCTGTAATTCTCCGATTTGTAGTGGATTGATTTGCTGGCTCTCCCCGTGGACGTAGGTTCCGACATTCGGACCGAACCACGTAAATTTCTGGTGTCCTGTCCTTTTATTGTTCCTCGTTTTATTTCGATCGATTTCTATAGCTCCCGACATAATTGCAAATTACGATCCGCTTCCGCTGCGACGCCGATTATTTCCAACAATTGGTATCGAGCTAAGACTTTGCAATTATGTCTCGGAGCAAAAGTAGAAGTTGAGAAATTTAACGGGAGGAACAACTTCGGGTTGTGGAGCGTCAAGATGAAGGCGCTATTAACAACTCAAGGATTAGCCAAGGCATTGGAGGGCAAGGCTCGGTTGCCGAAACAATGCGAGATGCTTTGAGAAGGACGAGCTAATGGAGAAGGCCATGAGTATCATCTGTTGAACTTATCGGATGAAGTGCTAATAGAGGTGGCCGAGGAGGAGGATGCCGCAGCGTTATGGGCTAAACTTCAGGCCCTCTATGTAAAGAAGGGTTTGAACAATCGCTTATATATGCTAAAGAAAATGTTCCGGTTCGATATGCGAAGGTACGTCCATTAGATCCCACCTAGATGAGTTTAATAAACTCATGATGGACTTGAAGAATGTTGGCAAGATTTTAGATGATGAAGAACAAGGCATGATGTTATTGGCATCTCTACCGGAGTCATGGGAGCACTTTACCGACTCCTTGTTACAGGGGCGTACTACGATTACCTCAGAGGAGGTAAAATCTGCCCTGTTTTCAAAGGAGTGGCAGAGAAAGTTGCGTGATGACAGTCTAGCGCAAGATGTAGCGCGTGGACTGGTGATTCGAGGTAGAGACCAACATCGGAGGCCCAAAGCAACGAAGCCAAAGCAAAAGCGAGGTCGAAGTCGCGACATAGAAAATCAAAAGGTCGCGTGAAGTGCTTCGAATGTCACGAGGAGGGGCACATAAGGAGAAATTGTCCAAAGCTAAGAAATAAAGGCGTTTGGCAAAATGCCACAAAAGTGTGGCGAATGTTGCCGAGGAGAGTACCAGTGATGCCGAGGCTGTCCTATGTGTATCTACGAGTTCGTCAGAAGACGAATGGGTTTTAGATTCTGGATGTTCCTATCACATGACTCCTCACAAGAACTGGTTCACTACCTACCAGACTGTAGATGGTGGTAGAGTTCTTTTGGGGAATAATGCAGCATGTGAGGTTGTGGGGATAGGAACAGTTCGGATCCGAATGCATGATGGCGTAGAACGGACGTTGACAGACGTAAGGCACGTACCGAAGCTCAAGAAGAGCCTTATTTCTTTGGGAACACTCGATGACCTCGGGTGCAAATACACAGCTGAAGGTGGAGTGTTGAAGATCTCTCGAGGTGCCCTGACAGTGATGAAAGGGAAGAAGGCGAATTCTCTCTATCATTTACTGGGAGAAACCGTGACCGGAGTTGCTGCAGTTTCATCAGGTGAGTCAGACTCAAATTTGACTCAGTTATGGCATATGCGATTGGGACACATGAGTGAGGCAGGTATGACAATGCTAAGTGAGAAGGGGTTGCTTTGAAAGGTCGAAGACGGGAAAGCCTGGACTGTGTGAGCACTGCATCTTCGGGAAGCAGCGTCGTGTTAAATTTGGTACAGCTCTACATTCGACCAAGCAACCAATCGAATACATTCATTCAGATGTTTGGGGACCGTCTCCAGTTCCATCAAAAGGAGGTGCCAGATATATGTTGACATTCATCGACGATTACTCAAGGAAGGTATGGGTGTACTTCCTGAAGCACAAATCCGAGGTATTTGATCGGTTCAAGAATTTTAAGGCATTGATTGAGAAGCAGTCAAGTAAACAAATCAAGTGCCTGAGAACTGATAATGGCATGGAGTTCTGTGGTAAGGACTTTACCGAGTTCTGCCAAAAGGAAGGGATTGTGAGACACCGCACAGTTCCGGGACACCACAGCAGAATGGCGTAGCAGAACGGAAGAACAGAACTCTACTCGAGCGAGCTCGGTGCATGCTTTCGCATGCAGGATTGGGCAAGGAATTTTGGGCCGAAGTAATAAATATGGCGTGTTACCTGGTTAATCGATCTCCATCTTCTGCTATCAAGTGGAAGACTCCGAGGAAGTATGGTGGGGAAAACTGTTGATTACTCCGGATTACGAATATTCGGATGTCCGCGTATGCTCATGCGAGAGATGGTAAGCTTGAGCCGAGGGCGAAGAAGTGCATATTTCTGGGTTATGCACAAGGGGTGAAAGGCTACCGGCTGTGGTGCACTGATCCCAGATCACCCGGTTTTATAATCAACAGAGACGTGATCTTCGACGAGACTGCAATGCTTCAGAAGAGGAGTCTTGAGACTCAACCAGCAAAGCAAACGGATCATGGTGTCAGAAGTGAGGTGGAGATTCAGGCGGAGTCTCCAAAGACCTCAGAGGTAACAGAGGAAGAGATTGCTGATGAGGCCACAATTCCTGAAGACGGTGATACTGAACAACCAGCAGAGCCACAACACAACATAGCCACGGGCAGACAAAGAAGGCAAATTAAACCACCGGTACGTTATGGTTATTCTGATATTGCCTATGCATTAACTATAGGTGATGAGGTGGAGATGGATGAGCCTTCATCCTATTTTGAGGCGATGGCTAGTGCTGAGTCATCACAGTGGCTAGAGGCTATGAGTGAAGAAATAGAATCACTCTATCGAAATTAGACATGGGAGTTGGTCAAAGTATCCAAAAGTCAGAAAATTGTCAGATGCAAATGGGTCTACAAACGGAAAGAGGGCATTCTCGGTGTAGAGGCAGCCAGGTTCAAGGCGAGACTTGTTGCGAGGGGGTATACTCAACGAGAGGGCATCGACTACAATGAAGTGTTCTCTCCTGTGGTAAGGCATACCTCTATTCGTGTATTACTTGCATTAGTTGTTGCACAGGATCTTGAGCTGGAGCAGCTAGATGTGAAAACGGCATTTCTTCATGGTGAATTGGAGGAACAAATTTACATGAAGTAGCCTGAGGGATTTGCTATTCCAGGTAAGGAAGACCATGTTTGCTTATTGAAGAAATCCTTGTATGGATTGAAACAATCTCCTAGACAATGGTATAAGCGTTTTGATGCTTTCATGACTAGTCAAGATTATTCGAAAAGTCAATTTGATAGTTGTGTTTATTTTAGGAGATTGGAGGATGGGTCTTTGATTTATTTGCTATTATATGTTGATGATATGTTAATAGCAGCTAAACATATGTCTGATATTGATGTGTTGAAGCGGCAGTTGAGTGCTGAGTTTGAAATGAAAGAATTAGGTGCTGCTAAGAAAATATTGGGTATGGAAATTTTGCGTGACAAAGCTGCAGGAACGTTGCGTTTGTCTCAAAAGAAATATATTGAGAAGATCGTGGCACGTTTTAATATGCAGTCAGCAAAATCTGTAAGTACTCCTTTAGCCGCACATTTCAAACTTTCAGAAAAGTTATCACCGCAAACTGAGGAGGAGGAGGAACATATGTCCCGTGTTCCTTATTCTAGTGCAGTTGGTAGTATTATGTATGCTATGGTATGTACTAGACCTGACATTTCACAGGCTGTAAGTGTTGTCAGCCGTTACATGAAGCACCCAGGTAAGACTCATTGGGAAGCCGTGAAATGGATCCTCAGATATCTAAAGGGGACAGCAGACGTCGGCATTATGTATCGGAGGAACGTCAATGGCAATGAGACCACAGGGTACGTGGATTCAGATCACGCCGGTAACTTGGATGATCGCAGATCGCTAGCAGGGTACGTGTTTACACTTGCAGGTGGTGCAATAAGTTGGAAAGCGTCTTTACAAGATGATGTTGCATTGTCTTCAACTGAGGCGGAGTACATGGCACTAACCTTTGTTGCAAAGGAGTCGATATGGCTAAGGGGTTTGCTCTCGGACCTTGGACTGGAGCAGAAAAGTGTCACCATACACTGTGACAATCAAGGTGCGATATATTTGGCTTATAATCCAATATATCACGAGCGAACAAAACATATCGACATCAGGTACCATTTCATCCGAGATGTCATAGCGAAGGGTAAAATTGTTGTGAAGAAAATAGCAACGGCGGAGAACCCAGCAGATATGATGACGAAGCATGTTCCTTCAGCAAAGCTCGAGCTCTGTATGAGCTCGATTGGCGTCTGTAGAATATGAGCGCCCATCGGGGCGTTGGGAGAGCCGAGCATGGAAAATAATCACTATAACTTGGCCTCAAACGTTGAGCCAAGGTGGAGAATTGTTATATTGTGTCTCAAGTTTGAGCCCGTTAGATTAATACGCATAAGTTTGGCCAAATAACAAAGTTCAAGGGAGACTTTGTGATGTCTTCGAATTTTCTTGTTCCGGCATTAATCCCATCTCTTCGTGCGTATACGTAGAAGGAAGAAGCCAAAAGCTGCATGGGGTTTTATTCTTCAAGCATGCAAGCAAAGGAAGGGATCAACAATATTCTATATTAAATAAAGAACCCACCACCATGCACGTAGAAAATTGGTCAACACTTGTAGGCGCCGAATTCCCTCTTTCACGGTTTCTCTTTTGTGGGTTTCTCTTGTTATTTTATTGATAAAGAAAGAGGGATGGCAGAATAAAGAAAGAGAGAAGGCAGAAGCTACTCTACGTGTGTGTCAGTGCATGATGGTCATACGCTTGCTTCTCTCCATGAAGAAGAAATTCGAAGACGGCCGCCCACCTCAGCTCACGGTTATCTTCAAGGATCATAGGCGCACGTTTGTTGACTCTCTTCCGCCTCATTAAATGCTTGCCCATGCACATGCACGATCTGCATGCATGCCCGAAATATATGGTGGGCGTTCGGTGCCGATTGCGGCTTGTCTTGTGGGCGCCTGCGCTGCAGCATTTAATGAGGCCATTTATTTTCATTTGTCTTGTTCTCTGCCCTTCTCCCTATATAAAGAGAAGACGTCCGAAGATGCAAGCAAGAGCAAACAGAAAGAGCTCGAGAGAGAGCGAGAGAAAAGAGCTCGAGAGAGTGTGAGAGAAAAGAGCTCAGAGAGGTTTGTGCGGAGTCGAGTCCAGTGAGTGAGTTGAGTTGTTAAACACCGTGGGTATTGGGTGTATAGTAGGGCTGGGAAATACTTGAGTGCATATGTGATTGTAATCCTGTAATTCTCCGATTTGTAGTGGATTGATTTGCTGGCTCTCCCCGTGGATGTAGGTTCCGACATTCGGACCGAACCACGTTAATTTTTTTGGTGTCCTGTCTTTTTATTGTTCCTCATTTTATTTCGATCGATTTCTATAGCTCCCGACATAATTGCAAATACACGATCCGCTTCCGCCGCGATGCCGATTATTTCCAATTGTATCTTTCATTTGTCAAGTACGCCCGTTCCATTCAAATTTTATTGAAATCCTTGTCTTACTACATTGTGTAATCCAGTACTATCCTCCAAATCAGTTTATTTTATGTTACAACATCAGAGAGAGCTCCTGCATGTCTTATTCATTACTAGACATTCCTACTTTCCTTTTTGATGTGTACTGTGTCTCACTCACGTCCAGTTTCTTTATGATGTCTCTCATGAATGCCTTAATCTTAAAGTTCCCGAAAAAGTTCTATTGCTAAAAATATTGGTTACCGTATTTAGCATTTAGTAGGGAACTCTTTTTTTTTTTTTTTTTCACAGTGGTGGACTTTGATTGATGTATCTTGTGCTGCATCATGAGATGTGAAAGGAGTCTGATGGAGGTTGGAAGAGGGAGATTGTATCACAAAAAAGGCAGGTTATTAAATGTGCAAGATTGATGGAATTGATCGAGTATCTAAAAGACTGCTAATATTGGTTTTTGCCATTAAAGATATGTCTCGAGTGATGATTTTCACGTTAGTCATACATTTCTAGAAAAATATAGTCCCAAGGCAAATTATATTGCGTTCCGATTTCCTTTGTTAGTATGATATTTAACTCCACATATGGTCCAATTTGTAGACATGGAGAGGCCTCGTGTATTCGAATTGGAAAAATTTTTAATGTCAACTTGCTTCAAGCTCTCCCTAGACACAGACAAAAGCAAAACCATAAGCTCCACATTGGACCTTATGTTGTTAATTTTTGGCTTAACACCCTAAAAAATAAAAAATCGATATAATTGTGATAAATTTATTTTAATTAATTTATTAACCATTAAAAATCTCAAACTGACTTTCCTTGGAAAAATGCCACATATATACTAATTTAGAATTTTTTTTCGTGATATTAATCCTTAATTTTTGTTCCCGAGGTGTTCCGTATTTTGTGTAGGTTTTTCAACGGTCTCCTCCGTCTCCGGCCACCTCGAGCCTAACCTCCCCGTCTCCCTCCGCCGTCGCCACTGGTTGAGTTGCCAATGCCGAGTCTGAGGAGAGAACTGCCATGCGGAGTTGCAGATCTGCAAGTGGACCACTGTCGCTCGCGGCTGCGGCTGTGGATAAGCCGCTGTCAGAGGAGAGAACTGCCACGCGGAGTTGCTGAACTGCAAGTGTACCACCGCCGCTCGCGGCCGTGGATGAGCCGCTGTCAGAGGAGCCAGGGTTGTGGATCTGGAAGTCGTTTCTAGGGGTGTGTTGGTGGTGGGGACCCTGTAGGACATTCGGGGCCGTGTCATCCTGGACCGATTCCTGATTCCGGCACAAAGCGCACACATGCTCGACCGTACGATGCAAGTGCAGCGAGGCTGCCGGTCGGGGAGGACGGAACCCGTGGACGAAAAAAGACGAGGACCGTGGAAAGCAACACTAATGAGAAGAGATAGGGGAAAGAGCGAAAGGGGCACCGGACCAACAACGACATGAAAGAAGCCACCGACAGTGAGGCGGCGAGCACCATGAGAATGGGGAACGCTCGGGCACAACAATCGGGAGCCAACGATAGGTGAGCAACGAGCGCCAATGCGCAGTAGAACAGAAGAGAGAAAACGGCGAGAGAGATGGCGAGAGGGTGGGTCTCGAATGGGGACGCAGGTTTCCCTTGGAATTTCACCTGGACGAGGTTCACCAGCACGGGAACAAGAAGGGCGACAACGATGTTGAGGGCAGTGAGGCCGGGGGAATCGTTTGTTTGAGAAAAAACGGCCAATTGGGGTAGCCATTTTCAGAGGATTATCGAAATGAATTGAGCAAACGATGGCTAGATAGGGAAGCAGCACTGGGGCTGTCATTTTTATAGGCGAGGGGCAGGGCAGGGGCAACTGGAGTTGGGGTTGCACGAAGCCTCTTAAATCCTGTATTTCCCCTGTTTTCTCCTTTTTTGACCTTTTTGCCAGTGACAACCTACCCTGTATTTCCTCTGTTTTCTCCTCTCTTTTTTTCCTTTTTTTTAATTCTACTTCCTGTTCCCCCTCCATATTTTTTCTTTTAGATAAACAAAACCTATGGCAGTAATTATTATCAGCATATGTCAATGAGCTCTATTTGACACTTTCAGAATTTCTTCTCCCCAAATTGGGTGAATACTAAGGATACGCATGACAAAATTTCTAAAAAGAAATTGATTTTTAATTTTTATTTCAAAAATTGAGAAGTTAAAAATTTTAGTTTTTGATTTCTTCTTCAAATCTATTTTGAAATAGAAATTTGTTCCAAAAAATAGAAAAATTAAATTGCGTTATCAAACAATTTGCTCCAAACCCTGTTTCGGGATAAGAGAAACAGAAAAATAGATAAGTATAAATTTTATCACGCGCCCTAAATAATGGACCTCAAAATGGGACCATATTCAATAATTATTTGAATACTCGCTATTCTCGGCCCTTCTCGTGCCATATTGAATAATTATTTGAACATCCAGTGTTCTTGTCCCTTCTCGCAATAGGCTGTTTCCCCCTCAATTTACCAAATTCTCCTCTCCCCCCCTTCAATTTACCAAATTCCCCCCGCGTTTGCAGTGGGCTATTTCCCCTCTCAATTTACCAAATTCTCCCCTCTCGCAGTGGGCTGTTTCCCCCCCTCAATTTACCAAATTCCCACCCCCCCGGGTTGGAAAAAGCAAACTGAATATTAAATAGAACCCCTCATCCCCACTTCTGTTTCTAAAATTCTGGATTTTGAGTTAAGTGAATCTTACTTGACCGGTTTCTCATTCCTCTTTCAGCCAATCTTTGTTCTTGCATATGAAGGCATTATCCTTTGGCACGGAGACCAGGAGGCTCCAAATTTAAGAAAGTTTCATAAGCCTATGCTGCATTTTAGTCAATCTCTTGTCATAAAATAAAGTTGCTAACCCACATCCCATAATTCTTAAATTGATTTTTTTTATTGAATAAGAAAATTTTAGGATAGAATTATGAGTGAACCAAAGTTTGAAGGATTAAATCAGTTTAGAGAAAAGGCGTGGCTTCATGTGCCATCCGACCGACCGGATGGGGACTGGAGAGGGATTAAGCTGACGTCGAGCGTGGTCACGTCCTCAATTGTGGAATCGGTCGTTCCTCGATTCTCAAACCGAATATCTTCTCCACCTCCTGTGGCTAATTAGGTTGGCTTGGAAGTCAGTGTGTGCGTGTCTTGGGCTTAGCTTCACCATGGAGGCTTTTTGCAGGGGTTCATAAATAAGCCATGGGGGTGGCTGGCTGGTGCGAGAGGGTTTTTGCTTCAGGCCAGTGACAACCTTCCCTGTCTTTCCTCTGTTTTCTCCCCTTCTTTCCTTTTTTTCAATTCTACTTCCTGTTCCCCATCCATATTTTTACTTTTAGAAAAACAAAAACTTTGGCAGTAATTAATATCAGCATATGTCAATGTCAATGGGCTCTTTCTAACACTTTCTCTTTCTGACACTTTCAGAATTTCTTCTCCCCAAATTGGGTGAGCACTAAATAATGGGCCTCAAAATGGGACCACATTGAAGTATTCTTCGACGTTAGTGGACCTTGCGGTGAAAAAACTAGAAAGATGGAGAGAATCTTGGTTTTTATAATTTCTATATGATCGAAATTTGTTTTTAGAATTGAAGTAGTCTTCGACGTTTAGTTTTTTAGGCGTCAAGAAATTGCGACGAAGCTCCCTTCCCATCGGGGGCCCGCATTGGAGTTCTGTGCAGTATTTTCTCCCCGACGATGGCAGCGGTCCATCGCCTTGGCGATTGATGACGCGGCCAAGCACACCACATCAAAATATATCTCTATCCATGAGTGACACGTGTAGCCACGGATGGGTCCCGCCGGGACCGGTGTGAAAATTTTCTAGAATTTGGAGTTTTGGACCTTCCTCTCACCGAGGAAGAAGACTCTTCTCTCTCTTCTCCTTTTCAAAATTGGCTCTCTCTCTCTCTCTCTCTCTCTCTCTCTCTCTCTCGCCTTCGCTCCCCTACCACTGCATTCCCCGGCGTATCGCTGCTGCCTCTGCCTCCAGGAGCCCCGTTGGCGGCTGGAACATGGAAGCACCAAATTTCAGGTCGAAACTTGCACTGGTAATATTCTAAATTGCACGCCAAGTGTCTGCATAATTACCTCTTTTCCTATGCAGATCTTGACATGGTTCTGTTATGGAGGGTTTGATGGGTAAAGTTTCTGGTGTTGAGCTAATTGGGAAAACCATGTGAATGGACATCTTAATTTATAGGGTTAATATTTTGAAAAATTTCAAATCGGTACATATGTGATAAATTTATTCAAAATTAATTTTTTGATCACAGAAAACCTCAAATTGCTCTACTTGTAATAAATGTACCTCAAATGACTACAAAAACCTAAACTAGAACACATGTGATAATTTGCTCCCAAACTAATTTTTTTTATTGTCAAAAACCCCAAATTGATATATTTGTGACAAATATATCCTGCGTTAAATTGGATTAATAATACAAAAACCATGAAACCGGTACAACTATCATAAACAAAGATTAAAATCTCAAACTAGTATACCAGTTCAACTGTCACGTGTCATCTAACTCAACAATTTAATAATGAAATTAAAGAAAGCTAATAAAGTGTAAATTTGTCACAAGTGTACCAATTTGAGCAAATTTGTAAAAAATATACCGGTTTAGGATTTTTGGTAGTCAAAATATTAGTTTTTTTGTAAATTTATTATACGTGTACCAATTTGAGGTTTTTCAAGATATTAACTTTAACTTTTAAACTTTACCCAAAAAAAAACTTTAACTTTTAAATTGATTTGATGTGTAGACCAATCACAAAATGCCACATTACAATAGAAGTTCATGCTCTTGAAGTGCTTAGGGAGTTGAATCTTAGGGCAAGTATGATAACTATTCTATTTTTGTTTTAGGATAATTATTTTTATTCTAGGCTTATTTTTAGAATATAAATCCATTTGATGAGACAATTTTATTTTCTTATTTCTAAAACAATTTTTTGTCTAGAGATAGATTTGGAACAGAAATGAAGAGTAAAATTTGTTTACTTTTCTATTTCTAAAATTTACTATTGATCGACCGTCACCGTCTCGCTTGTCACCGTCGCCATTCACTACCACCGATTGCCGCCGCCGCCATTTGCTGCCCCTTGGGAAGGAAAAATTTTGTGTTCTATTCCAAGAATAAAAATTTTGTGTTGTTATCAAATATGAATTTTACTTAAAAACTCATCTAAAAATAGAAAAAGAAAAAATATTTTTCTCTTCCAAAAATCAATTTTTGGCCAAAATAGTTATCATTTACACCCTTAGCAAGTGACGTATGTTCTTATCTTAGTTGTGTTTTCCACAGTCTCAAGGGTTTGGCTCCGTAAGGTTCTTTCTTCTAACTTTGATAATACGGCCTAGCCTCTTTAGACTAAAAAGTGGGTAGGTACAATCCATCGAATCTATTCCTCTTTTTCTTATGCAAGTAGAATTATGTATTAGGTTCAAAAGCAAACTACGGAAAAAAAAAATGTCGAAAGATGGAGTACATAAGATGACCTTTGTCTAAGAGTTGTACCATGGTTTCTTTAATTCACTCAGGTTTCGAGCAATATAATGTGAGTTCTTGATAGTACCATGCACACGTGTTGCTCCATAGAACGATATAAGGCAACTGACCACTTAGCCTCAAATGTTAGTCTCCCGTCTCACCTTGCGATCTCGTGATTGAGGACGTGGCCGCACTCCACAACATAGGCATAATCCCTCTCCACTTGGTGAGCGACACATGGCGCCACGTCCCATAGGACAGATCTGAAAATTCTCTCTAATATTTCAAAATCTTGGGTCCAGTCACACGAAGAAGACTCTTCATCTTTTAAAAAATGGCTCCTCTCTTGCCTTCGCCCCCAATCCGCTACATCCCCCAATGCGTCGCTGCAGCATAATTAATAGACTGATTCATTCAACTATTGGAGTGTATTAATCCCCATCAAAATTTTGGCGACACAAAGCGGAAAGCTTCTTGAGTACGACTAAGAGAATGCAATAATTCATTGTTTTTTGACCTTTCAAGTATGTGTCACTTCCTATCTCACCTTAACAATTTCTGAACTTCTAAGTTGTATTTGCCTTTTTGTGTAAACTTATGTTGAGAGAAAAAATTTTATGAAGCATTAAATCCTTTGCTAATATCTTGCAGACAAAGTTAGAGAGGTGCTGAAGCTTGTGATTAGGAAATGGAAGATCTTGCTAACCTACCAATTGTAGAGCAATCACTTTTCACGTTTGGCAAAGGATACAACTATGCTACAACTTTGGAAGGTTCTTCAATAGTAAAGGAAGTGGCATCGATGCACAGTGAAGGAATACTTGCTGGTGAAATAATGGTCTTCTAGCTCTAGGATGAGAGTCTTCCCATTGTAGTGATTGCTACTCAGATGCTTGCTCCAGGTTAGCTTTTGTCTTACAGGTTTACTCGCATCTGTGAAATCTTTATTTGTTCTAAATCTGAATTTGTCAATGTTAACATCAGGCGACAATCGGTTATTCAGCAACTCGATGCTCACAAAGGATGCCTAATTGTCATGTGATTGAGGGGGGATGCAGTAGCTGTCTCTTGGTGGAGCATGCAGAGTCATTGAAGTTCCTTAGGTGGAGGACTGTCTTCAGCCTGTGGTCAATATAGTTCCTTAGGTACAGAGTACTTCCAATAGTTTTCTATGATTGCCAAGATGCAATATCTTTTTTTTCCTTTACTACCGAATGCGTCGTAACTTGCTGAAGATGAAGCTATGATGTAGATGAGGTGGAGCTGGATGGGAGCATCTAGCTTTCTGTTTCCTTGATATGTTTTATGCTCTTGGTGTTTGTTTCATGAAGAATTCCAAAATTCTCTCTATGATATGGTGTTTAGTTCTAAAAGAGAGCATTGTTTTAAGTCTTAACATAAACAAAAGAAATCAATCTTATTGATTGAGCCGTGACATCTTGCTTGGTTATTTATTCATTGCGAATAGAGTATTTTCATATTCTTGTTCTTCCTTTCAAGTAGTCTATTTCATTTTACTAGATATTGCTAATTCGTTGGACATGAGATACTTTTTAACATTTGTGGCACAATTGTTGACATATCATCTCACGGTCCTGAGAAGATACAATGTCGACCAGCCTAGGGACCTCGCAAAGAGTGTGACAAAAAAGTAGAAGCCTATTAAGAGATTTTTCGATTGTGTTTACCCGGCGGTGAAATTATGCCATGAGAATATAAAGCATCTTTCTAACTCATAGTATACACTATGCTGATTACTTGTACTTTATTGAATGACAGCCCTTGCAAGATCTTTCTTTATGATCAACTAGGAAAAATTGTCGTAATCCACCTTCTTGCATGTTCACAGCTTGTTATGCATTTACCTATCAATCAGCCTCGAAGTGTTGTACTCATGTACCTAAACATTGTTTCATGATTGGCATGACGACGACGACTACAATTTAGTTTCATCAGGGATGCTATGAAACTCAGAGCAATATGATGTTCATTAATGTTCATTAATGCTTTCGTCTTAAAGGGCACGAAAAAAGTTCTATTGCTGAAAATATTAGTTATCGTATTTAGCAGGAGTAGAGAACTCCATTTTTTTTTTTTTTTTTTTTTTATGGTGGACTTTGAAATATCTTTTGCTGCATTATGAGATGTAATAGGAGTCTAGTAGAGTTTGGAAGATGGAGATTGTGTCACAAAAAATTCGGGTTATTAAATGTGCAAGATTGATGGAATCAATTAGGCGTTTGAGATTGTCGATATCGGTTTTTGCCGTTAAAGATATATCTTGAGTGGTGATTGTTGCATCAATCATTCAAACTGAAAGTTAACTCCAAGTCGATACCATTCCTAGGAAATATAATTCGAGGCAAATTGTATCATGTTTTGATTTCCTTTGTCAGTATAATATTTAACTTCATATATTATATAGTCCAATTAGTAGACACAGAGAGGTCTCATGTATTCGAATGGAAGGAATTTCAATGTCCGAGTGCCTCAAAGAAGTCAATTTTATTAATTAATAAAATTTTGAATATACGATTCGGCTCTCCCTAGACACCAACAAAAGCAACATCAAAAGCTCCTACCGGCGCCGTTGATGGTTGTCCAACGCAATATTGTTATTTCTCTTCCTGACTCGTGTTTCACTTTCCAAGAAAAAACATTCAGTGGTTTGCGCGTTTTGTCAACTTTGACTAATTACAATTTGACCCATCTATACTGACGTGAATTTAATTAAACAAAATAAAAATTTCAGTCCTCCCACATCTACAGTCCAGCTCACTTTTCTCCCACATCTACCGATATGGTTATCCTCCATGGCCGTCGGCGCTTCCTCCTCCATCATAGAGCACCACCTCGTTCGGCCAGCATCCACATTGCTTCCGGCGTCACGTGCAGTCGACCCAAGCTACCCCTATGCTTGCGGTCGGCTCAGTCCTTGCCTGTTCAGATCTGGACTGGAGTCGTGCGTCCAGATCTGCAAGCCTCGCGAGCCATGCTCGTCCATGGCTCGCGAGGCTTGTCCATGGCTGTGAGCCTTGACGGCGAGCTCGAGGTCCATTCGCCATGAACTGCGCTCGGTCGTCGGCAGGGCTTCAGATCTGGACTGATTGGGTCATGCTTGGGAAGAAAGCATGGCTTCCGCTCCCTCTGCTTCAGATTTGAACTGAGGTCGTGCTTTCTTCAACAGTGGATGGCACTCAAGGCATGGCTCCCAAATCTGAAGCCGCCTGCAGATTTGGCCATGACTGCTCGTCCACGACAGTGATGGGCAAGGTCGAGATCCCGAAGACCATGGACGGAGCTCACATATCAAGAAGAAAAGCAGAGGAAGTAGGCGTCCAGGCTGTCGGACCATGGACGGAGCTCGCATATCCCGACGGCCATGGACGCCTGAACGCGATGGATCAACGCCGACGATTTCGGCCATGGACGGGCTAGACTCGAGATCTGGAGAACGACGAGACGAAGAAAACAGGCTCGGCTTGAACGCAGTGGTGGTCGGCCTGTTCATTGCGCCGGCGACTCCGCCGGTGGTAACGGCGGAGGAGGAGCGGAAGTCCGCGGCTATGGATGGAGGAGGAAGAGAGAGCATAGGTGAAGGAGAGAGAGAAGATTTTCACTTAATTTGCATGACATTAATATGTGAACATGTGTCAAAATATCATCGGACATTACGACTGAAAAAATATATGCCACGTATGGTGGCCACATCAACAGTCCATTCTCATTACGAGAAAATAGTAAAATTCCTACTCACTCCCACATAATATCTAGGGTTTCTCGTCTGAGAATATTTTCCCTGGGTTTCTTATTCTCCTACATTTTCCCCTGCTCACTTCCACATATAGGAGTCTCAGTTACCCAGTCCACCTCACTCTTCTTACCCATCTACACTTTCTCCTCCGTCTCCGGCCATATCGAGCCTAACCTCCTCGTCTCCCTCCGCCACCATCGCCACCGGGGGAGTTTCGGACGCCGAGTCCAAGGAGAGAACTGCCGAGCGGAGTCGCAGATTTGCAAGTTGAACACCGTCGCTCACGGCCGTGGACGAGCAGCTGTGACTGGAGCCACGGTTGCAGATCTGGGAGTCGTTTCCTGGGGTGTGTTGGTGGTGGGCACCCCGTAGGACATCTGGGGTCGTGTCAAACTGGACTGATTCCCGATTCTGGGGCGCTTCAGCCTTCACATGCTGGCGTGTAAGAGGCAAGAGTGGCGGGGCTGCCGGTTGGCCAGGATGGAACAGGTGGACGAAAACAGACAAGAGGACCATGGAAAGCAACACTAATGACAAGAGATAAGAGAAAGAGTGAAAGGGGCGCCGGACCAACAACGACATGAAGGACGCCACCGAGAGTGTGGCGGCGAGCATCATGAGGATGGGGAACGTTCGGGCACAACTGTCGGGAGCCAACGACAGGTGAGCAACGAGGGCCAATGAAAAGTAGAACAGAAGAGAGGAAACGGCAAGAGAGGTGGCGAGAGGGTGGGTCTCGAATGGTGATGCTTTCCCTTGGAATTTCACCTCGACGAGGTTGATCAGCACGGTGACAAGAAAGGCGACAATGGTGTGGAGGGCAGGGAGGTCAGGGGAACCTCGGGCGTTTGTGTGGGGATGACCGCCGGTCCGCATCGTGGTGGGCTTCTGGAGGATCTCGTAGTCCTATGTAGAGGATGATTATTTAAATGATCAGAGAAAGGGATGGCTAAGAGGGGTTTTATAAGGTCGAAGTGGGTCGAGTCCTGCGTGGGAACCCGTTTTGGGGGTGGGGACAGTGGCTGGGGAAGCCGAAGCCGAAACTGGGACAACCCGTGGGAACTGGGAACCCGTTCATGGGGTGGGGTGGGTAGGGGACAGTGGCTGGGGAAGCCGAACCCGAAACTGGGACAACCCATGGGAACTGGGAACCCGTTATTGGGGGAAGCCGAAGCTGAAACTGGGACAACCCGTGGGAACTGGGAACGGGGGGGGGGGGAAGGGAAGCGGGGTAGGGTAGCTGGGGTTTTATAGGGTCGTAGTCACTAGTCAACTATAAAGCACCAACGCTTTTTAAGAGCTTTCGTGTCGTGTCGGACATTTCAACACGTGTCCAACACTCTCTAACATTCTCGGACACTCGATCAACATGTGTCAGAAAATCCGACACTTGGTCAACTTTCCCGATACTCTCCGACACTTGAGTTGGAATTCTAATATACGAGTTTCCGATATCGATGTCAATTTTAAAAATTCAAAAAAATGAAAGGTCAATATATTTATTTTTATCGAAAAAATAAAAATAAAACACAATTATTTTAATAAAAATAATAAAACACTTAGGCGCGTTTGGCTGCACCCTATTTTGTTCCTAGGAACAAAAATTTCTGTTTTTTTGTTCCGGGAACAAAAAAAAACAGAAACGCGTTTGTGTGCGTTTGTTCCTTTTTGTTCTTTTGTTCCAGGAACAAAAACAAAAACAGAAACAAGAAACACAAATTTTGTGTTTCTTGTTTCGGAACACAAATCGAAACACTTCTTTTTTTTTTTTTTCTCTTATTTTCTTGTTCTTCTTTCTTTTGGCCGGTCGCGGCCTCGGCCATGGCCGGCGACCGGCCGACGAGGGCGGCGGCCTCGCCCAGCCACGGCGAGGCTCGCCGGCCGGCGAGGTCGGCCTCGCCGGATCGGGCGAGATCGAGCTCGCGCGTGCCGGGCGAGGTCGGCCTCGCCATGGCCGGGCGAGCTCGAGCTCGCCCGGATCCGGCGAGGCCGAGCTCGCCCGGCCGGCCGGCGAGCCTCGGCCTCACAGGCGTGGCTCGGCCTCGCCGGATCAAGGCGAGGCCGACCTCGCGCCGGCCGGGCGAGCTCGATCTCGCCCGGATCCGGCGAGGCCAAGCTCGCCCGGCGGCCGGCGAGCCTCGGCCTCGCTGGCGGTGGCCGCGAGGCCGCGCCTCGCCGCCCGGCCAGGCGGGCGAGCTCGGCCTCGGCGGCCGGTCGCCGGCCAAGGCCTTGGCCGGCGACCGGCCAAAAGAAGAAAAAAAAAATGAAAAAGAAAAATAAGAAAAAAAATAGAAAAAATAAAAGAAATAAAAAAATTATCCAAATTTACCAAACATGTTTCTATTTATTTTTTGTTAGAACAAGTTTACCAACACACGCTTTTTGTTCAGAAATTGTTCCCGGAACAGAAACACTTTTTTCTATTTACGTTCCCCGGAACAATTTTTAAACGAAACGTTACCAAACGCGCCCTTAGTATTCTCTTCGACTCCTACTTCCCGTGATACACAATTAATCTCTTAATTTTTTTTTCTCATCTTCCAACATATCTAACATGCGAGTCCAGAATATGGATAGCTTGTTTTTTCTCCAAGTTTTATGAATTATTGAAATAGAGTTGAATTTGTCAAATTGAAACAATGAATGATATTAATAAATGGCAGATTAATTAGTGTAAATTCATTATAGGCTTTTTTAATTATTTATTTATTTATGAATTCGATTCAAATTAATTTGATTGAAATAATCATAAAAATGATAATTTATTATGTATATGTCAAAATATATATTTAATATACAACGTATCTTAACATGTCGGAATTCTCTCTATTTTTATAAACGACATGTTGACATGTCATGTTGTGTCATGTCGCGTGTCAGTATCGGTACTACTTAGCTAGTCAGGGAGGGGGCCGAGACAATTTCTAGCTTCTGCTTGGGGACTCGACTACGGGCCGGACAATTCTTGGGCCAAGTACCTCCAACGCAAGTGTCTCGGCGTGAGCTCTTCAACCATGAAAGATTGAAGACTCCCAAGCACGAGAGTTTGAATACCGAGCCCAAAATCGAAGATCATTGTGAGATGAAAGGGAGACTCTCTTAAGAGTAGGAACAATTGAAGAAAATCAATCTTGATTTTTCTAATTTTTACCCAAATATCATATCTAATAAGATGCCGTTTGGGCTAATATAAAAATTCATCTCAAAAAAAAAAAATTTTGGTTGTGAAATTTTAGGAAAAAATTTATAGTGATGTCATGAAAGCCACATCACTAAGGACGATTGGATAGAAAGTTAATGGTTGCGAGTTATAAGATTTAAGTAAAAGTTAGTGATTTTGTTATAAAAAAAATTTAAAAAAAGTATCAAATTAGGATTGAATCTAAAGTTGATGGGTATTTATAAGAAAAAATAATTTAAGATAAAATTAAAATAAGATTAAAAGTTGAGAGTTTTTTATGAGATAAAAGAAAATTTGGTATAGAAATTTCGTAGAAAATTTGATTGTATTTCTCAATTTTCCCTAATTTTGGGTCTCCCTCTGGTCGTCGAAGACCCTCCTCTCGGTCGTCATCTCTGTCGTCATCGAAGAAACTCCCTCTCTTCTCCTTTTCAAAATTCGCTCTCTCGCCTTCACTCCCAATCTGCTGCTTTCTCCAACGCATCGCTACTGCCTCCGCCTCCCCGTCGCCTCCGGGAGCCCCGTCGGTGGCCGGAATACGGCAGCACCAAGTTTCCCACCGAACTTGCACCGGTATTTCTAAATTGCATACCAAATGTTCGTGCACAACAATCGGGAGCCAACGACAGGTGAGCCACGAGCGCCAATGCGCAGTAGAACAGAAGAGAGAGAACGGCGAGAGAGGTGGCGGGAGGGTGGGTCCCGAATGGGGACGCGGGTTTCCCTTGCCCTTGGAATTTCACCTGGACGAGGTTCACCAGCACGGGAACAAGAAGGGCGACAATGATGTGGAGGGCAGTGAGGTCGGGAACCTCGGGCGTTTGTGTGGAAATGACCGCCTGGCGGCATCGTCGTGGGCTTCTAGAGGATCGGTGGTCCTACGTAGAAGATGATTGGCTAGAGCAGGAAGCACATCCGACACAGGGCTTCGCACTTGGACCGCGCGGGGGGTAAATGTGGGCTCTGGTCAACAAGTTTCCCAGTGGTCACGGACCCACGGTGGGCAATTCTTGCTTATCCGCATTCGGCCCCCTTTGACGGAGGGACTTTCGATTTGCGAGCAACTTCGTGGGCGAGTTGCCTTTCAGGCTTTCACCTCGTCATTAGCATCTTTCCTCTCCATTTTCCACTCGGTGGGGTGACACCTGAAGCCACCCCTTACCAACATAGAATTAAAATTCTCTCTAATAGGCTTAATATCCTACAAGATACCTAACTTTAGATTTCCTCCCAATTCTATCACAGAGAATGAGGGAGGGTCCTACCCACTTCGATCTCACCGAAGAGGAAGAGTTACCGAGACAGCAACAGACCCCGATTCTCTCTCAACCACATCACTCTCCACCATCTACCCCACAGGGTGTGGGTCAACAACCGGAGAAAGAAATAATCGAGGAAGTAGACCCTGTAAGAACTCAAAAACCCTATTTTATTTACAAGCTCTATCGTGCTTTGAAGAGCACTGGGTACTCCATTTGAACTATGTAGATGATTTCCTTAAAGACAAGGGTTATGGAAATGAGTATGTCTTTTTGCGACGAATGGAGGATTTGGGAATTGCTCCCAAAGGAAAGGCTGAGGAAGCACTTGCGAACATTCCAAGTGACCCTTGTGTAGGAGGATTGAATCCCACTGACGGGAACGATGATGATAAACTGTTCAATGAATTTCAACCGAGGATGGGTGTTGCTGCAAAGGCTAAGGGAAAAAGAACGGAGTTGTTCAAATCAAAGAAACAGGAGAATCTGTTCTTCAAACTATTACAACGTGGGGTGATAAACCCCAGGAGCGTTGATTTTGACTTTCTGGATGCCATCAATGTGAACTTGAGGGAAAAGTTCAATCTGCTTTAACTTGAGCAATTTTGCTTCGACACCACAGATGGCTATGCACAATTGACAGTATATTTCTATTCAAATCTCAGCTTTTTAGATGCGAATAGAATATCCTTTAGTGTTCGAGACCAAAACTATGTAGTAGATGTGGACATGCTGGCAGATATAATTGGGGTTGAAAGAGGACGATATTAACCGGTTAAGGTTTCAATTGCTCGTACCTCACTGGAGCTCGTCAAAGACAGGAATGCAGAAGGGAGAATTACCTACGAAAGAATGTGTACTGTGTCTTATTCATTACTAGACATTTCTACTTTCCTTTTCGATGTGTACTGTGTCTCACTCATGTCCAGTTTCTTTATGATGTCTCTCATGAATGCCTTAATCTTAAAGTTCTCGAAAAAGTTCTATTGCTAAAAATATTGGTTACCGTATTTAGCATTTAGTAGGGAATTTTTTTTTTTTTTTCGCAGTGATGGACTTTGATTGATGTATCTTGTGCTGCATCATGAGATGTGAAAGGAGTCTGATGGAGGTTGGAAGAGAGAGATTGTATCACAAAAAAGGCAGTTTTATTAAATGTGCAAGATTGATGGAATTGATCAAGTATCTAAGACTGCTAATATTGGTTTTTGCCATTAAAGATATGTCTCGAGTGATGATTTTCACGTTAGTCATACATTTCTAGAAAAATATAGTCCCACGGCAAATTATATTGCGTTCCGATTTCCTTTGTCAGTATGATATTTAACTCCACATATGGTCCAATTTGTAGATATGGAGAGGCCTTGTGTATTCGAATTGGAAAAATTTTTAATGTCAACTTGCTTCAAGCTCTCTCTGGACATAGACAAAAGCAAAACCATAAGCTCCACATTGGACCTTATGTTGTTAATTTTTGGCTTAACACCCTAAAAAATAAAAAATCGGTACAATTGTAATAAATTTATTTCAAATTAATTTTTTAACCATTAAAAATCCCAAACTGACTTTCCCTTGACAAATGCCACATATATACTAATTTAGAATTTTTTTCATGATATTAATCCTTAATTTTTCTTCCCGAGGTGTTCCGTATTTTGTGTAGGTTTTTCAACGGTCTCCTCCGTCTCCGGCCACCTCGAGCCTAACCTCCCCGTCTCCCTCCGCCGTCGCCACTGGTTGAGTTGCCAATGCCGAGTCTGAGGAGAGAACTGCCATGCGGAGTTGCAGATCTGCAAGTGGACCACCGTCGCTCGCGGCCGTGGATAAGCCGCTGTCAGAGGAGAGAACTGCCACGCGGAGTTGAAGATCTGCAAGTGGACCACCGTCGCTCGCGGCCGTGGATGAGCCGCTGTCAGAGGAGCCAGGGTTGTGGATCTGGAAGTCGTTTCTAGGGGTGTGTTGGTGGTGGGCACCCTGTAGGACATTCGGGGCCGTGTCATCCAGGACCGATTCCCGATTCCGGCACAAAGCGCATACATGCTCGACTGTACAATGCAAGAGCAGCGGGGCTGCCGGTGGGGGAGGACGGAACCCGTGGACGAAAAAAGACAAGAGGACCGTGAAGAGCAACACTAATGAGAAGAGATGGGGGAAAGAGTGAAAGGGGCACTGGACCAACAAAGACATGAAGGAAGCCACCGACAGCGAGACGGCGAGCACCATGAGAATGGGGAATGCTCGGGCACAACGATCGGGAACCAACGACAGGTGAGCAACGAGCGCCAATGCGCAGTAGAACAGAAGAGAGAAAACGGCGAGAGAGATGGCGAGAGGGTGGGTCTCGAATGGACGCGGGATTCCCCTGGAATTTCACCTGGACGAGGTTCACCAGCACGGGAAGGAGAAAATATTGGGTGGTCCGGGAGCTCCACGTCCGGCCACTCACGAGGTGCCGTGTGGAGGGGTGGGCCTTTTCGCTCTCTTCGAGATCTCTTCCCCTCTCTCTCCTCTTCCTAGCCTGCCGCGCGCTCTCTCCTCCTAGCCAGCACGCTCTCTCTCCTGTCAGAACATTTATTGCGGCTTAAACTTTTCTCTTTCTTTCTCAAACGAAGGAAAGAGATGCCCGTTCGTTCCTCTGTCCCTCTCCATTTCTTTCCTTTCGAAATTTGGAATCTGAAATTTTCCTCTCTCCGCGCTCGTTGCTGCTCCGCCGTGCATCAAGCGGCCGTTCCCCTGCCGTCGCCGACGAGCAACATTACGGCCGCCCCTACTCCGGTGCTCGCTCGCTTCTCTCTTCGGGCTCGTTGCTGCTCCGTCGTTCGTTTTGGCGTTCCCGGGATCGCAGATGCAGCACGCGGAGGAGAAGCAGGCCTCTTCGAGCTCCCCTCAACGTCGGCGGCGTCGCCCGCCGAGCGAGACCCCCACACACCGGAAGGCTCGGAGGCTCGGTTGCTGCAGAAGAAAGGTTGAGCCCCTCCGCCTCCGCTGGTTGCTTCCATCGCCCCCACCCTGACGCCGACGCCGACGCCGCCGACGCTCCTCCGCCTCCCTCTCGCGACGTCCGCTCTGCTCTCTCTCTCTCTCTCCCCCTCCGCGAAGTCGTGCCTCTCTTCCAGCGAAACGCGATGCCGACGGCCCTCCACCTCCGCCTCCGCCGGTTGACTCCGTCGCCCTCGACTCCGACGCCAACGCCCCTCCGCCTTCCTCTCGCGACCTCCAGTCCGCTTTTCTTCTTGTTCCCTCGCCCTTGGCCTCCAAATGCTGATGTTTCCGGTAGCAGTAAGTTCTCCAAGGTAGTTGAGTATTTCCGGTTGGTGGGACGTGTAATGGCTTAAGCTCTTCAAGATGGAACGGCTTTTGGACCTGCCAATGTCTCCAACGTTCTATAAGCTTGTGCTTGTCTGATTAGTTATGGAAGTGTACTGTTATGCTTTGCCGATCATGGTCGCTGCATATGATTTTCATGCGCACTTCGGATACAGTTCATCTTCTCGATCTGGTTTAGTCTCTCTATTTTTTTTTTCCTTTCTTTTTTTAGTTAATTTATTTTTGTTTGTCCTCGTAAAGGACGTTGTTCTGGGACTAGACAAGCGCCTCGTTCAAGAAGCCTGCTGTGTCGTTTGTCATTTTGTCCCCTTTTGGTCTAATTTCGAGAGAAACCGTCCACATGGTCAGAATGCACTGCTGGATAGCGTCTTTTGGACTGGAATTCTGCTGTTTCTATTCCATTTTAGCCCCCTGATGTATCAGAAAAGTTCGATAATCCAAAGGGCTGCCTTTTATTCTTTGGCTCTCTTATCTTGGTGAAGTAACACAGTTACTTGGCTAAAATAAGGAAAAAGGAAATAAGAAGAGAGAGGTGGAAGCGTCGTGACAATGAAATTGGCCTTTGTTCAGTGTACTTTAATCGAGACAAATCTTATTGCTAACGGCCGTGGACATTATCTAAACTCGCTGCGAGTTGTTTTAATACCTGAGCTTCTGGGTGAAACTAGATATCCTTTGTGGGGCGAAAGTTTAACCTTATTGCTAATGATTGCTGGACTTAATCTAAACTCATTGAGGGGTCAAAGTCCATCTTTTCTCCGAGATTCTCTGAGAAATTAATTCAGCAAAAATACAAGATGAGAGTATTTCCGTTTCGAGCAGCATTAGGATTCCTTTTTGGAGATATACGAATGTTAAGCAGTGGTTTATATGTTCACTGTCAAGTTTAAATGCAGTTTTTGGATTGAAGGAAATATCATTACATAGACCATGCTTATTCACCTTGAATCCATTTGTACCATTGAATCTATTGCGCCTCATTTGTAAATTCTATCCCACTAGATTAAATACTGCATTTTTATATGTGTGCATGCATTACCCAACATTTCTTAACTTGGAACGTATTTTTGTGCAGGATTTTCCTCGTTTATTCTGTTAAACAAACCTTCTGTGTGGCTGTTCTACTTTGTTATATTTGTGCAATGGATTGTTTGACATCTCCATATTTCAAGTCTTGCTCTTGAATATCCCTCAACCAAGTTCAAGGAACTCACTGTTGATTATATTATCATCAGAGGTTGATGCCACAGACTTGAATTTGGAGGAATCTTTTCTTACTCATGCCGGAATAGCGCACACACGGTGGGCGACTCATGGAGAGCCTGCTCCTAGGAATGGTCATCCTCAGAGCTCTGGTGCTGAAAATGAATTTCTGGTTGTACACAATGGGGTCGTCACTAATCATGAGGTTGGTTAAGGCTTAACTGGCAACTATTTGGACTATAGTATACTTCTATTTATATTCGGATTGCATTTTGCTATATAAATGATGGAAACTTTCTTTCACCTTTGAGATGGGTTAGCTTTCAAATTTTGATGTAGGCCGAAAGTTCATCCTTGTCATTGATTATTGTAACATTACGACAATGTAATGCTTACATCTCCCGAGGTATTGCAGATCATATTGTGTGTTTGGATGATTTTATGCCATAAATCAGTTTATGCATCTTAGAGGTATTTAATCTAGACAACTACTTTTTCTTAGAATGTGAGTGAAGGCATAGCTGCTGACTAGAGGGAGAAGTTGATTCAATCAATGAAGCTTTATTTGATTGGTCTAGTAAGGGGTGTTATGATTAGGTCACATTAGTCATCATTAATAATAAACTGAGGCCAAGGCTTATCCTTCTGTCATATTATCATAGACCTTTCATCGAAGCCTTCACAAAGAACATGCAGATTCAAGTGTGTATCATTAGCAGCAAATGTCCTGTGTACCACAAGGAACCTTGTGACCGGCTGTGGACCTCATTTTATCCCAATGAGAAGCATTTTTAGAGACCAATGGTATTCTGTCTGTGATGATTCTGTAAAAGGGTGTACAATCTCAATGGTATTTCTCTCTAGCTTAAAACTAATGAAGAAATTTTGCCGGTAGATTCTTTTGAGGTTCTTACATTTTCATTTACACTTGCAGGTCTTAAACCAAACGCTAATTCAACATGGGTTCACATTTGAATCTGATACTGACACTGAAGTGATTCCTAAGCTTGCCAAGTATGTTTTTGATAAATCTAATGAAGATTCAGGTAATATCTTATATGCAATGAAGATCATCATTGCATTTTAATGAGCTTCTTACTGAGTTTGTGTGTGAAGAAAAGGAAACCTCAGTCAACACAATTTCATGTGACACTGAAATTAAAAAAGATGTTGAAGTTAATCATTTTAGATTTTTTCTTAACAATCTTCCAATTCAAGCTATACTAATCTATGGATTTTCAATTGAATCTTGTGTAACTATATGAAGGTTGTAGTTTCGGAAATCTGTTCAACTCCTTGTAAACACTAAAGAGCCATCTGATGGATAAAGCATCTGTGACATCTTTCATTGAAAGTATCATTTATGTATGTCAGGCCCATGTTGGCTCAATACTTTTCCCAACAAATGTAGGGCTTAAAACAAATTGTATTCGTGACTCATTTTCTTTCTGATGGGCCTCAGTAAATGGATACTTAATTCTGCAAAAGCATTTTAGCTATGAATGACATCATTTTGAGCAAAATTTGATTCTATTTCTACAATTGTTTGCTTGTAGTGAATTAACTGGCGGTATGGCCACCAATGGGATTGTGCTAAAAATATATACATATTCCACATAATTTGCTTTGTGTCTTGAAGTGTGCTATCATGTTACTTTACCCCAGAGAACAGTGTTCAGTGACATTATATTTATGAATGGTATATTATTTGGACTGCAGGTGACACTGTCCCATTTAGTCAAGTTGTTCTGGAAGTCATGAGGCATCTTGAAGGAGCCTATGCCCTTGTTTTTAAGAGCCGGCATTATCCTAATGAATTGATTGCTTCTAAGCGTGGTAGTCCATTGCTTCTCGGTGTCCAAGTAAGTTCCATTTAAAACTTGGGTGGTACTTGCAAATGAGTTACTTTTGATCACATCTCATGAATCATTTTCTATTTTCAATTGCTGTGTCCTTTCACCTTCACTAAAATATGTGCCGTTTGTGTTCTTCTAGAACGGAGTCTATTAACCATACTTCAATCAAATGTTTCTTATGATACAATGTTTTCTGCGAAGTGTTGAATAGCATCCATTTTGCTTGGTATAGACAGTATATTGAGTTTTTACTTTGGGTCTTAGAGTGCCTTGGAAATGGTAATCTGGATGCAAATTAATTTCCTATCAGAACCAAGAATTGGAATAGCATTGTTACTGCTGTCCACCATGGCACATATTTTTGATCTTGATACAATAAGTTTGAGAAAAGCATGTGGTTGTCTATGGTGCTGAACTCTTACTTCATTTTTAGGTTTCCATGATGCGTCAACTATAGCTTAGGCTTAGGACTAAGGAGTTCTTTTTCCGTATGTGCAGTTGTCCATTCCTCTGTGTATCTTACCTTTGCATTTTCCTTGTCAAAGTTCGTGTTTGTCTTGTAATTTATCATAATTGTAACATACTCATTAATTCATTCAGGAATTAACAGAAGAATCAAGCAAAGGATCATTGTTTCACGATGACAAGTACCCTTTGCAGAATGGGAATCCCAGGGAACTGTTCTTATCCAGTGATGCTAATGCTCTGGTGGAGCACACAAGAAAAGTTTTGATTATTGAAGATGGTGAAGTTGTTCATTTGAAGGTAATTACATAGTTGTTTTGAGGAAATTATGTGTATTCTTAGCCTTTATGGCATGGGCTGCCTTATCGGTCTCTTGATTTTATGTTTAATTGATCTACCAAATGTATCTTAGTTGTTAAGATTTTAGGGGTGGGGGGTACTTCAGTTTAACTTGAGTTCTATTGATTTCGTCTCAGTATCAAATTGTGAATATCCACTGGACTGCATAGCAACACAGTAAAATATGCTCAATATCACTAGTACTAACCACCTATTTAGTTGTACTGAAAACCTTTCGGCTTAATGTCACCAGAATTCTATTTGGCTTGACTCTTGCATATAGCTGAATAGCAGTTTTGTCCTTGTGCATTGGAGGAGCATGTTGCCCGCAATGGAGGTGAACTTTGTTGCGGAAAGTCTTGCTATATCACCTCAATCGAGGGCTGATAACTATGATCGTTTCTTTCCAGAGTATTTTAATAACACAGTACTCATGAGAAGCCGAATGCTGAATTTATTCTACTAATGCTGGTTGCATCAGGATGGAGGGGTATCTATCTTAAAGTTTGATGGTGACAAAGGAAAATACGGTGTACTTTTCAGGCCAGCATCTGTACAACGTGCACTTTCTGTTCTCGAGATGGAAGTTGAACAAATAAATAAAGGAAGTTGCGAACATTATATGCAGAAAGAAATTCATGAACAGCCAGAATCCCTAACAACCACAATGAGGGGCAGACTTACTGAAGATGAAGCTATGATGTAGATGAGGTGGAACTGGATGGGAGCATCTACCTTTCTGTTTCCTTGATTTGTTTTATGCTCTAAGTGTTTGTTTTTGCATTAAGAGTTCCAAAATTCTCTCTATGATTTGGCATTTAGTTCTAAACGAGAGTACGTTTTTAAGTCTCAACAAAAACAAAAGAAATCAATTTTATTGATTGAGCCTCCTACATGCTGATGCTCACAATTTTGATAGCCATACCAACATTCTTAAGACCAAAGAGTCGGGCCAGAAAAGGAAAGGGGGGGGGGTGACCTGGTGACAGGGGAGCCAGCGAGCGAAACCCCGGTGAACAGAAGCCGCGTTCTTGTGGAAATCAGGACAGGGCCGCTGGCAATTTGAGTTGAAAAAGAAATGGTTTTAATGCAATTTTTTTTTTCTCTTTATCATTCAGGAAAGACGAAGAAAGTTTCAGGATGGCAAACATTCTCTAAAATTTCTCTTAGACTCGAACCCATAGCTGATGATAGAACTAGATTACCAATCCTTAACTTTTTGAGGAATCCTTCATCAGTGGTGGTTGTGAATGATTGACTTTTTTTTTTTCAATCTTTTTGACCTTAGTTCCATATGAGCAAGGCGGAATTTTGCTATTTTTATTTGTTTATATATTCATTGCTTCTAGAGTATTTTCAGATTCCTGTTTTTCCTTTCAAATAGCCAGTAGTTTTTAACATTTGGGGTGCAGTTGTTGGCGTATCATCTCACAGTTCTAAGAGGATACAATGTCGACCAGCCTAGGAACCTCACAAAGAGCGTGACAACAGAGTAGAAGCCCACCAATAGATTTCTTCTGATTATGTTTACCCGGCAATGAAATGGATAATGTCATGAGAATGTAAAGCATCTTTTCGACATAAAATCTACATTCTGTTGATCATTTGTACTTGATTGATTGGCAGCCCCTTGCAAGATCTTTATTTATGATCAATTAGGAAAAATTGTCGCAACCCACTTTTTTGTGGGTTCCTGGCTCGTTATGCAATTAAATTACTAGTCAATTTGCCTCGAAGTGTCGCACTCATGGTACATGACCATTGTTTCATGATGGACATGACTTCAAGAACAATGTCATTTGGGATGCTATGCAACTTAGAGTAATATGTTGCTCATTATTGCCTTCATCTTAATGGTCACAAAAAAGTTCTATTGCTGAAAATATTAGTTATCTTATTTAGCATTTAGTGGGGAATTCCATTTTTCTTTTTATGATGGACTTTGATTAAAATATCTTTTGCTGCATCATGAGATGTAAAAGGAGTCCGGTGGAGGTTGGAAGAGGAAGATTGTATCCTTATTCGGGAAAATAGGATCGATCGAGTATCTGAGATGTGATTTGCTTCTTTAGTGTGACTGGTTTTGGGCATTACGTAGGTTTCTCGAGTGGTGATTGTCACGTCGGTTGTCCAACTGTTAGTTAACTCCTGATTTGTACATTTCTTGGGAAATAGTCTGAGGTAAATTGTATTGCATTTTGATTTTCTTTTTTAGATTGGTATTTAACTCCTGATATGGTCCAATTTGTTGACTCACATAGGCCTGTGTATCCAAATGGAAAGAATTTCAATATCAACTTGCTCTAGACCAGTTCATTTTATCAATTAATCATAAGTGGAACATATAATGTGACTCTTGCTAGATACCAACTAAAGGAAAATCATAAACTCCTATCGTCACTGTTATTCAATGCGACTCTCGCTAGACACCAACAAAAGCAAAACCATAAGCTCCTACTGTCTCTGTTAACGGTTGTTGAACGCAATGTTGTTATTTTTCTTCCCTACTCCTGTGACATTTTCCGGGGATGTGCTTGGGGTGGGCACCCTCTAGGACATCTGGGGCCATGCCAACCTGGACCGATTCCTGATTCCGGCACAAAGCTCACGCATCCATGACTGTACAAGGCAAGAGCGGTGGGGCCACCAGTCGGCGAGGACGGAATACCTGGACAAAAATAGATACAGTCTTGTGGTGAACCCTTACGTAAAGGTTTCGAGCGAGACGGCGCAAGAGGACCACGACAAGCAACACGAATGACAAGAGATAGGGTAATGATTGAAAGGGGCCCGGGACCAACACCGATGCGAGGGACGCCACTAAGAGCGTGGCGGCGAGCATCATGAGGATGTGGAACGGTTGGGCACCGCAAGCAGGAGCCAACGACGGATGAGTGAGGAGCGCCAGTGCGCTGTAGAACAGAAGACAGCAGACGGCAAGGGAGGTGGCAAAAGGGTGGGTCTCGAATGGGGACTCGTTTTTCACCTCGACGAAGTTGACAAGCACGGAAACAAGGGAGGCGAGAAGGGCGTGGGGGGAAGTGAAGCCAAGGGAACCTTGGACGTTTGTGTCGGGACGACGGGTGGTCGGCATTGGGGTCAGCTTCTTGAGGATACGGAGTCCTATGTAGAGGATGATTATCGAAATGATTGGAGAAAAAGATGGCCAGAGTGGGAAGCAGAACTCGGGGATTTTAAAGTCGAAGTCTAGGAAGGCCAGGCAGTTTCTGGGTTGTTGCTTGGGAACTGGACGACCCTCCCCACGTTCTGTCGTTTCTTTGGTCTGACAAAACCCCGTTGACGAGCGACAGCGACATTCCCTTTTGAGAGCGCATTTAAAGCGCCTTACGATCCCGCGAATGAGCACGTCGTCACGCCCTACGTCGGCATACTCGCTCTCACGGCGGGCGGACTGCGGACACGTGAAGCTCGCCTCGCCGAAACTGATCCGAAAATTTTCTCCAATAGGATTAATATCCTGAAATGATCTTTTGTCCCATAAAAGTCATCCAACTTTAAGTCCACTCCCAATTCTACCCTAAAATCTTTAAGCCCAATCTCAACTTTCTCCTTATCTTTTTTGTTTTATAAATCTATCTCCATTGACCCTTGGTCTAAAATTCTTGAGCGAATTATTCGAAGGGAGCTTCTCCAACATGGGCTCCTCGACCGCAAGAGATTGAAGACTCCCAAGCATGAGAGATTGAAGATCGAGCCTAAAATTGAAGATCCCTCATGAGATGGAAGAAAGACTCTTAATAGTATGAACAATTAAAGAAAGTCAGCCTAAATTTGTCTAATTTTTGCCCAAGTACAATATGCAATAAGATGCCATTCAGGCTGATATGAAAATTCATCTCTTTTAGGAAAAAAAAAATATAGCAATAACGTGAAAGGTAGCGTCATTAAGGGCAATTGGATGGAGGGTTAATGGTAGCAATTATGGATTCAAGTAAAAGTTTATGAATTTTTATAGGAATGAATATAAAGTTGGTGATTTTTTTATAAGAAAAAAACGTTTTAAGGTACAATTAGAACAAGATCAAAAGTTGAGGGCTTTTCATAAGGAAAAGAGTGGCTTGTGTTCTTATCTTGGTTGTGTTTTCCATGGTCTCAAAGGGTTCAGCTCCATCTTTCTCAAAGCTTCGATAATACGGCCTAGCCTCTTTGGACTAAAAAACAGGTGGGTGCAATTAGTTGAATCTATTTCTCTTTTCTTATGCATGTAGAATTATGTACCTGGTTCAAAAGCAAAAAAAAAAAAAAAAAAAAAAAAAAAAAAAAAAGACTTTTGTGAAAGAATTGAGCTGTGATTTCCCTAATTCGCTTGGGTTACCAGCAATAAAATGTGAGTTCTTTAGTACTGTTCACTCATTTTGTTTCATAGAACAGTATAGGGAGACGACCACTTAGCCTCCCACATTAGCCTCTTGCCTCACCTTGTGATCTTGTGATTGAGGGCATGGCCGCACTCCACCATATCAGCATAATCCCTCTCCACTCGGTGAGTGACACATGGAGCCATGTCCCACCGGTACAGATCTATACTCTCTAATATTTCAAAATTTTGGGTCTCCCTCTCGTCTTCTCTCTTCTTCTTTCCAAAATTGGCTCTCTCTCGCCTTCGCTCCCAATCCGATGTATTTTCTAGCTCGTCGTTGCAACATAATAAATACAAATTCATTCAACTATTGAAGTGGGTTAAGCCACATCAAATTGTGGCGAGACTGAGTGGAAAGCTTCCGAGTACAACTAGAAGAGAATGCAATAATTGATTGTCATTTTAACCTATCAGGTATATGTCAATCCCTATCTCACCCTAACAATTTCTGAACTTCTAAGTTGTATCTGCCTTTTCATCTAAACTTATGTTCAAAGAATTTTTTGTATGAAGCATTATATCCAGAGAGGTGCTGAAGCTTAGTGACTAGGAAATGGAAGATCTTGCTAAGCTACCGATTGTAGAGCAGTCACTTATGATGTTTGGCAGAAGATACAATTATGCTATAGCTTTGGAAGGTTCTTTAATAGTGAAGGAAGTGGCATTGATGCACAGTGAAGGAATACTTGCTGGTGAAATGAAACATGGTCCTCTGGCTCTAGTGGATGAGTCTTCCCATTGTAGTGATTGCTACTCATGATGCTTCAGGTTAGCTTTCTGTCGAACGAGTTTACTCGCATCCATGAAGTCTTTATTTGTTCTAAAGCTGAAGTTGTCAATGTTAACAGCAAATCACAGTCAGTTATTCAACAACTCATGCCCATAAAGGACACCTAATTGTGTCTCTTGGTGGAGCATGTAGAGTCATTGAAGATCCTCTGGTGGAGGATTGTCTTCAACCTGTAGTCAATACAGTTTCTTTCACAGGTTAAGAGTACTTCCAATAGTTTTCTAGGCTTGCCAAGATGGAACATCCTTTTTTCCTGCTTTACTGAATGCGTTATAACTTGCTGAAGATGAACCTATGATGTAGATGAGGTGGAGCTGGATGGGAGCATCTAGCTTTCTGTTTCCTTGATTTGTTTTATGCTCTCGGTGTTTGTTTTTGCATTAATAGTTCCAAAATTCTCTCTAGGATTTGGCGTTTAGTTTTAAAAGAGAATAGTTTTTTAAGTCTCAACAAAAACAAAAAAAATCAATTTTATTGATTTTTTTTTTGTCGGTCCTACTCTTCTCCTATTTTAATTCTCACTCTTAGACTTTTGCCCTGCCTCCTTGCAGGGCGTGGAAGTCGAAACCCACGCTTGAAACTTAATTCATCCTCACCCCAACTCTCCTTGAGAAGGTGGAGATTCAAACCCCCCACCTCCCCTTTCATGTTGGAAGGGTGGCCACTAGGCCAAATGCTAGTAGTTAATTCATTGCTTATAAAGTATTTTCACATTACCATTATTCCTTTCAAATAGCCTATTTCATTTTAGTAGATTATCTAATTTGTCGGACATGAGATAATTTTTAACATTTGGGTTGCAGTAGTTGGTGTATCATCTCACGATCCTAAGAGGATACAATGTTGACTAGCCCATGAACCTCGCAAAGAGTGACGATAGAGTAGAAGCCCAATAATAGATTTGTTCTGATTGGAATAATCCCGTAGCAAAATGGATTACGTCATGAGAATGTAAAGCATCTTTCTGACACAGAGTATGCATTCTATTGATCACTTGTACTTATTGAACGGCAATCCTTGCACGATCTTTATTTATGATCAATTAGGAAAAACTCTTGTAACCCACCTTTTTTGCGTGTTTGCGGCTTGTCATGTATTTACCTATCAATCTGCCTCAAAGTGTCATATTCATGGTATCTTAACATTGTTTCATGATTGACATAAGAGTGATGACTAATGATTGACATAACAATGATGACTACAACTTAGTTTCATCAAGGATGCTATGCAACTTAGAGCAATACATTGTTCATTAATGCCTTCAATTTAAAGGTCAAGAAAAAGTTCTATTGCTGAAAATATTAGTTATTGTTTTTAGCATTTAGTGGGAAACTCCACTTTTTTATGGTGTACCTTTGATTGAATCACCGTTTGCTGCATGAGATGTAAAAGGAGTCAAGTGGAGGTTGGAAGAGGAAGATTGTATCCTTTATGGGGAAAAATGGGAAAATTGTCCAAAAAGTCCTAAACCTATTATACTTCTGCCAATTCAGTCATAAACTTTTTAATTTTGTCAATTCAGTCCTAAACCTTTTTCACTTTTTGCCGGTTCAGTCCATTTGGCTAATTTTGGCTGGAAAATGCTAACATGGACGCTGGTGGTGCCACATAGGACCATCAGCGCTGACGTGGACAATTTTTAATAATATTTTAATATTTTTTTGAATTTTTTTCTTTTTTTCCCTTTTTTTTCTTTTTGGCTTTTTTTCTTCCCTTTTCCAATGGCCGGCCACCAGCCACAACCAGCCGGCTGGCCTCGCCCGCCACAGGCGAGGCTCGGCCGAGCGAGGAGGAGCCCCGACGAGGGGAGCCCTTGCCCAAGCATCGGCCGGTTAGGGGCAAGGGCCGGCCTCGCCAGATCTGGTATGGGCGAGGCCGACACTCACCTGGGCAAGGGCGAGCCCCAATGAGGGCTCCCCTCCCTAGATCTGGCGAGGCTGGCCCTTGCCCAGGCCAAGGCGGCCTCACTCGACATCGCCGTCACTCGGCCGATGCCTGGCAAGGCCGGCCTGGCCTGGGGGAGGGTCGGCCTCGCCCAAGCAACCCTCGCCGAGCCACACTTGAGCAAGGGCTCCCCTCACCTGGCCGAGCCTCGCCCGTGGGGGGAGGCCCCCGGCCGGGCCGTGGTCGGTGGTCAATCGTCGCCTGTGGCCGGTGGCCGGCCACCAAAAAAGGAAATAAAAAAGCCAAAAAGAAAAGGAAGAAAAGAAAAAAAAAAGAAAAACAGAAAAAAGTAATAAAAATTCAAAAAAATTCAAAAAAATATTAAAATATTATTAAAATTGTCCATGTCAAGACCAAGACCGGTCTTACGTGGCACCGTCAGCGTCCACATTAGCATTTTTTAGTCAAAATTGGCCGAATGGACTGAATCGACAAGAAGTGAAAAATGTTTAAGGATTGAATTGACAGAAGTGTAATAGGTTTATGATTTTTTGGAAAATTTTCCCAGAAAAAAGAGCAGGCAGTTCAACAAAAATGTGTCATTAAAGGTGCAATATTTTGGTAGAATCGATCGAGAAAGGATACAACAAAAAACTTGTGTTTCATACCATTCTTGGGAAAAAGTTCCAGGCAACATGTACCATGTTCTAGTTTATTTTTTCAGTGTGATATTTAGTCCACGATATGGTCCAATTTGCAGATACGCTACGCTTTCAATTGGAAAGAATTTCAATGTCAGCTTTCTCTAAAACTGTCCATTCTAACAATTAATTGTATTTCGAAAATACAATGCGACTCTAAAAAAGCAAAACCATAAGCTCCTGCTGTTGCTGTTATTGGTTGTCAAGCGCAACGTTGTCAGGTTTCTTCACTAGTCGTGTTATCTTTTCTGGGGTTGTGCCAGTCGTGGGTACCCCCCCCCAGCACATCTTTGGCCGTGTCAACACGCACCAATGAGCGCACGTCCATGTTGGTACGAGGCAAAGGCGGCGGAGTTGCTTTTACACCATGTAGTCGGCAAGAACGGAACATGGGGACAAAAATGGATACAATCTCATGTTGAACCCACATGTGAAGGTTTCGAGCGAGACGATGCAAGAGGACCACGGAAAGCAACATAAATAACGAGGGGAAACAGTGAAAGGGGCCCGGGAGCAACAACGATGCAAAGAAAGCTACCGACGGTGACGCTGCGAGCATCATGAGGATGGGGAATGCTCGGGCACAACAATCGGGAGCCAATGAGAGGTGAGCAACGGGGGCCAATGAGCAATAGAACAAAAGACAGAAGAAGGCGAGACAGGTGGCAAAAGGGTGGGTGTCGAAAGGGGACGTGGGTTTCCCCTGGAATTTCACCTCGACGAGGTTGACCAGCACGGAAACAAGAAAGGCGAGAATTATAGTTTTTATTATTTTCTATTTGGTCGAAAGGGGCTTTAGCGATGGATCATAATTAGCGGACATCACGAAGGAAGGGTTTTGTAGTTGGAGCGGGGGGATAAATGTCGGCTCTTTCATTGTTAAGAAGTTTCGCGGTGGGTGCGGGAGACGGTTTTGACAATTCCGTGACCCCTTCCTTCGACACGAAGGCTTTTCCCTTTGCGAGCGACTTGACTTTCACCTCGACGTCACGTGGCCAGAGTAGAACCCAAAAAGCCGGGTCTCCTTCGAATCGGCAGCGAGATTTCCCCGTGAAAACTACGTTTGATGCGACGACCGTCCTTTTTGAGGACGACTTTTTAAGAGTCTTGATCCCCCGAACAAGGACGTTGCCACGCTCCGCGACAACATCACTGGGGTTTCACGTTAAGTTAAGACACGTCTGACAGGGACGGTTCTGGATACGTCTGATGGGGACGGTTCCGGATATTCTCCCTAATATTTTTAATACCCTAAAAAAGACCTTCGACTTAAAATTCGCTCTGGATTTGATCTGAACTTTTTATCCCATAAAAATCTTAATCTTTAAGTCCATTCCCATTTCTATCCTATAATTATTTTTTCGTCATATGAGGACCCATTTTTTTCTTGAAAATGCACCATTTCTGAAAAATTATTTTTTAGAAAGTCATTTTATAGGAAAATTACTTTATTTTCCAATATTTGTAGGAAACCTGAAAAAAAAAACTCTAGAAAATATTTTCATGTAATGGGGAAAATTATAAAAAAAATCATATTTTTAAATAATTTTTTCTTTTTATATATTTTTTCTTTTTACTTCTTCATTAATAATTGGTGACTGACTACAAGCGAACTTAAGTATTGCCCAAGGCCAACATGGCTCAAGCTCATCAAATTCCAACTTTCTTTTTGCTTCTTCATTAGCAATTGGCAACACTACAAGTGAACTCAAGTATTGCCTAAGGCCAACAGGGCTCAAGGTCATCAAATTCCAGCGAGCTCAAGCCTTGCTAGCCTTAGGCAAGCCCCAAAGGCCACAAGCTCACCCAATGCTCAATCTAATGAGACTTGAGCTTGCTAGCCTTAGGCGTTGAGCTTTGCTGTCGAAGGCTGAGAGGTCACTCGATGCCTGAGCTCAAATTCTATTTTTTAAAACTATCTTTATTAGAACAAATGTTTCATTAACAAGGAATGAACCCAAGTGTCAAGGATGTGTGCAAAGCCTTTGTGGACTTGCACTTGAGGGTTAGAACTAGAGCTTGAGCATTGGTACCTCAAGCACGACCTTTATAGACGTGAGCTCAAGGGCTGGAAATTCAAGAATGGGCACCAAAGGTTTGGGCCCGGCCTTGATGGACTTAGGTTTGGCCATTGGAAATTTATTCCTAAACATGAAGACCTAAGAACTAACGTTGTGATTTCCATGTCCAAGTATAAAGTTTCGAGTTGAATGTTGATATGAGTCATATTTTTTTTTCAGTTTTTTTAAAAGAAAATCATTTTACTGAATTTTAGTTTTGGTAGGAAAAACATTTTTTTAAACTAATCAAACACCTGAAAATGAGAAAAATGTTTTTTTTCATGAAATAAATGAACTCTAAAAAGCTCTCAACTTTAAGTCAATTCTCAATTTTCTCCTAGAAAGTTTCATATGGAATGCTATGCAAGGTAGAGCAATATGTTGTTCATTAACCCCTTCGTTGAAGTTGCTGAAAATATTAGTTATTGTGTTTAGTATTTAGTATGAAACTCCATTTTTTTTATGGTGGACTTTGATTAATGTATCTTGTGCTGCATCATGAGTTGTAAAAGGAGCTCGATGGAGGTTGGAAGAGGAAGTTTGTATCCTTATTCGGGAAAAAAAGAGTAGTCTAGTGCGAGATTGATGGAATCAATCGAGTATCTACGACAGAATTTGCTTCTTTTGTTGTGATTGATTTATGGCATTAAACATGTCTCTCAAGTGGTGATTGTCACATTGGTCGTCAAATCATTAGTTAACACTCCATTTGTACCTTTGTTGGGACACAGTTTGAGGTAAATTGTATCATGTTCTAATTTCCTTTTTCAGTATGATATTTAACTGCACAACATGGTCCGATTGGTAGACATGTAGTGTATTCAAATGAAAGAGCCTTGGGTATGGGATGGCTAGAGTGGGAGCAAATCTTGGTTTTTACAATTGAACCGTGAAGAATGGGAATCTTGATCTTCATAAAGTGTGAAGAGGGAAGATAAAACTTAAGGATTCTTAATCTTCATAAAGTCGACCTTCCGGACCTCTGCATTCGCGCTTAACAAAGCTTCCCCACCAATGCTGTCCTTGATGGGCTGACGACGTGGCCAAGCTCTGCCACATCAGCAACCGTTCAGCGAGTGACACATGGAGCCACGTTAGTGGATGGGTCCTGCCGGGACAGGTGTGAAAATTTTCCAATTTTTAAAAATTTTGGGTCTCCCCTCGTCAACGAGCGAGACTCTCTCTCTATCTCTGTCCCGCCTTCACTCCCAATCCACCGCACTCTCCGGTGCGCCGCCACTGCCCCTGCCTCCGCCAGGCCGAGTAATTGAAGCTCTGAGGAAGAACCTCATGGAGGCCATGAAAAACACAACTAAGATAAAAACACTAACCACTCAAAGGACCAAAGTCCAAAACAACTCATCAACAACAATGTTGTTAGCAAAATGATTTAAGGTAGGAAGTAATGACTTTCCAATGCCGATGAAGTGAGGACATTGCTGCTTCATATTCCGCAAGATTGAACTCTCCCAGCCCTTCACGAGCATGAGCATAAACTTCTCTTGGAATGCCTTTGTGAAAGAATTGTGGCGTGGTTTCCTTAATTCACTTGGGTATAACTAGTCCTAGGTTCTAACTTTGCTTTTGAAAATATATCCCCACTGCAGAATTATCGGTGTTGTTGTTGTCATCATTATCATCATAATAATTATTATTATTATTATTATTATTGTTAAGCAGGTTTGATTGCTGGAACAATTTGCTGGAAACTTGGGTGCTTGATAGTAGTGGCTGCATTTTCCATATCCACTTAGTCATTGACTCATTTGTGGGTTGGGTCTTTGCATGTCGTATTTGCTGCCTTAAAATGTTTTATTGTCTATGGATATCATATATTTTGTTCATTGGTGAAATATGAGCTATCTGCTTTTATTGAGAGTATTTATTCCTTCAAGCAGTAAAAATACTGCACAATTTAGTTGTCCCAGTAGTGACCATTGCTGGCAATACACTAGTTCTTCTAGCTAGATTCTAATATTGTTATTTTTGCAAAGTAGGATACTTGTCTTGGTAGTGTGAACAAGGCCTTGGCTTTTTCCTTTTAATTCTCAAGGCTATTGTTATACACTTACAAACATTTGATACAACAGCTTTTGTAGTGACCATTGCTGACAATACACTAGTTCTTCTAGCTAGATTGTAATATTGTTAATTTTGCAATGGACTAAGTAGGATACTCATCTTGGTAGTGTGAACAAGGCCTTGGCTTTTTCCTTTTAATTCTCAAGGATATCGTTACACACTTACAAACATTTGATATAACCACTTTTGAGATTAAAGCATAGGTATTTGTCCAACCATTTCTGTAAGAATGACATAGGCTACTTCCTGCAACAGAAATAATGGAGTCTTTACATATTCCCAAGGGTGTGAGACGGGCATTGTTTAGAACCCTATATACTGCCAGGTAAGCTTCCATTCCTAAGCATCCTTTTGTGGTTCAGGGTCAGCTGAACTTATATGTGATCTCCAAATCGTTGAAATCATGTCGCCCATGCATGTGCTATTGGAGCAATTGTATCTTAATATATTGTGGTATCAGTGCGTGCTATGATCAGAAGGACAAAAAGGACAAATTTGATGTGTGCTCCATTTCGTTCTCGGAGGGCTTATCCGCAAAAGAGAGTTCGAAACGATCTATGTGGGATTCATGAGCGATGGAACAAAATGGTTGGTAGATGACACAGACATTAAATTTGCCGTTAGGATTCATCCCTCTTTACTATGCTGATGCAATCTGAGTGCTAGTCATGTTGCAATTCTAGTGCTTGGTATGATCCTTAGTCTTGGGGTGTTATTTTCCCATAAGCTCTGAGCCTTGAGTTTGCTAACTTAACTGCAGCTCGGCTCTTCTTCTTCTTGCATTCTTTGACAATTTACGCGAATCCTCACCTAACTCAAATCGCAGTGACTTTCCGTCTTCCGAGCTACCCTTTCAGCATTTGATGCTTACAATAATCCTTACGCCTCTTTTATTAACAGGCCTTCCTTCTTCAAGAAGGTCCTTTGACTTCAGTTTTAGCTGGTGCTTCTGATTGTTGTGTACTCTCCATTCCTTCTCCCTAGAAGGAGCAAACCTGAAACATTACCTCTTCAGCTCTCTTTAGCAACGATAGTTTCCATTTCCTTCTACACTTTCCATCCTTAGAAGATATCGTTTCTTCATTCTGTGCCTCGGGATGCAATCAGACTCCTCCTCCTCGTCCTTCTCCTCATCCTCATTATTATCATACTCGCCTACATCATCTACCTTGTGTCTTAAGCTTCTATGTCTAGCTGCTAAGAATCCATCCTTGGATTCTGATTCATCCCAGCCAATCTGGAGTCCAAGCAATTCATCTTCTTTCTTGAGGTATGGCTTTTCAATTTCTCCACCTTCTTCATCTCCATCACAGCCAGAGTCAGGGTGCACATCTTCTGCATTGTAATACTTCTCATCGAGAGCTTGCTTCATCATCCTATCGTATTCCTGGGATCAAAGTCATCAACAAGGTCAACTCCATGAATTTCTCCACCTTCTTCATCTTCATGACTGCCAAAGTCAGGGTCCACATCTTCTGCATTGCTATACTTCTCGCTGAAAACTTGCTTCATCACCGTATCATATTCCTCAAGATCAAAGTCATCATCAAGATCAACTCCTTCCAATTGGCAGCCCTCGTCGTCGCCTATCCCAGCAATCTGCTTAACTTCGAGCTTCTGCTTCATCTCCTCCTTTTTTTAAATGCTTCAAGTGCTTCAACTCCTCGAACGGCCCAATAGCCTGTTACCTGCACTCTTCTCGTACCTGAAATTGGTTTTATAATCCTTGCTTCTCAATCTCTTCTTTATCCCTCAACAACCCATCCAACTCCTCATTGACACGTCCTTTGTTCTTGTAATCCTCCTCAACCCACATCTTATACGAAAAGTACTTTTTCAGAAACATCTCATTCTCACCCAAACCCTCTCTCCTGCCAAAATATACATCCAGCTTCTGCTGAAATTCTGCAGCATCACCACCTTCAACTGGCGCACCATCATCTCTCTTCTTCACTGTCAAAAAGTCACTGTTGTCACCATCGGCCTCTGCAACCTCTGCAGCTTCCAGAAAATGCCCTGCTCATCTCCTCTTGCGCCTCACTGCAGCTCCTCTTCTTAGCGGCTTCTGTTTGCTCATCAGTAAAATCAGGTCCCTCCTCAATCAGGTTCTTGGCCACCACATCTTTCAAGTAAAGCTTATGTCTTCTCTACTTCAGCTCTTCTCTGTCTCTGTCGCTATATTCAGACTAGAAAAGAGAGACAGTTTTCTCTTTAAGACTTGGGTCTTGGCTTCACACCTTGATTAGTGCATTATGGAACTCAAAGTCCTACTAGCCTTACTCACATCAACATCATCCGAACAGGATGAGCACTCAGAGTAGGATTTGTCACCTGATTCAGTTGAACTTGAGTTTTGTCGATTTCATCTTGTTGTCATTTTGGGAATATACCATGGCAATATGGTAAAATTTGCTCAATATCACCACTAGTAACCACCTATTTGGTACTGTGAAGCTTTCCGCTCGATGTCACCAGAATTTTTACGTGGCTTACTTCTTGCGCATAGCTGAACCGCAGTTTTGTTTTGTTTTGTTTTTTTCTTTTCCAGTGGAGTAGCATGTTGCCAACATGTGAGGAGAACTTTGGTGCAAAGTCCTGCCATCTCACCTTCTTAATTGAGGGCTGATAACTATGATCCCTACATTGATCATTTCCTGTTTTGAGTCCAAGCTGAGCATTGTGGACAGCTTTCAATAATCACTTTGGGTAGGCATTTTGTCGGCACGTAGACTTTCCTACAATAATTGATTGTCTTTTTGACCTTCCAATTATGTGTCACTTCCTATCTCACCTTCACAATTTCTGAACTTCAGTGTCTAAGCTTATGTTGATGAATTGTTTGAGTGAAACATTAAATCCCTTGTTAATATCTTGTTGACAAAGTTAGAGAGATGCTGAAGCTTGACCATAAAATGAAAGATCTTGCTAATCTACTGATGCAAAGCAGTCACTTCTCATGTTTGGCAGCAGATACAATTATGCTACAGATTTGGAAGGTTCCTTAAAAGTAAAGGAAGTGGCATTGATGCACAGTGAAGGAATACTTGTTGGTGAAATGAAACATGGTCCTCTGGCTCTAGTCGATGAGAGTCTTCCCCCTGTAGTGATTGGTACTCGTGATGCTTGCTTCAGGTTAGCTTTTGTCGTACATTTTTACTTGCATCTATGAAATCTCTGTTTGTTCTTAAGCTGAAGGTGTCAATGTTAATTGCAAGCAACAATCACTTATTCAGCAACTCCATGCTTGCAAAGGATGCCTGATTGTCATGTGCTCAAGGGGAAATGCTGTAGCTGTGTCTCTTGGTGGAGCATGTATAGTCATCGAAGTTCCTTAGGTGGAAGACTGTCTTCACCCTGTAGTCAATATAGTTCCTTTGCAGGTTCAAAGTACTTCCAATAGTTTTCTATGCTTGCCAAGATGCAACATTTTTTTTTCCTGTTGTACCGAATGCATCATATCTTGCCGAATACGAAGCTATGATGTAGATGACGTGGAGCTAAATGGAAGCATCCAGCTTTCTGTTTCCTTGATTTGTTTTATGCTCTCGGTGTATGGTTTTGCATTTAAGAGTTCCAAAATTCTCTCTTTGATTTGCTGTTTAGTTCTAAAAGAGAGCGTTATTTTTAAGTCTCAACTAAAACAAAAGAAATCATTTTTATTGATTGAGCCGGAACATTTTTCTATTTCTATTTGTTTATTTATTCATTGCTTATAGAGTATTTTTGCATTCCTGTTCTTCCTTTCAAATAGCCCGTTTCATTTTAGTAGATCTTACGAATTCATTGGGCTTGAGATAATTTTTAACATTTGGGGTGAAGTTATTGGCGTATCATCTCACGGTCCTAAGAGGAAACAATGTTGACCAACCTAGGAACCTCACAAAGAGTTTGACAATAGAGTAGAAGCCCATTAATAGATTTCTTCTGATTGTGTTTACTCGACAGTGAAATGGGTTGTGTCCTAATAATGTAAAGCATCTTTCTAACACGGTATACATTTTGTTAATCACTCGTACTTTATTGAATGACAACCCTTGCAAGATCTTTATTTATGATCAATTAGGAAAAATTGTTGTAATCTACCTTTTTTGCACATTCGTGGCTTGCTATACATTTATTTGTCAATCTACCTCGAAGAGGAAGATTGTATCCTTATTCGGGAAAAGAGAATAGGCAGCATAACAAAATATGTGTTATTAGAAGTGCAAGATCGATGGAATTGATCAAATATTCGAGACACGATTTGCATCTTTTGATGTGATTGGTTTTTGGCATTAAGCATGTCTCTCGAGTGGCGATTGTGACATTGGTTGTCAAGGCAATTTGTACCATGTTCTAGTTTTTAGTATGATATTTACTCCATGATATGGTCCAATTTGCAGATATGTGTTCAAATGGAAAGAATTTCAATGTTAACTTACTCCGAAACAATCCATTCTATCAATTAACCGTACGTGGAAAATGCAATGCGGCTCTATCTAGATACGAGCAAAAGCAAAACCATAAGCTCCTATCGTCGCTGTCAATGGTTTTCGAACGCAATGTTGTTATTTTTCCTTTTCTTCCCTTGTCGTGTTTCATTTTTGAGGGGTATGCTAGGGTGGGCACCCCGTAGGTGGTCTTGGGCCAGGACAACCTGGACCGATTCCTGATTCCGGCACGAAGTGCGTGCATCCATGACTGTAAGAGGCAAGAGCGGCGGGGCTGCCAGTCGGCAAGGATGGAACACATGGACAAAAATGGGTACGGTGTTGCGTTGAACCCGCATGTAAAGGTTTCGAGCGAGACGGGGCAGGAGGACCACGGCAAGTAACACGAATGATAAGAGATAGGGGAACGCTTGAAAGGGGCCCGGGACCAACAACGATGCGAGGGAGGCCACTGAGAGCGTGGCGGTGAGCATCATGAGGATGTGGAACAGTCGGGCACAGCAAGCGGGAGCCAACGACAGGTGAGCGACGAGCGCCAGTGCGCAGTAGAACAGGAGACAGAAGATGACAAGGGAGGTGGCCAAAGGGTGGGTCTCGAATGGGGACGCGGGTTTCCCTTGGAATTTCACCTCGACGAAGTTGACCAGCACGGACACAATGAAGGCGAGAATGGCGTGGAGGGGAGTGAAGGCAGGAGAATCTCGGACGTTCGTGTCGGGACGACGGGCGGTAGGCATTGGTGTCAGCTTCTTGAGGATCCGTAGTCCTGTGTAGAGGATGATTATCGAAGTGACAAGAGAGAAAGATGGCTAGAGGCGGAGCATGTCTCGGGATTTATAATGATAAATGTGGAAAGGAGAGATAAGTTGTCGTTTGCCGAGACCAGGGCAGCGACGCCCATTTAAAGAAAACGGGGAAGATGAAGGTGGAATGACTGTCTTGCGCGTGGAGTTTTCAAAGTTCGATTAAAAACTGTGCGTCGATTACCTCGATTAACGAAGAAGACATTTGTGAAGTCCGGGTTCCTACGGCTTTCAAAGGGCCGCGCAATGTCTGAACTGTTGTTGAGCCTCGTCACTCGTCAGCATGCGACAGAGCCACTCTCTTTTTTGGGTCTGACAAAAGCGACTTCTCTTACTCCTTTTCAACCGCCGTGCGATCCCGCGATTGAGGACGTTGCCACGGTCCATGTCAGGAAGAAAAGGCCCGGCCCGGGGGGAGGGTAGGGACACGTGGAGCCTCACCTAACCGAGACTGAATTCTCTCCAATGAAATTAATATTCTAAGGGTGCACATAACAACGTTTCTTGGCTGGGAAAGAAAAAATAATTATTTTCTATTTTTATTTTAGGGAACAATTTTTGAGTAAAAGAACGAAATTTCTACTCTTGAAATAAAAAAGAATAGAAATACGTTTGGTAACACAATAGTTTTTTTTTTTGTATTTATTCGTTTTTTATTTTTGCTAATGGATTGCCAACCGCCAACCGCATTGGCCGTGCCACGATCACGCCGACCGCCGCCATATAGCCCATCGCCGCCAACAACCGCTGGCCGCCGGCCGTAGGAGGGGGCGGCCAATGGGCGTGTGGCGGCGATCGCAGTTATGATTGACGAGCGACGACGGCGGTCATGCGGGGCCGGACAAGCGGGAGGCGACAAACGGCGGCAGCGGTAAAGCAATGGCCGCAACGGTGAGCGGCGGCAGCAATGACGGCGAGCGGCTACTGGCGAGAGCCGCGGGTCGACGATAACTCAAGCGAGTTGAAAGTGGCCACGGCAAAAAAGAGAAGAATAAAAGAAAAAAAAATAACTTATTTCTAGAAATTGTTCCGGGAACATAAGCAATTTTTATTTTTTTTATTTCTCATTTCTACTCCAAATCTATTATTGGCGTTACCAAACGGGTTTCTGTTCTTTTTTTATTTCGGGGAACAAAAGAACAGAAATTCTAAGAAATAGAAACGTTACCATGCGCAGCCTAAAAGAGTTGGAGAGAATTAATATTCTAAAATACCTTAACTTTAGATTCGCTCTCAATTATATTATAATTTTTTTTATCTCATAAAAGTCATCCAACTTCCAATCCATCCCTAATTCTATCCTAAAATCTTTTTGTCTTATAAAAAATCATTAACTTTAAGTCTAGTCTCAATTTTTCCCTAATTTTTTCTGTCTCATAAATTTGCCTACATTAATCCTACGTCTAAAATTCTCAAGCAACCTATTCGAGGCTCCTTGACCCAAGTGCTTGAATGTGAGCTCTCCAATTGTGAGAGATTGAAGACTCCCAAGCATGAGAGATGGAAGACCGAGCTCAAAATTGAAGATCCCTTATGGGTCAAAGAAAGACTCTTTTTAGAGTAAGAACAATTGAAGAAAGTCAATCCTCTTATATTCACCCAAAAAAAAAAAAAAATCAATCCTAATTTTCCTAGTTTTACCTAGATATCAAATCCAATAAGACGTTGTTTGGACTGATATGAAAATTCGTCTCCAAAAAATATCTTTTTGGATGTGAAATTTTAGGAAAAAAAATTATAGCAATGACATGAAATGCCACATCATTAATAGGAGTTTGTCACTTTTTAGGGTCAAATTAAGTTTGGCAAGGATGTGAGAAAAGGGTGAATCTCGAATGGGGACACGGGTTTCCCTTGGCATTTCACCTCGACGAAGCCGACTAGCATTGAAACAAGGAAGGCAAGAATGGCGTGGAGGAAGCGAAGGCGGGGGAACACGGACATTTGTGGCGAACGACGGCCAGGCGGCATTGGGTGTGGCATCCCAAATTTAATGACAAGCCGTAAGGTGCGTTGAAGTTCCTAATTAGGTGATAGAATTTCTTTTGGCTTATGCCTTAGCCAATTTGTCTTTTAATTTGATGATTTGTGTATTTAAATCTATAGATTAATAATTGGCCATGAGATTTATAAATTTAAATCTTAATAAACAAAGTGTCCCAAGACTTTGGCCAAGATGAAATTTGAATTTAGAAATATTTATAGAAAGGAATTCAAAAAAAAAAAAAAAAAGAGAAAAGAGGGGTATTTTTGGAATGGGCCTTGGACCCATTGGCCTAAAGCTTGGTGGGCCAAGCTTGTCGGCCCATTAGAGCCCAAGGAGAGAATTCGACCAGCCCAAGGGGAGTGGCCGGATGGGCCTAAGCCCAAGCCCAATCAAATTCAAAAATAAAAATGACAAGTGGCAAGGGACAAGAGCATGCATTGGTGGGATTATAGGCAATCTCATGATTGCTAATCATGGGATTAAGGGGATATAAAAGGGATGAGGAGAGAGAGATGGCCGGTTCTTTGCTTCATTCGGCCGAGAGAGTGTGAGAGAGAGAGAGAGAGAGTTCGAGCGGAAGGGAGAAACCGAGAGGAGAGGAGGCGGAGCCGGAGGGGTGTGCCGTTCGTTCGCCGTCCGATCGCCGTGTCCCGTCGCCGTTCGTCGTTGCTTGTTCATCTTTAAGGCAAGTGGAGTCCGTAACTTCTCTTGCATGTTTGTTGTGGTGTTTGCATGTTAGATTTTAGGTATGATTTGTGCAAAAAATCAAGGTAAGAGTTGGTTATTTGCAAACCGTGTGACTGTTCTTGTTCGGTTTGTTGGAGTTAGTAGCTTGTTTGAGTTTGCATGGGTGTTTGGAGTTCTATTTTGGCTTCGGTGTCTTCATGAAAGTTGAAGCTAACATCTTTTAATATGACATACTAAAAATTCGTAGAAAACGATGGAGATTTGAGGGGTCAAAAGTTCTATTGTACGGAGACTTTAGATCTGCGAAATTTTCACTGACCTCTTGTTGATTTCTTGATTGCATGTTGATTTCGGTTGGAGATATCACTTTGTTGTCTTCTTGAAAGTTGTAGGGAACATCTTAAAATACAACATACTCAAATTTGAAGAGAAATGAACGAGTGTAGCCTAGTAAATCGGCTAGATCTTGGAGATGATTGATTCTGGTGAGGTGTACCGAGATACCCGAGACTTCAAGGACTTAAATGGTGACCCTACTTTGATTATTTGACCTAGATATCTTCATGAAACTTGTAAAGGAAACCTTGGTACATAACATACTCAAATTTCAGAGGAAACGAAAGAGAATAGATGGGTGAAATCTAAAAATTTCGGAGATGTGTGTTCTGGACGACGTGGTCGTGGTTCCAGAAGCTTCGTAGGGTTGTAGAAATTAATCTAAAAATAATTTGGCTTAGGGTTCTTCATGAAAAGTGCACGAAAATGTGTTGGCTATCACCCTGTAAAATTTCGTAATTTTTGAAGGCCATATGAGTATTTTAATCGAATTTATTTGGAAACTGTGCAAGTCTGGCCATTATCCGAATATAAGGTGCTATTTCATGGAAATTGTGAAATTATGAGAAATTTAATTTGGCCATGAATTTTGTATGAAATTGTGATTCTATTTGTTTGATTAATGATTGTTTGAATATTATGATTTGGGAAAATCATAGATATTAAGTATTTATTTATGAAAATAAATAAATATAATAATATGATAATAAATATAATAATAAAATAATAATAAAATAATAAGGGATTATTTTATTGGCCATGAATTCCATTGAATTTATTATGCATTGTTGTATGACATTGGTGTATGTATGATAATGAATTGTGAAGCATGCGTGAATCATATGCCATGTAATAATAAGATTAAAAAAAAAAGGATGGTGAAAGTGGAAAACGATATGTGAGTAAGAGGTTGTGGTGGAGGATGATGTATGGTGGCCGAGTGGCATAATTCCAGAAATTCCTGGGAGATTCAGGATGCCCGGAATGTGGGGGGCCAGAAGCCTTGTCGGAGGTTTCTGCCCGAATGGAATGCCTTGCGGCACCAGGATTTGGGTGCGGGATGCCTGGCTAGAAGGGTAAAGGCCGGAAGCCCCGTCGAAGGTTTCGCCCGAAGGGAATGCCTCGTGATGCTAGTTGAGATGCGAGATGCCCGGTGGCCATGGGATGGCTGGAATGCTGGGAACCCTGTCGGAGGTTTTTGCCCGAAGGGTTGATGATGAGATTGATGATTTGAGAAATGGGTGATGTGGTGATCAAAATTGAAAGATAAAGATGATAATTAACTCATGACATGATGATGCATGATGATGATGACATGTGATGTGACATGATGATCACCTATGATAATATATGCATGATGATGCATGAGGACGATGGCATGTGATGTGATATGATGATCACCTATGATAATATATGCATGATGATGCATGATAATGATGACATGTGATGTGATATGATGATCACCTATGATAATATATGCATGATGATGCATGATAATGATGTGTGATGTGACATGATGATCATCCATGGTATGATATGCATGATGAAATGCATGATGATGATAATGATATATGATATGCCATGATGATGATGATATATATGATGTGATGATGCATGATACACATGATTACAAGGTAAGTGATGCTTGCAACGTGTGATGATATGCATGATGCATTGGGATGTTATTGGATTTCTCTATCTCATTTGAGTGGTTGTACTCACCCCTTTTGGGAATAACATTTGATTAGCAAGTATGCCGCTACCGCCGTCACGCGTGGTACGTTTTATGGCCTACCGTCGATGTAGAGGTCGAGTGTGTGGAGATAGACTGTCCCTCTATTCCCGGACTGACTTTCATCCGAGTGCAATGTCTAGTGATGTATGATATAGGCCTGGCTAGGGCCCTATCATTCAGGAGTTCATTTCTGTGCACGTTCGTCGAGATGGTGCTATGCGAGGGATGTTGCCGCCGCCACCGCCTGATGCACCGGGTTGGGTGTGAGACTCACGCGCGATGAGTAGGGGCTGAATCTTTTGATGTAGATAATCAACATTTTTTATGGGGGTGTGCGCTTGATGTAGAGGGTTGATAGTTTCTTTTTGAGATTTTAGGCAGGACATGGCAGAGTCCTCGCTTTTCTTGTTTTGTATCGACCCGAGAAAGGAGGAGTCCCATCCTAAAAAAATATGTAAATAAAGTGTCGATGTTCGTATATAAAAAACGGGTGTGTATTGGTATCATGGTTAGTAAGGGGAGAGATGGAGATGTTTAATTTGCTTCCGCTATGAGTCGCGCTGGGACCGCTTTTTTTTAAAAAAAAAAGTGCTTGTGATTAACGATGCTTATTTTAAGTACAAGATAGAAAAAGGAAATCAAGTGTAACACCGGCGCTGGTGACAACTTGCGAAGGGTTCGGGGTGTCACATTGGGGTTGGCTTCTGGATGATCCCGTAGTCCTATGTGGGAAGCAGATCTTGGGTTATAGTGGGAGAGGAGGTAGAGAGATGGATAGAGAAAATCTTGGTCTTTATAAGGCTCTTTGGTCCATGGTAATTTTCAACTTCGAGGTGGTTTTGGTGGTTGGTGGCTACCGACCAAAAAAAGTCCAAGGTGGTTTAAAAAGCCAAGGGGGGTTTTTGTCGGCGGTCTTTCACGCTGGAAGCCTCTGAACGTCATGAAACCTCTCACCGGAACTTTCCAGTAGTTCCCCATGGCGGTCATGGCCGCAGAGTGGTCCCCTCGCCTTGCGATTGATGACGTGGGTAAGCTCCACCGCATCAGCAAAATAGCTAACCGTTCAGCGAGTGAAACGTGGAGCCACGTCAGTGGGTGGGTCCCGTCGGGACTGGTGTGAAAATTTTCCATTACGTCAAAAATTTTAGGTCTCTTCCTCGTCAACGAGCAAGGCTCGAGAGTGACCCATCTGAAAATTCTCTCTTATATTTCCACATCAGCATAATTTTCGTTTTCTTTTTTCGTTTTCATCTCGTTCAAGCACAGGTCGTTGGTGGCGACACGACCACCTCTTGACGAATCGTCGTCGATCATCATCCTTCGATCCTCCGAGGAAGACGAATAAGAAGAAGAAGAGGAAGAAGTAGTAGTAGAGCGGGTCAAAGGTCAGAAGTGATCTCCATCTCTGACTACCTCTCTCTCTCTCTGCGTCTCCGTCTCCCTCTCGCGGATTTTTTAGTCGGAGCTCCGGCGGCCATGGAGGCGGACGCGGGCGCGGAAGGCGAAGAGGAAAGAAGGGGAGAAATGTACGGCATATTCGCTTGCCTGAACTACAATGTGAAGAGCGAGAGGAGCTACATCCTCCAGGCCTTTGTCGCCTCAGCACCGCGGCTACGACTCCGCCGGCGTCTCTATCGATTCCTCCTCCGTCTCCCTCCCGCCTCTCGTCTTCCGCCAGGAAGGCAACATCGAGTCCCTCGTCAAATCCGTCTACCAAGGTATACCCCCCAATTCCCCTTCTCGCGCTCGAATTTCCCGCTCGCCTTGTGATCTGACGAAGCTTTCTTATATATTATGCTTCTCGTTTGATTTGGAGATTGATTTCGGAACGATCGATTGCCCCGTTTAGTTTATCGGCCCCGCTTGACATGATTCTTATGGAAAAGGTCTATCCTTTTTCCTTTTTTTTCCCCCTACTTGTCTGATTAGTTATGGAAGTTTACTGTTATGCTTTGCCGATCATGGTCGCTGCATATGATTTCATGCGCACCTCGGATACAGTTCATCTCCTCGATCTGATTCGGTCTCTCTTTTTTGTTTTTTAGTTAATTTATTATGTTTGTCCTCGTTAAAGGACGTTGTTCTGCGGTTAGACCTGCTGTGTCGTTTGTCAATTTGTCCCCTTTTGGACTAATTTCGAGAGAAACCGTCCACGTGGTCAGAATGCACTGCTGGAGAGCGTCTTTTGGACTGGAACAGAAAGACACGCCCTTTTTATCATTCTGCTGTTTCTATTCAGAAAAAAGCTCAATAATCCAAAGGGCCGCCTTTTCTTCTTTGGCTTTCTGATTCTGGTGAAGTAACACAGTTACTTGGCTAAGATAAGGGAAGAGGAAATAAGAAGAGAGAGGTGGAAGCGTCGTGACAATGAAATTGGCCTTTGTTCAGTGGGACTTTAATCGAGACCAACCTTATTGCTGATGGTGGTGGACATTATCTAAACTCACTACAAGTTGTTTTAATACCTGAGCTTCTGGGTGAAACTAGATATTCATAGTGGGGTGAAACTTTAACCTTGTTGCTAATAGTTGCTGGACATAATCAAAGCTCATTGAGGTGTGAAAGTCCATCTTTTCTCCGAGATTCTCTTAGAAATTAATTTGGCAAAAATACAAGTTGAGAGTATTTTCATTTTGAGCAGCATTGGATTTTTTTTTTTTTTTTTTTTTTTTTGGGAGATAGAGGAATGTTAAGCAGTGGTCCACATGTTCACTGTCAAGTTTAAATGCAGTTTTTGGATTGAAGGAAATATTATTACATAGACCATGTGTATTCACCTTGAATCCATTTGTGCCATTGAAACTATCGCGCCTCATTTGTAAATTCAAGGGAGCTCCACTGGTTTAAATGTTGCAGTTTTATATGGGTGCATGCATTACTCAACATCTTCGAACTAGGAATGTATTTTTGTGTAGGATTTTTTTTGTTTATTCCGTTAAACGAAACTTCTGTGTGGCCGTTCTACTTTGTTATATTTGTGTGATGGATTATTTGACATCTCCATATTTCAAGTCTGGCTTTTTAGTTTTCCTCAACCAAGTTCAAGGAACTCACTGTTGATTGTGTTATCATCAGAGGTTGATGCCACAGACTTGAATTTGGAGGAATCTTTTCTTACTCATGCCGGAATAGTGCACACACAGTCAGCGACTCATGGAGTGCCTGCTCCTAGGAATAGTCATCCTCAGAGCTCCGATGCTGAAAATGAGTTTTTGGTTGTACAAAATGGGGTCGTTACTAATCATGAGGTTGGTTAAGGCTTAACTGGCAACTATTTGGACTATAGTATACTTTTTATTTATATTCAGGTTGCATTTTGCTATATAAATTATGAAAGCTTTGTTTCACCTTTGAGGTGAGTTAGCTTTCAAATTTTCATGTAGGCCGAAAGTACATCCTTGTCATTGATTATTTGTAACATTATGACAATGTAATGCTTACATCTCCTGAGGTATCGCAGATCATATTTTGTGTTTGGATGATTTTATGCCATAAATCAGTTTATGCATCTTAGAGGTATTTAATCTAGACAACTACTCTTTCTTAGAATGTGAGTGAAGCCATAGCTGCTGACTAGAGGGAGAAGTTGATTCAATCAATGAAGCTTTATTTGATTGATCTAGTAAGGGGTCTTATGAATAGGCCACATTAGTCATTGTTAATAATAAACTGGGGCCAAGGCTTATCCTTCTGACATATTATCATGGACCTTTCATTGAAGGCTTCACAGAGCACATGCAGCTTGAAGTGTGGATCATTAGCAGCAAATATCCTGTGTACCATAAGGAACCTTGCAACAGGTTATGGACCTCATTTTACCCCAGTGAGAAGCATTTTTAGATACCAAGACGCTTTCCTAAAAGAACTATATGATATGCTCCTAATTTAAATGTTACTCTGTGATGAGTCTGTAAAATTCTGTACAATCTCAATGGTATTTCTTTCTAGCTTAAAAGTAACGAAAAAAATTTTGCCGGTAGATTCTTCTAAGGTTCTTACCTTTTCGTTTACATTTGCAGGTCTTAAAGCAAATGCTAATTCGACATGGGTTCACATTTGAATCTGATACTGACACTGAAGTGATTCCTAAGCTTGCCAAGTACGTTTTTGATAAATCTAATGAAGATTCAGGTAATAGCCTATATGCAATGAAGATCATCATTGCATTTTAATGAGCTTCTTACTGAATTTGTGTGTGAAGAAAAGGAAACCTCAGTCAACACAATTTCAAGAGACACTGAAATTAAAAAAGTTGAAGTTAATCATTTTAATTTTTGCTTAACAATCTTCCAATTGAAGCTATATTATTAATCTATAGATTTTCAGTTGAATCTCGTGTAATTATATGAAGGTTGTAGTGTTGGAAATCTGTTCAACTCTTTGTAAACACTAAAGAGCCATGATGGATAAAACATCTCTGACATCTTTTGTTGAAAGTATCGTTTATGTATGTCAGGCCCATGTTGCGCCAGTACTTTTCCCAACAAGTGTAGGGGCTTCAGATCTTAAAACAAATTGTTTTGGTGACTCATTTCCTTTCTGTAGGGCTTCAGTAAATGCATACTTAATTCTGCAACAGCCTTTTATCATATGAATGACATCATTTTGGGCAAAAGTTGATTTTATTTCTCCAATTGTTTGCTTGCAGTAAATTGACTGGCAATATGACCACCAATGGGATTGTGCTCATCATATATGCATATTTCACATAATTTGCTTTGTGTCTTGAAGTGTGCTATCATGTTACTTTACCCTAGAGCACAATGTTCAGTGACATTTTATTTATGAATGGTATATTATTTGGACTGCAGGTGACACGACTGTCACATTTAGTCAAGTTGTACTGGAAGTCAAAGTAAGTTCCATTTAAAACTTGGGTGGTACTTGTTGCAAATGAGTTACTTTTGATCACATCTCATGAATCATTATCTATTTTCAGTTGCTTTGTGTCCTTTCAGCTTCACTAAAAGCTATGCTATGTATGTTCTTCTAGAACTCAGGCTATTAACCATAGTTCAATCAAATGTTTCTTATGATACAATGTTTCTGCAAAGAGTTGAATAGCATCTGTTTTGCTTGGTGGAGACAGTATATTGAGTTTTTACTTTGGGTCTTAGAGTGCCTTAGAAATGCTAAGCTGGATGCACATTAATTTCCTATTAGAACCGGGAATTGGAATAGCATTGTTTCTGTTGTCCACCATGGCACATATTTTTGGTCATGATACGATAAGTTTGAGAAAAGCTTGTGGTTGTCTATGGTGTTGAACTCTTACTTCATTTTTAGGTCTCCATGATGCGTCAACTGTAGCTTAGTCTTAGGATTTCTTTATTCGTGTGTGTAGTTGTCCATTCCTGTTTATGTCTTACCTATGCATTTTAGTTCAAAAAATTTGGCGTTTGTCTTGTAATTTATCATAATTGTAACATAGTTATTAATTCATTCAGGAATTGACGGAAGAATCAAGCATAGGATCATTATTTCATGATGATAAGTACCCTTCGCAGAATGGGAATCCCAGGGAACTGTTTTTATCGAGTGATGCAAATGCTCTGGTTGAGCACACAAGAACAGTTCTGGTCATTGAAGATAATGAAGTTGTTGATCTGAAGGTAATTACATAGTTGTTTTAAGGAATTTATGTGTATTCTTAACCTTTATGGCACAGGCTGCATTATCAGTCTCTTGATTTTATGTTTTATTGATTGACCAGATGTATCTTAGTTGTTAAAATTTTAGGGGTGGGGGGTACTTCATTTCAACGTGAGTTCTATTGATTTCGTCTCAGTATCAATTTGTGAATATACCGTCAGACTGCGTAGCAACATGGTAAAATATGCTTAATATTACCAGTACTAATTACCTATTTAGTTGTACTGAGAACCTTTCGGCTCAATGTCGCCAGAATTCTATTTGGCTTGACTTCTTGCATGTAGCTGAATAGCAGTCTTGTCCTTTTCCATTGGAGGAGCATGTTGCCTTCATGGGAGGTGAACTTTGATGCGGAAAGTCCTGCTATATCACCTCAATCGAGGGCTGATGACTATGATCGTTTCTTTCCAGAGTATTTTGATAACATAGTGACTCATGAGAAGCCAAATGCTGAATTTATTCTACTAATGCTGGTTGCATCAGGATGGAGGGGTATCTATCTTAAAGTTTGATGGTGACAAAGGAAAACGTGGTGTACTTTCCACGCCAGCATCTGTACAGCGTGCACTTTCTGTTCTTGAGATGGAAGTTGAACAAATAAATAAAGGAAACTACAAACATTATATGCAGAAAGAAATTCATGAACAGCCAGAATCCCTAACAACCACAATGAGGGGTAGACTTATACGTGGAGGCACCTGCAAAGCTAAGACTGTCCTTCTGGGTGGATTGAAGGATCATCTCAAGACAATTAGGAGGAGCCAGAGGATTGTTTATATTGGTTGTGGTACGAGTTATAATGCTGTTTTAGCTGCAAGGCCCATCTTGGAAGAACTTTCAGGCAAGTAGTGAATGATAGCTTATGTGGGTTGGAGATGTTAATTTATTTTTACCAACTCTTTTCTTGTTTTCTTTCTTTCAAAACAGGAATCCCTGTGACAATGGAAATTGCAAGTGATCTTTTGGATCATCAAGGCCCAATTTATAGAGAAGATACAGCAGCATTTGTCAGTCAGTCTGGTGAAACAGCAGATACCTTACATGCACTGGAATATGCTCTCCAGAATGGTGCATTATGTGTAGGAATTACTAATACTTTTGGCAGTGCAATTGCCAGCAATACACATTGTGGTGGTGTCCATATAAATGCTGGTGCTGAGATAGGTGTGGCAAGCACCAACGTGAGAGAGCACCTTTTGACATTCTGTTGCAGAAATGGTCCTCTCTTCTTCAAGGTTTTCATGTCTTTTTTTTTTTTTTTCATGAAATTGATTTACAGGTATGCTTTTTGAGCAGGCATATAGTCAAATAGTTGTTATGGCTATGTTAGCTTTAGCAATTGGAGGGGATGCTATTTCTAACCAAGTGAGAAGAGAAGCAATAATTGATTGTCTTTTTGACCTTCTAAATATGTGTCAATTCCTTTCTCACCTTCACAGTTTCTGAACTTCCGTTGGATGTGCCTTTTCTTTCTAAACTCATGTTGATAAATATTTTGTATGAAACATTAAATCCCTTGTTAATATCTTGTAGACAAAATTAGAGAGGTGCTGAAGCTTGACCAGGAAATGAAAGATCTTGTTAAGCTATTGATTGCAGAGCAGTCACTTCTCATGTTTGGCACAGGTTACAATTATGCCACAGATGCTGCAGCTGTCTCTTTGTGGAGCATGTAGAGTCATTGAAGTTCCTCAGGTGGCGGACTGTCTTCAGCCTGTAGTCAATATAGTTCCTTTGCAGGTACAGAGTACTTCCAATAGTTTTCTATGCTTGCCAAGATGCAGCATCTTTTTTTTCCTACTCTATTGAATGCGTTATAATTTGCTGAAGATGAAGCTATGATGTAGATAGGTGGAGCTGGATGGGAGCATGTAGCTTTCTGTTTCCTTGATTTGTTTTATGCTCTCGTTGTTTGTTTTTGCATTAAGAGTTCCAAAATTCTCTCCATGATTCAGCATTTAGTTCTAAAAGAGAGTTTTTTTTTTTTTTTTTTTTTTTTTAAAGTCTCAACAAAAATAAAAGAAATCAATTTTATTGATTGAGCCTTAACATTTTGCCATTTTTATTTGTTTATTCATTCATTGCTTATAGAGTATTTTTGCATTCTTGTTATTCCTTTTAAATAGCCTGTTTCGTTTTACTAGATTTTTCTAATTTGTTGGACATGAGATAATCTTTTGACATTTGGGGTGCAGTTGTTGGCGTATCATCTCACGGTCCTAAGAGGATACAATGTCAACCAGCCTAGGAATCCTCGCAAAGAGTGTGATGATAGAGTAGAAGCCTACTAATAGATTTCTTCCGATTGTGTTTACCTGGTAACGAAATGGATTATGTCATGAGAATGTAAAGCATCTTTCTGACACAGAGTATACATTCTGTTGATCACTTGTATTTTCTTGAACATTCGGTTGATCGCTTGTATTTTATTAAATGGGAACCTCTACAAGATCTTTATTTATGATCAATTAGGAAAAATTGTCGTAACTCACCTTTTTGCACGTTCGCGTCTTCTTATGCAATTATATGTTAATTTGCCTCTGAGTGCCGTGCTCATGGTACCTAAACATTGTTTCAGGTGGAGGTTGGGAGAGGAAGATCGTATCCTCATTCGAGAAAAGAAAGCTGGCGGTATGACAAAAAATGTGTTATCAAAGGTATAAGATTGATGGAATTGATCAAGTATTTGAGACAGAATTTGCTTCTTTTGCTAAGTTTGGTTTTTGGCGTTAAGCATGTCTCTCGAGTGCTGATTGTCACATCGGTCATCAAGGCAATTTGTACGATGTTCTAGTTTCCTTTTTTAGTGTGATATTTAGTGCCATGATGTGGTTCAATGTGTAGACATGCAGAGCTCTCATGTATTCATATGGAAATAATTTCAATGTCTACTTGCTCTGTGAGCAGTCCATTCGTACGATACAATTCGACTCTTACTCTATCAATTAATAGTATGTGGAAGATACGATTCCACTCTCACTAGATTCCAACAAAAGCAAAACCATATACCAACAAAAGCAAAACTCTAGGCTGCGTCTGACGTTGTTAACGGTTGTGCAACGCGATGTTATTTTTATTCTGTTGTTTCACTATCCAGGGGCGTGCTAGGGTTCGCACCCCGTAGGACATCTGGGGATGGATCAACTTGGACCGATTCCCAATTCCGGCACGAAGCGCGAGCATCCATGATTGTGCGAGGCAAGAGCGGCGGGGCTGCAAGTCGGCGAGGACGGAAAACCTGGACAAAAATTGATACAGTCTTGTGGTGAACCCATGTGTAAAGGTTTCGAGCGAGACAAAGCAAGAGAACCACGGGAAGCAACACGAATGACAAGAAATAGGGTAATGATTGAAAGGGGCCCGGGACCAACAACGATGCGAGGGACGCCACCGAGAGCATGGCGGCGAGCATCATGAGGATGTGGAACGGTGGGGCACAACAAGCGGGAGCCAACGACAGATGAGTGACGAGCGCCAGTGCGCAGTAGAACAGAAGACAGAAGACTGCAAGAGAGGTGGCAAAAGGGTGGGTCTCGAATGGGGACTGGGGTTTCCCTTGGAATTTGACCTCGACAAAGTTGACTAGCACGGAAACAAGGAAGGCGAGGATGGCGTGGAAGGAAGTGAAGCCAGGGGAATCTCGGATATTTGTGTCGGGACGACGGTCAGGCGGCATTGGGATCAGCTTCTTGAGGATCGGTAGTCCTGTGTAGAGGATGATTATCGAAAAGATGAGAGAAGGATGGCTAGAGGGGGAGCATATCTTGGCTGATTGCAGATGCCTGGGCAGATATATATACACACAATCTATAGGGGAATAAATCTTTAGTTCCAAAAGAGAGTTCTTTGGAATTTGAATATTTTGTCCCCAAAACTACTCTGACACAGCCAGTTGACGAGACTTTTTTGGAGTTGAATATTTTGCCCCAAAACTATTCTGACGGGTAGCTTCTGGGTTGTTTCTTGTTTCCGACCCTCCAATGGAAACGAAAGGAAAGCCCCTTTCGAGCGCCCTGTGATCCTGGGCTGCTTCTTTTTTCCGACCCTCCAATGGAAACGAAAGGAAAGCCCCTTCCGAGCGCTCTGTGATCCCGCAATTGAAGATGCTGCCACCCTCCACGTCAAGAGGGGGAGACACGTGGAGCCTCACCAATGATCCTAAAATTCTCTCCAACAGGATTAATACCTAAAAGACCTTAAAGTTGTGCTCTCAATTCTATCCTAAACCTTTTTTATTTTATAAAAATCTTCCAATTTTAGGTCAATTCCTAATTCCATCCTAAAATCTTTTTTGTCTTAAGTTTAGTTTCAATTTTTCCCTAAACTTTTTTTTTTGTCTCATAAATCTGTCCCCATTAACCCTACATCTAAAATTCTCGAGCAAATTGTTCAAGGCTCCATTAACCAGTGCCTGAATGTGAGCATCTCAACGTGCAAGCTCTCCCACTCCCAAGCACGAGAGATTGAAGATTAAGCTCAAAATTGAAGATCCTTTATGGGTTGAAGTTAGCCTCTCTTTAGAGTAAGAACAATTGAAGAAAGTCAATCTTGATTTTTCTAGTTTTTACCCAAATATCAAATCCAATAACACGTCGTTTGGATTGATATAAAAATTTATCTCCAAAAAACATCTTTTAAGAAGTGAAATTTTAGGAAAAAATTATAGCAATGATGTGAAATGCCATATCACTAATAAAATTTTGTAATTTTTAGGATTAAATTAGGACTAGATCTAAAGTTGGTGGTTTTTAATAAGACAAAACAGTTTAAGGCGGAATTAGAATAACTTTGCGAGAAAAAAAGTAGGTTAGAAATATCGTAGAAAACCCTCCCAATTTTCCAAATTTGTGGGTCTCCTCTCGTCTACGAAGAAAACTCTCTCTCTCTTCTCCTTCACAAAATCCGTTCTCTCGCCTTGGCTCTCAATCCGCTGCTTTCTCCGACGCATCGTTGCTGCCTCCACCTCCGCCATCGCCTTCGGGGAGCCCCATCGGTGGCCTGGAATATGGCAGCACCAAGTTTTGCACCAAAACTTGCATCGCTAGTTCTAAACTACACACCAAATGTTTGCACAATTACCTCTTTTCTTGCTTACATCTGGATATGGGGTTTTGTTATAGGGGTTTGATAGGTAAAGTTTCTGGTGCTGAGCTAATTGGGAAAATTGTGCGAATGGACATCTTAGTTTTGATTTGATTTGCTGTGCAAACCGATTAAAATGACCCCACATTTCAAGAGAAGTTTGTGTCCGTGCTTGTTGAAGGGCTTAGGGAGTTGAATCTTGCGATGCGGAATGGCAATATCCTTGCTTTTGAGGACTTCGTCGGTGTTGGTGAGTAATAACTTCCTGCCTTAAACCCATTTTACTAGTGACACTGTTGTGGACTTGTTTTGGATTTTGGTCCTTGAGTGGTGGCTTGTGTTCTTATCTTAGTTGTTTTATCCATGGTCTCAAAGAGTTCGGCTCCATAAGGTTCTTTCTTAGAGCTTCAATAATACGGCTCCACAAGACGTTTGATGACACTTTGTTCCCAATCACATCCCTTCATATTTTCGACTTCTCCTATTATTACCTTCTTCATAAATCCTTTAGTTAAAGATGACACACTTGTGTAGACACGACATTTTAAAATATCCATTTATTTCGCAAATAATATATAAATTTATAAAAGAAAAAAAAAGAAAAAAGAAAAAATGAAATCAAGATGAATAAAAATTGAATGGGCCAGCATGCCCGACACACTTGGCATAACCTTCGGCCCTCACCCCTAAAATACTTCTCCTTAGGCCCATCCTTTCTTTTATTTTCCCAGCCCATTTATTTTTTTTTTCAAAAGCCCATATCATTTCTTCCTCCTTTAGCACGACTCACGCCTGTGATGCAAGAAGGGGGACGGTCCTTGACCGTGACCAAATGAAAGCTGTGAGCAAGCATGCGCCCGTCAGCGAGGGAGGAACGACGGAGAGGTGACGGGAGCAAGTCCGAACCTTCTAGGATGGTGAGGTGGCGAGGCTAAAAGAAAAATATTCCCCCGCTGAGGCAAGGGGTGCTTGTCGATCGCTCGAGGATATATACAGAAGCAAGGTGCGTCGAGCGTTGGAGAGGAGGACAGGGGAAGGCTCGACGGTTTTGGCAAAAACCAGATCGCACAGGATGAGATCTTTTCTTTTAGCTGAAACCAGAATCGTGGAGGGAGAGAGCGAGTTTTCTGAGGAGCTGAAGAAGGGGTTCGCGCGAGTTCATCTCAAGCCCCGCCTGGTTACCGTCGGTCGCCGCATGTGTTCGTGGTCGAGCAACAAGCACCATCAAGTGTGACAGTTCGCCGGAGCAAGGGAGGAGTGCCGGTCGTTTCTTGAGCTTTGATGACGTACAAGTGGCAGCGGTGACACCATTTCTGGCTAGGTAGGGATCACGCTTCCTTCGGGTTCCCGGCAATATAATGTGAGTTTCTTGACAGTACTGTTCACATGTTTTGTTTCATAGAACAATATACGCCGCCAACCCCTTAGCCTCCCACGTTAGCCTCCCGCCTCACCTTGCGATATTGCAATTGAGGACATGGCCATGCTCCACCACATCAGCATAATCCCTTTCTACTTGGTGAGTGACACGTGGAGCCATGTCCCACCAGGATAGATCTGAAAATTCTCCCTAGTATTTCAAAAATCTTGGGCCTCCCTCTTGTCAATGAAGAAGACTCTCTCTCTTCTTCTTTTCAAAATTGGCTCCTCTCTCGCCTTCGCTCCCAATCCGCTGCATTCTCTAGCTCGTCACTGCAGCATTATAAATAGATAGATTCACTCGACTATTGAAGTGTGTTGAGCCACATCAAATTCTGGCGACACTGAGCGCAAAACTTCTGAGTACAACTAAAAGAGAATGCAACAATCGATTGTCTTTTTGACCTTTCTAGTATGTGTTACTTCCTACCTCACCTTAACAATTTCTAAACTTCTAAGTTGTATCTGCCTTTTTCGTCTGAACTTATTTTGAGAGAATTTTTTGTATGAAGCATTAAATCTTTTACTTATATCTTGTAGACAAAGTTAGAGAGGTGCTGAATCTTGACCGTGAAATGGAAGATCTTGCTAAGCCACTGATTGCAAAGCAGTCACTTCCCATGTTTGGCAGAGGATACAACTATGGTGCAGCTTTGGAAGGTTCTTTAAGTAAAGGAAGTGGTATTAATGCACAGTGAAGGAATGCTTGCTAGTGAGATGAAACATCGTCCTCTGGCTCTAGTGGATGACAGTCCACCTGTTGTAGTGATTACTATTGATGATGCTTGCTTCAAGTTAGCTTTTGCGGTATAGGTTAACTTGCATCCCGGTATTCCCTATTTGGTCTAAAATTGAAGGTGTCAATGTTAACAGCAAGCAACAATCATTTATTCAACAACTTTGTGCCAGTAAATGACGCCTAATTGTCATGTGCTCCGGGGGGAATGCTGCAGCTATGTCTGATGGAGGAGCGTGTAGGATCATTGAAGTTCCAAAGGTGGAGGACTGCCTTCAGCCTGTAGTCAATATAGTTTGTTTGCAGGTACAGGGTACTTACATAATTTCTTAATGCTTATCTATCAAGAGAAAATCTCTTTATGCCTTGCCAAGATGCAACATTTTTTTCTTATGTTGTACTGAATTCACCATATCTTGCCGAATGCAAAGCTGTGATGTAGATAGGGTGGAATTGGAAGGGAGCATTTAGTTTTTTGTTTTCTCGATTTGTTTTATGCTCTTGGTGTTTGTTTTTGGATTAAGGGTTCCAAAATTCTCTCTATTTAAGTCTCAACTAGCACAAATAAAAAACCAATTTTATTGATTGAGCTTTGTCATTATGCTGTTCTAACTATTTTGTTCTTATAAAGTACCTTAACATTACTGTTTCCTCTTTTTAGATGGTCTGTTCCGTTTTAGTTTAGGCAGAGATTTTATATTTATCAGGGAAAATTAGAAAGGAAAAATAGATGAATAGAGAATCGCTCGAGTTAAAGCAAATGAAAGGATTTAGGCGATTTTTATGGAAATGTGAATTTGTAGAAGGAAGATTTAATTTTTTTTACAACCAAAACACAACGACAAGTATACTCCTCAATAAGAGAAACACAATGAGCGTAGTGTGTATTTTCGTCCTCGTTTCAAATCTTTATAATAAAAATTGACCGTACCTTCCACAATGAAGAAAATGAAATTTCAAACTTTTATGGTACCTTTCTAGATGGCCAAAATTGACTTGAAAAAGATTCAGATTTCATTTATTCTACTCCACCGAATCACGTTTAGATAATTGCAATGAAATCACTACAAGACAAATTGATGTACTTTGCGATTGTAGGGGAGAACACTAAAAGTAATTATCAATATGAAATAAAAATAGTGAAAAAATGGGATTTTGCCTCATTTCTAATCTAAGGTGTAAGAGAAAAAAAATGATGGCGTAAAATAAAACAGAAAGGAATATGAAGACGACCTTGGACATTGAAGAACAAGCGCAGCACGGCTAATTGGTAAAAATCGATAGACGCTCATTCATCTTTTTGGGCTAGCAAATGTTAAAGATTGGAAGAATAAAATGGGCCTCAAAGAAGGGTCAAGGCCCACGGACAACTCTAGAACAACCGTCACTACAAAATGGAGAAGACCTTTTTTCCTTTTTTTTTTTTTTTCTGGGTAAACAGTTTTGATCCTCTTCTTCAAAAAGATGTCTCCGCCATTGGTGAGTGGCTTGCACTAATAATTCTAAATGGCACGCCAAACGATCTATTCCTCTTTTCTTATGCATGCAGAATCATGTATCTGGTTAAAAGCAAAATACAAGCATAAGATGACATTTGTGTAAGAATTGTGACATGATTTCTCTAATTTATTCCGATTCCCAGTAATGTAATGTAAGTTTTTGGTAAAACTGTTTACACATTTTGTTTCTTAGAACGATATAGATAGTCGACCATTTAGAGCGCTGATGATAACCATTCTATTTCTCTATCTCCTCATTTTTGGGTTCTTTAGAACAGTTTTGAAGTAGAAATCTATTTGGTACCCTAAATGGATTTGGATAAAAAATCAAAAAATAAAATTTTTATCTTTTCTATTTTTGGAAGAAATGTGAGAGATGCAAACTCTTATTATCGTTTATTCTCGTTACCACCTGTCGCGCACCAACTGCCGATTACTAGACACCGGCCAAGCTTCATGTTGCTTGCAGGACGTTGGATGTTGGCCGCTGACTACTAAATGTTGGATGCTCATTGCTACCCCGCTGTCGGTCACTAGTCACTGGACATTGCTTGCTCGCCTCTTGCACTGATCATCAGCTGCCGAATGTTGCCCGCTCGCCTCTTGCTGCCTCTCGCTAGACATTAGACATCGGCCACATGCTGCTAGTTGCCCGCACACCGCCGCACACCGGACGCCAGTCACCAGCTGTTGGTCATCGCCGATTGCCGATCACCCCATTGGACGTTGGCCGCCTCCTATCATTACTCATGAGAGTGAAATTTTGTGTCATTATCAAATGAATTTTTATTTCAAAACAAAAATTTTATAAGATTATCAAACACGTATTTTTACTTAAAAATTTGATCAAGGGGTAAAAGTAGAAAAATCAATTTTTAACACCCTTAATTTCACATTAGCCTCCCACGTGACCTTGCGATCTCGCGATTGAGGACGTGGCTGCACTCCACCACATCAGCGCGATCCCTATACACTCGGTGAGGAGAGAGTCATGACGTCATTAGGAGAAACTCCCCCCTCTCAGAAAACCTGTATTTTTGTATTTCTTTTTCCCATGAAGCAGCCCAGAAGCTGCGTGGCGTTCTCGGTCTCGTTACACATATATATATAGTTGCCGTGCGAGTGTCCTTTCACCAAAGCCGAGTCACTTCTCTCTCCTTTTCACATTATCATTGTAAAACCCAAGGTACGCTCCCCCTCTAGCCATCTTGATCATTTCGGTAATCATCCTCTACGCAGGACTAGAGATCCTCAAGAAGCTGACTCCAATGCTGACCGATCATCGTCCCGACACAAACGTCCGAGTTTCCCCCGCCTTCACTTCCTTCAACGCCATCCTCGCCTTCCTTGTTCCCGTGCTGCTTAACTTCGTCGAGGTCAAATTCGAAGGAAAACCGGAGTCCCCGTTTGAGTCCCACCCTTTTGCCACCTCCCTTGCCATCTTCTGTCTTCTACTCTACTGTGGACTGGCGCTCGTCACTCATCTGTCGTTGGCTTCCGCCTGCTGTGCCCGACCGGTCCACATCGTCATGGTGCTCGCGGCCATGCTCTCGGTGGCATCCCTTGCGTCATTATTGATTCAGGGCCCCTTTCAAGCATTACCCCATCTCTTGTCATTCGTGTTGCTTGTAGTGGTCCTCTTGCCCTATCTTGCTCGAAACCTTTACACATGGTTTCACTACAAGACTATATCTATTTTTGTCCACATTTTCCGTCCTCGCCGACTAGCAGCCCCGCCGCCCTTGCCTCGTACAGTCATGGAGGCACGCGCTTTGTGCCGGAATTGGGAATCGGTCCAAGTTGACCCATCCCCAGATGTCCTTCGGGGTGCCCACCCCTAGCACACCCCTGGAAAGTGAAACAACAGATTGTATCTTCCACGTTCGAGTCGAATTGTATCTTCCACGTTCGATTAATTGATAGAATGGATTGCTCGCAGAGCAAGTAGACATCGAAATTCTTTCCATTTGAATACATGAGGGCTCTGCGTGTCTACAAATTGAACCACATCATGGAGCTAAATATCACACTAAAAAAGGAAATTAGAACATGGTACAAATTGCCTTGATGACCGATGTGACAATCAGCACTCGAGAGACATGCTTAACGCCAAAAACCGATCCTAGCAAAAGAAGCAAATCCTGTCTCATATACTTGATCAATTCCATCAATCTTGTACCTCTAATAACACATTTTTTGTCATACTGCCTACTCTCTTTTCCCGAATGAGGATACAATCTTCCTCTTCCAACCTCCACCTTGAAACAATGTTTAGGCACCATGAGCACGACACTCGGAGGCAGATTAACAAATCATTGCATAACAAGATGCGAGTGCGCAAAAAGGTGGATTATGACAATTTTTCCTAATTGATCATAGATAAAGATCTTACAAGGACTGCCATTCCAAAAAGCACAAGTGATACTCTGTGTCATAAGATGCTTTACATTCTTATGACATAATCCATTTGGCTACTGGGTAAACACAATCAGAAGAAATATGTTAGTAGGCCTCTACTCTGTCGTCACCGTCATCACACTCTTTACGAGGTTCCTGGGCTAGTTGACATTGTACCCTCTTAGGGCCGTGAGATGATACAACAACAACTGCACCCCAAATGTCAAAAAATTATCTTATGTCAGACAAATTAGAAAAATAGGAATGTGAAAATACTCTATAATCAATGAATAAAAATAAACAAATAAAAACAGCAAAAGGTTAAGGCTCAATCAATAAAATTTATTTCTTTTGTTTTTGTTGAGACTTTAAAAAAAAAAAAAAACTCTTTTAGAACTAAACACCAAATCATAGAGAGAATTTTGGAACTCTTAATGCAAAAACAAGAAAGCTACATGCTCCCGTCTAGCTCCACCTATCTACATCATAGCTTAATCTTCAGCAAATTATAATGCATTATTCAGCAGAGTAGGAAAAAAAGATGTTGCATCTTGGCAAGCATAGAAAACTATTGGAAGTACTCTGTACCTGCAAAGGAACTATATTGACTACAGGCTGAAGACAATCCTCCACCTAAGGAACTTCGATGACTCTACATGCTCCACCAAGAGACGGTTGCAGCATTCCCCCTTGGGCACATGACAATAAGGCGTCCTTTGTGGGCATGGAATTGCTGAATAACTGATTGTTGCTTGCTGTTAACATTGACAACTTCAGCTTTAGAACAAATACAGATTTAACGGATACAAGTAAACCTGTACAACAAAAGCTAACCTGAAGCAAGCATCATGGGTAGCAATCACTACAATGGGAAGACTCTCATCCACTAGAGCCAGACGACCATGTTTCATCTCACCATCAAGTATTCCTTCACTGTGCATCAATGCCACTTCCTTTACTTTTAAAGAACATTCCAAAGCTTTAGCATAATTTCATCCTCTGCCAAACATGAGAAGTGACTCCTCTGGAATCATTAGCTTAGCAAGATATTTTTTTTCCTGGTCCAGCTTCGGCACCTCTCCAACTTTGTCATGATTATCGAGATGATGAGAGAGAAAGATGGCTAGAGTGGAAGCTTGGATTTTACAATTGAAGTGGCAGTGGTGAAAAGGGTAGAAAGAAAGAGAGAATCTTGGTTTTTATATAAAAAAAAATTGTTGGTTTGAATTTGTTTTTAATAATTGAAGTCTTGAAGTGGTCCGTCTTTGACGGGAGAGTTTCACTTCCAAGGATTTCGCGGAAGTTCCCCCGGCTTAGGACATGACGCATGATTCCCCATCATGCGATGACGTTGGCCATGTCAGCGGATGGGTCCCGCTGGGACTGGTGCGAAAATTTCTAGTACTTCGGAACTTTGGACCCCCTCTAAGACCTGAGCAAGTCTTTAAACTGCTCTCTCCTGAAATGACCTTCCCAGGAGATCTTCTCCCCACAAGCCATTTAAAGGCAAGTAGGGGGAAGAAACACGGGATAGGGTCCCATTGGGCTCTCCGGCCACGCCTCTCTACAAGGTGGGAACCCACTTCCTAATGGGCAAGCTCTGCCTTATCCTAGTAGACTAGGCTGGTATCTCCCTGATGATGGAAGCCCGGGAGTGGCACGCTCCCGGGCCGACCCCCCACTTATCAAGGAAGAAGACAACCTCTTCTCTTTGTCTCTCTCTTATCCTTCGGAAACTCTCCCTCTCGCCTTCGCTCCCATTCTACTGCATTCTCCAGCGCATCGCTGCCGCCTCCGCCGTCTCCTTCACCTCTGGGAGCACCGTTGGCGGCTGGAATATGGCAGCACGAAGTTTCGCACTGGAACTTGCACCGGTAATTATAAATTGCACACCAAATGTTTGCGCAATTACCTCTTTCCCTGTTCAAATCTGGATCTGCAGTTTTGTTATAGGGGTTTGATGGGTGAAAGTTTCTGGTGTTGAGCTAATTGGGAGAAATTGTGCGACTGGACATCTTAGTTTTGATTTGATTTGCTGTGCAGACCGATGATAAAAAACCCCACATTCAAGAGAAGTTTGTGTTCTTGAAGGGTTTAGGGAATTAAATCTTGTGGGGTGGAATGGCAATATCCTCACTTTCTAGGAGTTCACGGCACTAGGAACCAGATCTAGAGGGAGGAGCGGGTGAAGTCGCTTTGTGGGGACAACCGGATCTGGAGGGACCTTGCCCAGGCCAACGAGGCCACCGCCAACGACCTCCGCACCAACCTCGAGCAGGTCCTGGCGCAGGTCAGCAAGGACGACCGCCCCCACAATGGGGCCTTCCTGGAGGACGAGGCGGAGCAATTATGAAGGAGGGGAGGAGGAAAGCGGGAGGCGGGCGGGAGTGGAGGCGCAGGAGGATGTGGGGAGGAGGAGGCGAGCGTGTTGTTGTTCTTTGTGCGGGCTTTTGTGTTTGTGCGCGGTGTGTGGGTCTTCCCTCCATACTTGTCCGCTTTGTAACTCTCCCAAATCCGGCAGTGTCCATCTATCCTAGACCAGTTTTTTTTTTCCTAATTTTCTCTCTTCGAAAAACGGGGGAAATAAGACAGAAGAAATATTTCCAAGAGTTAGCTAGAAATCTCTCCGATCATGACCCTTTTTTTTATTGGTTCTGGTTGGTCTTGTGATTTGATCAATTCTTTGCCAAATATTTCTTGTCTCTTTCGATTCTCCAACTGGGTGGTTGCTGGTGGATGTTTCCAATATTCATATCCATGAAATTGATCGAAAAGAGTAATGAATGGTTCCTGGCACAATTTAGACATATTTCCACATCAAACATTCTCCTCAAATCAGCTCACGCCTGACATAATATGGAGAATGAACTAAGCTTTGAATTTCCAACATACTTGTTTACCACAAACCTCTCAAACCACTTCTCCGTGAAGAAATAAATATGTTGAACATATAGCAAGCAATAACAAATGTTTGAGCATTTCATTTCACGTCAACCAAGTGACCAGCAATTACGGCCCTAAAGAGTGGATCAAAACAGCCGTTTGACGAACGTTGGAGCAGCAACGAACAAGGAGAGAGAAGCGAGCGAGTAGGGGCGGCTTTAATGTGCTTCATCGGCGATCGCAGGGAACGGCCGCTTGACGAGCGCCGGAGCAGCAACGAGCGGGAGAGAGTGAGAAGATGACAAGAACAGGAAGGAAAACAGAGAAGATGAAGAAACAAAGCTGACAAAGATGAAGAATTGAAAGAATGATCTTGAGCTTCGTATTCAGTCTTTCACCGAGAGAGAGAAGTGAATTTTATAAAGTGTATTCTACAACAGTTCTTCGCGTAATTCAGTATTTATATGTGAGCGAACAATAAACTTGTTCAACTGAATTAAATGAAAACAGAACAAGGGAAAATAACAGAACAAGGAAAGTATTCAGTTTTGACTTAAAACTGAATATCTGTTATTTAATGAGCACGTGTTGTTGACGTGAATTATGCTTTCTTTGTTCTGCTTCTCTTTATCCTCACAAGTAGAGTTAAATTTGTCGTTTCCAGCCTTGATTGAATCATTAGCACCAACATTTGTTACTGCATTTCCCAAATCAGCAGTCTGCCTTGCTTTACTTCCCCTGTTTGCACCAGAACTTAACTCCCGAATATCAATATCTAACTTCGGCTTCAACTTGTTTCCATCCGAGCTTAGCTCTTGACCAACAACATTTATCTTCGACTTTGACTTATATGCTTTAACAGAGAGAAGGAAGCGACTGCCGGAGCAAGGGCGACCTTAATGTGCTTCGTCGGCGACGGCGAGGGAGGACCTGCTCGAGGTTGGTGCGGAGGGCGTTGGCGGTGGCCTCGTTGGCCTGGTTGAGGTCCCTCCAGATCTGGTTCTCCATGCACAGCGACTTCACCCTCTCCTCCGGCGCTCAGTTGAGCTTACCGATCTTCTGGATCTCCTTCTCCTTGGCCGGAGCAGCAACGAGCGCGGCGAGAGAAGCGAGCGAGCGCCGGAGCGGCCGGAGCAAGCGCGGACAGAGAATTTGGGATTCAAAATTTTGAAAGCCGTCGAGTTCTCCAGAGAAGAAAAGGAAAGGGTTTGCTCCTCTTTCCTTTCTCTGAGAAGGAAAGAGTAAATGCATTGCAGAGGAGAGAGAGAGGAGGCAAGGGGTAGCGGGCAGGCTAGGGAAGAGAGGAAAGAAGCCTACGTTTGTGCAGAAGATGGCCAGCGGACCCACGCTTCCAGGTGGCGCTTCATGTATGGCCGAAGACCACGCTAACCATCCAATATTTTTTCCTGCAGAGCATCTTTCTACCTCGCATCTACGGTCCGCCTCGCTCCTTCTCCCCCGTCCACACTTTCTCCTCCGTCTCCGGCCATGTCGAGCCTAACCTCCCTGTCTCCCTCCGCCGCCCTCGCCCCCGGAGTAGTTACCGACGCCAACTCCAAGGAGAGAACTTCCGGGCGGAGTTGCAGAGCTGCAAGTCGAACACGGTCGCTCACGGCCGTAGACAAGCCACTGTGACTGGAGCTACGGTTGCAGATCTGGAAGTCGTTTTCCGGGGTGTGTTGGTGGAGGGCACCCCCTACCCCAAGGACATCTGGGACCGTGTCAACCTGGACTGATTCGCGATTCTGGGGCGCTTCAGCGTTCACATGCTGGCGTGTAAGAGGCAAGAGTGGCGGGGCTGCCAGTTGGCCAGCACGGAACACATGGACGAAAACATACAAGAGGGCCATGGAAAGCAACACTAATGACAAGAGATAAGGGAAAGAGTAAAAGGGCCTCCGGACCATCAGCGACATGAGGGACGCCACCGAGAGTGCGGCGGCGAGCATCATGAGCATGGCGAATGCTAGGGCAAGACAATCGGGGGCTAACGACAGGTGGGCAACGAGGGCCAATGAGCAATACAACAGAAGAGAGAAGACGGCGAGAGAGGTAGCAAGAGGGTGGCTCTCGAATGGGGATGGTTTGCCCTGGAAATCCACATGCACGAGGTTGATCAGCCCGGTAATAAGAAAGGCGACGATGGTGTGGAGGGCAGAAAGGTCGGGGATCTCTCTGGCATTTGTGTGGGGAGGACCGCCGGTCGGCATCGTGCTGGGCTTCTGGAGGATCTCTTAGTACTATATAAAGGATTAATTATTAAAATGATGAAGAAAGAGGGTTTTATAGGGTCGATGCTGGGAAGAAGAGGTTGGGATATCTTCGTTGGATCCAGGTTTATCTCGTTCTCGTGGGTCCGGGGAGCACCGCCGAAGCGAGAAAATATTGGCTGCAGCTCTGACTCCAGCGTGTCTTCCTCCGAGTCCATTCACCGGGCGACACGTGTCGCCCGACAGCCACGCTGGAATCAGAGTAAATTTTGGAAAATTGATATATTAATTTCTCTCTCTAGCTGGCCCTCGGTCGAATTTGAAAAAGCCAAGCGCCCTCTCTCTACTGCACACGCTCTCTCTCCTCTGCAATGCATTTATTACGGAAAACTTTTTTCTTTTCTTCTCAAGAAAGAGAAGCTGTCGTTCTCTCCATTTCTTTCTCCCCATGAAGGTTCTGAAATTTTGAATCCCAAATTCTCCCTCCGCGCTCGTTGTTGCTCCGGCGTTTGTCAAGCGGCCGTTCTCCCGCCGTCTCCGACGAAGCACATAACGGCCGCCCTTGCTCCGGCGCTCACTCGCTTTTCTATCTTTGTGCTCGTTGCTGCTCCGGCCAAGGAGGAGGAGATCCAGAAGATTGGGAAGCTCAACTCGGCGCTGGAGGAGCGGGTGAAGTCACCATGCGTGGAAAACCAGATTTGGAGGATCTCGCGCTGGCCAACAAGGCCACCGCCAACGCCCTCTGCACCAACCTCGAGCAGGTCTTAGTGTGGGTCAGCAAGCATGACCACCCTCGCGGCGGGGCCTCTCTGGAGAATGAAGCGGACGATGCTGCGTTGTGCTGCAGGAGCAATTATGAAGTCGGGGAGGAGAGCGTGAGGTGGGCAGGAGGGAGGCACAGGTTGATAAGAGGAGAGGGAGGGCGATGATGACGTGGTCCTAGAAGTGCAGGAAGGAGGAGCGAGCATGCTGTTGTTGCTATGCAGGAAGGAGGCGAGCATGCTGTTGTTGCTGTGTAGGCACCTGTGCTTGTGCGCGGTGTGTGGGTCTTCCCTCCGTTTTATTAGTAGAATTGTATCTTGATCGCCATTCCTTTTTTCATTTCTTGGTCAGATGGTCATACCCATTTTGCGAAGCAATAAAGTTGGAACTCATAAGAGAACTTAAATGCTCAACTCGCGGACTTGAAGACGACTGGAAAGAACTCACACATGTCGATGACACCATCCAATTCCTTTTCTCCACCGTGTGAAAACTTGACATTAAAACTAGTGAAAGAGATTAAACAAAAAGGACAGCTAACTCGAACCTAAATCGACAATTTCAAGTCTTCACTTTCAAGTGTCCATCTCTTTGGCATCCCCATCGTAATTGTTCTAAGTCGAGCATCATCAAACGAGACAGTTGATCAAAACGAGCTGTAGAAGGACCCTTTTGGGTGCCACTGGCTCAGCCATTGTTCGTTTTCTACGTTGGCATACATGCATGAGGCACGCAAGCAAGCGAGTAGCGAAGAATGGGACAACTCCAACAAGTTCGAAAGGAAGAAAATTTCATTATATCACTGCAGCAAACAAGGTGGGAAAAAAAAAAGTACGAGAGTACCTATGGTGATTGCCCTAGGCGATCAAGAAGCACAAATATACAAGAATCATGCTACGCTCCTCGAACTGGGAAAAATGAAAAACTTAGACACGCTGCCTTACAAAGATAGATCTTGACATCTTTCTATCTTATTTCCTACATTTTAACTCAGCTCCTGGTTTTGAACTTGGAATCACTGATCGGGATGCCCTCGCGAGCCGCCCTTTCTCCGCCGGACTCGTCAGTGGTGCTCAGTCCGCCCTTGCGACCCATCTCTTGGTACCCTTCTTCCCTTATCTGCTGTTTCCTCGTCTCCCCTCCTTTGTGCCTCCCTTCTTGCCCTATGTGCTGCACCACGTCCACCTTGTCCTCCAAGAAGGCCTCACCGTGGGGGCGGTCGTCCTTGCTGACCTACACCAGGACCTGCTCGAGGTTGGTGCGGAGGGCGTTGGCGTGGCTAGGGCGAGGTCCTCCAATTCTGGTTTTCCATGCATGGTGACTTCACCCGCTCCTCCAGCGTCGAGTTGAGCTTCCTAATCTTTTGGATCTCCTCCTCCTCTTTGGCCGGAGCAGTAACGAGCACAAGGACAAAAGCGAGTGAGCACCGGAGCAGGGGTGGCCGTAATGTGCTTTGTCAAAGATGGCAGGAGAACGGCCGCTTGACGAACGCCGGAGCAGCAACGAGCGCAGAGGGAGAATTTGAGATTCAAAATTTCAGAGCCTTTGTGTGGAGAAAGAAATAGAGATAACGACTGCTTCTCTTTCTTGAGAAGAAAAGAAAAAAGTTTTCCATAATAAATGCATTGCAGAGGAGAGAGAGCGTGTGCAGTAGAGAGAGGGCGCTTGGCTTTTTCAAATTCGACCGAGGGCCAGCTAGAGAGAGAAATTAATATATCAATTTTCCAAAATTTACTCTGATTCCAGCGTGGCTGTCGGGCGACACGTGTCGCCCGGTGAATGGACTCGGAGGAAGACACGCTGGAGTCAGAGCTGCAGCCAATATTTTCTCCCGCCGAAGCTGGGGTTTTTCGAGAAAATATTGGCTGGGTTTTACACTCCACGTCAGCGAGATGTAAGACCATTCAAAATTCGACACGTGGCTCCACGTGTAAATGGCGTCAGAAGTTCAAAATTCGCTCGGCGCGCTCTCTGCTGCGGACCTGGCCCACCACTCTGACGCTCTCTCTCCTCTGCTCTCCTCTGCGACCTGTCGAGTCCTCTCTCTCCTTTCTCTCTCCCCGTTCTCCGTTCCGTTACAGGGGGAGAACAAAAACCGCAGGTGTGCTTCCATTTGCTCTTCCCCTCCTCTGCTCTCTCTCCCCCGCTGGTTGCTTCCATCTCCCCCACCCTAACGCCGACGACGCAGCCGACGCTCCTCCGCACGACGCCGACGCCCCCTCCACCTCCACCTCCGCCTCCGCCTCCACAGGTTGCCGGCGACGCCCCGGACTCCGACGCCCTTTCCAGTGAACCGCGACCTCGACGCCCTCCGCCGCTCGCCTCTCCGTCGCCCCCGACGCCGACGCCGACGCCGACGCAACCTCCGCCTCCGTCCCTGAACCCGACTCTGACGCCGACGCCCCTCCGCCGGTTGCCTCCGTCGCCCCGACTCCGACGCCGACGCTGACGCAGCCTCTGCCTCCGCCTCCGCCCCTAAGCCCCTCCCCTTCCTCTCCCCCGTCGCCAACTCCGTCGCGTCTCACTGTTCCAGGTGAGCGCCGCTTCCGATTCCTTTCTGGCAGCTGTAATGTATGATGGCTTGTGCCGATTTGATTGGGCTTGAATGGTGGTTTTGATATTAGGCCTATGTTAGCATCAGGCAGTGACTGAAATCGTACATGAGCTTGTCTATTGTAGTTGCTGCCAAAATGTTCGTGTGAGATTGTGAGGAACCTATCTGTTGTTCATACTTGCTCGATGTTTAAGGCATGTAATTGATGGTTTCGCTCAACGAGATGCCGATGAGAAGTGTCTGTAACTGAGTGTTAAGTCATCTGTCCCTTTGCCTTCGGTCTTTTATTTAGTGCTGATTAAACAATGATGAACTTGGAGAAGATGAAAGATGTTCAGGGAATCAGTCAGTTGTTTCTGATGTGCACATGCATGTGCGGACGTGAGTGTTCCACTAAAGAACTGTGCCATCGTTTTGATGAAGAGATACCTGAAAGTGCTAGGCAACCTTTAGTCTTCCCTAGGAACTTTGTAGAGTTTTGCTCATACAAGGCAATGAATGCGGCAACAAAAGCTCCTGATTCCTCTTCGCCTGATGTGTATCGTCAAGGAAGTTCTATTGCATACTTCATATTCCGTTGATGCTATCACTTTATGCATCTAATGTTATTACTTCACTTCCAATTGTTGTATTTTCAAACTTATTTTAAAATATCAAGACAAAAGGCATTTTATGCAACTGAAGTATGCTGAATTAAAAACAGGTGGGGGCTCAAAGTTTACATATGAAGATGACTCCGGTGGATGGAAATTTCTCTTGGGAGGTTTATAGCGAAGCCACTGCTGCTTATGAAGATAGTTCATTTACAATGACTGGGTTGTTGGAACAAATAAATACAACCAGAGATGTTACTGACTATTTGTGGTTTATGACAGAGTGAGTAGACTACAAACAGTAAATCACCTCAACCTCTTGCGGTCTTGATTTTTGGATCAATATCAATTCATATTTGGTCTACCTTTCTTTTACAATGCCCATGCTACTTTCTTCAGCGTCGATGTCGATCCTAATGAAGAGTTTTTGAAAAGCGGAAGTTATCCAGTTCTCAAAGTATTGTCAGCTGGTCATGCTCTGCATGTTTTTGTCAATGGTGAACTTGCAGGTAACTCATATGCTCTTAGGTTATTGGTGCCTCTTAATGATTTATCATCATTTTTTGCATTGCCTTAATGTCACAGTTCAGCAGAATAGGACCTTCGTTAATAATTGTTTCTAGAGATTTTGAAGAATATTATATGAATAAAACCATAGCAGTAGAAGTTGCCCCAAAAGTCAACTTCATTGTGGATATGCCGGCTCGTAAGTTTTGTAGTTTTTAATTTTAGGGCACTAATATGGGCTTTTTTCCCCTCTTTAAACATATAGAATCTTAAAATTGCTTGCATGTTGAAGCCAACAAAAGTATTAAGTTTTCTTTTCGTCACTCTTTGTCAAGGGTAATATAAGCGGATTATGCTTTTTCTATGATTATGTTTCTTCATCTCATGCAGGAACTGCCTACGGCAGTCTGGAATTTCCTAAACTAACTTTCAGTCGGTGTGAGGCTGAGAGCTGGGACTAACAAAATTTCACTTCTAAGTGTCGCTGTTGGTCTCCCGGTTGGTCTTTCTTTTCTCTCTCTCTGGGGGTGTGTGTGGGTGGGTGGGTGGGTGAATGGGTGTGCATGTTGGCATTAGCATGCTCGATGTTCACACGCTTCCTAGGATTATGTTCAGTGTGAGTGAATACAAGTTTTTTCTTGCATTGTGACTGTCAACTTGATTGCAGAATGTTGGGGTACATTTTGAGACATGGAATGCTGGTATTCTTGGTCCAGTTACGTTAAGTGGTCTCAATGATGGATGGAGAGACCTGTCATGGCAGAATTGATCTTATGCGGTTTGTATCTCGAACTCTCCGCGCCTATCCTCTTTTCATACTTCTCCGAAAAGACTGAAGGTTTCTTTTGGTCCAGGTTGGTCTCAAAGGAGAAGCTATGGGTCTTCATTCTCTTAGTGGGAGGTGTGTCAGTTGAGTGGGTGCAAGAATCTTTTGTAGCAGAAAAACAGCCCTTAACGTGGTATAAGGTAAGTATCTCAAAGTTCAGCAAAGCAAACTGATTTATCCTCTTAGCCTCCAATGTTTATGAATTGTGGGATTCAAACTCATGCTTATGGTCAAACCAGGACAGATAGTTTAATAAGCATCTGCAAAGTTGCACGCATTTCCAAATCCTACATCCTTTATATTTGATAGCTATTCTCTTTAAACGAGAAAGATGACTCAAGTTCACAGTTGGCCTAGGGCTGGTGACATCCATTATTCTTGTTCTGTGGTTTGTATTATGAGTATTAGATAGGCCTTTCAATATTCCTTTCTATTGAAGTTTTCAGATTTGGCTGCAAATAGGACAGATACATGGTTGATGGTGCCATCTCATATGAAAATGCATCTAGTTTGTAGTTGGTATGGTTTGACATCAGTAAAGTGACAGAAATTATGTGTTTATCCTTCTTTCAGACTATTTTCAATGCTCCAGGCGGAAGTGCACCACTGGCTTTGGATATGGACAGTATGAGTAAAGGTCAAGTATGGATAAATGGACAGAGTCTTGGGCGCTATTGGCCTGCATATAAAGCATCCGGCACTTGCAATAGCTGTAACTACACTGGAACTTTCAATGAGAATAAATGTTTAAGCAATTGTGGAGAGGCTTCACAGAGATGGTAAGAGAAAGTATTATCCTTTCTGAACTTTTCATTAAGGAGAAATGAAATCGTTCAGAAAGCTCATTGATGCCTAAACTTTTCAGGTATCACATTCCTCGATCATGGTTATATCCGACTGGGAATTTGTTGGTTGTTTTGGAAGAGTGGGGTGGGGAGCCGAATGGGATTTCTCTGGTCAAAAGAGAGATCGACAGTGTCTGTTCTGATATATTTGAATGGCAACCAACCCTGATGAATTGGCAAATGCAAGCATCAGGCAAAGTTAAAAAGGCCCTGAGGCCTAAAGTGCATTTGTGGTGTTCCCCAGGTCAGCAGATCTCGTCAATAAGGTTTGCTAGCTTTGGAACACCAGAAGGGACATGTGGAAGCTTCCGACAAGGAAGTTGTCATGCCTTCCACTCGTATGACGTTTTCGAGAGGGTAAACTTTCTAATGTCATATGCGTTGTCTCTCGTCAAGATCTCATCCATATTCTGCTTAGCAACATGAGCCAACTGGATAAACTTCATTTAAGAGATGCTTCCCAGTCATTCATCTCTGCCATTGCATTTTAAGTTTCCCTTCACGTGCATACTATGGCCCATTAAGACTTCATTTCACGACGTACTGTGAGAACTCAACTTGGCGATATGTTAGATTTTACAATAAAACATTCCCAAGCATTTTGAGTTTAGATTGTTCTGTAATAATTCATGATGTTCTTGCAGACTTGCCTTGGGCTGAACTCATGCTCAGTAACTGTAGCTCCCGAAATCTTTGGGGGAGATCCATGTCCAAATGTCATGAAGAAGCTCTCTGTGGAGGCAGTTTGCAGCTGACGGCCTACAGAAGTAAAAAAAATTAACCAAGTCTCATTCCAGATTTGTATTGAAGACCAAGCCCAACATCAGTTCCGACATTTGGGTTTTCGGGTGAACTGAATTGACACATTCAATACTCCAAGAACCATTTTTTTGGCCTTTTCCGAGGTGAAGTTGAAAATAAAGGACGCACCTCTTGGTAAAAGCCCACATAAAATTCTCAAAGGGAGAGCTGATAAACATGTATACAAAAGCTATAATTACTCTGATTTTGGTTCTCTGATGGAGAGTATTCAGAGGAGGGAGCATGGTGGAAGCACATTGAGACGAAATCAAATTGAGTCCATGTGCGCATGAGTTTAGAGTCAGAACATGGAAGCATCTTGTTTCCGATAGTTTTTGTGCGCACTAGTTACTAGAAAATGGAGGCGTCTCGTTTCCAGTAGCTATTTTGCATTGTAATAAATGTAAGTTCTAAAGCAGCAATTTGTTCAATTTCTTGTTAGAAATTCGTCTTCCCAAGTTGTTTATCCGAAGACTATTTAATCATTGCGTCAAGATGCGTGGTACATCCTGCTGGTTACCATTCCTTAGATTTTCTTAGCAAATCTGCGATTACGTCTCCCTGATCGGATAGTCTTTCAGTCATGCGTGTCGAAAAAGAAATAGAGAATACAAACATGAGTTGAGTCAACCAAACTTGGTAGTCAGTTCGACCAGTTTCAACCTTATTATGGTCATAGGAACCCAAGAAATGGGCAGAATGGGATTGGCTTTCCTTTACAATGCCGTATATATACTCTAAGATTGGTTCTCAGGCCATCATGGTTCGTTCACATGAGGAAAATGTTCTGGCAGCACCAGATTCTTGCATAAAATCGACATGGTCCATTAAAAATGTGGTGACTTCCTGAGAGTCGTGGACTTCTTAGGGACGGTCAGACACCATGCAGCGAGCAATCGCACACATGATGCAGTCACAAGCAATTGATCGATGTAAGATAACAGAACTTCAAGCATCAGACAGTCCTGTAAGGACCTCAGTTGCCTATCCCGGACCTCCGTATAGATACACGAAATTAAATGTATTTTGTTCTTCAGTAGCATCTCCATTTGCCGAAGAACACGGCACGAAAGCAGTATAATTTGGAAAGAAAACCATGGAATCCACAACATTTGGGATGGAATGATGGAAAGGTTCTGTAAGATTTTGACAGTCGTCATGCTCTAGGGGCACTCAATTTCTCGTCAAAGAGAGGGTATTGCATCCTACACAGTTACACAATGTTTAATTCTCTGCTAACACCACATATTTACTCTACCGTACGATACATTAGCATTTTTAGCAGAGGATTTTTATATTTCGCAATTCATGCCATTAACAGAACATAGGTCAGAAAAAGTCAAGCATCAAGGACCTACCAGAGACTTCCTAGGCCCAAATTAAAATCTCAGACCATGAGTTCCAACGTTAGGCGCATACACACTTCCGTCAAATTACCAGCTGATAAACTAACAAATCTATTGTGAGGAAAAGGGCTGTAATAAAGTACAGGCAAAATCTTCCGGTTCATGTAGTTTTAACAGAGGTGATAAACCAACCGCAGCCCTACACTAGTATTGACAGAATTTAGAGTTCAGTACATCAATTCCCAGAAACCAAGAGTGGCGACTCTCGCGAGAGTAGCAGTTTCTGCTTCCCTCTTTTCAAGTTTTCATCTGGAAGTCTACTCTGAGGCTGGATTAATCAATCTTCACAGAGGAGTAGATCTTTCTAACAAACCAGAAGCAAGCATAGAAGCCAATTGTCCCTGTCAAGACGAAAAAGGAATATGAAATGATTATCATGTACCCGAAGTAGAGGATGCCTGACACAAACTTCGTGATTTCCAATTTCGTGAAGAAGTTGAACACTGAATAGAGGAAGAGGTAGAGAGCTGATGAGCCAGCGGTCAAGTAAGATCTCCACCACCAGTGGTAGTCCTCACTGCACAACTGGAAATAGCACAGCACGAACGTGATCTCAGCAAAAGTGACCAAAAGGATGACGAACACAATGAAGAAGAAGCCGAAGATGTAATAGAACTAGTTCAACCATATTGAGGTCAAGATGAAAAACAGCTCAATGAAAACAGCACCAAAAGGAAGAATTCCTCCAATGAGAATGGAGAAGACCGGCTTCATATACCATGCCTGTTCGGGGATCTGCCTCGGGATTTTGTTTGTCTTCACAGGATCTTCCATTGGTGGTTTTTTGAACCCCAAGTAACTACCCACAAACACTAAAGGCACTGAAATTCCAAACCACAAGCAGAAAAGAGCAAACATTGTCCCAAACGGCACAGCACCAGATGATCTCTCCTCCCATATTAGGGCATTCAGCACAAAGAAAACAGCAAACAGAATACCAGGAAACATGACCGCAGTCTTTAAGGTTGTTTTCTTCCACTCAGTGCCCTTGAACATCTTGTACAGCCGTGACGATGAATAACCAGCAAATAAGCCCATGAAAACCCATAAGAGGACCATCGCAGTCATAAGACCCCCTCGGTTGGAAGGAGATAAGAAGCCCAGCAAAGCAAAAATCATGGTCACTAGAGCCATTGCAAATATCTGAACACCTGTTCCCACATAAACACAAAGTAAACCTGGATTGATAGGAGCCCTGAAAACATCTCCATGGACAAGTTTCCATCCTGTTTCTTCCTGAGCCTCGTCTTGGGTTTCCAACTGGTTATAGTTTGCAATATCTCTGTAAAGAGTTCTCATCATGATCATTGCCACCATTCCAGAAAGGAAGAGGACAATCATCAAGGAGTTTATGATAGAGAACCAATGAATTTGATCGTCATTCATAAGGAGGTAGGTATCCCATCGAGATGCCCACTTAATATCACTTTCCTGAGAAACGCCAAAACAAAATTCAGAACCTCAAAACAATATAGCAATTGAGAGAATAAAAGAAAGAGCAATGCAATGAGATCATTTTTAAGTACATACCATGAAACTGACATCGTATGTGAACACATCTGTGTCAACTTCCTGAGGAACAGTGCTACCCTGAACTAAATTTTTGGTGTTTGCATTACATGTTGTCACTTGAGGATTTTTTGCATCCCACTCCTTGTAATCATGTTTGATACTGTGCAAAATACCAAGTGAGAATGCACCAAATTGCCACAATTCGACAAACAAAATAAATGGCATTGAAATATTCCACACAGATAGACAAAAGAAAAATATGAATATGAACATAAATGCACAGACATGAGGGCATGGAATGCCTTTTGCTACTCCAATGTTAAACACCTCGGATTTCTAAAAACATTAATAGTAGCACTAGAGTTGCCCTCAATTTTTTCCATAATTTTAAACAAATCCAAATATTATGTATAATATGGCGTGGGAAATGCAAATGTGATTCATTTGGTTCATTTAAAGCCAAAACAAACAAGTTTCCTTACTGCTGGATGTCCCAAAAACCTTTCTGTGGACAGCCAAGATGCATAATTGCATTTGAAAACAAGTACATCCGCATCCAACCTCCAAAAGAGCTTTACGGTAAACGGATGCATCTCACAATAATGACTGATGACAACAGTGGGGAACCACAGAGATGCTTGGACATTGCAAAGATCCTTTTTCAGAATACTAAGGCAATTAATGAGCCTGCTTTGGTCTTCCTCACTTCTACATAATATCTCCTTCCTAACTATTGGCAAAAGGACTCCAAACTTTATGATTGATTAATGGTTGCTCAACCAAACCTTAGAAGTACACGTACAACACATTGGAGATAGAGTCAAAACCACACCTATTAGGAGTGACTTCAAATCCGACAATTCTTGCAGTATCAGTTAGCTCGTCCTTGTGAAACTTGACTCTAAAGCTCAAATGATTATTGATGAAATATTTCTGCCTAGTGAGCGGAGAAAGGAATCGGAAGCCGCACTCACTTGGAATGTAGGTGTTCTTGGTGAGAATCGGCAGCAAAAGCAGAGCCACGGAACCCCAGAACGCAGCAGATGACACCGCGAAGAAGTCCACAAGGTCGAAGAAGCGCGTGAGCTCGCGCTTGAGTTGCCGGAACAGATTCGCCCGAATAACAACGAGCAGAGATAATCAAAGACTGAGAAGCTACTGCGGTACCTGATGAGGACGCTGTGAGATATGAGCAGAGCCCCCAGCCGAACAATCGGTCGAGGCTTCGACGGAGGTGGAAAGGGCGTCGGCGGAGGCAGAGGCCAAGGTGGGCGTCGGCGTCGGAGTCGGGGGCGATGGAGTTGCGAGAGGGCGTCGGGGCGGAGGCGGAGGCGGCGTCGTCGGCGTCGGAGGCAACCGGCTTGAGGGGCGTCGGAGTCGGGGACGACGGACTCGTGAGAGGGCGTCGGGGGCGGAGGCGGCGTCGTCGGCGTCGGAGGCAACCGGCTTGAGGAGCGTCGGAGTCGGGGGAGGCGGCGTCGGGGAGGCGTCGAGGCAACCGGCTTGAGGAGCGTCGGAGTCGGGGGCGTCGGAGTCGCGAGAGGGCGTTGGGGGCGGAGGCGGCGTCGTCGGCGAGGTGTCGGAGTCGAGAATGGAGAGAGAGAGCTCGTCGGCGAGAATGGAGAGAGAGAGAGCAGAGGAGGGGGAGAGAAGCAGCTGTGCGACTTTTGTTCTCCTCCGCAACGGAACGGAACGGAGAACGGGGGAGAGAGGACGATTTCGACAGGGCACAGGCGTCGCAGAGGAGAGCAGAGCAGAGGGAGCATCAGAGTGGTGGGCCCCACACGCGGCCCGCGCGAATTTTAAACGCCTGACGCCCTCATCCACGTGGCGCCACGTGTCGATCGCTGAGTGGTCTTACCCACCGCCTACGTGGAGGGTAAAACCCAGCCAATATTTTCTCGGGGTTTTTCTTCTTCTTTTTGGCAGTAAGCCGAAAAGGGGGTGTATCACTGGGGTTGACGAGATGACGAGAAAAGGTTGGTGGAAAACTCCACGTAGATAATTTAGAAAATCATACAAAAGTCCACACGTATCGTCCACACACGTTCAGCAATTCAAAATTCTGCTCTTCCCCCTCCTTTGCTCTCTCTTCCATAGACCCTGGCCCACCTCTCTGCAGGGAAAATGAAAAATAACGAGATCGTTTCTTGACCAAAAAATGCGACGGGTGATCCAATATTACCGGAATAGTTATATATGATATAAGGAAACAAGTACAAGGCATTGTGGGGGTAACGTTTAATCTCTTTTTGTAACTAAATGGAATAAATCTTAGCTCTGATGCTCTCTCTCTCCTCTAACTTTAGATCCACTCCCAATTCTATCATAAGATGAAAAAACCATAAACTTTAAGTCTAATCTCAATTTTCCCCTAAACTTTTTTCATCTTATAAATCTGCCTCCATTAATCCTACATCTAAAATTCTCGAGCGAACTTTTCAAGAATCCTTGGGCCAAGTATCTCCAATGCGAGTGTCTTGAGCACGAGCTCTCCGGCCGCAAAAAATTGAAGACTCCCAAGCAAGAGAGTTTGAATACCAAGCCCAAAATCAAAGATCCTTGTGAGATGAAAGGGAGACTCTCTTAAGAGTAAGAACAATCGAAGAAAATCAACCCTATTTATTTTTTTTTTTAATTTTTACCCAAATATCATATCCAATAAGATGTCGATTTGGGTTGATATGAAAATTCATCTCAAAAAAATATTTTTTGGTTGTGAAATTTTAAGAAAAAAAAAAATTGTAGTGATGTCATGAAAGCCACATCACTAAGGATGATTGTACAGAGAATTAATGGTTGTGTTCGTAAAATTCTAAACGCAAGTGCACGTATCGAACAAGTAATATAATGATGAGATAAAGTATCGTCCCACGGAGATCGATGATTAATAAACCAATTAAATACTAAAATAGACTAATTCTAAAATTTATCTAACAAATCAAAATATAATTATGAATGAATTAAAAACGAAACTTGTAGACTAAATGCAGTAAAATCAATCAGATAAATATGTTAGAGCATCTGATTTCACCATAACCATTAGGTATGAATTTCATATTGTTATGAATACAAGAACAATATCAAACATGTGATAGCGGAATTTCCTAATCTATTTACTATCCTATCTCTAGGTATAGCAAACCTACTCAGCTTATTAATCCACTATATTTCTATGTGAATTAAAATAAACATGAGTGCATTAAAAACTATGAATATTCCCGGTTTACAATGAGTCTTTTGGATCACCTTATTACCGAAAAACTACACAAATAACGCGGTATATTTCTATCCACGTTTAATTCATGGTTATATATTATAATGAACAATTGCATATTATCACCTCTCGTCTCAAACATGCACATCAGATCATTCAAGTGGTGGCGAGTCACTCAAAAGCATTAAACGCAATAATATATAACTCACATGAATGAAATCAATTGTAGAACATAAAAATCATGAAATTCACATCATCATGGTTAGGCTACATCGTAGCCCTAACAAAAGAAAATTAGAACATAGTAGAAGAAAAAATAAAAATATAAATCAAACCCAAGCATCTTGAATCAAAGAACAAGAATTCTGTCACCACTTTTGTCTTCTCTTCAAAATACTTGAAAAACTCTTAGAACAATGGAAAAACGATCTAGCTAAAAAACCCTAGCTGCTCTCTCTTCCTATTTATAGGAAATCTAAAATATCTATCTCTCCATGCTTGCAGATAACATCAGGGAACAAAATCAAGAATTTCCGATTTGATATCCATCTTCCACTCTTCGCTTTTATTTGAATTCCGATAATTGCCATTCTTTTCCTTATCTTCTCCATATCTCATTATTCTGCATAAACAAGGAAAATTTAAATAATCAGAAGGAAATCCAAATATTTTCTCATAGATAATGCATTAATTGTTACCTAAAATAGGTAAAATAACTCTATTTTTATAGAGTTATCAAAGTTGCGTATATAAGATTTAAATAAAAGTTGATGATTTACTGTGCAAACCAATTATAAAGACCCCACATTTCAAGAGAAGTTTGCGTTGACACTTGTTGAAGGGCTTAGGGAGTTGAATCTTGTTGTGCGGAATGGCAATAACTTTGCTTTTGAGGCCTTTGTCGGCACTGGTGAGTAATTACGTGCTACCTTGAACCCATTTTACTAACGACATTGCTATTGACTTGTTTTGGATTTTGGTCCTTGAGTGATGGCTTGTGTTCTTATTTTAGTTGTGTTTTTCGTGGTCTCAAAGGGTTTGGCTCCATAAGGTTCTTTCTCGGAGTTTCGATAATACGGCCTTGCCTCTTCAAACTAAAAACAGGCAGGTGTGATCCATTGAATCTATTCTTCTTTTCTTATGCATGTAGAATTATGTATCTTGTTCAAAAGCAAAATATAAAACAATTGTGGTATAAGATGGCCTTTGTGAAAGAATTGTGGTGTGGTTTCTCTAATTCACTCGGGTTTCCAGCAATATAATGTGAGTCTTTGATAGTACTGTTCACACGTTTTGTTTCATATAATGATATAGGCAGCCGACATCTTAGCCTCCCACGTAAGCCTCCTGCGTCACCTTGTGATCTTCGAGTTGAGGATGTGGCCGCACTCCACCACATCAGCATAATCCCTCTCCACTCGGTGAGTGACACATGGAGCCACATCCCACCAGGATAGATCTAAAAATTCTCTCTAATATTTCACAATCTTGGGTCTCTCTCTTCGTCTTTTCAAAATTGGCTCCTCTCTCGCCTTCACTCCCGATCCGCTGCATCCTCCGACACGTCACTGCAGCATAATAAATAGACAGATTCATTCATTCAACTATTAAAGTGTATTAAGCCACATCAAAATTCTGTCAACACTGAACGGAAAGCTTCTGAGTACAGTCACGGCGAGCATCATGACGATGTGGAACAGTCGGGCACAGCAAGCGGGAGCCAACGACAGATGAGTGACGAGCGCCAGTGCGCAGTAGAACAGAAGACAGAAGATGGCAAGGGAGGTGGCAAACGGGTGGGTCTCGAATGGGGACTCGGGTTTCCCTTGGAATTTCACCTCGACGAAGTTGACCGGCACGGAAACAAGGAAGGCGAGAATGGCGTGGAGGGAAGTGAAGGCAGGGGAACCTTGGACGTTTGTGTTGGGATGTCGGCCGGTCAGCATTGGGGTTGGCTTCTGGAGGATCCGTGGTCCTATATAGAGGATGTTATCGAAATGAACAGAGAGAGAGAAAGAGATGGCTTGACTGGGAGCGAACATTTGGTGTTTATAATGACATTCTGACCGTGTGAAAGGAGAAAAGTGTACCCACCAAAAAAAAAAGAAAGGAGAAAAGTGCAGATGCAGATATAATTTTCGTCGTTTTCCTCCACTGGTCAATCGTCACAGCAATTGAGTTCAACGATGCTTCCCAACGGTTTCGAGGCAATATGAAATATACATGTATATATATGTATATGCATGTATATATATACGAAGGCTCGCCTATGACCTGGCCAATCTCCACCACCACATCAGCAGTTCCTAACCGCTCAGAAATTGACACGAGGAGCCCATCGGCGGATGGGTCCCGCCGGGACAGGTGTGAAAATTTTCATATATATCAAAATTTTGGTTCTCCCTCTCGTCAATGAACAAAACTCGCTTCTCCTCTCTCTCTGTCTCACCTTTGTTCCCAATCCGCTGGCACTCTCCAGCGCGTCACCGCCGCCCACGCCTCCACCGCCGCCTCCCGGAGCCCCGCCCGACAGCCGGATAATGGCAGCACGACGATTCAGCCTGGCCTCTTCAGGCTGAAAACTGGGCAGTTACGATCCGTTGAATCTATTTCTACTCTTTTCTTTTGCATGTAGAATTATGGATTAAGTTCAAAAGCAAGATACAAAAAAAAAAAAAAAAAAAAAAAAAAAAAAAAAACAAAACGAAAAGAAAGAAAGAAAGAAAAAATGTTGGAAGATGGAGTAGATAAGATGATCTTTGTGTAAGAATTGTAGCGTGATTTCTCTAATTCACTGTATAACTTTGCTTTTGAAAATATATACCAACTGCCGATTTATTGGTGGTGTTGTTGTCATCATTATCATCATCATAATTACTAATTAAGTAGGTTTGATTGCTGGAACAATTTGCTGGAAACTTGGGTGCTTCATAGTTGTGGCTGCATTTTCCATATCCACTTTACTTAGTCATTGACTCATTTGCATGTCGGGGCTTGGCATGTCGTATTTGCTGACTTAAAATGTTTTATTGTCTATGGATATCACATAATTTGTTCATTGGTGAAATATGAGCTATCTGCTTTTATTGAGAGTATTTATTCCTTCCAGCAGTAAAAATGCTGCACAATTTAGTTGTCCCACTAGTGACCATTGCTGGCAATACACTAGTTCTTCTAGCTAGATTCTAATATTGTTAATTTTGCAATGGACTAAGTAGGATACTCATCTTGGTAGTGTGAACAAGGCCTTGGCTTTTTCCTTTTAATTTTCAAGGATATCGTTAGGCAGTTACAAACATTTGTTTCGACAGCTTTTGAAATTAAAACATACGGATATGTCCAACCATTTCTGTAAGATTGACATAGGCTAATTCCTGCAGATGAAGTTATGGAGTCTTTACATATTCTCAAGGGTGTGAGATGGGCGTTGTTTAGAATCCTATATACTGCCAGGTAAGCTTCTGTTCTTAAGCATCCTTTTGTAGGTCAGGGCCAGCTGAACTAATGTGGGATCTCCAAATCATTGAAATCATGTCGCCCATGCATGTGCTATTGGAGCACTTGTCTGAGTATCTTAATATATTGTGGTATCAGTGAGTGCTATGATCAGGACAAATTTGATGTGTGCTCCATTTCGTTCTCGGATGGCTTATCTACAAAAGAGAGTTCGAAACGATTTATGTGGGATTCATGAGAGATGGAACAAAATGGTTGGTAGAGGACACAGACATTAAATTTGCTGGTAGGATTCATCCGTCTTTACTATGCTGATGCAATCTGAGTGCTAGTCATGTTGCAATTCTAGTGCTTGGTATAACCCTTAGACTTGGGGAGTTATTTTCCCATAAGCTCTAAGCCTTGAGTTTGATAACTTAACTGCAGCTTGGCTCTTCTTCTTCTTGCATTCTTTGACAATTTACGCGAATCCTCATCTAACTCAAATTGCAGTGACTTTCCATCTTCCAAGCTACCCTTTTCAGCAGTTGATGCTTACACTCATGTATTCAAATAGAAACAATTTCGATGTCTACTTGCTCCGCAAGCAGCCCATTCTATCAATTTAATCGTACGTGGAAAATACAATATGACTCTCACTAGATAATAAAAGCAAAACCCTAAGCCGCTCCTGGCGTTGTTAATGGTTGTGCAACGCGTTGTTATTTTCTTCTGAACTGTTGTTTCGCTTTCCAGGGGTGTGCTAGGGGTGGGCACCCCGTAGGACATGTGGGGATGGGTCAACTCCAGTTCCGGCACGAAGCATGCGCATCCATGACTGTGCGAGGCAAGAGCGGCGGGGCTGCTAGTCGGCGAGGACGGAAAACTTGGACAAAAATAGATACGGTCTTGTGGTGAACCCATGTGTAAAGGTTTCGAGCGAGACAGGGTAAGAGGACCACGGGAAACAACACGAATGACAAGAGATAGGGTGATGATTGAAAGGGGCCCGGGACCAACAATGATGCGAGGGACGCCACTGAAAGCGTGGCGGCGAGCATCATGAGGATGTGGAACGATCGGGCACAACAAGCGGGAGCCAACGACAGGTGAGCGACAAGCGCCAGTGCGCAGTAGAACAGAAGACAGAAGACGGCAAGGGAGGTGGCAAAAGGGTGGGTCTCGAATGGGGACTCGGATTTCCCTTGGAATTTCACCTCGACGAAGTTCACCAGCACGGAAACAAGGAAGGCGAGGATGGGGTGGAAGGAAGTGAAGCCAGGGGAACCTCGGACATTTGTGTCGGGACGACGGTCAGGCGGCATTGGGATCAGCTTCTTGAGGATCCGCAGTCCTGTGTAGAGGATGATAATCAAAATGATGAGAGAGAGAGATGGATAGAGGGGGAGCACATTGCAGATGCCTGGGCGGCGACGCATATATATACAAAACGAGGAGCGACGGCGGAGTGACTATTTTGCCCCGTAAAAGTGTCCGCTTTGTATTACGATTAACGACTGTAGGACTCGCGACAGCTGGACTCGCGACCCCTTTCTTGTTTTTTATTTATTTTTCTGACGACGGGTGAGTAACGCGTAAGAACCTGTCCATGAGAGAGGGGCAAGAGCAACTTTTCAAGCGCCATCCCACGACCACGCTCCACGTCAGGATGAGGGGGAACACGTGCTCACTGGGTGATCCTAAAATTCTCTCCAATAGGATTACTACCTTAAAAGACTTTCAACTTTAGATTTACTCTTAATTCTATCTTAAACCTTTTTTATGCCATAAAAGTCATCCAGTCCGCTCCCAATTCTATCATAAAATCTTCAGTATTTTAAGTCTAGTCTCAATTTTTCCCTAAATTTTTTTGTCTCGTAAATTTATCTCCATTAACCCTATATCTAAAATTCTCAAGTGAATTGTTTGAGGCTCCATGACCCGAGTGCCTTCAACACAAGCATCTTGAACGTGAGCTCTCCAACCGCAAGAACTTGAAGACTCCCAAGCACGAGAGATTGAAGACCGAGCTCAAAATTGAAGATCCCTTATGGGTCAAAGGTAGACTCTCTTTAGAGTAAGAACAATTGAAAGAAGTCAATCTTGATTTTTCTATTTTTTACTGAAGTATCAAATCCAATAAGACGCCATGTAGACTCGATATAAAAATTTATCTCCAAAAAGCATCTTTTGGGATGTGAAACTTTAGGAAAAAATTATAGCAATGATGTGAAATGCCATATCACTAATAAAAGTTTGTAATTTTTAGGATCAAATTAGGACCGGATCTAAAATTGGTGGTTTTTAATAAGACATAAAACAGTTAAGGTAGAATTAGAATAACTTTGTGAAAAAAAAAATTAGGTTAGAAATGTCGTAGAAGAACCCTCCCAATATTCCAAAATTTTGGGTTCCCTCTCGTCTTCGAAAAGGACTCTCTCTCTCTCTCTCTCTCTCTCTCTCTCTCTCTCTCTCTCTCTTCTTCGCCTTACAAAATTCACTCTCTCGCCTTCGCTACCAATCCCTGCTTTCTCGACAAATCGTTGCTGCCTCTGCCTCCGCCGTCGCCACCAAGAGCCTCATCGACGGCTGGAATATGGCAGCACCAAGTTTCGCACAGGAACTTGCACCAGTAATTCTAAATTGCACACCAAATGTTTGCACAATTACCTCTTTTCCTGTTCAGATCTGGACATGGGGTTTCGTTATTGGGGTTTGATCGGCGAAGTTTCTGGTATTGAGCTAATTGGGAAAACTATGTGAATGGGCATCTTACTTTTGATCTGATTTGCTGTGCAGGCCGATTATAAAGACCCCACATTTCAAGAGAAGTTTGCGTCGACGCTCGTTGAAGGGCTTAGGGAGTTGAATCTTGCGGTGCGGAATGGCAATATCCTCGCTTTCAAGGACTTCATCGGCACTGGTGAGTAATTACTTCCTGCCTTGAACCCATTTTATTAACGACACTGCTGTGGACTTGTTTTGAATTTTGGTCCTTGAGTGGTGGCTTGTGTTAAGCCACATCAAAATTCTGGCGACATTGAGCGAGAAGCTTTGAGCACAACTAAAAGAGAACGCAATAATTCATTGTCTTTTTGACCTTTCAAGTCTGTGTCACTTCCTATCTCACCTTAACAATTTCTAAACTTCTAAGTTGTGTCTACCTTTTCATCTAAACTTATGTTGAGAGAATTTTTCATATGAGGCATTAAATCCTTTGCTAATATCTTGTAGACAAAGTTACAGAGGTGCTGAAGCTTGTGACCAAGAAATGGAAGATCTTGCTAAGCTACTGATTGCAGAGGAATCGCTTCTCATGTTTGGCACAAGATACGACTATGCTACAGCTTTGGAAGTATCTTGAATAGTAAAGGAAGTGGCATTGATGCACAGTGAAGGAATACTTGCTGGTGAAATGAAACATGGTCCTCTGGCTCTAGTGGATGAGTCTTCCCATTGTCGTGATTGCTACTCATGATGCTTGCTTCAGGTTAGCTTTTGTCGTACAAGTTTACTCGCATCCATGAAATCTTTATTTGTTATGAAGCTGAAGTTGTTAATGTATACAGAAAGCGACATTATTCAGCAACTCCATGCCCGCAAAGGGTGCCTGATTGTCATGTGCCCAAGGGGGATGCTGCAGTTGTGTCTCTTGGTGGAGCATGTAGAGTCATTGAAGTTCCTCAGGTGGAGTGTTGACTTCAGCCTGTGGTCAATATAGTTCCTTTACAGGTACAAATTACTTCCAATAGCTTTTCTATGCTTGCCAAGATGCAACATGTTTTTGTCCTACTCTATTGAATGCGTTATAACTTGCCGAAGATGAAGCTATGATGTGGATGAGGTGGAGCTGAATGGGAGCATCTAGCTTTATGTTTCCTTGATTTGTTTTATGCTCTTGGTGTTTGTTTTTGCATTAAGAGTTCCAAAATTCTCTCTAGGATTTGGCGTTTAGTTCTAAAAGAGAGTATTTTTCTAAGTCTCAACAAAAACAAAAGAAATCAATTTTATTGATTGAGCCGTAACATTTTGCTATTTTTATTTGTTTGTTTATTCATTGCTTATAGAGTATTTTCACATTCCCGTTCTGCCTTTTAAATAACCTATTTCATTTTAGTAGATTTTGCTAATTTGTTGGACATGAGATAATTTTTAATATTTGGGGTGCAGTTGTGGGCATATCATCTCACGGTCCTAAGAGAATACAATGTCGACAAGCCTGAGAACCTCACAAAGAGTGTGACAACAGAGTAGAAGCCCACCAACAGATTTATTTTGATTGTCTTGACCTGGTAGTGAATTGGATTATGTCATGAGAATATAAAGCATCTTTTGGACACGGAGTATGTATTGTGCTAATTACTTGTACTTTATTGAATGGCAGCCCTTGAAAGCTCTTTCTTTATGATCAATCGGAAAAACTGTTGTAACTCCCCTTTTTTAGCATTCACGGCTTGTTATGTATTTACATATCAATCTGCCTTGAAGTGTCGTGCTCATGGTACCTAAACATCATTTCATGATTGACATAACAACGATGACTACAACTTACTTTCACCAAGGATGCTATGCAACTTAGAGCGATGCATGGTTCATTAATGCCTTCATCTTAAAAGCCACGAAAAATGTTTTACTAGTAAAAATATTAGTTATCGTTTTTAGCATTTAGTGGGAACTCCATTTTTTATGGTGGACCTTTGGTTGAAATACCTTTTGCTTCATCATGAGAAATAAAAGGAGTCAAGTAAAGGTTGGAAGATGAAGATTGTAGCCTTTTTGGGGAAAAAAGAGTGGGCAGTACAACAAAATTGTGTGTCATTAAAGGTGCCAAATTTTGATGGAATCAATCAAGTATCTGGGACTTGCTTCTTTTGCGGAGATTGGTTTTTGGCATTTTGCAGTCTCTCAAGTGGTGATTGTCGCGTCATTCGTCAAACCGCTAGTTAACTCTCGGTTCATACCTTTCTTAGGAAATAGTCTGAGGTAAATTATACCATGATTTGATCTACTTTTTCATTATGATATCATAAGGATAGGCCTCGTGTATTCAAATGGAAAGAATTTCAATGTCAGCTTGCTGCAAAACTAGTCCATTCTCTCAATTAGTCATATAGGTAAATTACAATGCGACTCTCAGAATATACCAACAGAAACAAAACCCAAAGTTCCTACTGTCGCCGTTATTGGTTGTCCAAGGCAAAGTTGTCATGTTTCTTCCCTAGTCGTGTTATCTTTTGCAGGGTTGTGCTAGTTGTGGGCGTCCCGAGGGACATCTGCGGCCGTGTCATGACGGCCCAACCCCCAAGCAATTCCCAATTCCGGCGCAAAGCACGCATCCATGACGGTAACGGGCAAAGGTGGCAGGGCTCTTCCACCATGTAGACAGCAAGAACGGCACACAGCGACAAGCATAGATGCAAGCTTGTGTCGAACCCACATAAGAAGGTTTCGAGCAAGACGATACAAGAGGACCATAGAAAGCAACACAAATAACAAGAGATAGGGGAAACAGCGAAAGGGGCCGAGGACCAACAAAGCTGCAAGGGAAGCCACCGAGAGCAAAGCTACGAGCATCGCGAGGACGGGAGACGCTCGGGCACAGTAATCGCGAGCCAACCGCAGAAGAGTAACGAGTGCCAATGCGCCCTACAACACGTCACAGAAGACGGCAAGGAAGATGTGGAAAGGGTGGGCGTCGAATGGGGACGGGGATTTCCCTTGGTGTTTCAGCTGGAGGAGGTTGAGCAGCGCGGAAACAAGAAAGGCGAGGATGGCGTGGAGGGTAGTGAAGGCAGGAGAACCTCGGACGTTTGCGAGGGGACGACGGCGGATCAGCATGGGGATCGGCTCCTATAATCCCCAAGTCCTATGTCGAAGATGATTATTGACACGATCGGAGAGAGATGGTAGAGTAGGAGCAGATCTTGGGGGGTTTTATTTTATTGTTGAAAAAGAGGTCGGGTGGTCCTACCGCACAGGCGGATCTGAGAAGCTTCCCAGCAGTTTACCACGACATTGGTCGTCGTCCTTCGCCTTGCGTCTTCCCATGCTTTTACATTTGGTCGAAGACTTCTCATTTGCGAGCGACTCACTTTTGCGACTTTGCCTTGGCATTTACGGGGGAATATATTGGCTGAGCGATGACGTGCGAGGTCGGTCTCATGCAATATTTTCTTGAGTCGCCTTATTGAGGACGGGGCCATTTAGAAAGTCATTTCCCAGGAAAGTGACTTTATTTTTCTGTATCTGTTAAAAACTGGAAAAAAAAATCTGAAAAGTATTTTCCATCGATTAATAAAAAAATCTAACAGTGAAATGTATTATGTTATGAGAATGTAAAGCATCTTTCTAATACAAAGTATACATTCTGTTGATCACTTGTACTTTATTGAATGGTAGCCTCTACAAGATCTTTGTTTATGATCAATTAGAGAAAACTGTCGTAATCCACATTTTTTGCGCATTCGTGGCTTGTTATCAATCTGCCTCAAAGTGTTGCACTCTTGGTACTTGAACATGGTGTACTGGTTGACATAACAAACAACGACGACTATAACTTAGTTTCATCCGGGATGCTATTGTCACGGCCCGAAGGAATGACGATCCAAGAGGGTTCTAAGGGACAACCGTGACATATCTATGGATCAAGCGATCCTCGGCTTGTATCTCCGAGACTTAGAGTATTCTCGAGTCTTCTAGAATATTCTAAGGATGGGCGATACGATATTCGTATGCATACATTATAAATGTAGGTAGTTGTAATTAATATAGGTAGTTGGTAGTTGGAAAGATCTAATCTCCACCATTAGATTAAGGAGAGATCTATGGATACGGTTTGCCTTATTTTTGCATAAAAATGAGTCTCCTCCCCCTCGTTGTATCATCTCATTTACAAGTGAAATACAATTCAGAGCTTCTTTCTCTAAGAGTTTATCTCTACGATCCTTGTGAGTGAGTGTGAGAAAGGCTGACTTGGGAGGAATTTCAAAGGCCGCACAGGCAAGGGAACGCTCGATCGATCGGCCCGTGATACTATGCAATTTAGAGCAATATGTTGTTTTGTTAATACCTTCATCTAAAAGGTCACAATACGTTATGTTGCTAAAAATGTTAGTAATTGTATTAAGCATTTAGTAGGGAATTCCATTTTTCTTTTATATAGAGGACTTTGATTGATGTATCTTGGGCTGCATCATGAGATGTAAAAGGAGTCTGAGGTGGAGGTTGGAAGAGGAAGATTTTATCCTTATTCAAGAAAGAAGTGTAGGCAATATAACCAAAAATGTGTGTTATTAAAAGTGCAAACTTGATAAAATCAATCGAGTATCTGAGACATGATTTGCTTTTTTGGCTGAGATTGGTTTTTGCCGTTAAAGATGCCTCTTGAGTGTTGATTGCTGCGTCAATCATCAACTCTTCGTTCATACATTTCTTGGGAAAATGTCCGAGGCAACATGTACCGTGTTCTAATTTCCTTTTTCAGTGGGATATTTACTCCATGATGTGGTCCAATTTGCAGACACGCAGAGTATTCAATTGGAAAGAATTTCGAAGTCAAGTTTCTCCAAAGCTGTCCATTATTCTAACAATTGATCATTTTTCGAAAATACAATGCTACTCTACAGAAGCAAAACCACAAGCTCCTGCTGTCGCTGTTATTGGTTGTCAAGCACAACTTCGTCATGTTTCTTCATTAGTCGTGTTATCTTTTCCAGGGCTGTGCTAGTCGTGGGCACCCCCCCTAGCACAACTGTGGCCGTGTCGGCACGGAGCCATTCCCAATTCGGGCGTAGAGCACACGTCCATGTTGGTACGAGGCAAAGGCGCGTAGTCCGCAAGAACAGAACATGGGGACAAAAATAGATACATCTTGCGTTGAACCCACATGTGAAGGTTTCGAGCGAGACGATGCAAGAGGACCACAGAAAACAACACAAATAACAAGAGATAGGGGAAACGGTGAAAGGGGCAAGTTTGTGATTTTTTTTAAGAAAAAAATTAGGGTCAAATTAGTATTTGATCTAAAGTTGGTTTTTTTTTATAAGACAAAAAACAATTTAGGGTAGAATTAGAATAATATCAAAAGTTGAAGGGTTTTTACGAGACAAAAAAAATAACATAGAAATATCGTAGAATTGGAATTCGAGGTAAAGTTAAAATTTAAAATGGCATTAGACCCTCCTCATATTCCAAAATTTTGGGTCTCCATCTTGTCATCGAAGAAGACTCTCTACTCCTTTTCAAAATTCACTCTCACCTTCGCTCTCGGTCCGTTGCTTTCTCTGGCGCATTATTGCTACCTCCACCTCCAAGAGCCCGCCCCATCCACTGCTAGAATATGGCAGCACCAAATTTCGCACTGGAACTTGCACTAGTAATTTTAAATTGCACGCCAAATGTTTGTGAAATTACTTCTTTCCCTCTTCAGATTTGGACATGGGATTTACAGGGATCTAAAGGGTGAAATTTTTAGTGTTGAGTTAATTGGGAGAACTGTGTGAATGGACATCTTAGTTTAGGTGGGGATTTTATATTTATCAGGAAAAATTAGAAAGGAAAAATAGATGAATAGAGAATGAGTTAAAGTAAATGAAAAGAATAAAAAAATATTTATGGGTAGGCGATTTTTATGGAAATGTGGATGTGTAAAAGGAAGAATCATTTTTTTTCACGACCAAAACACAACGACAAGTGTACTCCTCAATAAGAGGAACACCATGCACGTAGCGTGTATTTTCATCCTCATTTCAAATATTTATAATAAAGATCGACCGTACATTCCACAATGAAGAAAATGAAATTTCAAATCTCTATGGTACCTTTGTCGATGGCAGATCTGAAAATCCTCATTTCAGCATAAAATTTTCGTTTTCTCTTTTCGTTTACATCTCGTTCAAGCACACAACCAGTTCCGGAGTTCATGAGAGCTTATCCTTTCTCGGCGAATCGTCATCATCATCCATCGAATCCTTCGAGGAAGAAGACGAAGAAGAAGAAGAGCGGGTCAAAGGTCAGAAGTGATCTCCATCTCTGGCTACTTCTCTCTCTCTCCGTCTCCGTCTCCCTCTTGCGGATTTTTTAGTCGGAGCTCCGGCAGCCATGAAGGAGGAGGCGGACGCGGGCGCGGAAGGCGAAGGGGGAAGAAGGGGAGAAATGTGCGGCATATTCGCCTGCCTGAACTACAATGTAAAGAGGGAGAGGAGCTACATCCTCCAGGTCCTCTTCATGGCCTTCCCTCCCCTCCCCAAAATTCCCCTTCTCGCGCTCGAATTTCCCGCTCGCCTTGTGATCTGACGAAGCTTTCTTATATATTATGCTTCTCGTTTGATTTGGAGATTGATTTCGGAACGATCGATTGCCCCGTTTAGTTTACCTGCCCCGCTTGACATGATTCTTGTGGAAAAGGTCTCTCCTTTTTCGTTTTGTTTGTTTCCTACTTGTCTGATTAGTTATGGAAGTGTACTGTTATGCTCTGCCGATCATGGTCGCTGCATATGATTTTCATGCGCACCTCCGATACAGTTCATCTCCTCGATCTGGTTTAGTCTCTCTCTTTTTTAGTTAATTTATTTTTGTTTGTCCTAGTAAAGGACGTTGTTTTGGGACTAGACGAGCGCCTCCTTCAAGAAGCCTGCTATGTCGTTTGTCATTTTGTCCCCTTCTGGACTAATTTTGAGAAATCGTCCACATGGTCAGAATGCACTGCTGGATAGCGTCTTTTGTACTGGAATTCTGTTGTTTCTATTCCATTGTAGCCCCTGATATATCAGAAAAGCTCGATAATCCAGGGGGCGTAAGCTTAACCTTATTGCTGATAGTTGCTGGACATGATCTAAACTAATTGAGGGGTGATACTCTATCTTTTCTCCAGGATTCTCTGAAATTAATTCAGCAAAAATACAAGATTAGAGTATCTTTGTTTAGAGGAGCATTAGGATTTCTTTTTGGAGATAGAGGATTGTTAAGAAGTGGTCCACATGTTCACTGTCAATTTTAAATGCAGTTTTTGGATTAAAACTATCACGCCTCATTTGTAAATTCTAGGGGGCCTAATGGATTAAATGCTGCAGTTTTGCATGGCTAGGAACGTATTTTTGTGTAGGATTTTTCTCGTTTGTTCTGTTGAACGAAACTTCTATGTGGCTGTTCTACTTTGTTATATTTGTGTGATGGATTATTTGACATCTCCATATTTCAAGTCTTTAATTTTCCTCAACTAAGTTCAAGGAACTCACTATTGATTATGTTATCATCAGAGGTTGATGCCATAGACTTGAATTTGGAGGAATCTTTTCTTACTCATAAAAGAATAGCACACGCATGGTGGGTGACTCATGGAGAACCTGCTCCTAGGAGTAGTCATCCTCAGAGCTCTGGTGCTGAAAATGAGTTTTAGGTCGTACACAATGGGGTCATCACTAATCATGAGGTTGGTTGAGGCTTAACTGGCAACTATTTAGACTATAGTATACTTTTTATTTATATTCGGGTTGCATTTTGCTATATAAATTATGAAAGCTTTCTTTCACCTTTGAGGGGAGTTAGCTTTCAAATTTTCATCTAGGCCGAAAGTACATCCTTGTCATTGATTGTTGTAACATTATGACAATGTGTAATGCTTACATCTCCTGAGGTATCACAGATCATATTTTGTGTTTGGATGAATTTATTCCATAAATCAATTTATGCATCTTAGAGATATTTAATCTAGACAACTACTCTTTCTTAGAATGTGAGTGAAGGCATAGCTGCTGACTATAGGGAGAGGTTAAATCAATGAAGCTTTATTGATTGATCTAGTAAGGGGTGTTATGAATAGGCCGCATTAGTCGTTGTTAATAATAAACTCAGGCCAAGGCTTATCCTCCTGTCATATTATCAATGGACCTTTCATTGAAGCCTTCACAGATCACATGCATCTTGATGTGTTGATCATTAGCAGCAAATGTCTTGTGTACCACAAGGAACCTTGCAGCAGGTTGTGGACCTCATTTTACTCCAATGAGAAGCATTTTTAGATACCAAGACGCTTTTTTAACAAAACTATATGATATGCTCCTAATTTATATGTTACTCTGTGATGAGTCTGTAAAATGCTGTACAATCTCAATGGTATTTCTCTCTAGCTTAAAACTAATGAAGAAATTTTGCCGGTAGATTCTTCTGAGGTTCTTACCTTTTCGTTTACAATTGCAGGTCTTAAAGCAAACGCTAATTTGACATGAATTCACATTTGAATCTGATACTGACACTGAAGTGATTCCTAAGCTTGTCGAGTATGTTTTTGATAGATCTAATGAAGATTCAGATAATAGCTTATATGCAATGAAGATCATTATTGCATTTTAATGAGCTTCTTACTGAGTTTGTGTGTGAAGAAAAGGAAACCTCAGTCAACACAATTTCATGAGATGCTGAAATTAAAAAAGATGTTGAAGTTAATCATTTTAATTTTCTGCTTAACAATCTTTCAATTCAAGCTATATTAATCTACAGATTTTCAGTTGAATCTCGTGTAATTATATGAAGGTTGTAGTGTTGGAAATCTGTTCAACTCTTTGTAAACACTAAAGAGCCATGATGGATAAAACATCTCTGACATCTTTTGTTGAAAGCATCGTTTATGTATGTTAGGCCCATGTTGCGCCAGTACTTTTCCCTACAAGTATAGGGGCTTCTGATCTTAAAACAAATTGTTTTGGTGACTTGTTTTCTTTCTGTAGGGCCTCAGTCAATGGATACTTAATTCGGCAACAGCCTTTTAGCGTATGAATGACATCATTTTGGGCAAAAGTTGATTTTATTTCTCCAATTGTTTGCTTGTAGTAAATTAACTGGCAATATGACCACCATTGGGATTGTGCTCAACATATATACATACTCCACATAATTTGCTTTGTGTCTTGAAGTGTGCTATCACGTTACTTTACCCTAGAGAACAATGTTCAGTGACATTCCATTTATGACTGATATATTATTTGGACTGCAGGTGACACGACTGTCACATTTAGTCAAGTTGTACTGGAAGTCATGAGGCATCTTGAAGGAGCCTATGCCCTTATTTTTAAGAGCCAGCATTATCCTAATGAATTGATCACTTGTAAGCGTGGTAGTCCATTGCTTCTTGGTGTCAAAGTAAGTTCCATTTAAAACTTTGGTGGTACTTGCTGCAAATGAGTTACTTTTGATCACATCTCATGAATCATTATCCATTTTCAATTGCTTTGTGCCCTTTCAGGTTCACTAAAAGCTATGCTATGTATGTTCTTCTAGAACTGAGTCTATTAACCATAGTTCGATCAAATGTTTCTTATGATACAATGTTTCTGCAAAGAGTTGAATAGCATCTGTTTTGCTTGGTGGAGAGTAGATTGAGTTTTTACTTTGGGTCTTAGAGTGCCTCAGAAATGCTAAGCTGGATGCACATCAATTTCCTATTAGAACTGGGAATTGGAATAGCATTGTTACTGTTGTCCACCATGACACATATTTTTGGTCATGATACGATAAGTTTGAGAAAAGCTTGTGGTTGTCTATGGTGCCGAACTCTTAATTCATTTTTAGGTCTCCATGATGCGTCAACTGTAGCTTAGTCTTAGGAGTTCTTTTTTCATGTGTAGTTGTCCATTCCTGTGTATGTCTTACCTATGCATTTTCGTTGTCAACATTCTTGTTTGTCTTGTAATTTATCATAATTGTAACATAGTTATTAATTCATTCAGGAATTGACAGAAGAATCAACCAAAGGATCATTATTTCATGATGACAGGTATCCTTCACAGAATGGGAATCCTGGGGAACTGTTCTTATTAAATGATGCAAATGCTCTGGTTGAGCACACAAGAAAAGTTTTGGTTATTGAAGATGGTGAAGTTGTTCATTTGAAGGTAATTACATAGTTGTTTTAAGGAATTTATGTGTATTCTTGGCCTTTATGGCACAGGCTGCCTTATCAGTCTCTTGATTATATGTTTTATTCATCGACCAAATGTATCTTAGTTGTTAAGATTTTAGGGTGGGGGTACTTCAGTTCAACATGAGTTCTATCGATTTCGTCTCAGTATCAATTTGTGATATACTATTGGACTGCATAGCAACATGGTTAAATATGCTCAATATCACCAGTACTAACCACCTATTTAGTTGTATGGAGAACCTCTTGGCTCAATGTCGCCAGAATTCTATTTGGCTTGACTTCTTGCATGTAGCTAAATAGCAGTCTTGTCCTTTTCCATTGGAGGAGCATGTTGCCTACATGGGAGGTGAACACTGATGCGGAAAGTCCTGCTATATCACCTCAATCAAGGGCTGATGACTATGATCGTTTCTTTCCAGAGTATTTTCATAATGTGGTGACTCATGAGAAGCCAAATGCTGAATTTATACTACTAATGCTGGTTGCATCAGGATGGAGGGGTATCTATCCTAAAGTTTGATGGTGACAAAGGGAAATGCGGTGTACTTTCCAGGCCGGCATCTGTACAGCGTGCACTTTCTGTTCTCGAGATGGAAGTTGACAAATAAATAAAGGAAACTATGAACATTATATGCAGAACAAAATTCATGAACAGCCAGAATCCCTAACAACCACAATGAGGGGCAGACTTATACGTGGAGGGACCTGCAAAGCTAAGACTGTCCTTCTGGGTGGATTGAAGGATCATCTCAAGACAATTAGGAGGAGCTGGAGGATTGTTTTTATTGGTTGTGGTACGAGTTATAATGCTGCTTTAGCTGCAAGGCCCATCTGGGAAGAACTTTCAGGCAAGTAGTGAATGATAGCTTATGTGGGCTGGAGATGTTAATTTATTTTTACCAACTCTTTTCTTGTTTGCTTGCTTTCAAAACAGGAATTCCTGTGACAATGGAAATAGCAAGTGATCTTTTGGATCGTCAAGGCCCAATTTATAGAGAAGATACAGCAGCATTTGTCAGTCAGTCTGGTGAAACAGCAGATACCTTACATGCACTGGAATATGTCTCCAGAATGGTGCATTATGTGTAGGAATTATTTTTACTGTTGGCAGTGCAATTGCCAGAAATACACATTGTGGTGTCCATATAAATGCTGGTGCTGAGATAGGTGTGGCAAGCACCAACATGAGAGAGTACCTTTAGACAGTCTGTTCCAGAAATGGTCCTCTCTTCTTCAAGGTTTTCTTGTCTTCTTCTTCTTCTTCTTCTTCTTCTTTTTTCATGAAATTGATTTGCAGATATGCTTTTTGAGCAGGCATATACAAGTCAAATAGTTGTTATGGCTATGTTAGCTTTAGCAATTGGAGGGGATGCTATTTCTAATGAAGTGAGAAGAGAAGCAATAATTGATTGTCTTTTTGAACTTCCAAGTATGTGTCAATTCCTATCTCGCCTTCACAATTTCTGAACTTCAGTTGGATGTGCCTTTTCTTTCTATATTCGTGTTGATAAATTTTTTGTATGAAACATTAAATCCATTGTTAATACCTTGTAGACAAAGTTAGAGAGGTGCTGAAGCTTGACCAGGAAATGAAATATCTTGCTAAGCTACTGATTGCAGAGCAGTCACTTCTCATGTTTGGCAGAGGATGCAATTATGCCACAGCTTTGGAAGGTTCTTTAAAAGTAAAGGAAGTGGCATCGATGCACAGTGAAGGAATACTTGATGGTGAGATGAAACATGGTCCTCTGGCTCTAGTGGATGAGAGTCTTTCCATTGTAGTGATTGCTACTCACGATGCTTGCTTCAGGTTAGCTTTTGTCGTACAGGTTTTACTTGCATCCGTGAAATCTGTATTTGTTCTAAAGCTGAAGTTGTCAATGTTAACAGCAAGCAACAATCAGTTATTCAGCAATTCCATGCCCACAAAGGACGCCTTATTGTCATGTGCCCAAGGGAGCAGCCATGTCTCCTGGTGGAGCATGTAGAGTCATTGAAGTTCCTCAGGCAAAGGACTGTCTTCAGCCTGTAGTCACTATAGTTCCTTTGTAGGTACAGAGTACTTCCAATAGTTTTCTATGCTTGCCAAGATGCAGCATCTTTTTTTTCCTACTCTACTGAATGCGTTATAATATGCTGAAGATGAAGCTATGATGTAGATAGGTGGAGCTGGATGGGAGCATGTAGCTTTCTTGTTTTTGCATTAAGAGTTCCAAAATTCTCTCTATGATTTGGCGTTTAGTTCTAAAAGAGTTTTTTTTTTTTTTTTTAAAGTCAACAAAAACAAAAGAAATCAATTTTATTGATTGAGCCTTAACCTTTTGCTGTTTTTATTTGTTTATTTATTCATTGCTTATAGAGTATTTTCACATTCTTGTTATTCCTTTTAAATTGCTTGTTTTGTTCTTTTAGATTTTTCTAATTCGTCGAACGTGAGATAATTTTTTGACATTTGGGGTGTAGTTGTTAGTGTATCATCTCACGGTCCTAAGAGGACACAATGTCGACTAGCCGAGGAACCTCGCAAAGAGTGACGACTGTGACGACAAAGTAGAAGCCTACTAAGAGATTTCTTCTTGTTGTGTTTACCCAGCAGCGAAATGGATTATGCCATAAGAGTGTAAAGCATCTTATGACACAGAGTAGGGGTGTCAAAAACTGAATTAAAAACATAATTGAACCGAAAACCGAACCGAACCGAACCAAAAAATTCGGTTTTTTCGGTTCGGTTCTCATTAAAAATCGAATTTTTTTTATTGGCTCGATTTTTATCAATTAACCGAATCGAACCGACAAACCGATACGAGTTTATTTCTTGGAAAAGAAAAAAAAAACCAAAAACCAAAAATTAAAAGTTGAAATTCAAAAATCGAAAGATCGAACCGAACTGAACCAAAATTTCAATTCAGTTCATATTCGGTTCGGTTTGGTTCGGAAGTTTTTTCTAACAGTTTGGTTCGGTTCGGTTTTTCAAAAAAATCGAACCGAACTGTTGACACTCCTAACATAGAGTATCACTTGTACTTTTTGGAATAGCAATCCTCGTAAGATGTTTATTTATGATCAATTAGGAAAAACTGTCTTAACCCACCTTTTTGCGCGTTCGCGTCTTGTTATGCAATTATTTGTTAATCTGCCTCCAAGTGCCGTGCTCATGGTACCTAAACATCATTTCAAGGTGAAGGTTGGAAGAGAAAGATTGTATCCTTGTTCAGGAAAAGAGAGCGGGCGGTATGACAAAAAATATGTTATTAAAGGTACAAGATTGATGAAATTGATCAAGTATTTGAGACAGGATTTGCTTCTTTTGCTAAGATCGGTTTTTGGCGTTAAGCATGTCTCTTGAGTGGTGATTGTCATATCGGTCATCAAGGCAATTTGTACCATGTTCTAATTTCCTTTTTTAGTGTGATATTTAGCTCCATGATGTGGTTCAATTTGTAGACACGCAGAGCCCTCATGTATTCATATGGAAGGAATTTCAATGTCCCTCATGTATTCATATGGAAAGAATTTCGATGTCTACTTGCTCTGCGAGAAGTTCATTCGTACGATACAATTCGACTCTTATTCTATCAATTAATCGTACGCGGAAGATACAACTCAATTCTCACTAGATTCCAACAAAAGCAAAACCCTATACCAACAAAAGCAAAACTCTAAGCTGCTTCTGGCGATGTTGACGGTTGTGCAACGCGATGTTATTTTTATTCTGGTGTTTCACTTTCCAGGGGCGTGCTACGGGTGGCACCCCGTAGGACATCTGGGGATGGGTCAACTTGGGCCGATTCCCAATTCTGGCACGAAGCGTGTGCATCCGTGATTGTGCGAGGCAAGAGCGGTGGGGCTGCTAGTCGGCGAGGACGGAAAACCTGGACAAAAATAGATAGGGTCTTGTGGTGAACCCATGTGTAAAGGTTTCGAGCAAGACAAAGCAAGAGGACCACGGGAAGCAACACGAATGACAAGAAATAGGGTAATGATTGAAAGGGGCCCGGGACCAACAACGATGCGAGGGACGCCACCGAGAGCATGGCGGCGAGCATCATGAGGATGTGGAACGGTCGGGCACAACAAGCGGGAGCCAACGACAGATGAGTGACGAGCGCCAGTGCGCAGTAGAACAGAAGACAGAAGACGGCAAGAGAGGTGGCAAAAGGGTGGGTCTCGAATGGGGACTGGGGTTTCCCTTGGAATTTGACCTCGACAAAGTTGACTAGCACGGAAACAAGGAAGGCGAGGATGGCGTGGAAGGAAGTGAAGCCAGGGGAATCTCGGACATTTGTGTCGGGACGATGGTCAGGCGGCATTGGTATCAGCTTCTTGAGGATCGGTAGTCCTGTGTAGAGGATGATTATCGAAAAGATGAGAGAAGGATGGCTGGAGTGGGGGCATATCTCTGCTGATTGCATATGCCTGGGCAGATATATATGTTATGGAATAAGAGGACGGGAGACCCAAAAAAGTTATGGAATATTATTCCATAACTTTTCCTCTTATGGAATATTATTCCTTAACTTTTTGGGTCTCATGGAATAATATTCCATAACTTTTTGGGTCTCCCGTCCTCTTATTCCATAACTTTTTGGGTACACTCGTCTTACATCGTCCTCTTGCATTCCATAACTTTTTGCGTCCCTCGTCCTCTTGAGAGGACGGGAGAGGACGGGAGACCCGAAAAGTTGTGGAGTTGAATATTTTGCCTCGTATAAACAGTGTCCAATTAGTCAGTACGATTACCGAAGAGGCTATGATAACAGGCAGCTTCTGGGTTGCTTCTTGCCGACCCACCAGGGGAAACGAAAGGAAAGCCCCTTTCGAGCGCCATGTGATCCCGCAATTGAAGATGCTGCCACCCTCCACGTCAAGAGGGGGAGACACGTGGAGCCTCACCAATGATCCTAAAATTCTCTCCAATAGGATTAATACCTAAAAGACCTTAAGTGTGCTCTCAATTCTATCCTAAAGCTTTTTTATCTTATAAAAATCATCCAACTTTAGGTCCATTCCTAATTCCATCCTAAAATCTTTTTTGTCTTAAGTTTAGTCTCAATTTTTCCCTGAATTTTTTTTTTGTTTCATAAATCTGTCCCCATTAACCCTATATCTAAAATTCTTGAGCGAATTGTTCAAGGCTCCACAACCCAAGTGCTTCCAGCGCGAGCATCTTGAACGTGAGCTCTCCCACTACAAGAAATTGAAGACTCCCAAGCACGAGAGGTTGAAGATTGAGCTCAAAATTGAAGATCCTTTATGGGTTGAAGTAGACTCTCTTTCAAGTAAGAACAATTGAAGAAAGTCAATCTTGATTTTTCTAGTTTTCACCCAAATATCAAATCCAATAAGATGTCGTTTGGATTGATATAAAAATTTATCCTCAAAAAAACATCTTTTGAGATGTGAAATTTTTGGAAAAAATTATAGCAATGATGTGAAATGCCATATCACTAATAAAATTTTGTAATTTTTAGGATTAAATTAGGACTGGATCTAAAGTTGGTGGTTTTTAATATGACATAAAACAATTTAAGGCAAAATTAGAATAACTTTGCGAGAAAAAAAATTAGGTTAGAAATATCATAGAAGACCCTCCCAATTTTCCAAATTTGTGGGTCTCCCTCTCGTCTACGAAGAAAACTCTCTCTCTTCTCCTTCACAAAATTCGCTCTCTCGCCTTGGCTCCCAACCCATTGCTTTCTCCGATGCATCGTTGTTGCCTCCGCTTCCGCTGTCGCCTTCAGGAGCTCCGTCGGCAGCTGGAATATGTCAACACCAAGTTTTGCACCGGAACTTGCATCGCTAGTTCTAAACTACACACCAAATGTTTGCACAATTACCTCTTTTCCCATTTAGATCTAGATATGGGGTTTTGTTATTGGGGTTTGGTGGGTGAAGTTTCTGGTGTTGAGCTAATTGGGAAAATTGTGTGAATGAACATCTTAGTTTCGATTTGATTTGCCGTGCAGGCCGATTATAAAGACCTCACATTTCAAGAGAAGTTTGTGTCCATGCTTGTTGAAGGGCTTAGGGAGTTGAATCTTGTGGTGTGGAATGGCAATATCCTCGCTTTCAAGGACTTCGTCGGCACTGGTGAGTAATTACTTCCTTCCTTGAACCCATTTTTCCAATGACATTGCTATGGACTTGTTTTGGATTTTGGTCCTCGAGTGGTGGCTTGTGTTCTTATCTTAGTTGTGTTATCCATGGTCTCAAAGAGTTTGGCTCCATAAGGTTCTTTCTTAGAGCTTCGATAATACGGCTCCACAAGATGTTTGATGACACTTTGTTCCCAATCACATCCCTTCGTATTTTCGACTTCTCCTATAATTACCTTCTTCATAAATCCTTTAGTTAAAGATGACACACTTGTGTGGATACCTAGATTTTTGTCAACATTTTAAAATATCCATTTATTTTGCAAAAATATATAAAGTTATAAAAGAAAACAAAAAAGAAAAAGAAAAAATGAAATCAAGATGAATAAAAATTGAATGGGCCAGCATGCCCGACACACTTGGCATAACCTTCGGCCCTCACCCCTAAAATACTTCTCCTTAGGCCCATCCTTTCTTTTATTTTCCCAGCCCATTTATTTTCTTTTTTCAAAGCATATCATTTCTTCCTCCTTTAGCACGACTCACGCCTGTGATGCAAGAAGGGGGACGGTCCTTGACCGTGACCAAATGAAAGCCGTGACTTGTGAGCATGCGCTCGTCAGCGAGGGAGGAGCGACGGAGAGGTGACGGGAGCAAGTCCGAACCTTCTAGCATGGTGAGGTGGCGAGGCTAAAAGAAAAATATTCCCCGCTGAGGCAAGGGGTGCTTGTCGATCGCTCGAGGATATATACAGAAGCAGGGTGCGTCGAGCGTTGGAGAGGAGGACAGGGGAAGGGCTCGACGGTTTTGGCAAAAACCAGATCGCAAAGGATGAGATCTTTTCTTTTAGCTGAAACCAGAATCGTGGAGGGAGAGAGCGAGTTTTCTGAGGAGCTGAAGAAGGGGTTCGCGCGAGTTCATCTCGAGCCCCGCCTGGTTACCGTCGGTCGCCGCACGTGTTCGTGGTCGAGCGACAAGCACCATCAAGCGTGACAGTTCGCCGGAGCAAGGGAGGAGTGCCGGCCGTTTCTTGAGCTTTGATGTGCCACCATTTCTGGCTAGGTAGGGATCACGCTTCCTTCGGGTTCCTGGCAATATAATGTGAGTTTCTTGACAGTACTGTTCACACGTTTTGTTTCATAGAACAATATACGCCGCCAACCCCTTAGCCTCCCACGTTAGCCTCCCGCCTCACCTTGCGATATTGCAATTGAGGACATGGCCATGCTCCACCACATCAGCATAATCCCTTTCTACTTGGTGAGTGACACGTGGAGCCATGTCCCACCAGGATAGATCTGAAAATTCTCCCTAGTATTTCAAAAATCTTGGGCCTCCCTCTTGTCAATGAAGAAGACTCTCTTCTTCTTTTCAAAATTGGCTCCTCTCTCGCCTTCGCTCCCAATCCGCTGCATTCTCTAGCTCGTCATTGCAGCATTATAAATAGATAGATTCACTCGACTATTGAAGTGTGTGGAGCCACATCAAATTCTCGCGACACCGAGCGCAAAACTTCGAGTACAACTAAAAGAGAATGCAACAATCGATTGTCTTTTTGACCTTTCTAGTATGTGTTACTTCCTACCTCACCTTAACAATTTCTGAACTTCTAAGTTGTATCGGCCTTTTTCGTCTGAACTTATTAATTTCTGAACTTCTAAGTTGTATTGGCCTTTTTCGTCTGAACTTATTGTCGCGACCTTTGTTTTTCGGCGCCCGCAATCGAGTACAGGCGCCTAAGGAGGCTAATGGCTCGGCTGAAATTAGTTATGCCCGGACTCTCCCAAGTTCACCAATTCACGACTTTAATAGTCTAAGTTTTTAACCTGTAAATCAATTTTTAAAATGGAGTCGCCACTAATCGATTTTGGGTGGGTTGATTAGAAACCCAAGTGAAGTATCGGGAGAAATACTCACTCTGCGTAACCGAGAGAAATTAGGATCGGGGACTTGATTACACTAGTTAATCACTAATGCCCTTTCGGTACCTAATCTTGTTTAAACCCTAAGACTTTTTGGATTTTTGAGGGATTTTCCATGCATTTTTGGGAGGAAAAACATTATTGAGTATTTTTCTAATTTTTTTTGGATATAAAAGGGATTTTTTTTTAACCTTTTTTGGTATTTTTGGAAAAATACAAGTCTTTTTGGCTTTTTCTGAACTTTTTTTGGCTTTTTCATGGATTTTTGGCTTTTTTTGGATTTTTGACATTCTTTGGAAAATATGAAAATTTTTTGATTTTTTGATTTTTTGTGAAAATAAAATATTTTTATTATTTTTTATTAAAATAAAATATTTTTATTATTTTTTATTACTTTTCGATTTTCTGGAAATTAAAATATTTTTTATATTTTTCGAAAATAAATTATATTTTGGATTTTTTTGAAAATAAATTATTTATTTATTATTTATTTATTTAAAATATTATTTAAAGTAAAAACCGACCCAGGTCGAATCCATGGGTTGTGTCCGACTTGGGTCAGTGACCCAAATGAGGATGGGCCCAACTTGGATTTTTTTGTCTTTTTTTTTTTGAAAAAAAAAAAAATTGAAATAGCGTCGTGGACCAAGAGCCTGTTTTCGAAAAGAACCGGGCCGACCCACCGACCCGATTAGGCGAAACCCTACCCGATTCATCAACCTGGATTTCCGCCGCCCAAAAACCTCGGAAACCCTACCCGACTCGTCAACCCGGCTCCGACTTCATGACCTAGTTTCCAGCCTCCCTTGGCCTCGCGAAACCCTACCCAATTCCAAGACCCGGATCCGATTCGATGACCCGGAAAATTGCAAACCCTAGGGTTTGTGAATCCGTGCGCCGAGGGGGGAAACCGAGGCATTATGGCGGCGACAAACCTCTTACGAGGATGGCGACGACGAGCGACAACGCGGCTGCGTTGGTGTGGTCGGTGGCGACACGGTCCGAGAGGGGGAATGCGACGGCGACAATGCGATCAGCGGTGGCGATGGTTACTGTTACCTGTTTGTGACGGGGTGGCGAACGGTGGCGGTGACAGGGCAACAACGGCGGCAACTCAGCTTCTCAATCTGGCGTGGCGTCGGCGGATCGATCACGGCAACGGCTTCGCGGGGGCACGACAACAGGCCTTTGAGGCAACGGCATTAGGACTTGGTTGAGGCGAACGGTGGCGGCATAGCGTCCGGTGGCAATGACAGCAGCAAAAACTCTAGATCTAAGGCGCAGATCTCGGCCGGACCTTCCTCAGCCTCGATTCTCTCTCACTCAGGCCAGATCCGAGTCTCCACCGGCCAGATCTGACCTTCTCGAAGTCACTTGCCGCCGGCCTTCCCCGAAGTCTCTCGGTGGAGGGTGGGCTAAGCTTGCGACTCGAATTCTCTCCTGCGCTCGCCCTTCGATCTTTCCCGATGTCTCTTAGTGAAAGATCTCTGAGCTCGCCACACCCTCCGACGATGCTTGCGGCCACCTATTTATAGGTGAAGGAAATCCGATCGACGGAGGGGCTCGGCCTCCGGCTTGCCCATCGGTTCCGCTCGGCTGAACCGGTGTCCCATCGAGCTTTCCAGCGAAGCTCGCTCGGCATTAATGGCGCCTAAGATCTTATCCTCTCCGGCCGACGTTGGCCTACTCTTCTCGGCCGTAGGCCGTCCTTCGCGCATCGGCCTCCCTTGCACGCATGAGTTGCAGCGGCGAAGGAAAGAGAAGAAGGAAGAAGAAGAGAGAAAGGGGCCGGGCCGGGGGTGAAGAAGGAGGAGAATGGGCTGGGCTCTTGCTTTGCTTTTTTTTTTTTTTGCTTTGTTTGTTTTTTTTTATATATTATTTATCCGAAAAGACAAAATAAAATAAAATAAAATAAAAACTTAATAAAATAAACTTAAATAAAATTAAGGCATCAACACTTATTTTGAGAGAATTTTTTGTATGAAGCATTAAATCTTTTACTTATATCTTGTAGACAAAGTTAGAGAGGTGTTGAAGCTTGACCGTGAAATGGAAGATCTTGCTAAGCTACTGATTGCAAAGCAGTCCCATGTTTGGCAAAGGATACAACTATGGTGCAGCTTTGGAAGGTTCTTTAAGTAAAGGAAGTGGTATTAATGCACAGTGAAGGAATGCTTTCTGGTGAGATGAAACATCGTCCTCTGGCTCTAGTCGATGACAGTCTTACCTGTTGTAGTGATTACTATTCATGATGCTTGCTTCAGGTTAATAAAGGTGAGAACCGCGTGGTGGGAAGTGGAGGCAGGGAAACCTCGGACATTTCCGTGGTGACAACTGCCGAGCGGCATTGGAAACTGGAATAAGTTTCCAGATTATTTTTTATCCTATGTACAAGATGATTATCAAAGTAATCCGATAGAAAGATGGGCTACTAGAACAGGGAAAATACTAATGCATTAGAGTGGGAGCAAATCTTGCTTTTTATAATGTGAGTGGTTGAGCACTGCACTAGTAGAGTGTCGATCTATTCTATATTTGTGTCGCCACTCTTCGGCAGTTTGACGAGGCTGGACCAAAGGAGGGTGACCTAATAGTCAACCTGTCGTCTTGCAATGAATGCAACGGGGGTGGGGACATCACACATAAGATAGCATACTATGACTTTCATGCCATGTCCACGAAACTCTTACGTTCCTTTTCTGCTTCACATATCGGAGAACAAACAAAAGTTGTCTAGCTTTTCTACTTTATAGAGAGCTGGATGGTCGCCACGTATTTATTTCTTTATGGAGACAGCGAAGCAGACCCAATGAGCCAAAAGAGTTGAGTGCCTCCAAAATGCAAGATTTTAAGTCGACATTGATTAATATACAAGAATTTTAAAAAGAACCTCCGGAGAAAACGAAAGTTTTGGCTGGGCAGCTCGGAAGCTGGTCTCCGAACCCCCTCCCCATTCGCCCGAATAAAAATGGAATAGGACGGGCGTTATGAAATTTACCGGTGGGCCTTGGCGATAAAAATCGTTCCACAAAGCTGGGACGTGGATGGAGGTGGAAGAGGAGGATGATCTCTCTTCCCTGGCTTGCTCTTTGGACCACTGCTATTATTCATCTGTCCCCAGTGATAGGCTTTGTTTATACTCTGCACTTCGCTTGCAGAAAAATTGCAGGAGCTTTTTACAATTTCCTCTCCCAATTTTCGCTTTAGACAAAAGATAACTAGAACGGATGCACTTCTTATATGGTCACCTTCTACTGAACAATGGACACCCGTACCTATATTACTAACTTGCTTAGGCTTCGAAAGCATCTCAGTCCTTTTAATCATGTCACTTAACCTCTATTAGATAGAACGAAAACAGAAGTGCAATAGAACAGAAGCCATGTCTTGACAAAACCGTTGCTTTGGTCCGTTTCTTTACTGGCTACCTCTCTGATGCATGTTGAAAAGCAGAGCTGGCATACTGAAGAGCTGACTTGTTGCAGAAGCTAGCTGCTGCGTCCCTCACCCTTTTTCCGGTTTTGTACAGAACAATTGAGAGGTGAATCTGATTAGTTGCCATCATCCGAGAGACTTGATGACAATTACGTCATAGTCACAATTTAAACAACACAAAGGGAGTTGTATGGATGATCATTTTCCTCTCCAGTCAACGGTGAAAGCTTTAGTCAATACGGTGCGAATAAACAAGTCGCAGTCCTTCAAAGTATAGTTGAAGGGATAATTACAGCCTTATGAAATCATGATTCTTTCTAGAATGCTTAAAAATAAGAGATAACTACACCAAAATTTTTAGATATATTTTGAAAAATGCAATTCAATCATAGAACTCCGAAAAAGTACAATAAATCATGATACTTGTGGAGTTGATTAATGTGGTTCTTATTACTTTCTTAAAACACAGCGTTTGTGGCTTTTTCTTCTTTTTTTCTCTTCATTTTCACGCTTGCTCTCCCTCTCACTATTCATCTTCTTCACCGCACAAACTCAACCGCGATGCAGTCATCATTAGTGTTTGCCCGCCAACCAAGTCTCGGGAGAAATGTCATCACCAATCTCTTCCCTACCGTTGACAGCCAATGGCGAGGCTAAACAAGATCCCCTAGTTTCAACTCACCATTTTTGTAGTTCCAAGCAGCCTTTTTTATTTTTTTCACTATGACAGGTCTCGAGCTGTCCCCAATGCTCATCCCGTGCTCCGTAGACTTCTGAGTAAAGGCCAGCGACACCTAGAATCCACCACCGACCGAGATCCAAACGCCCTGTTTTCATGCTCATGTCTTAATCATAACTCACATTTTTGCTCGTTCACAGCTTGTTGTGCATTTACCAATTAATCTCTTGAAGACGTAATCACGGTACCTGAACATTGTTACAAGATTGACATGGCAAGAATGACTAGGATTAGTGTCATCCAAGATGCCACGACTCTCAAAGCAATATTTTAATTCATTAATGCCTTTATCCTATAGGTAATGAAAATTTTCTATTGCCGACATTTTAGTTATCTATCAAAGTTGTAAACTTCTTTTCTTTATCATATATATATATATATATATATATTTGTTTAAGTTATCCTTTGCTGCATCGTAGAATGTAAAAAGGAGTTTGGGGTAGGTCGGAAGAGAGAGGTTGTATCCCGCATGCGGAAAAAAGAGTAGGTGGGGGAACAAAGTGGGTCATTACAAGTGCAAGATTGATTGAATCGATCGATTATCTGAGACCTAATTTCGCTTTTTCCAGTGGTGATTACGAGGCCTCTTGGATTCAAATGGAAATAATTCAATGTCAACTCCTTCCAGAGCAGTCGTTCGTGGTCTCACTTTTGACTTTTTATCACCTAAGTCCATTCTATTAATCAGCCATGTTACAAGATGCAATGCTACTCTTCACTATATATACCAACAAAAGCAAAGCCATAAGATCCAAAATGCGCTGTTATTAGTTATCTAACTCGCTGTATATATGTTTCTTCCCTGCTAGTGTTTCCTTTTTCAGGATGTGCGAGTTGCCAGCACTCGTTGGGACATTTTGCGCCCATGTCAACATGGATCAATTGCCTATTTCGGTACAAAGCGCACATCCATGACCGTAAGGGGCCGTTTATTTGTGTTCTTTATTTCTGATCATGAACACAATTTCTACTTTTTTTCTTCTAAAGAACAAAAAAAGAATAGAAACGCGTTTGTTTACGTTTTTGTTCCTGGGACTTGTTTATGTACCAGGGAACAAATTTGAAATAGAAAAAAAAACTTATTTCTTGTTCCCGGAACACTTCTGAGAAACCAATTATCTTTCTTATTTTTTTTTCCTTCTTTTTCTTTTCTTCTTCTTTTTTCTTTGGGCTGGTTCTTAGCGCCGCCCCTTTTTTACCGGGCAAGCTCGAGCTTGCCCAGATCAGCGAGGCCGCCACTTCTCGTCGGCCAATCGCCGACCATGGCGAGGTCGGCGACCGGCCAAAAGGAAGAAAAAAATTATAAAAAGAAAAAAGAAAATAAAAATATTAAAAAATTAAAAGAAACAAAAAATTTATATAAATTTACCAAACGTGTTTTTGTTCTTTTTTTATTTTATTCCAAGAACAAGTTTACCAAACGTGTTCTTCTATTCAAAAATTATTTTTCAGAATAGAAATATTTTTTTCTATTTCTATCCCTAGAATAATTTTTGAATAAAAATGTTACTAAACGTATCCTAAGAGGCAAAAGTGGGCGCACCCTTCCACCGTGTAGCCGGCGAGAACTGGACACATGGAGAGACATAAGTACAATCTTGTGTTGAACCCACGTGTAAAGTTTTCGAGCACGACCAAGCAAGAGCACCACGGAAAGCCATACGGGTAACAAGAAATAAGGGGAGGAGTGAAAGGAGCCTTGGAACTACAACGAAGTAAGAGAAACCACCAAGAGCAGAGCAGTGAGCATCGTGAGGATGTTAAACACTCGGGCATAACAAGCGAGGGCCAATGATAGATGAGCACCATGTGCCAATGTGCAATAGAACAGAAGAAAGAAGATGGCAACGTAGGTGGGAGACCAGCGGGTGTGAAATAGGATCTTGGGTTCCGCTTGATATTTTACCTCGGTCAAGGTGAAAGCTTTAGTTATAACCAGGCGAATAAACAATATGATCCTTTCATGGAGTGGAAAGGAAAAGTAATGGCTTATCAAATAATCATCCTCGGCAAAATTCTTAAAAATAATGACTCACAATTGAAACACATATTCAACTAGTACAAAACTAGAAATTCAGATTTTCTCTTCCCCTTTGACTTCAAGCCCGCCAATTCATTTCTCTCTATAGGATTTCACCCAGTTTGACATGATATACATGGTGACATTCAGCTCAACAATGACAGGTAACACACAGTTAACATTTTAAAAGAGAAAATTGCTCTTGCAGTCCTCATTAAGCCACGAATTTGTCCAAGAAAACTATTTCCATTAAGTAATGTCAAACTTGTCAGATAAAGGGGTAATAGGGACAAAGTTCTTGAGAAAAACTTCATATTCAACATTCTCTGTGAAAAACAGACCATCACTCAAAGGACTATTGGACCAAGATTGACTAAATACTAGTGAATATATTATTTCATCCAGAAGATTAATCACAAAATAACACAATAACTATTCATCCCCAGGATAACATGATTACTATATGCGATATGACTTGACGAAATGAGATGTCCAGAAGATTAATCACAAAATAACACGACTGTTCACCACCGAATGACATGATAAATAAATAGACAGATTCATTTCAGTGCCAGTCACCCCTCAACAACTTCCCGCCTGACCAAAATTCAATATCTAACTACATGTCTCTGAAAGATGAGAGAATTCAAATACCTCACAAAAATCTAAGCATCTTCCGTAAGATGCAACACTTAACATCCATTTGTCTGCAGCTCCACAAAAGGGTCCCAATTCAATAAATTGTCTAGAAAGCTCTAAGACAAGATTCCTCCTACCTTGGTTTAGTGACAGTCACGTTAAAATTCTAGTACTTGTTTTTTAACCTTAGACTTGAGGGTTATTATCCCACAGCCTATGAGCCCTGAGCTTGATAACTCGACCTCAGCTTGGCGTCGCCTTCTCCTTGCGCTCTTAGACAATTTACGTGAATCCTCATGTAATTCAACTTGCAGTTCCTTTCCATCTTCTGAGCTATCCCTCTCACCTTAACCGAGAGTCGATAACTATGATCCCTACATTGATCATTTCCTGTTTTGAGCCCAAACAGAGCATTGCGGACAGCTTTCAATAATTGCCTTGGGTAAGCATTTTGTCGGCACGTACACTTTGTTACAATTATTGATTGTCTTTTTGACCTTTTAAGTATGTGTCACTTCCTATCTCATCTTCACAATTTCTAAACTTCAGTTGGATGTGCCTTTTTTGTCTAAACTCATGTTGATAAATTGTTTGTATGAAACATTAAATCCCTTGTTAATATCTTGTAGATAAAATTAGAGAGGTGCTGAAGGTCAATCAGGAAATGAAAGATCTTGCCAAGCTGCCCATTGCAAAGAGGTCACTTCTCATGTTTGGCAAATTCACAGAGGATACAATTATGCTACAGCTTTGGAAGGTTCTTTAAAAGTAAAGGAAGTGGCATTGGTGCACAGTGAAGGAATACTTGCTGGTGAATGAAACATGGTTCTCTGGCTCTAGTGGACGAGAGTCTTCCCATTGTAGTGATTGCTACTCATGATGCTTGCTTCAGGTTAGCTTTTGTCGTACAGGTTTACTCGCATCGGTGAAATCTCTATTTGTTCTGAAGCTGAAGGTGTCAATGTTAACAGCAAGCAACAATTAGTTATTCAGCAACTCCATGCCCGCAAAGGACGCCTAATTGTCATGTGGTCGAGGGGGAATGCTGCAGCCGTCTCTTGGTGGAGCACGTGGAGTCTTTGAAGTTCCTCAAGTGGTGGACTGTCGTAGTCAATATAGTTGCCTTGCAGGTACAGAGTACTTCCAATAGTTTTCTATGCTTGCCAAGATGCAATATCTTATTTTCCCACTCTACTGAATGCGTTATAACTTGCTGAAGATGAAGCTTTGATGTTGATGAGGTGGAGCTAGATGGGAGCATCTAGCTTTCTTAGAAATGGTGCCAGATTATCAAATCAAAGAAGTCCATTCTATTAGTTAATCATATTTCGAATATACAATTCAGCTCTCCCTAAAACCAACAAAAGCAACACCATAAGCAACACCTTGTATGAGTTACTGGTTGGCTTGAAAGGACATCTTGATACAATATGCATACTCCCCCTCAATTGGTTCTCTTCATAGCGATATGTGCAATATCAATCAATATCTTTCTCTACAACCCACAATCAACACCCAAAAATCATTTCTTAAACAAGCTTTACAAACCGAATCACATAACCGTTCACAATTCCTTTTATCAAATAAAATGCATTTCATAAAACATTTCGCAACCAATACAAATAGCTTTTGGCAATTCCCTTTGCAAAACACTTAACCAAAGCATTCATACATAGTCATTTCAAACTACTTCATAAACTTTCCAATGCCTTTTCAATCAACTAAAAAGATAGTAAAAGTCCGATTTAATTTATGCAGGAACATGCTCGCCATAACTCATACTACATTAAAACACTACCATTTTCAAGATATGAGTTTATAAATTTGTAGAAGAAATAGTACCTTTAAATTTGGGAAAAAGTGAAAACCAACTTACAATGGTTACTCATACCAACGAACTTGAATTCTTATTAATTAATTGAAAAACGATATCAAAACTTGAATAATACACCATTCTAATGAATGACTCGACTAATTACATTTATTCTATGATAAAAAAAACATCCATGCACTAATGAATAAACTCGTCTATAGTAAACAATATCCTAAGTGTAACAGGCCTGTGAAACTTTAGAATTTCGTTTCAAACAAACCATAGTTAGAAATTGAGTTTCGTTGAATCCCACAACTCTATAAAGCCCTAATCTACCATATTCATATATATCCACAGTTCAATAACTCCACAATAAATCCTCATAGTCCAAAATCGACATAACTCCCAATTTAAGACCCAATTTCAAAAATTACTCCGGTTAAACAAATAATAAGCTTGAATACTTAACCGGCATTACAATTCACGGTCAATTTGGCCGTTGAGTTGTCCAGATCGAGAACACGCGAAATTTTTCCCATTTCCTCCTGTTTTTTTTTCTTTCTCGCGGACGAGCTCCCTCTCCTCTTCTTTTTCATGTTTAATTCGCCGCTTCGCTTCACGAGCAATCACCATCTAGAGATGTTATATGAAGATGGGCTGAGTCTTGGTTTATAGGGGACATGGGCTGGGCTTTGGACTTAACTAAAAAATATGATGGGCCTTAATACTACACGGACGACCCTTTTGATTCTTTAACCGGCGAGCAATTGTTTGAAAATTTGTCGCAACGATTATCTAGGCCTAATGTTATAAAGGAACGAACATAATCGAATGAGAGGATTCGTTAAGACAATAATTATTTTTACATTTTCTATCATTAGCTTATCCTACCAACACATGCAACCTGCTTATCTATCACTAGAAGTGCCATTGACGTGGCTACTCAATAATATCACAAAATGACCGTTCACAACATAAGAGGAATGAAATGTTGTCATTAGAAACATATAGAGGAATGGCATTCGATATTCCCTCCCTTCATGGTAGAGGTAAAAAAAATAGAAAAAAAAAAATCATTTGTGGGCATTGGTTATCTTCCTCTCAAGTGGGGCATCCGTGTAGACCATCATTAGGTTGCCACATAGAGGTTTTTCATTCCTTGTTGAAGATTGAGATGCACTCTTTGACAAGAGTATCAAAGGGCTAGATGTTCATTTAACTTGATATATACATCTTTGTTGACGAGGGCGCAGTAATCAATTCGACAAAATCCAAGCTTGGTGCAGATTTTATATGCACATTTCAAGCAAGACATTTCAATAACCTCCAAATTGTATCTTTCACTTGTCCGTATTATAATATTACGCGGAATACCCCATCTTCTGTCCGTTCCTGTGGGGGCGATAGGAGCGGAAAGAAGCCCTGCTAAAGGCCCTTCCAACTAGTTGATCCTTCAGAATTATGGAAATGATTGCATCAAGCATCTCAGACAACTCATTAACTTGTATCTTTCATTTGTCAAGTACGCCCTGTTCCATTCAAATTTTATTGAAATCCTTGTCTTACTACATTGTGTAATCCAGTACTATCCTCCAAATCAGTTTATTTTATGTTACAACATCAGAGAGAGCTCCTGCATGTCTCATTCATTACTAGACACTCCTACTTTCCTTTTCAATGTGTACGGTGTCTCACTCACATCCAGTTTCTTTATGATGTCTCTCATAAATGCCTTAATCTAGTTCCCAAAAAAGTTCTATTGCTAAAAATATTGGTTATCTAATTTAGCATTTAGTGGGGAACTCTTTTTTTTTTTGTTTGCAATGGTGGACTTTGATTGATGTATCTTGTAATACATCATGAGATGTGAAAGGAGTCTGATGGAGGTTGGAAGAGGGAGACTGTATCACAAAAAGTACAAGTTATTAAGTGTGCAAGAGTAATGGAATCGATCGAGTATCTAATACCATCGATATCAATTTTTGCTATTAAAGATGTCTCTTGAGTGATGATTGTCGCGTCAATCGAACCTTTCTAGGGAAATATAGTCCAAGGCAAATTATATTGTGTTCTGATTTCCTTTGTCGGTATGATATTTAACTCCATATATGGTCCAATTTGTAGACATGGAGAGGCCTCATGTATTCTAATGGAAAGAATTTTAATGTCAACTTGCTTCAGGCTCTCCTTAGACACAGACAAAAGCAAAATCATAAGTTCTAAATTGGACCTTATGTTGTTAATTTTTAGACTAATACCTTAAAAAATCCAAAACCGGTATAATTATGATAAATGTATTCTAAATTAATATTTTGACTATAAAAAATCCTGAAGGGATATACTTTACATGGTATTCATCCTCATTTTTTCTTCCCGACGTGTTCCACGTTTTGTGTGGGTCCAACCTACACCAATTACAATTTGACACGCGGCCTCAATTTTATATAAACATAAACATAATTAAAAAGTCCACCTCACTTTTCTTCCCGCCTACACTGTCTCCTCCGTCTCCGGCCATCTCGAGCCTACCTCCAAGTCTCCCTCCGCCGTCGCCACTGGTTGATTTGCCAACGCCGAGTCCGAGGGGATAATGGGTTGTTGCAGATCTGCAAGTGGACCACCGTCGCTCGCGGCCGTGGATAAGCCGCTGTCAGAGGAGAGAACTGCCACGCGGAGTTGCAGATCTGCAAGTGTACCACCGCCGCTCGCGGCCGTGGATGAGCTGTTGTCACTGGAGCCACGGTTACAGATCTGGAAGTCGTTTCCGGGGGAGTGTTGGTGGTGGGCACCTTGTAGGACATCCGGGGCCGTGTCATCTTGGACCGATTCCCAATTCCGGCACAAAGCGCACACATGCTCGACCGTACGATGCAAGGGCAGCGGAGCTGCCGGTGGGGGAGGAGGGAACCCGTGGACGAAAAAAGACAAGAGGACCGTGGAAAGCAACACTAATGAGAAGAGATAGGGGAAAGAGTGAAAGGGGTACGGGACCAACATCGACATGAAAGAAGCCACCGAAAGCGAGGCGGTGAGCACCATGAGAATGGGGAACGCTCGGGCACAACAATCGGGAGCCAACGACAGGTGAGCAACGAGCGCCAATGCGCAGTAGAACAGAAGAGAGAAAACGGCGAGAGAGATGGCGAGAGGGTGGGTCTCGAATGGGGACGCGGGTTTCCCTTGGAATTTCACCTGGACGAGGTTCACCAGCACGGGAACAAGAAGGGCGACAATGATGTTGAGGGCAGTGAGGCCGGGGGAATCGTTTGTTTGAGAAAAACGGCCAATTGGGGTAGCCATTTTCAGAGGATTATCGAAATGAATTGAGCAAACGATGGCTAGATAGGGAAGCAGCACTGGGGCTGTCATTTTTGTAGGCGAGGGGCAGGGCAGGGGCAACTGGAGTTGGGGTTGCACGAAGCCTCTTAAATCCTGTATTTCCCCTGTTTTCTCCCTTTTTTACCTTTTTGCCAGTGACAACCTACCCTGTATTTCCTCCGTTTTCTCCTTTTTTTTTTTTTTTTTTTTCCTTTTTTTAATTCTACTTCCTGTTCCCCCTCCATATTTTTTTCTTTTAGATAAACAAAACCTATGGCAGTAATTATTATCAGCATATGTCAATATGTCAATGAGCTCTATTTGACACTTTCAGAATTTCTTCTCCCCAAATTGGGTGAATACTAAGGATACGCATGACAAAATTTCTAAAACAGAAATTGATTTCTTAATTTTTATTTCAAAAATTGAGAAGTTAAAAATTTTAGTTTTTGATTTCTTCTTCAAATCTATTTTTGAAATAGAAATTTGTTCCAAAAATAGAAAAATTAAATTGCGTTATCAAACGAATTTCTGTTCCAATCATTAGAGGATCAGAAAAACAAAAAAATAGATAAGACAAATTTTATCACGCGCTTCTAAATAAGGGGCCCAAAATGAGACCATATTTAATAATTATCTGAATACTCGCTATTCTCGGCCCTTCTCGTACCATATTGAATAATTATTTGAACATCCAGTGTTCTTGTCCCTTCTCGCAATGGGCTGTTTCCCCCCTCAATTTACCAAATTCTCCCCCTGCCTCCCGTTCGCAGTGGGCTGTTTCCCCCTCAATTTACCAAATTCTCCCCTCTCGCAGGGGGCTGTTTCCCCCCCCCCCCCCCCCCCGGCGTTTGCAGTGGGCTGTTTCCCCTCTCAATTTACCAAATTCTCCCCTCTCGCAGTGGGCTGTTCCCCCCCCTCAATTTACCAAATTCTCCCCTCTCACACAATTGGCTGTTTACCCCCTCCCCCCCCTCAAATTTACCAAATTCCCACCCCCCGGGTTGGAAAAAGCAAACTGAATATTAAATAAAACCCCTCATCCCCACTTTTGTTTCTAAAATTCTGGATTTTGAGTTAAGTGAATCTTACTTGACCGGTTTCTCATTCCTCTTTCAGCCAATCTTTGTTCTTGCATATGAAGGCATTATCCTTTGGCACGGAGACCAGGAGGCTCCAAATTTAAGAAAGTTTCATAAGCCTATGCTGCATTTTAGTCAATCTCTTGTCATAAAATAAAGTTGCTAACCTACATCCCATAATTCTTAAATTGATTTTTTTTTATTGAATAAGAAAATTTTAGGATTGAATTATGAGTGAACCAAAGTTTGAAGGATTAAATCAGTTTAGAGAAAAGGCGTGGCTTCATGTGCCATCCGTCGTCCGACTGACCGGATGGGGACTGGAGAGGGATTAAGCTGACGTCGAGTGTGGTCCGTCCTCAATTGTGGAATCGGTCGTCCCTCGATTCTCAAACCGAATATCTTCTCCACCTCCTGTGGCTAATTAGGTTGGCTTGGAAGTCAGTGTGTGCGTGTCTTGGGCTTAGCTTCACCATGGAGGCTTTTTGCAGGGGTTCATAAATAAGCCATGGGGGTGGCTGGCTGGTGCGAGAGGGTTTTTGCTTCAGGCCAGTGACAACCTTCCCTGTCTTTCCTCTGTTTTCTCCCCTTCTTTCCTTTTTTTCAATTCTACTTCCTGTTCCCCATCCATATTTTTTCTTTTAGAAAAACAAAAAATTTGGCAGTAATTAATATCAGCATATGTAAATGTCAATGAGCTCTTTCTAACACTTTCAGAAGCTCTTTCTGACACTTTCGGAATTTCTTCTCCCCAAATTGGGTGAGCACTAAATAATGGGCCTCAAAATGGGACCACATTGAAGTATTCTTCGACGTTAGTGGACCTTGCGGTGAAAAAACTAGAAAGATGGAGAGAATCTTGGTTTTTATAATTTTTATATGATCGAAATTTGTTTTTAGAATTGAAGTAGTCTTCGACGTTTAGTTTTTTAGGCGTCAAGAAATTGCGACGAAGCTCCCTTCCCATCGGGGGCCCGCATTGGAGTTCTGTGCAGTATTTTCTCCCCGACGATGGCAGCGGTCCATCGCCTTGGCGATTGATGACGCGGCCAAGCACACCACATCAAAATATATCTCTATCCATGAGTGACACGTGTAGCCACGGATGGGTCCCGCCGGGACTGGTGTGAAAATTTTCTAGAATTTGGAGTTTTGGACCTCCCTCTCACCGAGGAAGAAGACTCTTCTCTCTCTTCTCCTTTTCAAAATTGGCTCTCTCTCTCTCTCTCTCTCTCGCCTTCGCTCCCCTTCCACTGCATTCCCCGGCGTATCGCTGCTGCCTCTGCCTCCAGGAGCCCCGTTGGCGGCTGGAACATGGAAGCACCAAATTTCACGTCGAAACCTGCACTGGTAATATTCTAAATTGCACGTCAAATGTCTGCATAATTACCTCTTTTCCTATGCAGATCTTGACATGGTTCTGTTATGGAGGGTTTGATGGGTAAAGTTTCTGGTGTTGAGCTAATCGGGAAAACCATGTGAATGGACATCTTAATTTATAGGGTTAATATTTTGAAAAATCTCAAATCGGTATATATGTAATAAATTTATTCAAAATTAATTTTTTGATCACGGAAAACCTCAAACTGCTCTACTTGTAATAAATGTACCTCAAATGACTACAAAAACCTAAACTAGAACACATGTGATAATTTACTCCCAAACTAATTTTTTGATCGTCAAAAACCCCAAATTGATATATTTGTGAACAAATATATCCGCATTAAATTGGATTAATAATACAAAAACCATGAAACCGGTACAACTATCATAAACAAAGATTAAAATCTCAAACTAGTATCAGTTCAACATCACGTGTCATCTAACTCAACAATTTAATAATGAAATTAAAGAAAGCTAATAAAGTGTAAATTTGTCACAAATGTACCAATTTGAGCAAATTTGTAAAAAATATACCAATTTAGGATTTTTGGTAGTCAAAATATTAGTTTTTTGTAAATTTATTATACGTGTACCAATTTGAGGTTTTTTAAGATATTAACTTTAACTTTTAAACTTGGGCTAATACCTTGAAAAACCCCAAACTGGTACACTTGTGACAAATTTACCCCAAACTATTTTTTTGACCATAAAAAACCTCAAACTGGTAAACTTGTGACAAATTTATCCCGACTGATTATAAAAAACCCTAAACTGATACATTTATGACAAATTTACCCTAAACGAATTTATTTGACTGCAAAAAACCCTAAACGGGTAAATTTGTGACAAATATACCCTATGCTAAATTGAATTAATACCACAAAAAAATCATAAAAATTGTAAACTGTGACAAACGGAACGTAAAATCTTAAATTGGTATATTGGTTAACTGTCACGTGTCATTTAACTTAATAATTTGAGAATAAAATTTAACGAAAACAAACATAGGGTAAATTTGTCACAAGTGTACCAGTTTGGGATAAATTTATCACAAGTGTACTAGTTTGGGGTTTTTTATGGTAAAAAAAATGGTTTGGGGTAAATTTGTCACATATGTACTAGTTTTGGGTTTTTTAGGGTATTATCCCTTTAAACTTTACCCAAAAAAAAAAAACTTTAACTTTTAAATTGATTTGATGTGTAGACCAATCACAAAATGCCACATTACAATAGAAGTTCATGCTCTTCGAAGTGCTTAGGGAGTTGAATCTTAGGGCAAGTATGATAACTATTCTATTTTTGTTTTAGGATAATTATTTTTGTTCTAGGCTTATTTTTAGAATATAAATCCATTTGATGACACAATTTTATTTTCTTATTTCTAAAACAATTTTTTGTCTAGAGATAGATTTGGAACATAAATGAAAAGTAAATTTTTTTTACTTTTCTATTTCTAAAATTTACTATTGACCGACCGTCACCGTCTGCTGTCACCAGTCGCCATTCACTACCACCGATTGCCGCCGCCGCCATTTGCTGCCCCTTGGGAAGGAAAAATTTTGTGTTCTATTCCAAGAATAAAAATTTTGTGTTGTTATCAAATATGAATTTTACTTAAAAAAATCATCTAAAAATAGAAAAAGAAAAAAATATTTTTCTCTTCCAAAAATCAATTTTTGGCCAAAATAGTTATCATTTACACCCTTAGCAAGTGACGTATGTTCTTATCTTAGTTGTGTTTTCCACAGTCTCAAGGGTTTGGCTCCGTAAGGTTCTTTCTTCTAACTTTGATAATACGGCCTAGCCTCTTTAGACTAAAAAGTGGGTAGGTACAATCCATCAAATCTATTCCTCTTTTTCTTATGCAAGTAGAATTATGTATTAGGTTCAAAAGCAAACTACGGAAAAAAAAATGTTGAAAGATGGAGTACATAAGATGACCTTTGTCTAAGAGTTGTACCATGGTTTCTTTAATTCACTCAGGTTTCGAGCAATATAATGTGAGTTCTTGATAGTACCATGCACACGTGTTGTTCCATAGAACGATATAAGGCAACTGACCACTTAGCCTCAAATGTTAGTCTCCCGTCTCACCTTGCGATCTCGTGATTGAGGACGTGGCCGCACTCCACCACATAGGCATAATCCCTCTCCACTTGGTGAGCGACACATGGAGCCACGTCCCATAGGACAGATCTGAAAATTCTCTCTAATATTTCAAAATCTTGGGTCCAGTCACACGAAGAAGACTCTTCATCTTTTAAAAAATGGCTCCTCTCTTGCCTTCGCCCCCAATCCGCTACATCCCCCAATGTGTCGTTGCAGCATAATTAATAGACTGATTCATTCAACTATTGGAGTGTATTAATCCCCATCAAAATTTTGGCGACACAAAGAGGAAAGCTTCTTGAGTACGACTAAGAGAATGCAATAATTCATTGTTTTTTGACCTTTCAAGTATGTGTCACTTCCTATCTCACCTTAACAATTTCTGAACTTCTAAGTTGTATTTGCCTTTTTGTGTAAACTTATGTTGAGAGAAAATTTTTTATGAAGCATTAAATCCTTTGCTAATATCTTGCAGACAAAGTTAGAGAGGTGCTGAAGCTTGTGATTAGGAAATGGAAGATCTTGCTAACCTACCGATTGTAGAGCAATCACTTTTCACGTTTGGCAAAGGATACAACTATGCTACAACTTTGGAAGGTTCTTCAATAGTAAAGGAAGTGGCATCGATGCACAGTGAAGGAATACTTGCTGGTGCAATAATGGTCTTCTAGCTCTAGGATGAGAGTCTTCCCATTGTAGTGATTGCTACTCAGATGCTTGCTTCAGGTTAGCTTTTGTCTTACAGGTTTACTCGCATCTGTGAAATCTTTACTTGTTCTAAATCTGAATTTGTCAATGTTAACATCAGGCGACAATTGGTTATTCAGCAACTCGATGCTCACAAAGGACGCCTAATTGTCATGTGCATAGGGGGGGATGCTGCAGCTGTGTCTCTTGGTGGAGCGTGTAGAGTCGTAGAAGTTCCTCTGGTGGAGGACTGTCTTTAGCCTGTAGTGAATATAGTTCCTTTGCAGGTACAGAGTACTTCCAGTAATTTTCTATGATTGCCAAGATGCAACATCTTTTTTTCCTTTACTACTGAATGTGTCGTAACTTGCTGAAGGTGAAGCTATGATGTAGATGAGGTGGAGCTGGATGGGAGCATCTAGCTTTCTGTTTCCTTGATATGTTTTATGCTCTTGGTGTTTGTTTCATGAAGAATTCCAAAATTCTCTCTATGATTTGGTGTTTAGTTCTAAAAGAGAACATTGTTTTAAGTCTTAACAGAAACAAAAGAAATCAATCTTATTGATTGAGCCGTGACATTTTGCTGGGTTATTTATTCATTGCGAATAGAGTATTTTCATATTCTTGTTCTTCCTTTCAAGTAGTCTATTTCATTTTACTAGATATTGCTAATTCGTTGGACATGAGATACTTTTTAACATTTGTGGCGCAATTGTTGACATATCATCTCACGATCCTGAGAAGATACAATGTCGACCAGCCTAGGGACCTCGCAAAGAGTGTGACAAAAAAGTAGAAGCCTATTAAGAGATTTTTTCTGATTGTGTTTACCCGGCAGTGAAATTATGCCATGAGAATATAAAGCATCTTTCTGACTCATAGTATACATTATGCCGATTACTTGTACTTTATTGAATGACAGCCCTTGCAAGATCTTTCTTTATGATCAACTAGGAAAAATTGTCGTAATCCACCTTCTTGCATGTTCACAGCTTGTTATGCATTTACCTATCAATCAGCCTCGAAGTGTTGTACTCATGTACCTAAACATTGTTTCATGATTGGCATGACGACGACGACTACAATTTAGTTTCATCGGGGATGCTATGAAACTCAGAGCAATATGATATTCATTAATGTTCATTAATGCTTTCGTCTTAAAGGGCACGAAAAAGTTCTATTGCTGAAAATATTAGTTATCGTATTTAGCAGGAGTAGAGAACTCCATTTTTTTTTTTTTTTTATGGTGGACTTTGAAGCATCTTTTGCTGCATTATGAGATGTAATAGGAGTCTAGTAGAGTTTGGAAGATGGAGATTGTGTCACAAAAAATGCAGGTTATTAAATGTGCAAGATTGATGGAATCAATTAGGCGTTTGAGATCGTCGATATCGGTTTTTGCCGTTAAAGATATATCTTGAGTGGTGATTGTTGCATCAATCATTCAAACTGAAAGTTAACTCCAAGTCGATACCATTCCTAGGAAATATAATTCGAGGCAAATTGTATCATGTTTTGATTTCCTTTGTCAGTATAATATTTAACTTCATATATTATATAGTCCAATTAGTAGACACGGAGAGGTCTCATGTATTCGAATGGAAGGAATTTCAATGTCCGAGTGCCTCAAAGAAGTCAATTTTATTAATTAATAAAATTTTGAATTTATGATTCGGCTCTCCCTAGACACCAACAAAAGCAACATCAAAAGCTCCTACCGGCGCCGTTGACGGTTGTCCAACGCAATATTGTTATTTCTCTTCCTGACTCGTGTTTCACTTTCCAAGGAGAAACATTCAGTGGTTTGCGCGTTTTGTCAACTTTGACTAATTACAATTTGACCCATCTATACTGACGTGAATTTAATTAAACAAAATAAAAATTTCAGTCCTCCCACATCTACAGTCCAGCTCACTTTTCTCCCACATCTACCGATACGGTTGTCCTCCATGGCCGTCGGCGCTTCCTCCTCCATCATAGAGCACCACCTCGTTCGGCCAGCATCCACATTGCTTCCGGCGTCACGTGCAGCCGACCTAAGCTACCCCTATGCTTGCGGTCGGCTCAGTCCTTGCCTGTTCAGATCTGGACTGGAGTCGTGCGTCCAGATCTGCAAGCCTCGCGAGCCATGCTCGTCCATGGCTCGCGAGGCTTGTCCATGGCTGTGAGCCTTGACGGCGAGCTCGAGGTCCATTGGCCATGAACTGCGCTCGGTCGTCGGCAGGGCTTTAGATCTGGACTGATTGTGTCATGCTTAGGAAGAAAGCATGGCTTTCGCTCCCTCTGCTTCAGATTTGAACTGAAGTCGTGCTTTTTTCAACAGTGGATGGCGCTGAAGGCATGGCTCCCACATTTGAAGCCACCTTCAAATTTGGCCATGACTGCTCGTCCATTGCCGTGATGGGCAAGGTTGAGATCCCAATGACCATGGATGGAGCTCACATATCAAGAAGAAAAGCAGAGGAAGTAGGTGTCCATGATCGTCGGACCATGGACGGAGCTCACATATCCCGACGACCATGGACGCCTAAACATGATGGATCAACATCGACGATTTCGGCCATGGATGGGCCAAATTTGAGATTTGGAGAACGATGAGACGAAGAAAACGGGCTCGGCTTGAACGCAGTAGTGGTTGGCTTGTTCACAGTGTCGGTGACTCCGCTGGTGGCAATGGCCGTGGAGGAGCGAAGGTCGGCGGCTATGGATGGATGAGGAAGAGAGAGCAGAGGTGAAGGAGAGAGAAGATTTTCACTTAATTTGCATGACATTAATATGTGAACATGTGTCAAAATATCATCGGACATTACGACTGAAAAAATATATGCCACGTATGGTGGCCACATCAACAGTCCATTCTCATTACGAGAAAATAGTAAAATTCCTACTCACTCCCACATAATATCTAGGGTTTCTCGTCTGAGAATATTTTCCCTGGGTTTCTTATTCTCCTACATTTTCCCCTGCTCACTTCCACATATAGGAGTCTCAGTTACCCAGTCCACCTCACTCTTCTCACCCATCTACACTTTCTCCTCCGTCTCCGGCCATATCGAGCCTAACCTCCTCGTCTCCCTCCGCCACCATCGCCACCGGGGGAGTTTCCGACGCCGAGTCCAAAGAGAGAACTGCCGGGCGGAGTTGCAGATTTGCAAGTTGAACACCGTCGCTCTCGGCCGTGGACGAGCCGCTGTAACTGGAGCCACGGTTGCAGATCTGGAAGTCGTTTCCTGGGGTGTGTTGGTGGTGGGCACCCCGGAGGACATCTGGGGTCGTGTCAACCTGGACTGATTCCCGATTCTGGGGCGCTTCAGCGTTCACATGCTGGCGTGTAAGAGGCAAGGGTGGCGGGGCTGCCGGTTGGCCAGGACGGAACAGGTGGACGAAAACAGACAAGAGGACCATGGAAAGCAACACTAATGACAAGAGATAAGAGAAAGAGTGAAAGGGGCGCCGGACCAACAACCACATGAAGGACGCCACCGAGAGTGTGGCGGCGAGCATCATGAGGATGGGGAACGTTCGGGCACAACTGTCGGGAGCCAACGACAGGTGAGCAACGAGGGCCAATGAAAAGTAGAACAGAAGAGAGGAAACGGCAAGAGAGGTGGCGAGAGGGTGGGTCTCGAATGGTGATGCTTTCCCTTGGAATTTCACCTCGACGAGGTTGATCAGCACGGTGACAAGAAAGGCGACAATGGTGTGGAGGGCAGGGAGGTCAGGGGAACCTCGGGCATTTGTGTGGGGATGACCGCCGGTCCGCATCGTGGTGGGCTTCTGGAGGATCTCGTAGTCCTATGTAGAGGATGATTATTTAAATGATCAGAGAAAGGGATGGTTAAGAGGGGTTTTATAAGGTCGAAGTGGGTCGAGTCCTGCGTGGGAACCCGTTCATGGGGTGGGGTGGGTAGGGGACAGTGGCTGGGGAAGCCGAAGCCGAAGCCGAAACTGGGACAACCCGTGGGAACTGGGAACCCGTTCATTTGGGGGGAGGGGGGTGGGGGTGGGGACGTGGCTGGGGAAGCCGAAGCCGAAACTGGGACAACCCGTGGGAACTGGGAACCCGTTCATTGGGGGGGGGGGGGGGGGGGGGGTGGGGACAGTGGCTGGGGAAGCCGAAGCTGAAACTGGGACAACCCGTGGGAATTGGGAACCTGTTTAGGGGGATGGGGGAAGGGAAGCGGGGTAGGGTAGCTGGGGTTTTATAGGGTCGTAGTCACTAGTCAACTATAAAGCATCAACGCTTTCTAAGAGCCTTCATGTCATGTCGGACATTTCAACACGTGTCCAACACTCTCTAACACTCTCTGACACTCGATCAACACGTATCGGAAAATCCGACACTTGGTCAATTTTCCCGATACTCTTCGACACTCGAGTTGGAATTCTGATATAGGAGTTTCCGATACGTAATTCTAATATCGAAGTCAATTTTAAAAATTCAAAAAAATGAAAGGTCAATATATTTATTTTTATTTTTATCAAAAAAATAAAAATAAAACACAATTATTTTAATAAAAATAATAAAACACTTAGTATTCTCTTGACTCCTACTTCCCGTGATACACAATTAATCTCTTAAGTTTTTTTTTTCTCATATTCCAACATATCTAACATGCGAATCCAAAATATGGATGGCTTGTTTTTTCTCCAAGTTTTATGAATTATTGAAATAGAGTTGAATTTGTCAAATTTAAACAATGAATGATATTAATAAATGGCGGATTAATTAGTGTAAATTCATTCTAGGCTTATTTATTTATTTATTTATTTATTTATTTATTTATGAATTTGATTCAAATTAATTTGATTGAAATAATCATAAAAATGATAATTTATTATGTATATGTCAAAATATATATTTAATATATAACGTGTCCTAACATGTCGGAATTCTCTGTATTTTTATAAACGACATCGTCATGTCGTGTTGTGTCGTGTCGCGTGTCAAGATTCGGTACTACTTAGCTAGTTAGGGAGGGGGGCCAGACAATTTCTGGCTTCTGCTTGGGGACTCGACTACAGGCCAGACAATTCTTGGGCCAAGTACCTCCAACGCAAGTGTCTCGAGCGTGAGCTCTTCAACCATGAAAGATTGAAGACTCCCAAGCACGAGAGTTTGAATATCGAGCCCAAAATCGAAGATCATTGTGAGATGAAAGGGAGACTCTCTTAAGAGTAGGAACAATTGAAGAAAATCAATCTTGATTTTTCTAATTTTTACCCAAATATCATATCTAATAAGATGCCGTTTGGGCTAATATAAAAATTCATCTCAAAAAATTTTTTTTTTTTTTTTGGTTGTGAAATTTTAGGAAAAAATTTATAGCGATGTCATGAAAGCCACATCACTAAGGACGATTGGAATTCTAATATACGAGTTTCCAATATCGATGTCAATTTTAAAAATTCAAAAAAATGAAAGGTCAATATATTTATTTTTATTCTTATCAAAAAAATAAAAATAAAACACAATTATTTTAATAAAAATAATAAAACACTTAGTATTCTCTTCGACTCCTACTTCCCGTGATACACAATTAATCTCTTAAGTTTTTTTTTTCTCATATTCCAACATATCTAACATGCGAATCCAAAATATGGATGGTTTGTTTTTTCTCCAAGTTTTATGAATTATTGAAATAGAGTTGAATTTGTCAAATTTAAACAATGAATGATATTAATAAATGGCGGATTAATTAGTGTAAATTCATTCTAGGCTTATTTATTTATTTATTTATTTATTTATTTATTTATGAATTTGATTCAAATTAATTTGATTGAAATAATCATAAAAACGATAATTTATTATGTATATGTCAAAATATATATTTAATATACAACGTGTCCTAACATGTCGGAATTCTCTGTATTTTTATAAACGACATGTCATGTCGTGTTGTGTCATGTCGCGTGTCAAGATTTCGGTACTACTTAGCTAGTTAGGGAGGGGGCCAGACAATTTTCGGCTTCGCTTGGGGACTCGACTACAGCCAGACAATTCTTGGGCCAAGTACCTCCAACGCAAGTGTCTCGAGCGTGAGCTCTTCAACCATGAAAGATTGAAGACTCCCAAGCACGAGAGTTTGAATATCGAGCCCAAAATCGAAGATCATTGTGAGATGAAAGGGAGACTCTCTTAAGAGTAGGAACAATTGAAGAAAATCAATCTTGATTTTTCTAATTTTTACCCAAATATCATATCTAATAAGATGCCGTTTGGGCTAATATAAAAATTCATCTCAAAAAAAAAATTTTGGTTGTGAAATTTTAGGAAAAAATTTATAGCGATGTCATGAAAGCCACATCACTAAGGACGATTGGAATTCTAATATACGAGTTTCTAATATCGATGTCAATTTTAAAAATTCAAAAAAATGAAAGGTCAATATATTTATTTTTATTTTTATCAAAAAAATAAAAATAAAACACAATTATTTTAATAAAAATAATAAAACACTTAGTATTCTCTTCGACTCCTACTTCCCGTGATACACAATTAATCTCTTAAGTTTTTTTTTTCTCATATTCCAACATATCTAACATGCGAATCCAAAATATGGATGGTTTGTTTTTTCTCCAAGTTTTATGAATTATTGAAATAGAGTTGAATTTGTCAAATTTAAACAATGAATGATATTAATAAATGGCGGATTAATTAGTGTAAATTCATTCTAGGCTTATTTATTTATTTATTTATTTATTTATTTATTTATTTATTTATGAATTTGATTCAAATTAATTTGATTGAAATAATCATAAAAATGATAATTTATTATGTATATGTCAAAATATATATTTAATATACAACGTGTCCTAACATGTCGGAATTCTCTACGTATTTTTATAAACGACATGTCATGTCGTGTTGTGTCATGTCGCGTGTCAGTATCGGTACTACTTAGCTAGTTAGGGAGGGGGGCCAGACAATTTCTGGCTTCTGCTTGGGGACTCGACTACAGGCCAGACAATTCTTGGGCCAAGTACCTCCAACGCAAGTGTCTCGAGCGTGAGCTCTTCAACCATGAAAGATTGAAGACTCCCAAGCACGAGAGTTTGAATATCGAGCCCAAAATCGAAGATCATTGTGAGATGAAAGGGAGACTCTCTTAAGAGTAGGAACAATTGAAGAAAATCAATCTTGATTTTTCTAATTTTTACCCAAATATCATATCTAATAAGATGCCGTTTGGGCTAATATAAAAATTCATCTCAAAAAAAAAATATTGGTTGTGAAATTTTAGGAAAAAATTTATAGCGATGTCATGAAAGCCACATCACTAAGGACGATTGGATAGAAAGTTAATGGTTGCAGTTATAAGATTTAAGTAAAAGTTAGTAATTTTTTTATAAAAAAAATTTAAAAAAAGTATCAAATTAGGATTGAATCTAAAGTTGATGGGTATTTATAAGACAAAATAATTTAAGATAAAATTAAAATAAGATTAAAATTTGAGAGTTTTTATGAGATAAAAGAAAATTTGGTATAGAAATTTCGTAGAAAATTTAGTATAGAAATTTCGTAGAAAATTTGACTGTATTTCCCAATTTTCCCTAATTTTGGGTCTCCCTCTGGTCGTCGAAGACCCTCCCTCTCGGTCGTCATCTCTGTCGTCATCGAAGAAACTCCCTCTCTTCTCCTTTTCAAAATTCGCTCTCTCGCCTTCACTCCCAATCTGCTGCTTTCTCCAACGCATCGCTACTGCCTCCGCCTCCCCCGTCGCCTCCAGGAGCCCCGTCGGTGGCCGGAATACGGCAGCACCAAGTTTCCCACCGAACTTGCACCGGTATTTCTAAATTGCATACCAAATGTTCGTGCACAACAATTGGGAGCCAACGACAGGTGAGCCACGAGCGCCAATGCGCAGTAGAACAGAAGAGAGAGAACGGCGAGAGAGGTGGCGGGAGGGTGGGTCCCAAATGGGGATGCGGGTTTCCCTTGCCCTTGGAATTTCACTTGGACGAGGTTCACCAGCACGGGAACAAGAAGGGCGACAATGATGTGGAGGGCAGTGAGGTCGGGAACCTCGGGCGTTTGTGTGGAAATGACCGCCTGGCGGCATCGTCGTGGGCTTCTAGAGGATCGGTGGTCCTACGTAGAAGATGATTGGCTAGAGCAGGAAGCACATCCGACATAGGGCTTCGCACTTGGACCGCGCGGGGGGTAAATGTGGGCTCTGGTCAACAAGTTTCCCAGTGGTCACGGACCCACGGTGGGCAATTCTTGCTTATCCGCATTCGGCCCCCTTTGACGGAGGGACTTTCGATTTGCGAGCAACTTCGTGGGCGAGTTGCCTTTCAGGCTTTCACCTCGTCATTAGCATCTTTCCTCTCCATTTTCCACTCGATGGGGTGACACCTGAAGCCACCCCTTACCGACATAGAATTAAAATTCTCTCTAATAGGCTTAATATCCTACAAGATACCTAACTTTAGATTTCCTCCCAATTCTATCACAGAGAATGAGGGAGGGTCCTACCCACTTCGATCTCACCGAAGAGGAAGAGTTACCGAGACAGCAACAGAGCCCGATTCTCTCTCAACCACGTCACTCTCCACCATCTACCCCACAGGGTGTGGGTCAACAACTGGAGGAAGAAATAATCGAGGAAGTAGACCCTGTAAAAATTCAAAAACCCTCTTTTATTTACAAGCTCTATCGTGCTTTGAAGAGCACCGGTACTCCGCCGAACTATGTAGATGATTTCCTTAAAGAGGAAATGAGTATGTCTTTTTGCGACAAATGGAGGATTTGGGAATTGCTCCCAAAGGAAAGGCTGAGGAAGCACTTGCGAACATTCCAAGTGACCCTCGTGTAGGAGGATTGAATCCCACTGACGGGAACGATGATGATAAACTGTTCAATGAATTTCAACCGAGGATGGGTGTTGCTGCGAAGGCTAAGGGAAAAAGAACGAAGTTGTTCAAATCAAAGGAACATGAGAATCTGTTCTTCAAACTGTTAAAACGTGGGGTGATAAACCCCAGGAGCGTTGATTTTGACTTTCTGGATGCCATCAATGTGAACTTGAGGGAAAAGTTCAATCTGCTTCAACTTGAGCAATTTTGCTTTGACACCACAGACGACTATGCACAATTGACAGCATATTTCTATTCAAATCTCAGCTTTTTAGATGCGAATAGAATATCCTTTAGTGTTCGAGACCAAGACTATGTGGTAGATGTGGACATGCTGGCAGATATAATTGGGGTTGAAAAAGGACGATATTAACCGGTCAAGGTTTCAATTGCTCGTACCTCACTGGAGCTCGTCAAAGACAGGAATGCAGAATGGAGAATTACCTACGCAAGAATGCGTGCCATCAACATCATACTTCACAAAATTGTGATCAACTGTCTCAGGCCAAAATCGATGTGTACTGTGTCTTATTCATTACTAGACATTTCTACTTTCCTTTTCGATGTGTACTGTGTCTCACTCACGTCCAGTTTCTTTATGATGTCTCTCATGAATGCCTTAATCTTAAAGTTCCGAAAAAGTTCTATTGCTAAAAATATTGGTTACCATATTTAGCATTTAGTAGGGAATTTTTTTTCGCAGTGATGGACTTTGATTGATGTATCTTGTGCTGCATCATGAGATGTGAAAGGAGTCTGATGGAGGTTGGAAGAGAGAGATTGTATCACAAAAAAGGCAGTTTATTAAATGTGCAAGATTGATGGAATTGATTGAGTATCTAAGACTGCTAATATTGGTTTTTGCCATTAAAGATATGTCTCGAGTGATGATTTTCACGTTAGTCATACATTTCTAGAAAAATATAGTCCCAAGGCAAATTATATTGCGTTCTGATTTCCTTTGTCAGTATGATATTTAACTCCATATATGGTCCAATTTGTAGATATGGAGAGGCCTTGTGTATTCGAATTGGAAAAAAATTTAATATCAACTTGCTTCAAGCTCTCTCTGGACACAGACAAAAGCAAAACCATAAGCTCCACATTGGACCTTATGTTGCTAATTTTTGGCTTAACACTCTAAAAAATAAAAAATCGGTACAATTATAATAAATTTATTTCAAATTAATTTTTTAACCATTAAAAATCCAAAACTCCCAAACTGACCTTCCTTTGACAAATGCCACATATATATACAAATTTAGAATTTTTTTCATGATATTAATCGTTAATTTTTCTTCCCGAGGTGTTCCGTATTTTGTGTAGGTTTTTTCAACGGTCTCCTCCGTCTCCGGCCACCTCGAGCCTAACCTCCCCGTCTCCCTCCGCCGTCGCCACTGGTTGAGTTGCCAATGCCGAGTCTGAGGAGAGAACTGCCATGCGGAGTTGCAGATCTGCAAGTGGACCGCCGTCGCTCGCGGCCGTGTATAAGCCGCTGTCAGAAAAGAAAACTGCCACGCGGAGTTGAAGATCTGCAAGTGGACCATCGTCGCTCGCGGCCATGGATGAGCCGCTGTCAGAGGAGCTAGGGTTGTGGATCTGGAAGTCGTTTCTAGGGGTGTGTTGGTGGTGGGCACCCTGTAGGACATTCGGGGCCGTGTCATCCAGGACTGATTCCCGATTCCGGCACAAAGCGCATACATGGTCGACTGCACAATGCAAGAGCAGCGGGGCTGCCGGTGGGGGAGGACGGAACCCGTGGACGAAAAAAGACAAGAGGACCGTGAAGAGCAACACTAATGAGAAGAGATAGGGGAAAGAGTGAAAGGGGCACTGGACCAACAGAGACATGAAGGAAGCCACCGACAGCGAGACGGCGAGCACCATGAGAATGGGGAACGCTCGGGCACAACGATCGGGAACCAACGACAGGTGAGCAACGAGCGCCAATGCACAGTAAAACAGAAGAGAGAAAACGGCGAGAGAGATGGCGAGAGGGTGGGTCTCGAATGGTGACGCGGGATTCCCCTGGAATTTCACCTGGACTAGGTTCACCAGCATGGGAAGGAGAAAATAATGGGTGGTCCGGGAGCTCCACGTCCGGCCACTCACGAGGTGCCTTGTGGAGGGGGTGGGCCTTTTCGCTCTCTTCGAGAATCTCTTCCCCTCTCTCTCCTCTTCCTAGCCTGCCACGCGCTCTCTCCTCCTAGCCTGAACGCCCTCTCTCCTGTCAGAACATTTATTGCGGCTTAAACTTTTCTCTTTCTTTGTCAAACGAAGGAAAGAGATGCCCGTTCGTTGCTCTGTCCCTCTCCATTTCTTTCCTTTCGAAATTTGGAATCTGAAATTTTCCTCTCTCCGCGCTCGTTGCTGCTCCGCCGTGCATCAGGCGGCCGTTCCCCTGCCGTCGCCGACGAGCAACATTACGGCCGCCCCTACTCCGGTGCTCGCTCGCTTCTCTCTTCGGGCTCGTTGCTGCGCCGTCGTTCGTTTCGGCGTTCCCGGGATCGCAGATGCAGCACACGGAGGAGAAGCAGGCCTCTTCGAGCTCCCCTCAACGTCGGCGAGCGTCGCCCGCCGAGCGAGACCCCCACACACGGAAGGCTCAGAGGCGAGGTTGCTGCAGAAGAAAGGTTGAGCCCCTCCGCCTCCGCTAGTTGCTTCCATCGCCCCCCACTCTGACGCCGACGCCGCCAACGCCGCCGACGCTCCTCCGCCTCCTCTCGCGACGTCCGCTCTGCTCTCTCTCTCCCCCCTCCGCGAAGTCGTGCCTCTCTTCCAGCGAAACGCGACGCCGACGGCCCTCCACCTCCGCCTCCGCCGGTTTACTCCGTCGCCCTCGACTCCGACGCCAACGCCCCTCCGCCTCCCTCTCGCGACCTCTAGTCCGCTTTTCTTCTTGTTCCCTCGCCCTTGGCCTCCAAATGCTGATGTTTCCGGTAGCAGTAAGTTCTCCAAGGTAGTTGAGTATTTCCGGTTGGTGGGACGTGTAATGGCTTAAGCTCTTCAAGATGGACGGCTTTTGGACCTGCCAATGTCTCCAACGTTCTATAAGCTTGTGCTTGTCTGATTAGTTATGGAAGTGTACTGTTATGCTTTGCCGATCATGGTCGCTGCATATGATTTTCATGCGCACTTCGGATACAGTTCATCTTCTCGATCTGGTTTAGTCTCTCTATTTTTTTTTCCTTTCTTTTTTTAGTTAATTTATTTTTGTTTGTCCTCGTAAAGGACGTTGTTCTGGGACTAGACAAGCGCCTCGTTCAAGAAGCCTGTTGTGTCGTTTGTCATTTTGTCCCCCTTTTGGTCTAATTTCGAGAGAAACCGTCCACATGGTCAGAATGCACTGCTGGATAGCGTCTTTTGGACTGGAATTCTGCTGTTTCTATTCCATTTTAGCCCCCTGATGTATCAGAAAAGTTAGATAATCCAAAGGGCTGCCTTTTATTCTTTGGCTCTCTTATCTTGGTGAAGTAACACAGTTACTTGGCTAAAATAAGGAAAAAGGAAATAAGAAGAGAGAGGTGGAAGCGTCGTGACAATGAAATTGGCCTTTGTTCAGTGTACTTTAATCGAGACAAATCTTATTGCTAACGGCCGTGGACATTATCTAAACTCGCTGCGAGTTGTTTTAATACCTGAGCTTCTGGGTGAAACTAGATATCCTTTGTGGGGCGAAAGTTTAACCTTATTGCTAATGATTGCTGGACTTAATCTAAACTCATTGAGGGGTCAAAGTCCATCTTTTCTCCGAGATTCTCTGAGAAATTAATTCAGCAAAAATACAAGATGAGAGTATTTCCATTTCGAGCAGCATTAGGATTCCTTTTTTGAGATATACGAATGTTAAGCAGTGGTTTATATGTTCACTGTCAAGTTTAAATGCAGTTTTTGGATTGAAGGAAATATCATTACATAGACCATTCGTATTCACCTTGAATCCATTTGTACCATTGAATCTATTGCGCCTCATTTGTAAATTCTATCCCACTAGATTAAATACTGCATTTTTATATGTGTGCATGCATTACCCAACATTTCTTAACTTGGAACGTATTTTTGTGCAGGATTTTTCTCGTTTATTCTGTTAAACAAACCTTCTGTGTGGCTGTTCTACTTTGTTATATTTGCGCGATGGATTGTTTGACATCTCCATATTTCAAGTCTTGCTCTTGAATATCCCTCAACCAAGTTCAAGGAACTCACTGTTGATTTTATTATCATCAGAGGTTGATGCTACAGACTTGAATTTGGAGGAATCTTTTCTTACTCATGCCGGAATAGCGCACACGTGGTAGGCGACTCATGGAGAGCCTGCTCCTAGGAATGGTCATCCTCAGAGCTCTGGTGCTGAAAATGAATTTCTGGTTGTACACAATGGGGTCGTCACTAATCATGAGGTTGGTTAAGGCTTAACTGGCAACTATTTGGACTATAGTATACTTCTATTTATATTCGGGTTGCATTTTGCTATATAAATAATGGAAGCTTTCTTTCACCTTTGAGATGGGTTAGCTTTCAAATTTTCATGTAGGCTGAAAGTTCATCCTTGTCATTGATTATTGCAACGTTGCGACAATGTAATGCTTACATCTCCCGAGGTATTGCAGATCATATTGTGTGTTTGGATGATTTTATGCCATAAATCAGTTTATGCATCTTAGAGGTATTTAATCTAGACAACTACCCTTTCTTAGAATGTGAGTGAAGGCATAGCTGCTGACTAGAGGCAGAAGTTGATTCAATCAATGAAGCTTTATTTGATTGGTCTAGTAAGGGGTGTTATGATTAGGTCACATTAGTCATCATTAATAATAAACTGAGGCCAAGGCTTATCCTTCTGTCATATTATCATAGACCTTTCATTGAAGCCTTCACAAAGAACATGCAGATTCAAGTGTGTATCATTAGCAGCAAATGTCCTGTGTACCACAAGGAACCTTGCGACCGGCTGTGGACCTCATTTTACCCCCAATGAGAAGCATTTTTAGAGATCAAGATGCTTTCCTAACAAAACTATATGATATGCTCTTAATTTATATGGTATTCTGTCTGTGATGATTCTGTAAAATGGTGTACAATCTCAATGGTATTTCTCTCTAGCTTAAAACTAATGAAGAAATTTTGCCGGTAGATTCTTTTGAGGTTCTTACCTTTTCATTTACATTTGCAGGTCTTGAAGCAAACGCTAATTCGACATGGGTTCACATTTGAATCTGATACTGACACTGAAGTGATTCCTAAGCTTGCCAAGTATGTTTTTGATAAATCTAATGAAGATTCAGGTAATATCTTATATGCAATGAAGATCATCATTGCATTTTAATGAGCTTCTTACTGAGTTTGTGTGTGAAGAAAAGGAAACCTCAGTCAACACAATTTCATGTGACACTGAAATTAAAAAAGATGTTGAAGTTAATCATTTTAGATTTTTTCTTAACAATCTTCCAATTCAAGCTATACTAATCTATGGATTTTCAATTGAATCTTGTGTAACTATATGAAGGTTGTAGTTTTGGAATTCTGTTCAACTCCTTGTAAACACTAAAGAGCCATCTGATGGATAAAGCATCTGTGACATCTTTCATTGAAAGTATCATTTATGTATGTCAGGCCCATGTTGGCTCAATACTTTTCCCAACAAATGTAGGGCTTAAAACAAATTGTATTCGTGACTCATTTTCTTTCTGATGGGCCTCAGTAAATGGATACTTAATTCTGCAAAAGCATTTTAGCTATGAATGACATCATTTTGAGCAAAATTTGATTCTATTTCTCCAATTGTTTGCTTGTAGTGAATTAACTGGCGGTATGGCCACCAATGGGATTGTGCTAAAAATATATACATATTCCACATAATTTGCTTTGTGTCTTGAAGTGTGCTATCATGTTACTTTACCCCCAGAACAGTGTTCAGTGGCATTATATTTATGAATGGTATATTATTTGGACTGCAGGTGACACTGTCCCATTTAGTCAAGTTGTTCTGGAAGTCATGAGGCATCTTGAAGGAGCCTATGCCCTTGTTTTTAAGAGCCGGCATTATCCTAATGAATTGATTGCTTGTAAGCGTGGTAGTCCATTGCTTCTCGGTGTCAAAGTAAGTTCCATTTAAAACTTGGGTGGTACTTGCAAATGAGTTACTTTTGATCACATCTCATGAATCATTTTCTATTTTCAATTGCTGTGTCCTTTCACCTTCACTAAAATATGTGCCGTTTGTGTTCTTCTAGAACGGAGTCTATTAACCATACTTCAATCAAATGTTTCTTATGATACAATGTTTTCTGCGAAGTGTTGAATAGCATCCATTTTGCTTGGTGTAGACAGTATATTGAGTTTTTACTTTGGGTCTTAGAGTGCCTTGGAAATGGTAAGCTGGATGCACATTAATTTCCTATCAGAACCAAGAGTTGGAATAGCATTGTTACTGCTGTCCACCATGGCACATATTTTTGATCTTGATACAATAAGTTTGAGAAAAGCTTGTGGTTGTCTATGGTGGTGAACTCTTACTTCATTTTTAGGTCTCCATGATGTGTCAACTGTAGCGTAGGCTTAGGAGTTCTTTTTTCGAATGTGTAGTTGTTCATTCCTGTGTATATCTTAACTATGCATTTTCCTCGTCAATTTTTTTTTTTTTTTTGTTCTTGTAATTTATCATAATTGTAACATAGTGATTAATTCATTCAGGAATTGACAGAAGAATCAAGCAAAGGATCATTATTTCTTGATGACAAGTACCCTTCGCAGAATGGGAATCCCAGGGAACTGTTCTTATCGAGTGATGCAAATGCTCTGGTTGAGCACACAAGAAAAGTTTTGATTATTGAAGATGGTGAAGTTGTTCATTTGAAGGTAATTACATAGTTGTTTTGAGGAAATTATGTGTATTCTTAGCCTTTATGGCATGGGCTGCCTTATCGGTCTCTTGATTTTATGTTTAATTGATCTACCAAATGTATCTTAGTTGTTAAGATTTTAGGGGTGGGGGTACTTCAGTTTAACTTGAGTTCTATTGATTTCGTCTCAGTATCAAATTGTGAATATCCATTGGACTGCATAGCAACACAGTAAAATATGCTCAATATCACTAGTACTAACCACCTATTTAGTTGTACTGAAAACCTTTCGGTTTAATGTCACCAGAATTCTATTTGGCTTGACTCTTGCATATAGCTGAATAGCAGTTTTGTCCTTGTGCATTGGAGGAGCATGTTGCCCGCAATGGAGGTGAACTTTGTTGCGGAAAGTCTTGCTATATCACCTCAATCGAGGGCTGATAACTATGATCGTTTCTTTCCAGAGTATTTTAATAACACAGTACTCATGAGAAGCCGAATGCTGAATTAATTGTACTAATGCTGGTTGCGTCAGGATGGAGGGGTATCTATCTTAAAGTTTGATGGTGACAAAGGAAAACGCGGTGTACTTTCCAGGCCAGCATCTGTACAACGTGCACTTTCTGTTCTCGAGATGGAAGTTGAACAAATAAATAAAGGAAGTTACGAACATTATATGCAGAAAGAAATTCATGAACAGCCAGAATCCCTAACAACCACAATGAGGGGCAGACTTACTGAAGATGAAGCTATGATGTAGATGAGGTGGAACTGGATGGGAGCATCTACCTTTCTGTTTCCTTGATTTGTTTTATGCTCAAGTGTTTGTTTTTGCATTAAGAGTTCCAAAATTCTCTCTATGATTTGGCATTTAGTTCTAAAAGAGAGTACATTTTTAAGTCTCAACAAAAACAAAAGAAATCAATTTTATTGATTGAGCCTCCTACATGCTAACAATTTTGATAGCCATACCAACATTCTTAAGACCAAAGAGTCGGGCCAGAAAAGGAAGAGGGGGGGGGGGGGGTGACCTGGTGACAGGGGAGCCGGCGAGCGAAACCCCGGTGAACAGAAGCCGCATTCTTCATGTGGAAATCAGGACAGGGCCGCTGGCAATTTGAGTTGAAAAAGAAATGGTTTTAATGCAATTCTTTTTTTCTCTTTATCATTCAGGAAAGACGAAGAAAGTTTCAGGATGGCAAACATTCTCTAAAATTTCTCTTAAGACTCAAACCCATAGCTGATGATAGAACTAGATTACCAATCCTTAACTTTTTGAGGAATCCTTCATCAGTGGTGGTTGTGAATGATTGACTTTTTTTTTTTCAATCTTTTTGACCTTAGTTCCATATGAGCAAGGCAGAATTTTGCTGTTTTTATTTGTTTATATATTCATTGCTTCTAGAGTATTTTCAAATTCTTGTTTTTCCTTTCAAATAGTTGGTTTTAGTAGATGTTGCTAATTCGTCTGACATGAGATAGTTTTTAACATTTGGGGTGCAGTTGTTGGCGTATCATCTCACAGTTCTAAGAGGATACAATGTCGACCAGCCTAGGAACCTCACAAAGAGCATGACAACAGAGTAGAAGCCCACTAATAGATTTCTTCTGATTATGTTTACCAGGCAATGAAATGGATAATGTTATGAGAATGTAAAGCATCTTTTCGACATAAAATCTACATTCTGTTGATCATTTGTACTTGATTGAATGGCAGCCCCCTGCAAGATCTTTATTTATGATCAATTAGGAAAAATTGTCGCAACCCACTTTTTTGGGGAAAATTGCCAAAAAAGTCTTAAACTTTTTGCCTTCGTGCCGATTTAGACCTAAACCTTTTTTTGGTGCCGATTCGGTCCTAAAACTTTTTAAGTTGTGCCAATTCGTCCTTTCCGGCCAATTTTGGCCGGATCTTGCGATTGGGACGCCGGCCGGCTGATGTGGCTTGATCGACGCCGACGTGGATAATATTTAATAATATTTTTTTATTTTTGTCTTTTTCCTCGAGTCGGTCGCCGAGGTCCGGCGACCAACCGGAGGCGACCTCCAGCGAGGGTGAGGCCGACCTCGCTGGATCTGGCGAGGTCGAGCCTCGCCCTCGCCGAATATGGCGAGGCGAGCCTCGCCCATGGCCAGCGAGGGCCAGCGAGGCTCGACCTCGCCAGATCCGGCGAGGGCGAGCCTCGCCCATGGCCTAATCTGGCGAGGCGGCCATGGATCAGGCCATGGGCGAGGCTCGCCCTCGCCGAATCTGGCGAGGTCAAGCCTCGCTGGCCCTCACCAGATCCGTCGAGGGCAAGCCTCGCCCGACCTTGCCGGATCAGGCCATGGGCGAGGCTCGCCTCGCCAGATCCGGCGAGGGCGAGTGGCGAGGCGAGCCTCGCCCATGGCTGGCGAGGGCTGGCGATGTGACATCCCGATTTTCCAATTCTATTTTCAATAAATTGAGACGGGCATTTCGTTGGCACGCATATAGTTCTTTTCCTTGAGTCGGCCATTCATATGAAAACTAGTTTATCGGGTGAAGTCGTTAAGAATTCTAATGCATCGACTCGAGAATTTGACGAAAAGCGATCTTTCGACCGAGCTAATCGCAAGGGTCGTTACGGCACAATTAAAAATCGATTAGAGATCGGAGATAGGTCGACTCGACGAGGCTTGTGATCGTTGTGGGTGATTCCACCAGATCGCATAATTCTTGTCGATCGACACTGGCCAACTTTTCTGTCGATTGGGTACCCTGTGTTCGTATTTAAAACCTTGGGATTACCTCGACAATCGAAAGTCGTCAATGTTTCAAAGATGTACATTGTGGCTTGAGATGATCAATCACAGGTCAAATGTATGAAAATTTCTAAAGGCTACCCGAGGTTGGGCGCGCTAGTATCGTGCCAAAGTGAAATTAACCGTGGAATTGAGATCGAATTCGAAATTGGAAGTCGAGTGTGTCACAAATCATTTTAGGAACATTGACTAATTTTCGGAAGATTTTTCATGCAAGCCGAGTTTTTCAACAAAGTAATCAGAGAATGGCTAATTTGGCTCGAGAAATTAGTAGACCCACTTTTGGTCGTACTTTTTGGGACTTAAGTTGATTCTATGGACACGTGAAGATGTGAATTGAAGTGTGGTGACATTGAATTAATTTTATGGACTTCGATTGAACTCAATTGGGAGAGAATTGATTGGAATTGAAGGAATTGATGTACAAAGTTTCATGCCCCGGCGGAAAAATAAAATGGACCCATTGGAGAAAGGTTATGGAAGATTTGGGATAGTGGAGTATGACATCATGTGATGTCATGGTGGTTGGGCCATATTGAAGGAGAGCTTGACAAGTGGCAAGTGCTAATTGGTCCTCAAAAAGTGAGGAGGTCCCACCATTTCATCTTCAACCTTGGGAAGAAAGAGAGAGGGAGAGAAAAGGGGGGAGGGAGAGCTGCGACCGGACCAGGCCAGCCGCACGCCTGACCGACCGCCCTCCGCTTGCCCGCTCGTCGCCGTCGGTGCCGTCGCCGCCTCGCGCAACCGCGCGACATCCCGTGCTCGCGCGCGCGCCTCACCTCGCCGTCCCGCCCGACATCGCCTCGCCTGTGCCAGCCACACACCGCACGTCCCTTCGCCACTTGCTCGGCCGCTCGTTGCCGTCGTTGCCCGCACGCCATCGTCGCCGTCGCCGTTGCCGCATGTCTGCCTCGCGCTGCTCACACGTCTCCGCCTCTTGCCGCCGTCGTCCCTGCTTCAGCTAAGTTCCAGTAGCCATTTTAGATCTGGTGGAGCTCCGTCGGAGCCGTCTAGCCCACCTCCAGCCACCGTGAAGCCCCGCCTAAGCCCGGTTCAGCTCCTCCGCCGTTCCCTGCGCCCGAACCGTTGCCGAGCAGCCTCCGTCCAGCCGCAACCAGCAGCTGCAAAAATGGGTTTCTCAGCCCCTTCTTGGCCCGTTTTGGCCAACTTCCCGACTCCGGATGCTCGGTCCGCTTGAGGAAAGTTGATCCTCTCGTCATCCTCGTCGTTTTGGTCCGCTCGGCTTACTAATCCTGTGAGTTTAACTCACTAAACCTCGCTTAGAGGGTTAATTATCTTGAGGGAGGTTTAGTCTATGTTAATTATTATTAGGTTGTTAGTTTAGGTTATTTAAGAGTAGATTTGATTAAGGTGGTGGTTTAATTTAAAGTGTGCTTAATTAATGGTAAGTAGGTTTATTTAAAATAAGCATTGATTTGACATAAATGAATTTACTTTTGATTTATTTTTATGTCTCGAAATTATTAAATAATTTAATAATATATTTTATTGGAAATTAATAAAATATTATTATTTAATTATTTTCGGAATAAATTTAATTACTTATTAAATTCCGAAAATTTTGTCAAGACCCTAAATTCTCAGAATTTCGTCTTGATCGCTGCTGTGTAGTTAGATTTTGAAATTGATGATTGGATATTATAAATTGAGTGTGGGTTGTGAAAAATATGGATATCATTATTTAATTAATTTTCGGAATAAATTTAATCATTTAATAAATTCTGAAAAATTATGTTGGAACCCTAAATTCTTAGAATTTCGCGCTAATCGCTGCTGTGCATTTAGAATTTGAATTTGATTATTGATTGTGGCAAATTGAGTGTTGATTGCGATAAATATGGATTTTATTCATAAAAACCCAAGTGTCGGGTTTTGATGCAAAAATTGGATTTTAATTATTATATTAAATAGTGGGGTTTGAAAAAAGTGAGATATTGGCTTTTTGATTCGAAATTAGCGTGTCCCCACACACGTGAGTAATTTCTGGAATATTTTTAATATGGAGAAAAATGGCCGGGATCACTATTTTAAGTGGAAGCATTGATTGAAATATAAAGTGTTTCGGGGGCCGAGTATGCTCAATTGTGTGATAATTAAAAGGAATCGTTCGGGCTATTGAGTCGGACTTGCCCCTATATGGGATGCCCACGCGGTGGATGCGAGTCGCAGATTGATTACGGGCCCATGCTCCTTCGGGAACGCCATCGATGTCGACGAAGCCGCGCTCCAAGGTGGGGAGACGATGCCTGGCTAAACACCAGTAGATAGCCAAATTGCGAGTAGGCTATGCCCTTGTGTGGCAGTAAATAATAATTTGAATGCGTGCTAAGTGCGATTGTGATTATATGAAAGTGATGGCGTTCCAATTGTTTGAGTTCCTATTACTATCTTTCTAATAGGAGTTTTGGGGGTTGAACTTGCTGAGACATTGTCTCATCCCGGTTGTGGGATTAAAATTTTAGGTCCCTAGATGGCGGTCGTGGAGGACCCGAAGCCCTAAGTCTGGAAAAGTGGAGACTGAAGTATCGGTGAACGTGTCCTGCTAGTTGGTTTTAGGATAGTTCCCCTTTTGTCGAGCCGGTCTACTTTGTAAACAGTCCAGAGTTGTATTTAAACCTATGTGTTTGTAAATGAGTGTTTGGTATTGTGATTGATTGCCTGCTTTTCTATCCCAAGTTAAATGTTGTCAGGGGATTTGTTTCACTTCCGCATGCGTAATAAAATGAATGGGTCGGCGACGTAACCAGGGATGTCACATATTTGATCGACCGCAGTGGGATGTGCGCGCGCTCAGGGTTCAGGGTGTGACAGGCGAGGCTCGACCTCGCCCGACCTCGCCAGATCCGACGAGGGTGAGTGGCGAGGAGAGCCTCACTCATGGCCGGCGAGGCTCGACCTCGCCAGATCCGGCGAGGTCGGCCTCGCCCTCGCCGGAGGTCGCCTCTGGCCGGTCGCTAGACCTTGGCGACCGGCTAGAGGAAAAAGACAAAAAAAATAAAAATAAAAATAAAAATATTAAATATTATTAAATGTTATCCACGTTAGTGCCGATCGAGCCACGTCGGTAGACGGCGTCCGGTCAAGCAAGATCCGGCCAAAATTGGCCGGAAATGACTGAATTGGCACAACTTAAAAAGGTTTAGGATTGAATCAGCACCAAAAAAAGGTTTAGGACTAAATCGGCACAAAGGCAAAAGGTTTAGGACTTTTTTGGCACTTTTCCCCACTTTTTTGTGCATTCCTGGCTCGTTATGCAATTAAATTACTAGTCAATTTGCCTCGAAGTGTCGCACTCATGGTACATGACCATTGTTTCATGATGGACATGACTTCAAGAACAGTGTCATTTGGGATGCTATGCAACTTAGAGTAATATTTTGCTCATTATTGCCTCCATCTTAATGGTCACAAAAAAGTTCTATTGCTGAAAATATTAGTTATCTTATTTAGCATTTAGTGGGGAATTCCATTTTTCTTTTTATGATGGACTTTGATTAAAATATCTTTTGCTGCATCATGAGATGTAAAAGGAGTCCGGTGGAGGTTGGAAGAGGAAGATTGTATCCTTATTCGGGAAAATAGGATCGATCGAGTATTTGAGATGTGATTTGCTTCTTTAGCCGTGACTAGTTTTTGGCATTACATAGGTCTCTCGAGTGGTGATTGTCACGTCGGTTGTCCAACTATTAGTTAACTCCCAATTTGTACATTTCTTGGGAAATAGTCTGAGGTAAATTGTATTGCGTTTTGATTTTCTTTTTTAGTGTGGTATTTAACTCCTGATATGGTCCAATTTGTTGACTCACATAGGCCTGTGTATCCAAATGGAAAGAATTTCAATATCAACTTGCTCTAGACCAGTTCATTTTATCAATTAATCATACGTGGAACATATAATGTGACTCTTGCTAGATACCAACTAAAGGAAAATCATAAACTCCTATCGTCGCTGTTATTCAATGCGACTCTCGCTAGACCCCAACAAAAGCAAAACCATAAGCTCCTACTGTCTCTGTTAATGGTTGTCGACCGCAATGTTGTTATTTTTCTTCCCTACTCCTGTGACATTTTCCGGGGATGTGCTAGGGGTGGGCACCCTCTAGGACATCTGGGGCCATGCCAACCTGGACCGATTCCTGATTCCGGCACAAAGCGCACGCATCCATGACTGTACAAGGCAAGAGCGGTGGGGCCACCAGTCGGCGAGGACGGAATACCTGGACAAAAATAGATACAGTCTTGTGGTGAACCCTTACGTAAAGGTTTCGAGCGAGACGGCGCAAGAGGATCACGACAAGCAACACGAATGACAAGAGATAGGGTAATGATTGAAAGGGGCCCGGGACCAACAACGATGCGAGGGACGCCACTAAGAGCGTGGCGGCGAGCATCATGAGGATGTGGAACGGTTGGGCACAGCAAGCGGGAGCCAACGACGGATGAGTGAGGAGCGCCAGTGCGCTGTAGAACAAAAGACAGAAGATGGCAAGGGAGGTGGCAAAAGGGTGGGTCTCGAATGGGGACTCGCATTTCCCTTCGAATTTCACCTCGACGAAGTTGACAAGCACGGAAACAAGGGAGGCGAGAAGGGCGTGGGGGTAAGTGAAGGCGAGGGAACCTTGGACGTTTGTGTCGGGACGACGGGTGGTCGGCATTGGGGTCAGCTTCTTGAGGATCCAGAATCCTATGTAGAGGATGATTATCGAAATGATCGGAGAAAAAGATGGTTAGAGTGGGAAGCAGAACTCGGGGATTTTAAAGTCGAAGTCTAGGAAGGCCAGGCAGTTTCTGGGTTGTTGCTTGGGAACTGGACGACCCTCCCCCCGTTCCGTCGTTTCTTTGGTCCCACAAAACCCCGTTGACGAGCGACAGCGACATTCCCTTTTGAGAGCGCATTTAAAGCGCCTTACGATCCCGCGAATGAGCACGTCGTCACGCCCTACGTCGGCATACTCGCTCTCACGGCGGGCGGACTGCGGACACGTGAAGCTCGCCTCGCCGAAACTGATCCGAAAATTTTCTCCAATAGTGAAATGATCTTTTGTCCCATAAAAGTCATCCAACTTTAAGTCCCTCTCCCAATTCTACCCTAAAATCTTTAAGCCCAATCTCAATTTTCCCTTTAACTTTTTTGTTTTATAAATCTATCTCCATTGACCCTTGGTCTAAAATTCTTGAGCGAATTGTTCGAAGGGAGCTTCTCGAACATGGGCTCTTCGACCGCAAGAGATTGAAGACTCCCAAGCATGAGAGATTGAAGATCAAGCCTAAAATCAAAGATCCCTCATGAGATGGAAGAGAGACCCTTAATAGTATGAACAATTAAAGAAAGTCAGCCTAAATTTGTCTAATTTTTACCCAAGTACAATATGCAATAAGACGCGATTTAGGCTGATATGAAAATTCATCTCTTTTAGGAAAAAAATATATAGCAATAACTTGAAAGGTAGCCGTCATTAAGGGCGATTGGATGGAGGGTCAATGGTAGCAGTTATGGGATTCAAGTAAAAGTTTATGAATTTTTATAGGAATGAATGTAAAGTTGGTGATTTTTTTATAAGAAAAAAAATGTTTTAGGGTACAATTAGAACAAAATCAAAAGTTGAGAGTTTTTTATAAGGAAAAGAGTGGCTTGTGTTCTTATCTTGGTTGTTTTTTCCATGGTCTCAAAGGGTTCAGCTCCATCTTTCTCAAAGCTTCGATAATACGACCTTGCCTCTTTGGACTAAAAAATAGGTGGGTGCAATCAGTTGAATCTATTTCTCTTTTCTTATGCATGTAGAATTATGTATCTTGTTCAAAAGCAAAAAAGGGACCTTTGTGAAAGAATTGAGCTGTGATTTCTCTAATTCGCTTGGGTTTCCCAACAATATAATGTGAGTTCTTTAGTTCTGTTCACACGTTTTGTTTCATAGAACGATATAGGGAGACGACCACTTAGCCTCCCACATTAGCGTCTTGCCTCACCTTGTGATCTTGTGATTGAGGGCGTGGCCGCACTCCACCACATCGGCATAATCCCTCTCCACTCAGTGAGTGACACATGGAGCCATGTCCCACCGGTACATATCTGAAAATACTCTCTAATATTTCAAAATTTTGGGTCTCCCTCTCATCTTCTCTCTTCTTCTTTCCAAAATTGGCTCTCTCTCGCCTTTGCTCCCAATCTGATGTATTTTCTAGCTCGTCATTGCAGCATAATATATACAAATTCATTCAACTATTGAAGTGGGTTAAGCCACATCAAATTGTGGCGAGATTGAGCGGAAAGCTTCCGAGTACAACTAGAAGAGAATGCAATAATTGATTGTCATTTTAACCTATCGGGTATATGTCAATCCCTATCTCACCCTAACAATTTCTAAACTTCTAAGTTGTATCTGCCTTTTCGTCTAAACTTATGTTCAAAGAATTTTTTGTATGAAGCATTATATCTAGAGAGGTGCTGAAGCTTAGTGACCAGGAAATGGAAGATCTTGCTAAGCTACTGATTGTAGAGCAGTCACTTCTGATGTCTGGCAGAAGATACAATTATACTACAGCTTTGGAAGGTTCTTTAATAGTAAAGGAAGTGGCATTGATGCATAGTGAAGGAATACTTGCTAGTGAAATGAAACATGGTCCTCTGGCTCTAGTGGATGAGTCTTCCCATTGTAGTGATTGCTACTCATGATGCTTCAGGTTAGCTTCTATCAAACGGGTTTACTCGCATCCATGAAGTCTTTATTTGTTCTAAAGCTGAAGTTGTCAATGTTAACATCAAATCACATTCAGTTATTCAGCAACTCCATGCCCACAAAGGACGCCTAATTGTGTCTCTTGGTGGAGCATGTAGAGTCATTGAAGATCCTCTAGTGGAGGATTGTCTTCAACCTGTAGTCAATACAGTTTCTTTCACAGGTTAAGAATACTTCCAATAGTTTTCTAGGCTTGCCAAGATGGAACATCTTTTTTTTCCTGCTCTACTGAATGCGTTATAACTTGCTGAAGATGAACCTATGATGTAGATGAGGTGGAGCTGGATGGGAGCATCTAGCTTTCTGTTTCCTTGATTTGTTTTATGTTCTCGGTGTTTGTTTTTGCATTAAGAGTTCCAAAATTCTCTCTAGGATTTGGCATTTAGTTTTAAAAGAGAATAGTTTTTTAAGTCTCAACAAAAACAAAAGAAATCAATTTTATTGATTTTTTTTTTGTCGGTCCTACTCTACTCCTATTCTAATTCTCACTCTCAGACTTTTGCCCTGCCTCTTTGCAAAGCGTGGAAGTCGAAACCCACGCTTGAAACTTAATTCATCCCCACCCCAACTCCCCTTGAGAAGGTGGAGATTCGAACCCCCCACCTCCCCCTTCCATGTTGGAAGGGTGGCCACTAGGCCAAACGCTAGTGGTTAATTCATTGCTTATAGAGTATTTTCACATTACCATTATTCCTTTCAAATAGCCTATTTCATTTTAGTAGATTATCTAATTTGTTGGACATGAGATAATTTTTAACATTTGGGTTGCAGTAGTTGGTGTATCATCTCATGATCCTAAGAGGATACAATGTTGACTAGCCCATGAACCTCACAAAGAGTGACGATAGAGTAGAAGCCCAGTAATAGATTTGTTCTGATTGGAATAATCCCGCAGCAAAATGGATTACGTCATGAGAATGTAAAGCATCTTTCTGACACAGAGTATGCATTCTATTGATCACTTGTACTTTATTGAACGGCAATCCCTGCACGATCTTTATTTATGATCAATTAGGAAAAACTCTTGTAACCCACCTTTTTTGCGTGTTTGCGGCTTGTCATGTATTTACCTGTCAATCTGCCTCAAAGTGTCATATTCATGGTATTTGAACATTGTTTCATGATTGACATAAGAGTGATGACTAATGATTGACATAACAACAATGACTACAACTTAGTTTCATCGAGGACGCTATGCAATTTAGAGCAATACATTGTTCATTAATGCCTTCAATTTAAAGGTCACGAAAAAGTTCTATTGCTGAAAATATTAGTTATCGTTTCTAGCATTTAGTGGGAAACTCCACTTTTTTTATGGTGTACCTTTGATTGAAGCATCGTTTGCTGCGTCATGAGATGTAAAAGGAGTCAAGTGGAGGTTGAAAGAGGAAGATTGTATCCTTTCTGGGAAAAAAGAGCAGGCGGTTCAACAAAAATGTGTCATTAAAGGTGCAAGATTTTGGTAGAATCGATCGAGAAAGGATACAACAAAAACTCCCATTTCATACCATTTTTAGGAAAAAGTTCGAGGCAACATGTACCATGTTCTAGTTTTTTTTTTTTTTTTTTTTTTTTTTTTTCAGTGTGATATTTACTCCACGATATGGTCCACTTTGCAGAGACGCAAAGTATTCAATTGGAAAGAATTTCAATGTCAACTTTTTCCAAAGCTGTCCATTCTAACAACTAATTGTTTTTCAAAACTACAATGCGACTATACAATAGCAAAACCATAAGCTCCTGCTTTTGCTGTTATTGGTTGTCAAGCGCAACGTTGTCAGGTTTCTTCACTAGTCGTGTTATCTTTTCTGGGGTTGTGCCAGTCGTGGGCACCCCCCTAGCACATCTTTGGCCGTGTCAACACGCGCCAATTCCCAATCCCGGCGTAGAGTGCACGTCCATGTTGGTACGAGGCAAAGGTGGCGGGGCTGCCTTTACACCATGTAGTCGGCAAGAACGGAACGTGGGGACAAAAATAGATACAATCTCATGTTGAACCCACATGTGAAGGTTTCGAGTCAGACGATGCAAGAGGACCACGGAAAGCAACAAAAATAACAAGAGATAGGGGAAACAGTGAAAGGGGCCCGGGAGCAACAACGATGCAAAGGAAGCTACCGACAGTGACGCTGCGAGCATCATGAGGATGGGGAATGCTCGGGCACAACAATCGGGAGCCAATGACAGGTGAGCAACAAGGGCCAATGAGCAATAGAACACAAGACAGAAGACGGCGAGAGAGGTGGCAAAAGGGTGGGTGTCGAAAGGGGACGTGGGTTTCCCTTGGAATTTCACCTGGACGAGGATGACCAGCGCGGAAACAAGAAAGGCGAGAATGGCGTGGAGGGTAGTGAAGTCAGGGGAACCTCGGATGTTTGTGTGGGGATGACCGCCGGTCGGCATCGGGGTTAGCTAGAGGATCTGTAGTCCTATGCAGATGATAAATGGCTAATACAGGTCCGAAGGGGGTTTTATAGTTTTTATTATTTTCTATTCGGTCGAAAGGGGCATTAGCGATGGACCATAATTAGCGGACATCACGAATGAAGGGTTTTGTAGTTTTTTTTTTTGGTCAGTCCTACTCTATGCCTACTCTACACTCACTCTCAGACTTTTGCCATGCCTCTTGCAGGGCGTGGGAATTGAAACTCATTCTCGAAACTTACTCGTTTCCACCCCACCTCCTCCTGAGAAAGTGGGGATTTGAATCCCTCACCTCCCCCTTCCATGTTGGAAAGGTGGCCACTAAGGCGAATTCCAGTGATTGATTTTGTAGTTGGAGCGGGGGGATAAATGTCGGCTCTTTCATTGTTAAGAAGTTTCGCGGTGGGTTGCGTGAGACGGTTTTGACAATTCCGTGACCCCTTCGACACGGGGGCTATTCCCTTTGCGGGCGACTTGATTTTCACCTCGACGTCACGTGGCCAGAGTAGAACCGAAAAACTCGGGTCTCCTTCGAGTCGGCAGCGAGGTTTTACCCGTGAAAACTACGTTTGATGCGACGACTTCCCTTTTTGAGGACGACGTTTTAAGAGTCTTGATCCCCCGATCGAGGACGTTGCCACGCTCCGGGACAACATCAGCGGGGTGTTACGTGATGACACGTCTCATCGGGAGGGTTCTGAATATTCTCCCTATAATATTTTTAATACCCTAAAAAAGACCTTCGACTTAAAATTCGCTCCCAATTTGATCTGAACTTTTTATTCCATAAAAATCTTAATCTTTTAGTCCACTCCCAATTCTATCCTATAATTATTTTTTCGTCATATGAGGACCCATTTTTTTCTTGAAAATGTACCATTTCTGAAAAATGCTTTTGAGAAAGTCATTTTATAGAAAAATTACTTTATTTTCTAATATTTAGAGGAAACCTGGAAAAAAAAAACTCTGGAAAGTATTTTGATGTAATGGGGAAAATTATTTTAAAAAATCATATTTTTAAATTTTTTTTATTTTTAATATATTTTTTCTTTCTGCTTCTTCATAAGCAATTGACAACTAACTACAAGCGAATTCAAGTATTGCCCGAGGCTAACAAGGCTCAAGCTCATCAAATTCCAGCGAGCTCAAGCCTCATTGCCTCGGGCAAGCTCCAAAGGCCACAAGCTCGCCCAATGCTCAATCTAACGAGACTTGAGCTCGCTAGCCTTAATTGTTGAGCCTTACCGTCGAAGGCTTGAGGGGTCGCTCGATGCCTGAGCTCAAATTCTTTTTTTTTTTATAACTATTAAGAACAAATGTTTTATTAACAAGGAATGAACCCAAGTGTCAAGGATGTGCGCAAAGCCTTTGTGGACTTGCCCTTGAGGGTCAAGACTAGAGCTTGAGCATTGGTACCTCAAGCACGACCTTTATAGACGTGAGCTCAAGGGTTGGAAAATCAAGAATGGGCACCAAAGGTTCGGGCCCGGCCTCGATGGACTTGGGTTTGGCCATTGGAAATTTATTCCTAAACACGAAGACCTAAGAACTAACGTTGTGATTTCTATGTCCAAGTATAAAGTTTCGAGTCAAAGTGTTGCTATCTAGTCATATCGTGGCAAATATTTTCAGTTTTTAAAAAGTAAATCATTTTACTGAATTTTAGTTTTGGTAGAAAAAAACATTTTCCTAAACTAATCAAACACCTGAAAATGAGAAAAATATTTTTTGCGAAATAAACGAACTCTAAAAAAATCTCAACTTTAAGTCTATCCTCAATTTTCTCCTAGAAAGTTTCATTCGGGATGCTATGCAAGGTAGAGCAATATGTTGTTCATTAACGCCTTTGTCGAAGTTACTGCAAATATTAGTTATTGTTTTTAGCATTTAGTATGAAGCTCCATTTTTTATTTTTATTTTTATGGTGGACCTTGATTGATGTATCTTGTGCTGCATCATGAGTTGTAAAAGGAGCTCGATGGAGGTTGGAAGAGGAAGTTTGTATCCTTATTCGGGAAAAAAAGAGTAGTCTAGTGCGAGATTGATGGAATCAATCGAGTATCTAAGACAGAATTTGCTTCTTTTGTTGTGATTGATTTTTGGCATTAAGCATGTCTCTCAAGTGGTGATTGTCACGTTGGTCGTCAAATCGTTAGTTAACACTCAATTTGTACCTTTGTTGGGACACTGTTTGAGGTAAATTGTATCATGTTCTAATTTCCTTTTTCAGTATGATATTTAACTGCACAACATGGTCCGATTGGTAGACATGTAGTGTATTCAAATGAAAGAGCCTTGGGTATGGGATGGCTAGAGTGGGAGCAAATCTTGGTTTTTACAATTGAACCCGTGAAGAATGGGAATCTTGATCTTCATAAAGTGTGAAGAGGGAAGATAAAACTTAAGGATTCTTAATCTTCATAAAGTCGACCTTCCGGACCTCTGCATTCGCGCTTAACAAAGCTTCCCCACCAATGCTGTCCTTGATGTGCTGACGACGTGGCCAAGCTCTGCCACATCAGCAACCGTTCAGCAAGTGACACATGGAGCCACGTCAGCGGATGGGTCCCGCCGGGACAGGTGTGAAAATTTTCCAATATTTAAAAATTTTGGGTCTCCCCTCGTCAACGAACGAGACTCTCTCTCTCTCCCGCCTTCACTCCCAATCCACCGCACTCTCTAGCGTGCCGCCACTGGCCCTGCCTCCGCCAGGCCGAGTAATCAAAGCTCTGAGGAAGAACCTCATGGAGGCCATGAAAAACACAACTAAGATAAAAACACTAGCCACTCAAAGGACCAAAGTCCAAAACAATTCATCAACAACAATGTTGTTAGCAAAATGGATTTAAGGTAGGAAGTAATGACTTTCCACTGTCGATGAAGTGAGGACATTGCTGCTTCATATTCCGCAAGATTGAACTCTCCAAGCCCTTCACGAGCATGAGCATAAATTTCTCTTGGAATGTGGGGTTATGACCTTTGTGAAAGAATTGTGGTGTGATTTCCTTAATTCACTTAGGTATAACTAGTCCTAGGTTCTAACTTTGCTTTTGAAAATATATCCCGACTGTTCCCGACTGCAGAATTATTGGTGTTGTTGTTGTCATAATAATAATAATAATAATAATAATAATAATAATAATAATAATAATAATAAATTATTATTATTATTGTTAAGCAGGTTTGATTGCTGGAACAATTTGCTGGAAACTTGGGTGCTTGATAGTAGTGGCTGCATTTTCCAGATCCACTAGTCATTTACTCATTTGTGTGTTGGGGCTTGGCATGTCGTATTTGCCGACTTAAAATGTTTTATTGTCTATGGATATCATATATTTTGTTTATCGGTGAAATATGAGCTATTTGCTTTTATTGAGAGTATTTATTCCTTCAAGTAGTAAAAATACTGCACAATTTAGTTGTCCCAGTAGTGATCATTGCTAGCTCTAGTTCTTCTAGCTAGATTCTAATATTGTTAATTTTGCAAAGTAGGATACTCGTCTCGGTGGTGTGACAAGGCCTTGGCTTTTTCCGTTTAATTCTCAAGGATATTGTTACACACTTATAAACATTTGATACAACAGCTTTTGTAGTGACCATTGCTGATAATACACTAGTTCTTCTAGCTAGATTCTAGTACTGTTAATTTTGCAATGGACTAAGTAGGATACTCATCTTGGTAGTGTGAACAAGGCCTTGGCTTTTTCCTTTTAATTCTCAAGGATATCGTTACACACTTACAAACATTTGATACAACAGCTTTTGAGATCAAAGCATAGGTATTTGTCCAACCATTTCCATAAGAATGACATAGGCTACTTCCTGCAGCTGAAATAATGGAGTCTTTACATATCCCCAAGGGTGTGAGAAGGGCATTGTTTAGAACCCTATATACTGCCAGGTAAGCTTCTATTCCTAAGCATCCTTTCATGGTTCAGGGTCAGCAACTAATATGTGATCTCCAAATTATTGAAATCATGTTGCCCATGCATGTGCTATTGGAGCACTTGTCTGAGTATCTTAATATATGTGGTATTAGTGAGTGCTACGATCAAAAGGACAAATTTGATGTGTGCTCCATTTCATTCTTGGATGGCTTATCTACAAAAGAGAGTTTGAAACGATCTATGTGGGATTCATGAGAGATGGAACAAAATGGTTGGTAGAGGACACAAACATTAAATTTGCTAGTAGGATTCATCCATCTTTACTATGCTGATGCAATCTAAGTGCTAGTCATGTTGCAGTTCTAGTGCTTTGTATAACCCTTAGACTTGCGGTGTTATTTTCCCATAAGCTCTAAGCCTTGAGTTTGATAACTTAATTGCAGCTTGGCTCTTCTTCTTCTTGCATTCTTTGACAATTTACGCGAATCCTCATCTAACTCAAATTGTAGTGACTTTCCATCTTCCAAGCTACCCTTTTCAGCAGTTGTTGCTTACACTAATCTTTACACCTCTTTTATTTATCAGGCCTTCCTTCTTCAAGGTCCTATGACTTCAGTTTTAGCTGGTGCCTCTGATCCTCGCCTACATCATCTACGTTGTGTCTTAAGCTTCTATCTCTAGCTGCTAAGAATCCCTTGGATTCTGATTCTCCCAGTCAATCTGGAGTCCAAGCAATTCATCTTCTTTCTTGAAGTATGGTTTTTCAATTTCTCCACCTTCTGCATCTCCATCACAGCCAAAGTCAGGGTGCACATCTTCTGCGTTGTAATACTTCTCATCGAGAGCTTGCTTCATCATCCTATCGTATTCCTAGGATCAAAGTCATCAACAAGGTCAACTCCATCAATTTCTCCACCTTCTTCCTCTCCATGACTGCCAAAGTCAGGGTCCACATCTTCTGCATTGTTATACTTCTCACTAAAAACTTGCTTCATCGCCGTATCATATTCCTGAGGATTGAAGTCATCATCAAGATCAACTCCATCCAATTGGCAGCCCTCATCTTCACCTATCCCAGCAATCTGCTTAACTTCGAGCTTTTGCTTCATCTCCTCCTTTTTTTAAAATGCTTTAAGTGCTTCAACTCCTCGAACGGCCCAATAGCCTGTTGCCTGTACTCTTCTCGTACCTGAAATTGGTTTTATAATCCTTGCTTCTCAATCTCTTCCTTATCCCTCAACAACCCATCCAATTCTTCTCATTGACATGTCCTTTCTTCTTGTAATCCTCATCAACCCACATCCTATACGAACAGAACTTTTTCAGAAACATCTCATTCTCACCCAAACCCTCTCTCCTGCCAAAATATAGATCCAGCTTCTGCTGAAATTCTGCAGCATCAGCACCTTTAACCGGCGCACCATCATCTCTCTTCTTCGCTGTCAAAAAGTGACTGTTGTCGCCACCAGCCTCTGCAGCCTCTGCAGCTTCCAGAAAATGCCCTGCTCATCTCCTCTTGTGCCTCACTGCAGCTCCTCTTCTTAGTGGCTTCTGTTTGCTCATCCTTAAAATCAGGTCCCTCCTCGATCAGGTTCTTGGCCACCACATCTTTCAAGTAAAGCTTATGTCTTCTCTACTTCAGCTCTTCTCTGTCTCTGTCGCTATATTCAGACTAGAAAAGAGAGACATTTTTCTCTTTAAGACTTGGGTCTTGGCTTCACACCTTAATTAGTGCATTATAGAACTCAAAGTCCTTCTACTAACCTTACTCACATCAACAACATCATCTGAAGATGATGAGTGCTCAGAGTAGGATTTGTCACCTGATTCAGTTGAACTTGAGTTTTGTCGATTTCATCTTGTTGTCATTTTGGGAATATACCATAGCAATATGGTAAAATTTGCTCAATATCACCAGTAGTAACCATGTGTTTGGTACTGCGAAGCTTTCCACTCAATGTCACCAGAATTTTTATGTGGCTTACTTCTTGCACATAGTTGAACTGCAATTTTTTTTTTTTTTTTCCATTTTATAGTGGAGGAGCATGTTGCCAACATGTGAGGGGAACTTTGTTGCAGAAAGTCCTGCTATCTCACCTTAATTGAGGGCCAATAACTATGATCCCTACATTGATCATTTCCTGTTTTGAGCCCAAGCTGCGCATTGCGGACAGCTTTCAATAATCACTTTGGGCAAGCATTTTGTGGGCACGTGGACTTTCTTACAATAATTGATTGTCTTTTTGACCTTCCAAGTATGTGTCACTTCCTATCTCACTTTCACAATTTCTGAACTTCAGTTGGATGTGCTTTTTATGTCTAAGCTTACGTTGATAAATTGTTTGAGTGGAACATTAAATCCCTTGTTAATATCTCGTTGACAAAGTTAGAGAGGTGCTGAAGCTTGACCAGGAAAAGAAAGATCTTGCTAAGCTACTGATTGCAGAGCAGTCACTTCTCATGTTTGGCAAAGGATACAATTATGCTACAGCTTTGGAGGTTCCTTAAAAGTAAAGGAAGTGGCACTGATGTACAGTGAAGGAATTCTTGGTGGTGAAATCAAACATGGTCCTCTGCTCTAGTGGATGAGAGTCTTCCCATTGGAGTGATTGGTACTCGTGACGCTTGCTTCAGGTTAGCTTTTGTCGTACATTTTTACTCGCATCTGTGAAATCTCTGTTTGTTCTAGAGCTGAAGGTGTCAATGTTAACAGCAAGCAACAATCAGTTATTCAGCAATTCCATGCCTGCAAAGGACGCCTAATTGTCATGTGCTCGAGGGGGGATGCTGTAGCTGTGTCTCTTGGTGGAGCATGTAGAGTCATTGAAGTTCCTTAGGTGGAAGACTGTCTTCAGCCTTTAGTCAATATAGTTCCTTTGCAGGTACAGAGTACTTCCAATAGTTTTCTATGCTTGCCAAGATGCAACATTTTTTTTCCTGTTGTACTGAACGCATCGTGTCTTGCTGAATACGAAGGTATGATGTAGATGACGTGGAGCTGGATGCGAGCATCAAGCTTTCTGTTTCCTTGATTTGCTTTATGCTCTCGGTGTTTGGTTTTGCATTCAAGAGTTCCAAAATTCTCTCTTTGATTTGGTGTTTAGTTCTAACACAGAGCAATATTTTTAAGTCTCAACTAAAACAAAAGAAATCATTTTTATTGATTGAGCGGGAATATTTTGCCGTTTCTATTTGTTTATTTATTCATTGCTTATAGAGTATTTTTACATTCCGTTCTTCCTTTCAAATAGCCTATTTAATTTTAGTAGATCTTGCGAATTCGTCGGGCTTGAGATAATTTTTAACATTTGGGGTGCAGTTATTGGCGTATCATCTCACGGTCCTAAGAGGATACAATGTTGACCAACCTAGGAACCTCACAAGGAGTCTGACAACAGAGTAGAAGCCCATTGAATGATTTCTTTTGATTGTGTTTACCCGGCAGCGAAATGGATTATGTCATGATAATGTAAAGCATCTTTCTGACACAGTATACATTCTACTGATCACTTGTACTTTATTGAATGACAGCCCCTATAAGATCTTTATTTGTGATCAATTAGGAAAAATTGTTGTAATCTACCTTTTTGGGCGTTCACGGCTTGTTATACATTTATTTGTCAATTTGGCTCAAAGTGTCGTGCTCATGGTACTTAAACATCATTTCAAGGTGGAGGTTGGAAGAGGAAGAATGTATCCTTATTTAGGAAAAGAGAGTAGGCAATATAACAAAAAATGTGTTATTAAAAGTGCAAGATTGATGGAATTGATTGAGTATCCAAGATAGGATTTGCGTCTTTTGATGAGATCGGTTTTTGGCATTAAGTATGTCTCTTGAGTGGCGATTGTGACATTGGTCGTCAAGGCAATTTGTACCATGTTCTGGTTTCTTTTTTCAGTGTGATGTTTACTCCACGACACGCGATGTATTCAAATGGAAAAGAATTTCAATGTCAACTTGCTCTGAAACAATCCATTCTGTCAATTGATAATCGTATGTGGAAAATGCAATACAATGCGGCTCTCTCTAGATACAAACAAAAGCAAAACCATAACCTCCTATTGTCGCTGTCAATGGTCGTCGAAAGCAATGTTGTTATTTTTCTTTCCTTGTCGCGTTCCATTTTTGAGGGGTATGCTAGGGTGGGCACCCCGTAGGACGTCTTGGGCCAGGACAACCTGGACCGATTCCTGATTCCGGCACAACGTGCCTGCATCCATGACTGTACGAGGCATTCCAGCACGACGCGCCTGCATCCATGACTGTACGAGGCAAGAGCGGCGGGGCTGCCAGTCGGCGAGGATGGAACACACGGACCAAAATGGGTACAGTGTTGCATTGAACCCACATGTAAAGGTTTCGAGCGAGACGAGGCAGGAGGACCACAACAAGTCGGCGAGGATGGAGAACACATGGGCCAAAATGGGTACAGTGTTGCGTTGAACCCACACGTAAAGGTTTCGAGCGAGACGAGGCTGGAGGACCACAACAAGCAACACGAATGATAAGAGATAGGGGAACGATTGAAAGGGGCCCGGGACCAACAACGATGCGAGGGAGGCCACCGAGAGCGTGGCGGTGAGCATCATGAGGATGTGGAACAGTCGGGCACAGCAAGCGGGAGCCAAGGACAGGTGAGCGATGAGCGCCAGTGCGCAGTAGAACAGAAGACAGAAGATGGCAAGGGAGGTGGCCAAAGGGTGGGTCTCGAATGGGGACGCGGGTTTCCCTTGGAATTTCACCTCGACGAAGTTGACCAGCACGGACACAATGAAGGCGAGAATGGCGTGGAGGGGAGTGAAGGCAGGGGAATCTCGGACGTTTGTGTCGGGACGACGGGCGGTAGGCATTGGGGTCAGCCTTTTGAGGATCCGTAGTCCTGTGTAGAGGATGATTTATCGAAGTGATAAGCGAGAAAGATGGCTAGAGGGGGAGCATGTCTCGGGTTTTGTAATGATAAATGCGAAAAGGAGAGATAAGATGCAAAGTGAATTTCGGCTACGTTTTCTCGTTTGCCGAGACCAGGGCAGCGACGCCAATTTAAAGAAAACGGGGAAGATGAAGGCGGAATGACTGTCTTGCGAGTGGATTTTTCAAAGTCCGATTAAAAACTGTGGGCCGATTACCTCGATTAACAAAGAAGACATTTGTGAAGTCTGGGTTCCTACGGCTTTCAAAGGGCCGCGCAATTTCTAGATTGTTCTTGAGCCTCGTCAGCATGCGACAGAGCCCCCTTTTTATTTATTAATGTTCTCTCTTTTTCCGGTCTGACAAAAGCGACTTCTCTTACTCCTTTTCAACCGCCGTGCGATCCAGCGATTGAGGGAGAAAATATTGGGTACCCTCAAAGGAACACGTCATTGGTGCTCTGAACGATTCACCGTTTGACACCTATCCAGCGACAGGTCCACGTCGGCCTCTTCGCTTTTCTCGCGCTTCTCTCTCTCCTCTCTTGTCTCACTCTCTCCCAATAACTCCGCGGCTGGTGGCTCGGCTCGGCTGAGCAGAAGAAAGCACGAGCGAATAGATAATAAATGCGCAACATCCCGCTTAAAATTTCTCTCCTCACTTAAATATTTTTTGGACTCTCTCTCTCCTCGTGAACGAGCTGCAGTTCTTCTGTTTCCTTTTCAGCGCATTCCACCCCCTCCGCCTCCGCCTCTGCCTCCGCCTCCGCCTCCCCCTCTCCAAGAGGCCTAGCCGGTCATCTACCTCTGGCACGTCGCCTCCTCCAAGAGCCCCACCAGTCGCATCTGGTTCCCGACCCCCTTCGCCTCCAACGGTTTCCAACGCCGAGATCATTTGTGCTCGCGTTGGTCTCTCGACAACTTCTGGGCCTCCGTCCGATTGCCTCCCTCCAACGAACTCGTCATCAACTCCGACTCGAGCCGCCGCGCGCCGCGCGCCGCCGATGGCGTCCTCCGTCTCTGGCATCTGCTCGTCCACCCCCTCCCTCTGGCTGAAGATACTGCCGGCCTCCGCCGCGAGCCGTCGGCCTTCGGCAGGAGGGAGGCGGTCTCGGTCTCGTTCCCGAGCGGCGCCAGGCTCCCCGCCGTTGACCGGGTGTTGTCCCTGTCGCTGGTCCGATCGGTCGCGAGGGAGATCTCGTGCACCTAGGTAGGGCCGACGGCACGGCGAAGAAGGAGAGGTGCGGGCTAGAGGGTTGGAGGTCGCTGTGGACGAGGTACGTGGACTGGCTGCACCAGCACCGGATTTAGGGCTTTTCCTTGGACACGAGCCAAATCGGGTTGACGGACGAGTTCGTGGAGAAGATGGAGCCTCGGTTCTAGGCCGCGTTCAAGGCGATGGAGGAGCTGGAGAAGGGCGCGATCGCGAACCCGGCCTGGGCGAGGGCCGCATGGTCGGGCACTACCGGTTGAGGAAGTCGGAACTCGCGCCGGCCCGATTCCCCGAAGGCGCAGATTGAGAGCACGCTTGACGCCGTTTGCAATTTCGCGCCGACGTGGTCGGTGAGGTCGGTTCTGGAATTCCGGTCGTTGTTGCTCGGTGTGGTAAGAGAGTCTCGTAGTTCCTGCGTTTTTTTTTTCTTTTCGGGAATCGGTGTGCCGTCGTAGATGCCTCGTCTCCGAGTTTTTACGGTAACTATCTTGTTTCTAAAGTCGTCGTGAGGCACCTTCTAGTTTTTCTTTATATTTACACTGAACCCTTGTTGAATCATGACAGTGACCATAGGCAAATTTTTGTCTACAGGATAAAATTTTGTCCTCTTTTGTGTCAATTAGATGTCTTGAGGATTCGTATCATTTCGATGTTGAGGACTTTTTGAGGACCATCTATTGTTCTCTCAGTGGTGGTTTTTGTAACATTTTGTCTTGCAGTATTACTATGAAGGCGTTATTTGTGATAGCTCCCCAAACCTTTCATATTGAGTGCCTTGATCCTCCTCTCAAGGTAGTTCATAGCTATTTGAGGGGTCTTGCCTTGAGTTCGATGTGTTAATTGCTGTCATTTGTCTTATCGTACTTGATTGAGATAATTTAGTTGTCTAAAAATGGGGAAGTTCTTAGTTGAAGATGCTCTCCTGTCTGTCCTCGTATCTAAGATTTACTTTTGATCCCAATATGCTGTTCCCTAATGTGGGTTACTTGTTACTTTCCGAGCAAACCCGAAGAGTGTTGCTTTAATTATACCGGGAGGAGGTGCTTTGGAACATGATTGTTTCCACTTACTAGCGAAGGGCCAAGCCGCAGCATCGGTGATTATTTGTATATGCCCATTGCTTACCCACATAGCACTCTCTCAACTATATATTCAATTATGTGGTTTTTTTAAATTTGCAGGTTCCTATAGGAGGATGCTACCGGTTGATTGATATCCCAATAAGCAATTGCATTAACAGTGGTATCAGAAAAATATTCATCTTAACGCAGTTTAATTCCTTTTCCCTCAATCGCCACCTTCCTGGACATACAACTTTGATAATGGCATTAGTTTTGGTGATGGATTTGTGGAGGTATAATTTTTTTTCCAATTTATTATTTTGGATTCCTGATGACTTAACTCAAGAAACGACTGAAGTTAATATGAAAAAAATTTGGTAACGCATATAGGTCCTTGCGGCAACTCAAACTCCGGGTGAAGCTGGAAAGAGGTGGTTCCAGGGGACTGCTGATGCTGTTAGGCAATTCATATGGGTCTTTGAGGCGAGTGCTTAGGGTTTTGGCAATTACTTGTGCAAAGTTTTTTGGAGTTTCTCTTGAAGTTGAATGTTTGTTTCAAATTATTTCCGCAGGATGCCAAGAACAAGAATGTGGAGAATGTCTTGATTTTGTCTCGGTGATTACTGTCTTGGATGAATTACATGAATTTTGTGCAGGTACTTTGAAGATTTCATTGTAAACTCCTTCATCTAATATGTTTGTGAGTTTAAACTGACGGTTGTGGCTTGATTGCGAAGCATATTGATACAAATGCCAATATCACAGTTTCATGTGTCCCAATAGATGACAGGTTCTCATTGTGGTTAAATATATTGCCTTAAAAGATTTAAGAGCATTTAAAGCTCAGAAGATTTAAGAGCATATAAAGCTCAGTTCTCCTTGACATTCCACTTATGGTTGGGAAGAACAAATTTTTTGTGATTATATTGTTTCTTACGTCCGTTTTCAGTTGCACTAAATTTATAGCTACTGATGAGTTTTGCAACTAACCCTTTCTGGTTTTTGTTGCTGCAGTTGTGCTTTGGGTTGTGGACTGATGAAGATTGACAGAACTGGACGGATTATCCAATTTGCTGGAAAACCGAAGGGCAATGAGCTGAAAGCAATGGTATCATTAATGCAATAAACACTTCCTATCATTTGACGTGACTACTTTAGCTGTTTCCTTAGCAGACATCATCTCTGCACATCATGTAATGCATCAACTAGTTACTAATCTTTTTTGGATTCTCGTCTCCTGCACAAACCTCTGCCCACAGCAAGTTGACAGTACTCTTCTTGGGCTATCAAAGCAAGATGCAGTGAACTTGCCATACATTGCCTCAATGGGCGTCTATGTATTTAAAACCAACGTGTTACTAAAGCTTCTGAGATGGAGCTACCCCTTATGCAATGATTTTGGCTCTGAAATAATTCTGTCAGTTGTTGCAGAGCATAATGTCCAGGTCAGGACCTTTTCTTTAACATAGACTAAGCTGCAGGCTTTCTCTCTGTCTCTCTCCCCCTCATTAGAGATGTGTGTTTATAGGTAACTTGTACTTGCAAGCTACCTTAACGTAAATGCTGACTTATCGGGGTGCCTTGATTTGTCAAGCGTATCATTTAATGACTTTGGGAGGACATTGGAACAATCAAGTCATTCTTTGACACTAATTTGGCCCTAACGTAGCGGTGTGTGTGTGGTATTGCATCTTACGCTCGATAACTCAAAATTGGAGATGTCAATGTCACTCGCTAATTCGGTCATCACCTTCTATAGTTGTTAATCACTTGATATGCTGGCTTAACCTTAGGGCTGGAAAAATACTTACTCTTTAGATCTTTTTGGCTACAATTTCTATGTCAAACTGGGCCTCATCTCAATCACATTCTCAGAAAAATCATAGAAGCTTCGAGTTCAAACTTTGGCTGTCATAAAGCGATATTGTTTGTCCTTTGAGGAGACAGTGGGTTTTCTAATAGTGGGTTAATTTCCTGTAATGCAGCCTCCAAAGTTCGAATTTTATGATCCATAAACACCTTTCTACACATCTCTGAGATTCTTACCCCCAGTAAAGTTGATAAATGTAGGGTAAGCTTGTCAACACGATAGAAAAGCCTCATTCTCTTGCGTGAATATCTCTAGGTTTGAAGTTATCTGACATGGCTTCATCCAGGTGGATACTGAAGCAGACATCGAAGAGTTTGAGGCAAACTATAGAGGTTCGATTCGAAAAGAATGATCTTATTGATCTATACGAGAAATTCAAGGGTAACATGAAGCAGGTGGGGTTTTTTTGATATGCCCTTTTTCCTCTCTTTTTCCTTTCTTATAGATGCCTATCGACATAAAAGTATTTGAAATCTTTTGTACCTTTTCCTTCGCAGCTTTTCCGTTCGATGCTCGCTCAAATCCCAAGCTTGATTCCCACCGCTTTAAGGATATCATTGATGATGCAATAGCAGCAGGTTGGTTTTTTGACAATTTGATCTCTTCTTGACTGTTAGATTTACTCTTAAACCTCAGTCAGAATTTGAGACTTCAAGCAGGGCTGGGCTTCATCGTGTTTTATAGAGTTTAATAACAGCGAGGTCAATATTTAAAAAATAATTTTCTTTCACAATGATAAAATTTAGCACAGGTTGCTCATTTACTTTTATGGAGGGCATCCTTTTTTGTCTTTTTATGTTTCTAAATAATGCTGGTCTGAGGATATTGGTGTTTAGTAGCCTAGATCTTATGCGTGCTTGATAATGTAGCGTACACTATCCTGATATAGTGCTTAATGCATGCTCTGTTTCTCTGTGTCCTACAGGAACATTGAAGACAACCAAGGCATACGAGAAGTGGGCAAAGCAAATTTCCAGAACTGAACCACCTACAGATCCTCTTAGAAAGAGGGGGAAGTGAGTGACACGGCTGCACCGGGCTTTCTATTCTACATAATTTTTGCTTCGATTTCTTGACTGTACTGTTAGTAGTATGTTCTTCTTTTGAATTGGAATGCTAACCTTTGTTTCCCATTTATGATAGAGCGAAGAAGAAGTCAGGCGATCTTCTTGCAATCATATCTCAGTGCCGTAGCAAGCGAAAGGAGCATTTTGATTCCATGTTTTCATCTCTGGTGAATAAATATGGTGGTGGAATGCAGAGTTCAGAACCCAGTGAAGAAGAGTTTGAGGCTGCAAGAAAGAAACTTGAGAGCCAAAAGTCTGCCAAAAAGTCCAGGCAAAAATAACAGGAACATGTGATGTATTGGATTAACTGTGTATAGCTTTGGTTGCTTTGAGCACTCTCTTATGCTTCTAATTTTGGTAGCCAAAATTGGTGTGTTTGATTTCCCCTTTGTTTGAATGATATTTTGCAATGACAAAGATGCTCAATGCACTCTTGGTTTGTTTCCTTATCTTCGCGGCGCAAGAACTACATTTGTTGTAATACCGGAAATTGCTGCCTATAGTTTTGTGCATGCTTAAGTTACGTGAACTTTACTTTCCCAAATGGGATGGGACTACTTTTCTACCAAATGGCTGATCATTCATCTAGATGAAGAAAAACTAGAGAAGCTCAAGTTTTGGATTATGAGTATGGTTTAATTCATTCTGCTTTCTTGATTTCATCAACGCCACCTGTTTAATTTTGGTCTATTGCATAAGGTGATGGCATGAACGAATTGTAGTAAATATTATTTTAACATGAACTCAAGACATCGTTCATTATCCTTGAGAGATTAGTTTGAGTTGATTCCATATTTATGCTATCCTTGAATAGAGGGGGATGTACATATGATCTTTTAAGTAGAAGACTTGCTCAAGTATACTCATCTCAATTGTCAAAACGGTGGAGCCAGATTTTAAGTATATAAGACTGACTTGTTCTCAAATCTCTTTGTTTGCTTGGCAAAACAAAACTCGTTAATGCTTCCCGCAAAACAAGTAGGCATCAAGCAATTTTAGGTTGCACTGAACTCTCAATTCTGAGATGAATAAGGTTAAAGCTTACACGATTCAGTCAAAATTCTCAATTGCAACTTCAGAGCAATGTCTTTGTCTAATTAGATTAGAACCGATCAAGATTTTAGTATAATGCCATGGCCGCATCTTGGGGTTAGGAGCAATGTGTCCTACTTGACTCAGCTGGAAATAGTTGAAAGGAGAACTAGCATTTAACTGGGTGTCCAGCGTAAGGACGATCAGCAAGTTGGGAATTGGATATCCATTTTGTGCAGATTTTGTTTGCAGAGCCTAGGCCAGTTCACATACTAAAATGCACGAGACGTTTTGCATGCTTATGATTTGCCAAATCTTAACTAGTAATACTTCAAATCACAAATTTTTACAACCAGAATGACACCATCCATCCGAGATTCCGAGTGGCATGTCGTTAGAGACACAAATTCCGTACCCAGCAACAAATAAATTGTGCTATCATAAGCTGTGTTGCAAATGCTGTTTACATGAGAAAATGTCCTCAATGCTAAAGCTTCAAGACATGAGCTAGCTGGCATTCTGCGCTCACAGGAAGTCAAACTAGCATCAGACTAGTCTGAGACCCTTCAACGCAGCTCCCGCATTCTAAGATATTATCAAATTCTTATTGCCTTGATGACGGATGGGGATTCCTTTAGCAATAGCATCCCGGGCAGCGGTCCATGATCGAGGGGCAGCCATGCATATCAGAATAGTGATGCCGATGCACCATCTCGAAGAGCAACCGGAGGTCATCCGTCTAATCTCATCTATTTAGTGCAAACTGCTTTGGATTAGGGCCACCTGCATAGGCCAAAGGTCTAGATTTAATCAGTTCATGAGATTTGTCTTTATTGCATGGTCTCTAGGTAGCTGGATCTTTTCACCCGTGCTGAATTATAGGAAGTTGCTGCACCCAGCAGTTGAACCCGATCAAATCCACCCGCTTTCATCGGGCGGGGCACCCGAGGTCCAAAACTTTTGAATAACATTATAGCTGAATTACCACTTGCATTGGATTTTGGTGAACTCCGATTGAGGAGACTTTGATATCCAGCGCAACCCTTGCACAGCCCTTGCACCAGCAACTGTGTGCTTCCCACTCTTGCCAGAGCTTCCCGTGACAATGCTGCTACCAGGACAAGCTGCAAGCTTAGCTTGTTCTTGCCTCGGCAGCATATCCATGTGGCACTTGGAAGTTGGGAAATATATTGGCTGTGGTGGCACTTCCAAAAAAGCCTCAGTTATTGATGGAAAGGATGGGACCTTTTGTAGTCTGGCATCTTCACTTGCCATAAAGATTCCTATAGAGTGAGAGAGAGAGAGATAGTAAACAGGGCTTCGGATTCTTAAACCTGGATAATTCAATCTGAACACAAAAATCATTGATCACTTAATTCCCCTTAACTAGATTATATGACAGTTTCTTTTATATGTATGATTTCAAGTGCTTCATCTCAAATCATAGTGAATTCTTTCATTGGTCTAATCATTAAAAAAGGCCCCACCCTCTCGCACGAGATCATTGATTGGAAGAAGACAAGAAGTAAAATGAGTTTTTAACTGCTCCCAAGCACGAGAGCACAACAGCTTTGAAATGACAACTAAAAATTCACAAGAAAGCATCAACATAGGTATTGCTAGTCCCTAACAGAATATACCTAGAGCATGCAAGCGATAAACAAAAGACCGTAGATCCAACATGATAAGTTGACAGCAAAGGCAAACAAATATTTCGCAATGCCTTACTTCTAAATCATTCTTGCAAATATGATTTGTAACAGCACAGAAAATACTCTCCCAACACTTGTATGAGACAGTTGCCTTCTCAGTTTGAATTTTATGAGCTCAGAAAACAAAAATCCTTGCTTATTGTCATTTCGTAGACTTTCTTTCATTCTAAAAACATCAATATAATTCTTAGGAGTATCTTTTTTGTTGTGGGTGCAACTTCGACAGTCTTGAGAATATTTTTCCTAATAGTTTGTTTAACCAGAAACAGCCTCTTTTTTTTTTTTTTTTTTTTTTTTTTTTTCTCTTTCCATATTCCGTGATTGAAACTACCATTTTTTTTAGTCCCAAATTTTAACTCTACCAGAAAAGGAACAACAGATACGGCAACAACTCACTGTACATTATCAGCATGGCCTGCCCATGAATGGCCCTAAACTCTAGAAAGCACATCTATTGTTGAAAACACAAGGTAAGCAACTTCAATTCGTGTTTCCCCTAAACTTTATGTAGCAAGAACCACTGAGTCTCTTCCTCCCTACAGGCATCCTCGACACAATATCACACAATTTATTCCAAAGAGTCCAATGCCCGACATCTTGGGATGGCAATTGCAACCTGTTCACGTGGCGTTACCTTTCCTCCCACTTGAAAGCAGGCGTTCTATTGCCAACACCCCAGAAAGCAATTAATCATGCTACTCATCATCAAACAAGTCAGGCACACAACATCTTCATCTTGTACATTTGCAAATGAACCAAGAACTCAATCTAAATCTGACCAAAAGAACTACCCACATGAAAGCATTCGAGAAAGACCAACATAATGGAATTAGGCGAGGGAGACGGACCGAGTTCTCGTAGACCTTGCTTCTGCCGTCGACGGAGCTACAAGCCCGGACCATACAGCGCGAGACCATGGACTTGTGCGGCTGCGGAGCCCACCATCTTGACCCAAACGAAGCAGATTCTCAAGACCTTGCTCTTGTTGAAGGAAAATTCTCAAGACCTCATGGTTTTCCATCAGTACTATTCACTTCCCTGCTCAATTTTCTCCCTTGCAAGCATTTCGACTAGGGTTCAGGCCCCTGAACCCTAGTCGAAATGCTTGCCTCGTGGATGAAAGAATGCACAGAGAGACACACTCAGAGAGAGAGAGAGAGTCAGTATGGTGTTGCTGAGCAAGGAAGAAGACACACAACACGAGAGCGAGACCTCACCGAACCGCGAGGGAAGAACCGCCAAAAGCGTGGAGGTCGTGGGAGAGGCGAGCGAAATCGGCCGTCGGGAGAGAGCGCGATTTAGGAAGAAGTGCGCCGAGAGAATGGAGCCCTGAGATGAGGCCGTCGAGGGGAGAGAGAAAGGCCGTCGTCGGGAGGAAGCGACGGTCGTCGGAGGAATCGCTAGACCGGAAGGAGCGTCGGAGGAGGAAGAGAGAGCAAAGAGGAGAGAGAAAACTGTCTGCTCTTCCACGAGGAGAGAGAGACAAAACCCAGAAAATTTAAGTGAGAGGAGAGAGAAATTTTAAGCGGGAGTGCTGCGCATTTATTGCCCATTCATCTGTCCTCTCTTCTATTAGTCGAGCCGAGCCACCAGCCGAGCCGAGCATTATTGGAAGGAAAGAAGCGACGAGAAGAGAAAGCAGACGTGGACTGACACATGGACAGGTGTCGACCCGTGAATGGTTCAGAGCACGGATTGCGTGGCACTGTTAGGGTACCCAATATTTTCTCCGATTGAGGACGTTGCCACGGTCCATGTCAGGAAGAAAAGGCCCGGCCCGGGGGGAGGGTAGGGACACGTGGAGCCTCACCTAGCCGACACAGAACTCTATCCAATGAAATTAATATTCTAAAAGACCTTTAACTTTAGGTCCGCTCTTAATTATATTATAACCTTTTTTTATCTCATAAAAGTCATCCAACTGAATCCACCCTTAATTCCATCCTAAAATCGATCTTTGTCTTATAAAAAACCATTAACTTCAGATTTAATCTCAATTTTTCTCTAATTTTTTCTATTTCATAAATTTGCTTGCATCAATCCTACGTCTAAAATTCTCAAGTGAACTATCCGAGGCTCCTGAACGCAAGTGCCTCAACGTGAGCTCTCCAATTGCGAGAGATTGAAGACTCCCAAGCATGAGAGATTGAAGACTGAGCTCAAAATTGAATATCCCTTATGGGTCGAAGAAAGACTCTTTTTAGAGTAAGAACAATTGAAGAGCGGGAGGCATTGGGGTTGGCTTTTGGAGGATCCCGTAGTCCTATGTAGAGGATGATGATCGAAATGATCAAAGAAAGAGCTGGCTAGAGTGGGAAGCAGATCTTGGGTTATAGTGGGAGAGCAGGTAGAGAGATGTATAGAAAAAATCTTGGTTTTCATAAGGCTCTTTGGTCCAACGTAATTTTCAACTTCGAGGTGGTTTCGGTGGTTTTTAACTCCAAGGCGGTTGCCGACCAAAAAGAGTCCAAGGTGGTTTTTGTCGGCAGTCTTTCACGCTGGAAGCCTTTGAACGTCACGAAACCTCTCCCCGGAACTTTCCACTGTTCCAGTAGTTTCCCATGGCCGTCATGGCCGCGGAGAGGTCTCCTCGCCTTGCGATTGATGACGTGGCCAAGCTCCACCGCATCAGCATAATAGCTAACTGTTCAGAGAGTGACACGTGGAGCCACATCAGTGGGTGGGTCCCGTCGGGACTGGTGTGAAAATTTTCCAGTATGTCAAAAATTTTGGGTCTCCCCCTCGTCAACGAACAAGACTCTCTCTCTCTCTCTCCCTCCCCTTCTCTCGCAATCCGGTGCACTCTCCAGCGCGCCGCCGCCGCCACCGCCGCCTCCCGGAGCCCCGCCGGCGGCCGTATAATGGCAGCACCGGGTTTCACACCAGAACTTGCACCGGCGATTCTAAACCGCACGCCAAATGTTTGCGCAATTACTACCTTTCCCTGTTCAGATCTGGATATGGAGTTTTTGTTAATCTTTGTTAAAGGATCAAGACCGTCCATAACAGAGGATCAAGGTTGTCAACATTGTCAACTCAGTATACTACACCAAGATGAATGGCCTTACTCCACTACATCAGAAGATAGCCACAGAAGATCCTCAACAAGAGAATGAGCCGAGATCATCAGAAGTCTATCGTGAAGAGAATGAGCCGAAGACGTGGATAACTAGTTCTATTAACGGTGGAGATTAATCAAAAACCGAAGATATGGATTGACGAGGATTGCCAAGTATCTGAACTTGCTGCTGCTATGTTATACTTAGTTGTAAAAGTCTGTTTGTTAGTTTTCGGAGTCGTTAGTTCGGTTTTAGTTGGTTATTAGTTTTGGTACTTCCATTAGTATATAATGAAAGAACCGAGCTCGAGAGAAGTATGATGGAAAGAAGAGAGTCGAGAGGATAGAAGAGAAGAAGCTCGTATATTGATCAATTGTATTCTTTCATTTCACTTTGTACAAAGAACTTGGATACAATGGAATGAGATACAGATTCATCTTGTTCAAGATCCCTTGTTCAGTATTATTGAGTTTATCCTTTATCTCCATCATCATCATTCTTCATCTTCATCCTTTGCATCGTTGAATCCACAAAATTCTCATGGTATCAGAGCAGGAGTTTTTCGAGCATCAGAATGAAGAAATCTGTCCAGTAATCAGTTCGGGCATTAAGTCAGAAGATATGATCGAACAATGAAGATCTCTGGATCAAGGTAAGCACGAAAGAACTCATAGCATTATTGGTGTCATCTTTGTCAAGCTAAAAGTTCGTAGTAATGGCAATAAGAACTCCAAAGTACCCTTTCCCGATACATGTGAATATCACAAACTTTGTCACAATCAAGCTTGCTGAGGACAACTTCCTGTTGTGGCAAGCTCAAATCCAAAGGTTTTTGAAAAGTCAGGATCTGTTTGGTTTTGTTAATGGAGATATCACTTCACCTCCTCGAATAATACAAATAGAGGATGAAGGTTTGAAACAGATCTTATCAATCCAGATTACCGATTGGACTAGAACATATCGTTGATTTCATCATGGATCTCTGGAGCTGTTACTGAAAACATCCTGAGCTCGATAATTGGATTAGAAACATCATCTGAAGTATGGCAAACTCTTCTGAAAAGATTCACACAGAAGTCAATTGCTAGAGAGTTCGAACTAAGGGGGAAACTTCAATCATGCCAAAAACATGAACAAACTCTTGCTGTTTATCTCAGAGAACATAAATCCATATGTGATCAGTTGAATGCAATAGGCAAACCGGTGGATGAAATAACCAAAATGTTTGGTGTATTGGAAGGTTTAGGGCCTGAGTATGAAAACTTTCGAACTACCATATATTGTTTAAAGCCTCAGCCTGAGTATGATGAGGTAATTGCTCAATTAGAAAGGTTTGAATCAAGACTCAAGACCTTTTCTCGAAATCAATTCAATCCGAATTTGGCCTTCTTTGGACAAAAACAGTTTCAGGAACAATCTAAAGATGTCACAGATGAAGACTACATCTCTCAGGTTTTTGGATTTATATCTCGAGAGGAGGTTACGAGAGGTGGTCGAAGCTATGGTCGAGGTAGAGCGGTGTTTATGGCGTAACCGGAAACAATAGGGGTCGTGGCTTTGAAAGATATCAAAATTACAGAACAGATATCTCAAATTCAGGACAAGGAAATCAACATCCCAGTCAGAAAAATGTTATCCCTATAACAAATCAAGGGTTTAGACCCTACACCACTTACTCACAAAGATATCGAATGTCAATACTTACCCATCGTGAACTCGAGTAAGAATTTGCGGGGAAAAAGAAACAAGTGGCACTCGAATAGAATGTCAAATATGTAAAAGATCTGGACATGATGCTCTTCGGCGCTGGTATAGGTTTGACAATTCTTATCAAGCAGAAGATATTCCAGCGGCTTTAACAAAGCAATACAAGTTGAGGACTCAACGGGAAGTGAGTGGTATCCCGACTGCGGAGCTACGGCTCACATCGGTGCCAATCCTGGTATGCTCCATACTCTTTCTAAATATCAAGGAAATGATACTGTTATGGTAGGCAATGGATCATGTTTACCTGTAACTCACATTGGCAACACTTGGCTGAAAACAAAGAATAGTACATTACCTCTTAATAATGTTCTAATTGTCCCAGAGATAAAGAAGAATCTTCTTTCAGTATCTAAACTCACAGACGACTACCCTTGTTCCTTTATCTTTGATAAAACTGGTGTTTATGTAAAGGACAACATTACCAACACAATGGTGAAGCTCGGAAGGAAAACCAGAGGACTTTATCAAGCTAATTCACAAACTGCAGAGGCCTTCTTTACTCAGCGGCAAAAGATAGTCGATGAAGACACATGGCACCAGCGTTTAGCTCACACAAATGCTCAAGTAGTTAAGCATTTGCAACAACAGAAGCTTATACAATTTAGTCTATCATCTAAGACTGTTTGCAGTAGCTGTCAACTAGCTAAAAGTACAGCTTTATCATTTCCTTTATCAGATTCTATATCAAATTTTCCATTAGAAAGAATTCATTGTGACATTTGGGGACCATCACCAGTCGATTCTGTTCAAAAGTTTAGATACTATGTGATCTTTGTTGACAATTTCTCTCGATATTGCTGGCTATATCCTATGAAGTTCAAGTCTGAGTTTTATGACATATTTGTTCAATTCCAGAAGTTAGTTGAAAGACAGTATAATCACCAGATTAAAATCTTCCAGAGTGACGGAGGAGGAGAGTTCGTAAGCAACAGATTTCAAAGTTATCTGAGACATCATGGAATTAGACAGCTTATATCATGTCCTCACACACCAGAACAGAATGGGGTTTCTGAACGGAAGCATAGACATATTGTTGAACTGGGATTAGCTATGCTATATCACTCAAAAGTTCCACTAACTTTTTGGGTAGATGCATTTGTGACAGCTAATTACATCATAAACATACTTCCCACACCAAAGTTGAAGATGGACACACCCTATAACAAACTCCATAATAGACAGCCAAGGTATGATCATCTGAGGGTGTTTGGCTGTGCATGCTATCCATGCCTACGACCATATGCAAGTCATAAACTTGATCCTCGATCTCTTCCTTGTATCTTTTTGGGTTATAGCAACCAGCACAAAGGGTATCGATGTTTGCTTCCAACTAATAATCGTGTGTATATCAGCAGGCATGTTGTCTTTGATGAGCATTCTTATCCATTTATAAAGAAGCTCGCCAATGGGTATGGACAGTATACAAACCTGTACAAACAGTGGATTGAAGGAATACAAATCCTCGAACCCTCAAGAACCAAGTCAACATATAATGGTTCCTTACATCAGTCAGTTAAAGATCAGATTCATCCTGATCTACATGATTGCTATAATCCTATTCTATATCACAGACAACAGTCTCAGACCATTTCCTCAAGAACTATGCAGAATGAGGAAATAACAGATGAACAATCTCACAGGACTTCAATAGAACCTGTGCATACAGATCTGCCTACTTCTCAGGAACAACATACTACCAGTTCTTCATCCTCACATAATGATCTTCCAGCTGAAAGCAACTCTAATGAAGGGAACTGCAATTCCAATTCCACTATGTCCTCGTCTCAAGTTACTACCAATAATCATCATATGCAGACCCGACTAAAGTCTGGGATTCGAAAACCAAATCCGAAGTATGCTTATTCAGCTGTCTATCAAGTTCCTATGGAACCACGATCTGTCAAATCAGCCTTAGCTAATGAAGCATGGTACAGGGCTATGACAGAAGAAATGGATGCTCTTGATCAAAACCAAACATGGACTTTGATTCCAAGAACTGACCAGATGAATGTAATTGGCTGTAAGTGGGTATATAAGACCAAACTCACACCAGATGGAGGCCTTGATAGACTTAAAGCTCGTCTAGTTGCCAAAGGCTTTCACCAAGAAGAAGGACTTGACTTCACTGAGACCTTCAGTCCAGTTGTGAAACACACAACAATTCGAATAGTACTATCTCTTGCCATGATAAAGCACTGGCCAATACACCAACTTGATGTCAAGAATGCTTTTCTTCATGGAGACTTGAACGAGACTGTACACATGGAACAGCCACCGGCTTTATTAATCATCAAAAGCCAAATCATGTATGTCTACTTCACAAGTCCCTATATGGTCTTCGACAAGCACCAAGAGCTTGGTTCGATAAATTCAGCAAATTCGTCCTTGAAAGTGGTTTCTTCTGTAGCACAACAGATCCATCATTGTTTGTTCTACATACAGACTCACATATAGTTCTATTGCTTCTATATGTTGATGATATCATCTTGACTGGTAGTTCACCACATCTCCTAACTTCCCTCATTCAGAAACTTAGTCTCCATTTTCATATGAAGGACCTTGGGTATCTTCACTATTTTTTGGGCATTGAGGCCAAACGAACCTCACAGAATCTCTTTTTGTGTCAAACAAAATATGCCACTGACTTGCTGAAACGAGCTCATATGGCTGATTGTAAACCAATCTCAACGCCTTTACCTCTTCGATCAATTTCCATAGCTGGTACTGCAAATCAGCTCACAGATCCTATCGAATACAGAAGCCTAGTTGGTGCTCTTCAATACTTAACCATTACTCGACCAGACCTGGCTTTTGCTACTAATCTTCTCTGTCAAAAAATGCAACAGCCTACTGAAGAAGATTTTCATCAACTAAAAAGAGTCCTTAGATATGTCAAAGGTACTATGCATCTTGGAATCTATCTTCATGCCCAAAGTTCAATAAATCTCTATGGATTCTCTGATGCAGATTGGGCAGGTTGTCCCACTACACGACGTTCCACAACAGGATTTTGCACATTCCTTGGTTCTAATCTACTCTCTTGGTCTGCCAAGAAACAACCTACGGTTTCCAGGTCCTCAACCGAAGCAGAGTATCGTGCACTTGCTTCCACAACTGCTGAACTAACCTGGATAACGTTTGTGCTACGAGATATTGGCATTTCTCTTCGTCTCCTACATTCATATCCGTGACAATAAATCAGCAATTTCTCTCACAGCCAATCCAAAGATTACACGCTCGAACCAAGCATATTGAAGTTGATTTTCACTTCGTCCGAGAGAAAGTCTCCTCTGGTTCCATTCGTGTTCAGTATATCTCTACTCATCTTCAATTAGCTGATATATTCACTAAGTCACTATCACGATCGTCTCATCTTAATCTCCGAACCAAATTGGGAATGGGATCCTTTACCCTTCCCAATTTGAGGGGGAATGTTAAAGGATCAAGACCGTCCATAACAGAGGATCAAGGTTGTCAACATTGTCAACTCAGTATACTACACCAAGATAAATGGCCTTACTCCACTACATCAGAAGATAGCCACAGAAGATCCTCAACAAGAGAATGAGCCGAGATCATCAGAAGTCTATCGTGAAGAGAATGAGCCGAAGACGTGGATAACTAGTTCTATTAACGGTGGAGATTAATCAAAAACCGAAGATATGGATTGACGAGGATTGCCAAGTATCTGAACTTGCTGCTCTGTTATACTTAGTTGTAAAAGTCTGTTTGTTAGTTTCTGGAGTCAGTTAGTTCGGTTTTAGTTGGTTATTAGTTTTGGTACTTCCATTAGTATATATAATGAAAGAACTGAGCTCGAGAGAAGTATGATGGAAAGAAGAGAGTCAGAGAGGATAGAGCAGAGAAGAAGCTCGTATATTGATCAATTGTATTCTTTCATTTCACTTTGTACAAAGAACTTGGATACAATGGAATGAGATACAGATTCATCTTGTTCAAGATCCCTTGTTCAGTATTATTGAGTTTATCCTTTATCTCCATCATCATCATTCTTCATCTTCATCCTTTGCATCGTTGAATCCACAAAATTTCTCACTTTCTAAGAGCTTCGATAATTCGGCCTGGCCTTTTCACACTAAAAATCGGGCAGGTACAATCCGTTGAATCTATTTCTCCTATTTTCTTATGCATATCAGGTTTAAAAGCAAAATACCAAAAAAAAAAAAAAAAAAATTGTCAGAAGATGGAGTACGTAAGATGAGTATTTTGTAAGAATTATAGTGTGATTTCTCTAATTCACTCGGGTATAACTAGTGCTAGGTTCTAACTTTGCTTTTGAAAAACTATCCCGACTGCCGATTTATTGGTGGTGTTGTTGTCATCATTATCATCATCATAATTACTAATTAAGTAGGTTTGATTGCTGGAACAATTTGCTGGAACAATTTGCTGGAAACTTGGCTGCTTGATAGTAGTGGCTGTATTTTCCATTTCCACTTTAATTAGTCATTGACTCATTTGCATGTTCGGACTTGGCATATCGTATTTGCCAACTTAAAATGTTTTATTGTCTATGGATATCATATACTTTGTTCATTGGTGAAATATGAGCTATCTGCTTTTATTGAGAGTATTTATTCCTTCCAGCAGTAAAAATGCTGCACAATTTAGTTGTCCCAATAGTGGCCATTGCTGGCAATACACTAGTTCTTCTAGCTAAATTCTAATATTGTTAATTTTGCAATGGACTACATAGGATACTCGTCTTGTTATTGTGAACAAGGCCTTGGCTTTTTCCTTTTAATTTTCAAGCATATTGTTAGGCGGTTACAAACATTTGATATGACAGCTTTTGAAGTTAAAACATAGGGATATGTCCAACCATTTCTGTAAGAATGACTTAGGCTACTTCCTGCAGCTGAAGTAATGGAGTCTTTACATATTCCCAAGGGTGTGAGACGGGCGTTGTTTAGAACCCTAAATACTGCCAGGGAAGCTTCTGTTCGTAAGCATACTTTTGCGGTTCATGGTCAGCTGAACTAATGTGGGATTTCCAAATTGTTGGAAATCATGTCGCCCATGCATGTGCTATTGGAGCACTCATCTGAGTATCTTAATATATTGTGGTATTAGGGAGTGCTATGATCAGAATGACAAATGTGATGTGTGCTCCGTTTCGTTCTCAGATGGCTTCTGTTTTCTCCTCATTAAAATCCAGTCCCTCCTCAATCAGGTTCTTGGCCACCTCAGCTTTCAAGTAAAGCTTATGTCTTCTCTCATTCAACTCCTCCTCTTCGTCCCCGTTGCTATATTCAGACTAGAAAAGAGAGATATTTTTCTCGTTAAGACTTGAGTCTTGGCTTTGCACCTTAATTAGTGCTTTATAGTACTCCAAGTCCTTCTACTAGCCTTACTTACATCAACATCATCATCCAAAGAGGATGAACACTCAGAGGAGGATTTGTCACCTAATTCAGTTGAACTTGAGTTTTATTGATTTCATCTTATTGTCATTTAGGGAATATACCATAGTAATATGGTAAAATTTGCTCAATATCACCAGTAGTAACCACCTATTTTGTACTGTGAAGCTTTCCGCTCAATGTCGCCAGAATCTTTATGTGGCTTACTTCTTGCGCATAGTTGAAGAACAGTTTTGTTCTTTTCCAGTGGAGGAGCACATTGCCAACATGTGAGGAGAACTTTGGTGCAGAAAGCCTGCTATCTTTGAGCCCAAGCTGAGCATTGCCTACAGCTTTCAATAATCGCTTTGGGTGAGCATTTTGTCAGCACGTAGACTTTCTTACAATAATATTGTCTTTCTGACCTCCCAAGTATGTCTCACTTCCTATCTCACCTTCACGATTTCTGAACTTTTGTTGGATGTGCCTTTTCTGTCTAAATTTATGTTGATAAAGAGTTCGAGAGGTGCTGAAGCTTGACCAGGAAGTGAAAGATCTTGCTAAGCTACTGATTGCAGAGCAGTCACTTCTCATGTTTGGCAGAGGATATAATTATGCTATAGCTTTGGAAGGTTCTGTAAAAGTAAAGGAGTGGCATTAATGCACAGTGAAGGAATACTTGCCAGTGAAATGAAACATGGTCCTCTGGCTCAAGTGGTTGAGAGTCTTCCCATTTAGTGATTACTAGTCATGATGCTTGCTTCAGGTTAGCTTTTGTCGTACAGGTTTGCTCGCATCCATGAAATCTCTATTTGTTCTAAAGATGAAGGTATCGATGTTAGCAGCAAGCAACAATCAGTTATTCAGCAACTCCATGCCCGCAAAGGGTGCCTGACAACAGAGTAGAAGCCCACTAATAGATTTCTTCTGATTGTGTTTTTTCTTTCTCCTTCTTCTGATTGTGTCTACACGACAGTGAAATGGATTATGTCACGAGAATGTAACACAACTTTCTGACAGAGTATACATCTGCTGATTACTTATACTTCATTAAAAGGCAGCCCATGGAAGATCTTTATTTATGATCAATTAGTAAAAATTGTCGAAACCCACCTTTTTGCGCATTCACTGCTTGTTATGTATTTACCTGTCGATCTGCCTCAAAGTGTCGTACTCATGATACCTAAACATTATTTCATGATTGACACAACGATGATGACTACAACTTAGTTTCACCTGGAATGCTATGCAACTTAGAGCATTATGTTGTTCATTCATCAAAAGGTCACGAAAAAGTTCTATCGCTGAAAATATTAGTTATCGTGTTTAGCATTTAGTAGGGAACTCTTTTTTTCTCTTTTCTTTTTTTAATGGACTTTGATTGATGTATTTTGTGCTGCATCATGAGATGTAAAAGTAGTATGGTGGAGTTGGAAGAGGAAGATTGTGTCTTTATTCGGGAAAAAAAGAGCAGGCGGTATAAAAAGATCTGTCATTAAAGGTGCAAGACTGACAGAATCGATTATCTCTGACAAAATTTGCTTCTTTTGCTGAGTTTGGTTTTTGATGTTAAGCATGTCTATTGAGTGGTGATTGTCTCGTCGGTCATCAAACCGTTAGTTAAATCCAGGTTCATACCTTTCTTGGGAAAAAGTCCGAGGCAACTTGTGTCATGTTTTGATTTTCTTTTCAGTGTGCTTTTTATTCCATGATATGGTCCAATTTGCAGACACACAATTTGCAGACACACTAAGTATTCAAATGGAAAGAATTTCAACATCAAGTTGCTTTGAAACGGTACATTCTATCAATTAATCGTATGTGGAAAATAAATTGCGACTCTCACTGGATACCCCAAAAAAAAAAAAAAAAAAAAAAAAACGCAAAACCATAAGTTCCGACTGTGGCTGTTATTGGTCGTCAGACACAACGTCGTCATGTTTCTTCCCCAGTCGTATTTTCTTTTCAAGAGTGTGCTAGCGGTGGGCGTCCCGGAGGACATCTTTGGCCGTATCAACACGGGCCTATCCCCAATTAATTCCCAATTCCGGCACAGAGCGCGCATCCATGATGGTACGAGGCAAAAGTGGCGGGGCTCGTCCACCATGGAGTTGGCGAGAACAGAACACTGACACAAACATGGATACGATCTTGTGTTGAACCCACACGTAAAGATTTTGAGCGAGATGATGCAAGAGGACCACGGAAAACAACACCAGTAACAAGAGATAGGGGAAACTGCGAAAGGGGCCCATTATGCATTTACCTGTCAATCTGCCTCAAAGTGTTGTGCCTCAAAGTGTCATGCTCATGGTATCTAAACATTGCTTCGTGATTGACATAACAATGATGACTTCAACTTAGTTTCATCGGGGATTCTATGCAACTTAGAGCAATATGTTGTTCATTAACGCCTTTGTTTTAAAGGTCTTGAAAAAGTTCTATTGCTGAAAATATTAGTTCTTGCTTTTAGCATTTAGTGGGAAACTCCATTTTATTTATTTATTTATTTATTTATTTTTTATGATGGACTCTGATTGAAGTATCTTGTGCTGCATCATGAGATGGGAAAGGAGCCTGGTGGAGGTTGGAAGAGGAAGTTTGTATCCTTATTGGGGAAAAATAGAGTAGTCTGGTGTAAGATTGATGGAATTAATCAGAGTGTTCGAGACATGTTTTACCTTTTTGCTGAGAATGATTTTTGAGGTTAAGCATGTCTCTCAAGTTGTCATGTCAGTTGTCAAACTGTTGGTTTAACTTCCGGTTTGTAACTTTATTGTGGAAGAGTCCAAGTAAATTATTTCATGTTCTAATTTCCTTTGTTAGTAGGAAATTTAGCTCTGTGATATGGTCCAATTTGTAGAGAAAGAGAGGCCTCGTGTACTTGCATGGAAAGCATTTCAATGTCAAATTGCTCCACGAGCAGTCCATTCTATCAATTTATCGTATGTGGAAAATACAATGCTGCTCAATCTCACTAGATACCAACAAAAACAAAATCATGAGCTCCTATTCTCGCTGTTATTGTCGAACGAGATGTTCTTATAATTCTTCCCTACCCGCGTTTCGAGGGCGCGCTAGTGGTGGGCAACCCGCAGAAAATCTAGGCCCGGGTCAGCCCAGACCAATTCCCGATTCCGGCACAAGGCACGCGCATCCATGACGGTGCGAGGCAAGAGCGGCAGGGCTGCCCTTACACCATGTAGTCGGCAAGAACGGAACACGAGGACCAAAATAGATACAATCTTATGCTGGACCCACACGCAAAGGTTTCGAGCGAGACGGGGAAGGAGGACCAAGGAAAGTAACACGAATGACAAGAGAAAGGGGAATGATTGAAAGTGGTCCGGGACCAACAACGATGCAAGGGAGGCCACCGAGAGCGTGGCGGCGAGCATCATGAGGATGCGGAACGCCGGGGCACAGCAAGCAGGACCCAACGACAGATGAGCTGCGAGCGCCAGTGCGAAATAGAACAGAAGGCAGTAGACAGCAAGGGAGGTGGTGAAGGGGTGGGTCTCGAATGGAGACTCAGGTTTCCCTTGATATTTCACCTCGACAAAGATCACCAGCACGGGAACAAGGAAGGCGAGGATGGCGTCGAAGGAAGTGAAGGCAGGGGAAACTCGGACGTTTGTGTCGGGACGACGGCCGGTCGGCATTGGGGTAGGCTTCTAAAGGATCCGTAGTCCTGTGTATCGGATGATGATCGAAATGATCAGAGAGATTGGCAGAGTGGGGAGCAGATCTTGGTATTTATAATTGAAGTGGTAATGTGGACCGAAATAAAGAAAAAAAGGTGAAGTGGTATTGTTAGTGGACCTTGTGGTGAAAAAAGTAGAAAGATGGAGAGAATCTTGGTTTTTATAATTTTTATATGGTCGAAATTTTTGCTTCAGGCCAGTGACAACCTACCCTGTATTTGCCCTGTTTTCTCCCCTTTTTTCCTTTTTTTCAATTCTACTTCCTGTTCCCCCTCCATATTTTTTTCTTTTAGAAAAACAAAAAATTTGGCAGTAATTATTATCAGCATATGTCAATGAACTCTTTCTGATGCTTTCAGAATTTCTTCTCCCCAAATTCGGTGAGCACTAAATAATGGACCTCAAAATGGGACTTTTATTGAATAATTATTTGAATAATCACTGTTCTTGTCCCTTCTCGCAGTGGGCTGTTTCCCCGCTTAATTTACCAAATTCTCCCCCCTTCGAAAAAGCAAACTGAATATTAAATAAAACCCCTCATCCCCACTTCTGTTTCTAAAATTCTGGATTTTGAGTTAAGTGAATCTTACTTGACCCGTTTCTTATTCCTCTTTCAGCCAATCTTTGTTCTTGCATCTTTAAGGCATTATCCTTTGGCACGGAGACCAGGAGGCTCCAAATTTAAGAAATAGTTTCATAAGCCTATGCTGCATTTTAGTCAATCTCTTATCATAAAATAAAGTTGCTAACCCACATTCTTAAATTGATATTTTTTATTGGATAAGAAAATTTTAGGGTAGAATTATAAGTGAACCAAAAGTTGAAGGACTTTTATGAAGCAAGAAAAGTTTGGGATAGAATTGGAGGCAAACTTAAAGGTCTTTCAAGGTATTAAATCGGTTTAGAGAAAAGGCGTGGCTTCATGTGCCACCCGACCAACCGGGGACTGGAGAGGGATTAAGCTGACGTGGAGCGTGGTCACGTCCCCAATTGTGGAATGACTCGGTCCTCAATTCTCAAACCGATCATCTTCTCCACCTCCTGTGGCTAATTCGCTTGGCTTGGAAGTCAGATTGTTTGTGCGTGTCTTGGGCTTAGCTTCACCATGGAGGCTTTTTGCAGGGGTTCATAAATAAGCCATGGGGGTGGCTGACTGGTGCGAGAGGGTTTTTGCTTCAGGCCAGGGACAACCTACCCTGTATTTCCTCTGTTTTCTGCCCCTTTTTTCCTTTTTTTCAATTCTGCTTTCTGTTCCCCCTCCATATTTTTTCTTTTAGAAAAAAAAAAAAAAACTTTGGCAGTAACTAATATCAGCATATGTCAACAAGCTCTTTCTGACACTTTCAGAATTTCTTCTCCCCAAATTGGGTGAGCACTAAATAATGGGCCTCAAAATGGGACCACATTGAAGTAGTCTTCGACGTTAGTGGACCTTGTGGTGAAAAAACTAGAAAGATGGAGAGAATTTTGGTTTTTATAATTTTTATATGGTCGAAATTGGTTTTATAATTGAAGTAGTCTTCGACGTTTAGTTTTTTAGGCGTCAAGAAGTTGCGACCAAGCTCCATCCCCATCGGGGGCCGGCATTGGAGTTCTGTGCAGTATTTTCTCCCCGACGATGGCAGCGGTCCATCGCCCTGGCGATTGATGACGTGGCCAATCACACCACATCAAAATTTATCTCTATTCATGAGTGACACGTGCGGCCACGGATGGGTCCCGCCGGGACTGGTGTGAAAATTTTCTAAAATTTCAAGTTTTGGGCCTCCCTCCCACCGAGGAAGAAGACTCCTCTCCCTTCTCCTTTTCAAAATTGGCTCTCTCTCTCTCTCTCTCTCTCTCTCTCTCTCTCGCCTTCGCTCCCCTTCCACTGCATTCCCCGGCGTATCGCTGCTGCCTCCGCCTCCAGGAGCCCCGTCAGCGGCTGGAATATGGCAGCACCAAGTTTCACGCCGAAACTTGCACCGATGATATTCTAAATTGCACACCAAATGTTTGCATAATTACCTCTTTTCCTGTGTAGATCTTGACATGGTTCTGTCACGGGGGTTTGATGGGTAAAGCTTCCAGTGTTGAGGTAATTGGGAAAACCATGAATGGACATCTTAGTTTTTAGGTTAATATTCTGAAAAATCTCAAATTAGCAAATTTGTGATAAATTTATCTCAAATTAATTTTTTAATCATGGAAAATCTCAAATTGCTATAATTATGATAAATTCACCTCAAATGACGACAAAAATCCAAACTGGTACACAGGGAGGCGAAGGGGGGAAAAAGGGGAGAAATGTGCGGCATATTCGCCTGCTTGAACTACGATGTGAAGAGGGAGAGGAGCTACATCCTCCAGGTCCTCTTCACGGCCTCCGTCGCCTCAGTACCGCGGCTACAACTCTGCCGGCGTCTCCATCGACGCCTCCTCCGTCTCCCTCCCACCTCTCGTCTTCTTGGCCTTGCGTCTTCCCATGTTTTGAGTTTTGGTCGAAGACTTCCCATTTGCGAGCGACTTACTTTTGCGCCTTTGCCTTGGCACTTACGTGGAGAAAATATTGGCCGAGCGATGCCGTGCAAGGTCAGTCTCATGCAATATTTCCTTATATTTTCCTAACTCGCCTTGTTGAGGACGGGGCCATTTAGAAATATACCATTTAGAAAGTCATTTTACAGGAAAATGACTTTATTTTTTGGTATTTGATGGAAACCTTAAAAAAAAAAAAATTGAGAAGTATTTCCCGAAATATGTTTTCCACAAAATGGATTATGTCATGAGAATGTAAAGCATCTTTCTGAGATAGAGTATACATTCTATGGATCACTTGTACTTCATTAAATGGCAATCTCTACAAAATTTTTGTTTATGATCAATTAGGGAAAACTGTCATAACCCACCTTTTTGCACGTTCGCAGGCTTATTATGCATTTACGTGTCAATCTCCCTCAAAGTGTCATACTCATGGTACCTGAACATGGTGTCATGATTGACATAACAAACAATAGCAACTACAACTTAATTTCATTTGGGATGCTATGCAACTTAGAGCAATATATTGTTTCATTAATACCTTCATCTAGAAGGTCATGAAAAGTTATATTGCTGAAAATGTTAGTCATCATATTTAGCATTTAGTAGGGAACTCCAATTTTTCTATGGTGGACTTTGATTGAAGTATCTTTTGCTGCATAATGAGATGTAAAAGGAGGCTGGTGGAGGTTGGAAGAGGAAAATTGTATCCTTATTTAGGAAAAGAGAGCAGGCGGCAAAACAAAAAATATGTGTTATTAAAGGTGCAAGATTGATGGAATCGATCGAGTATCTAAGACATGATTTGCTTTTTTCGTTGAGACTGGTTTTTGCCGTTAAAGATGTCTCTCGAGTGGTGACTATTGCGTCAGTCATCAAATCGCTAGTTAACTCCCGGCTCATGCCATTCTTGGGAAAAAGTTCGAGGCAACATGTACCGTGTTTTGGTTTCCTTTTTAAGGGTGATATTTAGTCCACGATATGGTCCAATTTGCAGGTACGCAGAGTATTCAATTGGAAAGAATTTCAATGTCAACTTTCTCCAAAGCTGTCTATTCTAACAACTAATTGTATTTCGAAAATACAATGCGACTCTAAAAAAGCAAAACCATAAGCTCTTGCCGTTGCTGTTATAGGTTGTCAAGCGCAACATTGTCATGTTTCTTCACTAGTCGTGTTATCTTTTCTGGGGTTGTGCTAGTCGTGGGCACCCCCCAAGCACATCTGTGGCCGTGTCAACACGCACCAAATCCCAATTCCGGCGCAGAGCGCACGTCCATGTTGGTACGAGGCAAAGGCGGCGGGGCTGCCCTTACACCATGTAGTCGGCAAGAATGGAACATGGGGACAAAAATAGATACAATCTTGTGTTGAACCCACATATGAAGGTTTTGAGCGAGACGAAGCAAGAGGACCACGGAAAGCAACACAAATAACAAGAGAATGGGGAAACAGTGAAAGGGGCCCGGGAGCAACAGCGACGCAAGGGAAGCCACCGAGAGCGACGCTGCGAGCATCATGAGGATGGGGAACGCTCGGGCACAAAAATCGGGAGCCAACGACAGGTGAGCAACGAGGGCCAATGAGCAATAGAACAGAAGACCGAAGACGGCAAGAGAGGTGGCAAAAGTGTGGGTGTCGAACGGGGATGCGGGTTTCCCTTGGAATTTCACCTGGACGAGGTTGACCAGCACGGAAACAAGAAATGCGAGAATGGCATGGAGGGTGGTGAAGGCAGGGAAACCTCGGAGGTTTGTTGGGGGAAGACGGCCGATCGGCATCGGGGTTGGCTTCTGGAGGATCTCCTAGTTTATGTAGAGGTTGATTATCGAAATTATCAGAGAAAATGATGGCTAGAGTAGAAGCAGATCTTGCCGTTTTATAGTTCAAGAAAGGGTCGGTTCGTCCATTGTGGCATTTGTCGGTTTGGGAAGAAGCTTCCCAGTGGTTTACATGAGACTGATCGTAGACTTCCCTTGCTGACTTCGGACTTTTGCGAGCCACTCAGCGTGCAACTTCCCATTTGCGAACGATTTGACGCGCGACTTCCCCTTTGCGAGTGACTTTGTCCTAAAGACCGACTTTGTGACTCTCATCGCGAGCTCCTTTTAGTTTGCGGATCCTTGTTTATCGCGAGGATGATGACGCGGCCAAACCTTTTCTACGCATTGCGTGTGTTTTGGGACTTTTAGAATTTTTTTTTTTTTTTTTGGGGGGTTTAATTTGCGGTTCCTTGTTTATCGCGAGGATGATGACGTGGGCAAGCTCTTCTATGCATTGCGTGTGTTTTGGGTGTTCAACATTATTCTATTATCAGGAATTTACCATTTGAAAATCCATGCATTGAACCTGTTAAATAAATCCAAAACAAAAAGCAAATGGGGTGATTTATCGCGAGGATGATGACGCGGGCAAGCTTTTCCATGCATTGCGTGTGTTTTGGGTGTTCAACATTATTCTATTATCAGGCATTTACCATTTGAAAATCCACGCGTTGAACCTATTAAATAAATCGAAAACAAAAGGCAAATGGGGGTGGCCATGGACTTTCATGATAGCTTTGTCCTTTTTAGATATTTAATCACTTGGGAAATTCCTACTAGCAAAAGGAGGTTTTCTGTCACATCCTAAAACTAAAAGGAATGAAGATGACACGGCCGTCTTTCCATGAAATATATATATACACATATACATATCAGATAAACTAATAAATTGGTTGTAACATTAGAATTTCTATAATCCATTAAAAAGAAATATACATTTAAAACTCAACCAGTCCAACCATTAGCAAGGATTATGTACACTATTTTCTTGAACCATATCCAAAATAGAACTCCCAAAAGTTTTCTATAAATGCTCTCGTCCTACTAGTTGCTAACCTTGGGACCTGGAAACATGGAAGATGAATGGAATGAGCAATCCATAGCTCAGTGAGTAGTACATACCATAAAAGCATATCAAACTTCTACATTACACATTTAAAACTCAAGACATAACTCATTATTGCCAAACAAAAATATGATAACTTGCACAAACAAAATGCGTTATATGTTAGTTACCTCAACCTAGCTATATCAAATAGCAAAATTTTTCATTTATTCATAATAACAAAACCGGCATCACCAATTTTGTTCAATAATTGGACTCAATCCTATCTCATATCAACGGTTTATCCCATGTTCATTATCCAAACTTAAGGCCCTAGAGATGACTCCTACAAAATTATGTTATTGTGTAGCACTTAGCCCTTGATCACATATAGTAATAGTACAAGGCCCTAGATGTGGCTCCCACAAAATTACGTTATCGTGTAGCACTTAGTCCTTTATTATGCATGTTAGTAGTTCAAGGCCCTAGAAGTGACTCTCATGTTACTCAAGTCGTCATGTAGCACTTTGCACTATGCGTGTGTTTTGGGAGGGCAAACCTTTTCTACGCATTGCGTGTGTTTTGGGACTTTTAGTTTGCGGTTCCTTGTTTATCGCGAGGATGATGACGCGGGCAAGCTTTTCTATGCATTGCGTGTGTTTTGGGTGTTCAACATTATTCTATTATCAGGATTTACCATTTGAAAATCCATGCATTGAACCTGTTAAATAAATCGAAAACAAAAAGCAAATGGGGTGATTTATCGCGAGGTTGATGACGCGGGCAAGCTTTTCCATGCATTGCGTGTGTTTTGGGTGTTCAACATTATTCTATTATCAGGCATTTACCATTTGAAAATCCATGCATTGAACCTATCAAATAAATCGAAAACAAAAGGCAAATTGGGTGGCTATGGACTTTCCTGATAGCTTTGTCCTTTTTAGATATTTAATCACCCGGGGAATTCCTACTAGCAAAAGGGGGTTTTCTGTCACACCCCGAAGCTACAAGGAATGGGGAGCGAGGAGAGACCATTGTAGTTGCTCGACTAGGTGAGCGAGGAGAGACTGAGATTGTAGCTCGAGCAATAAGTGGCAGGAAAAATCGAAGGCGAGGGCGGAGGAGGAGGAGGAGGAAGAAGATGGGTCGAAGGTGACGCTGGTGCGCTGCGTTGCTGGTGTTGTTGTTGGTGCGCTGTCGGTGCTTTGCTACCGGGTACCGTGATGGTGCCGTTGTTGGTGTGGGTCTTCGAGGAAGAAGAAGACGAAGACGAGCCTTCCCTCTCTCTCAATTTTTGGATCAGGGTTTCTAAGTTAGGGGAAAGATGCCAAATGGCGTCGTTTTGGTGTTTGGACGCTGACCCAACTCTTCGACAAGCCATGTCGGCTTCAAAAATTAATAAATAAAAAATGTCACTTTAGATTTCCGGCCAATTTCATTGGCATTGGCACTTAAATGATCGTTTTCAAAATTTTTGGCACTTAAGTGATCCGACGGAAACTTTTGACACCAAAGTAGGTGTCGTACACAACTTTTGACACTAATAGTGTACTTATCCCTATTAATTATAGAGCATGAACTGACAAACAACTTTAGGATGGTGGATACTCGTGATCTATAGGTCCTAGGAAATGTGAGAGAGAGAGTAAGCGATTGATTGAGAGTGTAGGTTCTTGTGAGAGATGGGTAGAGAGCTGAAATTTTGCAGGCATTGGTGGCGAATCAATGAGTGGAAGAGAGAAACCGAGCAAGTGACCGATGTTTTTATTAGAAAAAACCAAAAAAAGAAGCTCCATTGAAACTCCAATGCATGTGGACGAAGACGATGAGGCTTAGAAGATTGATCTAATAAGACTTCACGGGAAAAGTACACTAGAAGTGCCTTAACTTATGTAAGGCGTTCATTTTAGTACCACAACTTTTCTTTGGCTCACTTAAGTGCCACTTAAAAAAAAATAAAAAATGATCACTTAGTGCTAACTTCGATGTGAGTCATCGAAAATTTGACATGGCAATTAATTTCTAAATCTTATGTGACTTCCCAATGTACCTAAAGTCAACACTTAATCTATGACGTCCTAGCAGCGTCACATATTAAGCGCAAATAGAAACTATATGGATTATCGTTAGGACAAGGCCTATTTAAGTCAATTATTGCACTGTAGTATCCCAACCTAATTGGTTAGCATGTATAACATGAATATTTTATGATCTGAAACTTTTCTAACATGCGATGATCCTGTAACAGTCCTATCACCTAGCATTAGACAATCCAATTAAGAACATATATAAAGATTATAAATGGCTCTGTTACCTTTTTTGCATAATTCATCCGGGCTTACATACGTTGACCTGGATTACTTACAAGTGTTATACCTATGCACAACATATATTTACAAGTTCACGAACAAAAGTGTAAGTAAACAGCCAGGGAAAATGGTGAAAAAGGTTCCTAACTTCTCTATCGCCTATACTAGCCCGCGTCCATAAAAAAACAAAAGACGTCTTCTTTGACTACATCATGAATTGGCGCCTAAGCACCTCCTGCCTCGGTTCCAGGTCCTCCAGTGTTGAACCAAGGAGGGCCAAATAGCTTCCCTTCATGGTTCAGGATTTGCATAGGATTATATTTGGTGAGCAGCAAATATAGTAGAAAAGAATTCTATTAGCAGAAGAAGCTCAAAAAAGAGCCACTCTTAATGCTAAAACTAAACACCTCTTGTATTGTGCATTATCATATTTTGAGTTTGCAAAGTAAAATGAATCTTATCCACCCTAAATAGAATTTGATTATCACAAGTTTCCAAGGTCTTTGTAGGTTCTTTTTTGCATACATTTTGCATTTTAAAGGTAGGCTATATTTGTACTTGATTAGGCTTTTATTTTGGACAAGCTTGATGGACAAGAGCCAAGAGAAGTGATGGTGCATTAATTGGAGACAAGACTTCACTCTCTCTCCTCCATTTCCTCTCCAAAACTGCCATGGAATGATTAAATTGGGTGGATAGAAACACAAACAGCCTAGAATAATCGTGATCTTCTCCGATTAAATAGGTTTGTATGCACATAAATCCCATCTAGCATTGACTATCTTTTAACAATATATCATGCAACCAATAGTGACCCCTTGGACATTCGGTGTGTAACTTTATCCATCATAACATAAAGCATTGCTCAAGCTGGGTTGGGAGGGTGACGGGCTCAGCCCTCTTATAAAACCATAGTCGGAGATTGAATTATGTCCAACTAATGATGGCAAACTTGTCCCATTGGTCACATCATCATCTGACTTGGCACTCCAATTCAGACATGTGTGTCACACCTTAAAATTTTGCTAACGTTGTAACATCCCGGGCCCTATTATGTAATATTGTCTGCTTTGGGTCACTTGCCTTGGTGCGGACGAACTGCTATCCCAGCCACGGTCTTTTCCCTCACGGCTTTAAAATGCGTTACACATATTAGAATGACCCAAGTTTTATAAGTTAGTCTAGACCTCCCTCCCTAGGCGATGTGGGACAAAAGAAGAGAGGGACCCCTTCCTTGCGCACGTCTGAGGACTGTCACTCGGGCCACCACAAACGTGACCGTTGATATGACAATGACATCACTGCCACGTTAATATTTTCATCCTATCAGGAACTTGTCCCGTTTAGTGAAAATGGTGACTAGGTTGCCTTCTCAAATTTTTATAAAATTTTCCTTTCAAATTTAACCATCCTTCCTTCTAAAGTGACCATTTTTCCTACATCCAAAACACCTCTGGTGATCTAGACGGGGAGGGAGGGAGGGAGGGAGGGAGGGAGGGAGGGAGGGAGGGAGAGAGAGAGAGAGAGAGAGAGAGAGAGAGCGAGAAGGATAGTTTTAAAGGTAGCTAGCAAGAAAGATTAGCCAAAAGATTCATTCAACGTATCTTTTTTTCACAATCACTTTGATCCTCGTGGATTTGCGAAGAAGCCCTTCATATAGTAATAGGGAAACCATAGAATCACATAGCACATAACCAAAATAGAATGTTTAACCATAGAACTGCATGTCACCAAAGTTCAATTGAGTTCTAAATTTTTCAAAAAGTATAATTAAGTTCTAAAACTTATTATGAAAGTGCAATCGAGTCATTACATTTTATTATAAAAGTGTAATAGAGTCCTAAAACTTTCAAAAAATGTTATCAATAGAAGGACTTGATTTAACTAATTTGACAAGTCTTAAAACTTGATTCTACTAAAAATATTTGCACTTACACTGATTTGAGTCGCCACCTAAGATAGTCATACATACGAGAAGATATGCGTTCGTTTGGGGAGGGGGGATGATGGGAATTGGAAAAAGAAAACTGAGAGGTGGGGACATAGAAAATGGAACGAACTTTAAAATCATGACTCGCTACAAATTACTCCTTTGAGAAACATAGAAACTAGAGTTGATTTTGATGGTGTAATTTTATTCAAGATAAATCAATTGAGATTAATTCGTTGACTATTCAACCACCAGTTGATTTTGATTATGTTGAAATAGCTTATATGTCAAAAAGAGGGAAATTTCAACTCATATATCTAGTGTCGCGACCTCTCTTTTTCCGTCTAGGAGAAAGAAAGAAGGTTTAGGGGTATTTGCCTAAAGAGGTAGACCAATGGCCTTGGATTAAGTGCGAGCTCTCCTAAGCCCATATCTCGCGTGACGTTAGATTTTGTATTTCAATTCTTAACAACCTAAATATTTCTAGGAGTTGCCACTAGCCTATTGGGATCGACTTGAAATCAATCGAGACACGGAAGTGTTGTCTCAATTCCTACACAACCAGAGATTTCTAGGAACGGGGACTTGTTTACGCCAATGTTTTTATTAGCGCATTTGTGGTACCACTAACTTGAAATGTTGTTTATCTAAATGGCCACACAATCTTAATTACCAATGATAATCTTTATTAAACCACTAAGTGTCCATGCAAATGTTTTTGTAGGTATTTTTTTTTTAATTTTAGAATAATCCTAACATAATTTAGAAAAGAAAATCACACTCAAATTATTGAAAAGTGGTGTGGTAAATAACATCCAAGAAAATGAAATGACTTGAAAGTAATGCGGAAAAGAAAGACCCGCTACAAGTCGGGCAAATAATATTACAAGGCCTTGTTATCACGCTTTGGGATAGGACCCCGGTGAGCAAAATGGAAATTTAAATATACATGAAATTACTCTAATTAATTTTAATCTACGGAAAATAGATTATTTACAAAAGAAAATGATTATAGAATAGCAAAATAGCATCAAGTTAGGACAACGGCTTTATAAAATTAGGAAAATCTCAAAAATGTCATTTATGCCCTAATTTGATATTATCTAACATTTTTTTAAAAATATTTTTCAAAATTTCAGATTTTTTAATTATTATTTAAAAAAAAACATTAATAATAATTCTTTAAACTGATCTTTGCTAACATGGAATAACACAGCACATGAATATCACAATAACCGAGCTCAAATCGACTGTTTCAAGATTGAAACTTGGTTTGCGCATTTTGTTGAACACTTGGCGTGCATCAAATCACCTAGAACCAACTTCCTCGGGCCATGTTTGTGACATTCAATCTCAACCCATAGTAATCTCATGTGGAACTAAAATATCAATATTATACTACCACATGCAAAGAGCAAGATTAGACATAAATCATAGCTTAAAACACAAAAGAACTAAGTTGAAATCAATCTCAAATATGCGGGTTTGAGTCGATTTTGCAAATCTGGGTTTGAACCCAAGTCAAACAAACAGGTTGCATGCTCATATTTAAGCCCTGACACTCATCACATACGAGATTTAAGGGAAACATTACTTGATCTAAGTGAAAGTAGATAACATGAGCTTTCAAATGCTACAAACATCATAGAGAATGACTAACCAAACACATCAAAACAACCTCTCCAAGAAGCCCACATGCAAAGTCCACATTGACCAGCTATGAACTAATGTGGATAGGCTTGGTTTTTTACGATTTCATAGTTCACACAGGGATTTAAAGACCAAACCAAGCATACCTATGCATCATTTGTACTTTCATATAACATTAATCAAAGTCACAAAGACAAGTAATGCACGAAAATGGGGTATAGCAAATCAAACATGCAAGACTCTAGAAGAGATCTCAACACTAAGAAAAATTCTAGCCTTGAAAATCAATTTCTTAGATTGGTTTTCCTCCTGATTTTTCGTGGTAGAAACATGTTCAAAATTAACCAAAAATACATTTAGGATTCTTACCTTGCTTCCTAGTTTCTTTTGCAAGTAGCTCTTGGCCGAGGAAACTGAGAAATCATCCTCGATGGCCCATGGAAGTTGGTTTCTTCAACTGGGAATGAGATCTACAGAAAAAAGAATTGACAACGAAGATTTTCGTTGACCTCTAAAATTAGAATTCAAGACCTCTTTTGTTGGAAAACTTATTACCAAATCAAATTATATGTATTCTAGTTTGGGGTACAGTTAAGATTTTCCTCATTTGTTTCTCAATTTTCTCAAAAGCACTCACTTCTCTTCACCCATGACCAACTAAGCTTAACACTCGAGAAAAATTCAGTCTTTCTTAGCCTATCGAAAGGGTATTTTTCCAGGGGCTTTAAGAGGCCTTTTTGATCTCCGTTTGGGACGTGCAACCTATAATTGGAAAGATCTTTGAATGAAGTTTCACTCTCTAGTTGAAGGTTTTGGCTAATTTTTGTTGTAAGTTTGTGAAAGTTTTACTTTTCCCTATCAAGGTCGGTCTGGAATTTCTAGGTTTTGCTTTTCTAGAGTTGCTTTTGAGGGACCTTTTGGGGGACGATCGTGAACTCTCTCCTCTCCTACATTTCATCTCCTGAAAGACCTTGCTTCATAAATCTTATCCCTGAATCAAGGGATTTTTGGTCTGTCTTTTGTCCACCTACCAAGCCTACCAACAGGGTTACTTCAACAACTTTTTGACTTAGCCAAAATTTTCATTTTCTACAACTGTTGAGTGTTTGGACTTTGTTGCAATTTTCCTGTGCTTTCAGCAGCTTATCCCTAACCAATTTTTGTCCACTTGTACTACCAATAATGGTCTTCCATCACATGCAAAGATCAAGCTAGTTGGACGGCTAAGTGGGATATGGTGGGGCCACCAATATGCCTACTTAGCAGCTCCAAATTAAGACTTAGTGTGGCATCCAAAATCTTAGAAAACCCTCGGATAGTTGACAGTCACCGAAACATGGCTTTGCTTTTATTTTATAGGCATTGATTTGTATTCGTTCATTTGGAATAGTATTTCAATTTTATCATTTGAACGAAAAGGATGGGATTTGATCTTGCATAAGAATTATATGTGCTAGAAATTAAAGAATTAGAACTTGAGGATATTGAGCGGGCCGCAAGAATTTGGAGTGTATATATATGTGTGCGTGCGCGTGTGCGTGCGCATGCACGTATCTTGTATATATAAGACAATTTAAGTTTTGTTATTTAAGTAAATTTGATAAAAATAAAATGCTAAGTTATATAAAAGGGATTAGGGCCTTATTTTTTTGGTAAAGGATTAGGGCCTTACTTTAAGGACTCTTGGGCCCAAGATTTCGGGCCCAAGCAGGCCCAAGAAACACCCCAAGGGTGTCGCATGAACCAAAAGGGGAGGGGGGAGAGCATGCCTTTCACCACCAACACTTGTCCTACCTCTTTGACCACTTTTCCTTTGTTCAATTTCCTACATGCAAAATGGAGATAATTAATTAATAAAAGAACAAAACAAAGGGGGAGGGGGCCTTCGCACGGAGAGGAGAAGAGACTGAGAGAGAGTTTGAGAGTGAAACTGACCACAGAGAGAGAGGGAGTCGTGCAGGCAGCAGGAGGAAGGAATGGCCACCTCTCGCCATGTCCGATCTGCCGCCGTTGATGCCACAGGTTCCCATCGCCGACTGGCCAAGCCGTGACCCCCGAACCTCCATTTTCGGACAGCTTTTGAGTGAAAGAGTTTAAGGCAAGCAAATGTTCTTCCATCTATGTTGTTGCATGCTGTCATGCCTAGAAAAGAAGTGAAATATGTGAGGAAGATGAAGTACTAGAGCTGCATGTGGAGATTTTGATGTATAGGAGGGTGTTAGATCAAGAAGACTAGGTGAGGATGAAGTGTGAGGGGTGGGTTTCGAATTAGCAAATGAAACCAAACGAATTTGAGATCTGACCATGAGGAATTTCAGTGATAATCATGCTTTGGTGTGGTGCAATGTGTGTATATACATTGAATATAATGGTTGGAGGTCGAAATCTAAGGCATAGGAGGAGTTCTTGTGAAATTTGTGGACTGTTTTGTGAAGAACAGTGCGACCCCTGACAACTTTTTAATTTTTATGTAATTATCTAGCCGTAATCCGACTTCGACTTCTTAACAAAAGTTTTAGGGAACATTCTCATGAACAACATATCAAATATTCAGAGAAAAAGGACAAGTTATGACCATCAAAAATATATTTCTATGAAAACACCAAATCTGAAAATTTTACAGAATGATAGTTAGGAAAAATCAAGATATTTTTCCTCGGTACACAAGGAATCTGACTTGGTGTTATCCTTGATATTTGTTCCTCTAGGTCTCATTGATAACGTGTCAAAATTTCATAATTTTCTGAGCCCGTTTAGTAATTAATTCGGAATTGTTACCAGAGCTGAGCAATTGTAGAAGTTAAACTGTTGCTTCGAATTTCTACAAAATTGTTCTATAAGGAGTGTAATTCGAATTGCTGTGTGACTTGATGATGCTGATGGTGGAATCTTGTGATTGATAAAAGGTCCATGAGATATCTTGTTTGATATATGATGATGCATTTGTGAATTAAAATGCGATTTGTTTGATAAAAGGTTCATGAGATATCTTGTTTGATATATGATGATGCATTTGTGAATTAAAATGCGATTTGTTACCCATTGAACCCTCGGGTTAATGATGCCTCGGGAGTCGGGAGGTCCAAAGGATCGAAAGAGTCGATGCCTTGTGGATGCCCAGTGGCCCTAAGAGGCTAAATGCTGGAGTTTTTCCCCGGGAGCTTCGGGATGCCCGGTTGTATGCTTGTCGGTACGTAAATCCGGATGGCCAGGGTAACCATTTTCATGGGAGGCCCTCGAGGTTCCTCGTGATGCCAGGTGGGGTACGAAATGCCTGGAGGCATTATTCGCTCCAGATGCCCAATGGCCCTAAGTGGCTAAATGCCAGAGGCTTTCGTGATGACTGGAGGGATGCGAATGCCAAAGGGATGCAAACATGGGTCCTCCAGGGATGAAACCCTTTTGAATGATAAAACGAATGATTCGACTATAAATGTGTGGGGTCTGGATATAAGACTGAGTGCATGGCATGGAACGGAATATGATATTTCAGTTTGGCCCTATGATTGAAATTTGTCTATCTTAGATATGTTGTCATCATATTGAAGGGTTTCATGATTGTGATTTGATTATGTGGCATATGATTCTTATGGAATTGCAATTTCTTTAATATTGAAGAATTCCATGATATTGATATCCATTTATCCCTTGACTTCCTGCCTTGTCTATCTTGTATGAAATTAGAGGCTGATTGTTATGCTCGATATAGCTTGTTGAATCTTTTGCTGTTGAGTGGCTATACTCACCCCGTTTGGGGACTAACATTTTAGATTGAGATGCCTTTGCTACCCATCTCTTGTGGCACCTTTTATGGCGTACCGGTCGATGTGGAGTGCTCATGTATAGAGCACATCTGTGTTAGTGTGCGGGGGCTGGTGTTCGTACGCATCCGAGTCCTAGTCATGTACGATGTGGGCCTACCTGGAGGCCCTGTGGTGCAGGAGTTCCTATCAGTACACATTCGCCGTGATGGGGTTATGTTGGGGATGTTGCCGCCGCCACCAGCCGATGGACCCGATTGGGTGTGATCGACCTCGGGTGATGGGTAGCTGATGGAGCTTCTTTTTGGACTGCCAGCACTATCTGATGGACTGAAGTTTATGGTTGATGTGGAGTTGGTCACTTTTGGGTTATAGCCGAGTTTTAGAAAAGCCTTGGCCTTTTGTTGTACCAACTCATGTTGTTCATCAAGTTATATAAATAAAAATGCTTGGCTTATCTTGTGAAATTGTCTAGTAAGTGTGCATCATTTCAAATATTTGAGTTAGGGAGATGTGAAATCACTTCGCTATACCTCTTAGATTGCGCCGAGACCGTTAAAAGTAAATAACAAACTCTTAGGACTTATAGACCTTCAAGTCAAGGTATCAGAATGGAAAGCGCATTGTGGCGACCCTATTGGATTGGGGTGCCACATTTAACCGTGGGCTGGGTTTTGGTAACTGGTTTGAGTACTTTAACCCATCAATTCGACTACAGTTTTTGATCAATTAGTAAGATCATGTACACTAGTTTAAAATCTTAACCATCTTTCGCAATTGTCTCCACCTAATTTCGCAAGAGAGTTCCTAAAAGTTGGCCATTTTCTTACCAAAAAATGCTCGATTAAATGTAATTTGGTCTTTCTTGCCCAATTTGATTAATTAGACCTGACCCAAGTTCAATTTCAACTCAATTGGGGACTAAGATAATGATTTAAGGGCTCGGGTGAAATTTTTCAAAATTTGCGAATTGGTTCCTCAACTTTTGAAAATTGCATTTTAGCCCCAATTTGCCATTTTAATTCCAATATGACCTCCTAGACTTGACTAATCCCATTTAGATCATTGGCCCAACTTTTTTTAAATATATTTTTATATGTTTAATTTTTTTTTTTTAAGGAAAAACATCTTCCAGTTAAAAAAACTATACTAAACACCTAGATAATCTATTTGCAAGAATTTGACATGAAATATTTTTGTGGAAAAACAAAGTCCCATTTTTCGGAAATGATTTTTGGGCAAAAATTTAGGTGTCAATAGTTGCCTCTCTTTAGAATGAAGCTCAAAGAGATTTCTTTCAAAGATAATGTGACACCTAATTTTTGTTTTGTGCTTTTTTCCACAATAGCAAAATGAAAATGCAAGTGAGCTTAATGTAAAAAATGTGATTTAGGGATGTACCGTGAACAATTTGAAAAAGTGTGATTTAAGGGAGTCCCACAAACCTTGTGGTTTAAGGTAATTCCACTAACCGTGTGTTTTAAGGAAATTCCACTAGCCTTGTGGTTTAAGGCAGTCTCACTAATCATATGGTTTAAGGCAGTCCCACTTACCATGTAGTTTAAGACAATTCCATTAACCGTGTGGTTTAAGGTAGACCCACTAACCTTGTGGTTTAAGGAAGTACCACTAACCGTGTGGTCTAAGGTAGACGCACTAACCTTATGGTTTAAGGAAGTCTCACTAATAGTGTGATTTAAGGCAGTCCCATTAACCGTGTGATTTAAGGCAATCCCACTAATCGTGTGGTTTAAACCCACTAATCTTATGGTTTAAAGTAGACTCACTAACCTTGTGATTTAAGGAAATCCCATTAACCGTGTGGTTTAAGGTAGTCCCACTAACCGTGTAGTTTAAAGCAGTCCCACTAATATTGTGGTTTAAGGCAAACTCACTAACCTTGTGGTTTAAGGTAGTCCCAATAATCGTGTGGTTTAAGGCTGTTCGTAAAATTCTAAATGCAAGTGAACATGTCGAACAAGTAATATAATGATGAGAAAAAGTATCATCCACGGAGATCGAAGATTAATAAACTAATTAAATACTAAAATAAATGAATTATAAAATTTATCTAAAAGATCAAAATATAATTTAGAATAAATTAAAAACAAAATTGGGAGACTAAATGCAGTAAATCAATCAGATAAAATATGTTAGAGCATTCGATTTCATCGTAACCACTAGATATGAATTTCAAATTGTTGTGGATACAAGAACGATATCAAGCATGTGATAACGAAATTTCCTAATCTATTTACTATCATATTTCTAGGTATAGCAAACATACTCAGCTTATTAATCCACTATATCTCTATATGAATTAAAATAAACACAACTGCATTAAAAATTATGAATATTCTCGGCTTATAATGAGTCTTTTGGATTACCTTATAATCGAAAGCTACACAAATAACATGTTATATCTCTATCCACGTTTAATTCATGATTATATATTATAATGAGCAATTGCATATTATCACTTCTCAATTTCAAACATGCATATCAGATCATTCGAGTGGTGGCCAATCACTCAAAAGCATTAAGCACAATAATATATAACTCACATAAATGAAATCAATTGGAAAATATAAAAATAATGAAATCCACATCATCATGGTTAGGCCACATCATAGCCCTAAAAAAAAGAAAATTAGAACATAATAGAATAAGAAATAAAAATATAAATCAAACCCAGTATCTTGAATTAAAGAATAAGAATTATGTTGCCATTTTGGTATTTTCTTCAAAATACTTGAAAAACTCTCAAAAGAATTTTTTTTTAAAAAAAAAATTGATCTAACAAAAACCTAACTCGCCCTCTCTCGGCTCTCAATGTTCTCCCATTTAGAGGATATATCCAAGCTCCAAGCAATTGTGCATAGAATCGGGAGCAAATCAAATGATTCTGATTTGATATCTATCTTCCATTGCTTCTTGATTTGAATTTCTGATTTTTTTGCCATTCTTTTCCGTATATTATGCATATATCATTATTCTGCATAAACAAGGAATATTCAAATAATCAAAAGAAAATTCAAATATTTTCTCATAGATATTGCATTAATTGTTGCATAAAATAAGTAAAATAACTCTATTTTTATAGAGTTATCAAAGTCAGTCCCACTAACCGTATGGTGGTTTAAGGCAGTCCCACTAACCGTGTGATTTAAGGCAGTTCCACTAACCGTGTGAATTGTATGGTTTAAGGATGACCGAAAACCTCTTGAAAATACATAGTTTAAAGCTAACCCATGAATCCTGTGGAATTGCATGGTTTAAGGATAACCAAAAATCTCTTGAAAATGCATGGTTTAAGGCTAACCCATGAACCCTTTGAAATTGCATCTTGAAAATGCATGGTTTGAGGCCAACCCATGAACCCTTTGGAATTGCATGGTTTAAGGATAACCAAGAACCTCTTGAAAATACATGGTTTAAGGCTAACCCATGAACCTTTTGGAATTTCATGGTTTAAGGATGACCAAGAACCTCTTAAAAATACATGGTTTAAGGCTAACCCATGAACCCTTTGGAATTGCAAGGTTTAAGGATGACCAAGAACCTCTTGAAAATGTATGGTTTAAGGCTAAGCCATGAACCCTTTAGAATTGCAAGGTTTAAGGATAACCAAGAATCTCTTGAAAATACGGTTTAAAGCTAACCCATGAACTCTTTGGAATTACAAGGTTTGAGGATAACCAAGAACCTCTTGAAAATGCATGGTTTAAGGCTAACCCATGAATCCTTTGAAATTGCAAGGTTTAAGAATAACCAAGAACCTCTTGAAAATTGTGTGGTTTTTTTTTTGAGAAACATGTCATTTGAGAATATTTTGAAATGAGTACGCACATCAAATATAATTCATTATAACAAGTATTCTAGTAGCAAAATCATACTAGATGAGATCAATTTCAGCACATGTCATTAGAAACAATATCAAAAGTGTATCGGTAATGAGAAGGCAATGATTGCATAAACAAATCAAACTAATTCCGACCACTTGACAAACTCGCAAAACTGTCATCACGCTTGGATGATATCATTAATCATCAAATTCTCTTGGGAGAAAAAATCCTTGTCAACATGACCTTGACTTATGAGAAAGGTTTGTTAAGTATGTTGAGCAAGGACTCCTAGTTAGAAAGGGCTTCTTGCGTATTCTCAAGAAAAGGGCTATTTGATCCCATCTATCCATGTGGGAAATAAACTAATCACTCAATCTCACTCTTCTAGTGTGCAAGGCTTTGAATCATTCGCAATAAGTACACATTGACCAATCTAAAAGGTCTTTTAGAAGGACCATAATGCAAGTTTAGTCATGGTTTTAGCAATGGATAAGCATCATTGGCTATGAAATGAATTAATCACCAATCAATATCTTCGCTAGGTTTACAAGTCAAGAAACCTTAAGATGAGATAAGACAACCTTGCTTTCACTTCTTCGAGCAGCATCTTCTTTAGTAAGTCCTAATTTCCACTCGAATTATCCCAATCTGAAGAGACTTCGGGAATAGGTTGTAATGTTGGTTCGGTGAAAGGCTCAAAAGGCTCAGCACTTTCTCGAAGAGGGATTTGAGAGTTGGTGATTGCAACGACATCATTGCCATATCATCCGATTTTTGAAAGCACTCAAATTTGTCTTGACAATCCCTTGACAAATCATCTCAAGATAAGAGCTTTGCTCTTTCCTCTCATGACTTTTGCATTTGCAGTGATCTCCTTTTGATACAAGCATTTTGTTTTTTTGTCATTTTTGCTTTCATGGAGACATTCTTCTTGATACAATTGTTTTTCTTTCTACTCTTTTTTTTTTTTTTTATGGGCATTAGCCTTGCTTTTACCAAGCTTACTACTTTTTTCATGCCCCCTAATTTTCGTTTGACTTTTACTCTTTTGAACTTTTTAAAGTCTTAGGACTTTCAAAATAATTTTCATATTATCATATAAACACCAATTGCATTGGTAAATCATGTGCCTGCCCCCAATGTGGGGAGATAATCACCACTCAGGTTTTAGAAATGAATAGTTAGGCTCAATATGGTTTAAGCAATGGGTATTTGTGTTTGGGTGGAGAAATGAATGCTCTTCTTCACCTTGGGATGCTTCAAGTTTCCATAAGAATTCATTTGAAGTGAACACAAAATATTTATGCAAGTGAGAGCAAAGAAACCTTTCTCATCTTTCCTCTCCAAATAATGTTAACCCAAACCTCCATAATTGCCCCATCGTGGGGTGGTTCTTGACAGGGGTATTTTGTAGAAAATTCTTCACATTAAAATGCTCAAATCGGCTAACTATTGTCACCTATGGTGTATATGATAGAGGAAATAAATGCCTCTTATCATCTTGATCTATGTACCACTTGTGAATGAATTCATTGACCTTAAACGACACAAGTTTTCTTTTCGCTCGAATCCCCAGTGCTTAAAGGACATGTTTGGAAATGGGTTGCCTTTCTTCATCCTAAGTGTTTCTTGCGTGGCATGAGTAACATTGCATTTCATTTTTGTTGAGATCATCTTGGTGAATTAATCTCCATAGGAAGCTTTGATTCAAAATGAGTGATCCGTCAAGTGGATGGACAATTTAAAGGTAAAGAAGATTTTTGCAAACTTTGCAGAGAACTTGTTTCTTCAATTTCCATTTTTTGTGCTTGTTTCTAGAAAAACACTAATGTTCTTTTTTGCGATGGAAATTCTCCATTTATTTTCCATTTGATTTTGAGAAGAATGGTACTTACCTATGCCTTAGTAGTTAGGTGACCCTACGAAGAACAAAAGAGAATGTGTTAGTACATGAATCTCGGGGATCGTAAAACTGGAGACGATATAACATTACCCTTGGTCAATTTCACCATATGGCAACAAACAACGGAATGAACGTACTATTTTAAGGCTTGAAGAGAATATCAGATCTTTGGTCTCATTAGTCCAAGCATTTTCCTCTTTTTGCAAAAATAAGAGAGGTAAAAGTTTTTTTTTAATTATTTTTTTACATGGCAACCTCGTTGCCATTTTTAGGGATCGAACCCCAGCCGTTCCCAGACCACTTCATTCCCCATACCACTAGGCCGGAGTGTTGGTAGTGTCCATGGGTTATTTAATTGAACCGGCTCTAGAACTCCACATCTTTTAAACCAAGTTAGGTGAATTTGACATGTGTTACCTCCATATGCTTGCTTGATCGATATGTATTATGCTTAAATCAATTTCTCGAGTTGTTCCTCGAATACCGATGCTTCTTGTTAAATAAGGGAATTATATAAAAAAAAAAATGAAGTTAAAGGGCGCATTTTGGAAATGATGCCGAATTACCCTTCTCCTACATTTGACTTTAAATGTCCCGTGTTTCCTTTTCATGTGCCTTTGCTCCTCAGGTGTTAACATTTCCTTGAAGATCTTCCTTTCAAAGATGTTATCAAATTCACTCATTCTAAGTGGACATCAAAGATGAAAGGAGAGGGGTACTCCTTGTTTCTACATGTGAGGGCATTGCTCCTTGGATGTTTTACTCCATTTATTCCATCAAAATGGATGGTTGGGCCTTAGCATGCTATCTTGGTATAAGGTGTTGCTCCAACAGTTAATGTGCACATTTTCCTATAAGAGATGGGGCATGTTACTTATATCCCAAAATTGAATTGGACTAATTTAAGGACAATACTCCCTTTTTGTGCTAATCAGTTGACTTTGTTTCATCTTGCTTCACAGGTGAGAGTTACTCTACTTAGAGTGACTTGCCCCATTTATCAACTGCAAGGAAAAAGAGACGTAATATGTCATTTTCATATTCGACATAATTCATTTTAGGAATGGTATACTCCCTTTTACAGCATATATGATGACCACGTTCCATCCTATTTCCTTGGCTATGGGGACGGATTTGCTCTCATGATTGACAGCAATTCACTTTACAAATGTCTATTCCATTTGAATCTTTCCCTTTTTAGAAGTTGGGTGACTTAGACATTGCGTGCTCCCGATCCATTTTGTGGCCATCTGCCCCAATTAAAGTTTCTTGCACATATGGAAACAATGTATTATTTCTATTCTTAGGTACATTAGGTTTAGGAATGAAGTACACCCTTTTTCAAAGTGGGGCAATTCCGCATCTCATCATATCTTTGTGGAAGAAGGGAAGATATTGTCCTTATGGTCGAATGTATGCCACATTGAGTTAGATAACTTGTCCATATATAGCTTCATTATGTTGGATTGAGGAATCTTCATTTCATTTGAATCCTTCATGCTTTACTTAGTTTCCCACGTACCCCTTTTAGGCTAGGTGATTTTTCGCCATTTTTGCTGCATCAATGCATTTCCCACTTCACAATCTTTTATTTGAAGGTAACATTTGATGACCGATTCTTGTTTGTGTACATCTACATCTTGAAGTGTTGTCTTGCAAACCACCAATAATTATCTCCATATAGGATTGGATGCCAAGACACCATTGGAAGTGTAGGGATTGCAGTTGCTTCTTGTTTGCAACCAATGAAGTAGTTTGATGCCAAAGAATGTCTATAGATTTCTTCTTCCACAAAGAATGTCAAATTAATATGAGGTCGTCCAGGATGTGGAACTTCTGTGGAAGCCACTTTCAAAGCAATAACGATTGCCGTTAGGCTAGTAGATTCGTGACCTTCGAGGATTTGACGATTCTTTTCACACTTAATCACAATGTTTGAATTCATATGCTACAAAAATATTTCCGTAGTTCATGGCTCAACCAAATATGCCCATAAATGAGCATGAATCGATGCGTCTCCTAACTTGCTCTATTAGGAAAAGGCCCGCACTTTTGTCTTTCTAGAGAAAGTAAATGTCATTCTAGAACAAAACCATCATTTTGCGTGTTTAACAAAAAATGGATGACTGAGTTAGTTGTTGTTCAAGAAATCTCTATTGGAACGATTATAACCTTACCCTCTTAAAGCATCATCCTGTGGATCAACCTGCGAAAGCAATTAAGTGAAGAGATAAAATATTGCGCAAGTTCTTCTTGAAACTCATTTTCAAACAATTTGAAGCTAAGGCATAAAGCTCAGCCCAGAGGGTCCGTTTGAAACACTTTAAGTGTTTTAAAGAATATAACTTTTTATGAACTCTAACTTTATTATTAAAAAAAAAATGTGAGTTGTATGATTTACAAAAGCATTTGATTGGGTCCACAATCAAAACCCAAAACGCAATATGTGGTTCCTAATAGGAATAATGGCAAGAATAAAGTAAAAGAAGCTATTGTAGAGGAGCATAATAAGCACAATTCTCGTCCTAGCTTTAAAGTCCACTTTTGGCATGGCTAAGCAAGAGGAGTTCAAGGAATGGTTGTCACGCATGACCTGCGAAAGGAAAATAATGTCAGTACATGAATGAAAAATTGATCTTTCAATAAAGCCGCCTCTTACAATGAAATCAAGGCGACGATACCTTCTCCGTAGTATCCACTTACGAGAATTTGGTATTTCATCAAGATTTTATTAGTAAGAGGAGAGATTTCACAAAAAGATCAATCCACGGCTATCAATGGAATGCCTACTCTGTTCCAAAAGTGTCATACACAAATGGGGCATCAATTTTGAAAAATTAATTTGTGGTTTCACTCATGCAAAGGTGAGGTGATTTTTATTTTGAGAAATCAATACAAAAAATGTGATTGGAATTTAATTTCAAAATGAGACCAAGAAATAATTTTATTGAAAATTTGATTTTGATTCTATGCCCCAAAATGTAATCTTGACTTGGAAGAATTTATATACAAAATGTGACTTTGAGTTCGAATTGAAAATTTAAGCAAAAACATATGTTACGTAAGGACAAATCAAAGATATTTGAAATGTTTATTTAGTAAGAGTGAGTGCCAAGCCTATATCACCAAAAGCATTCCATTGATTTCTGCAAATCTCCGATAAATAAAAATTTCAATCCGAAATGAGCAAGTATATGGAGAAATCATACTTACAATGGATGAACATGCCCTTTTTTTCCAATCACATAGACACATGGATGTAAACTTGTGAGGTTTGACGTATAAAGGTGAAATTCTAAAGGCTTAAGGTTCCCATTTTAATTAGATCAAAAAAGCTTTCCCTACTCCGCACTTACGCCGGACAGTTCTCTTTATCATTAATCAAAATGAGCGAGACCAAAAGTGGATAACCATGGGTCATTCCCCGCACGGGTTCCATCTTTTGGCACCTCCTATGGGCTTCTTGGTGCAATCGAGGTTTTAGATCGCAGGTTGTGTGTGTGAATGTGTAGTGCTAAGGTAAGTATAAAGGCATGCACAACAATTGATATCCAATGCACACATAGCAATTGATATCCAAATAACACTTCAATTTCATCCATATAGACATACATTCCCATGCCTCCCTACAAAAGAAATGGGTTAACAAACACTCCACCCTTTATTACTCCAAACCTACAAAAACATTTAACACATCGTTAGCAGACCAACCTTATTTTCCACGACTTTGACACGCGCTATCAAATGAAGACTGTGTTAGTGAACAAAAAATTAAGTTATTACGGCCTAATTCCTCTAAGGTTTGCAACCAAGTCCCAAGCAGAGTCGCCAAGCTATCGCGACCTCTCATTTTCCATCTAAGAGAAAGAAAGAAGGTTTAGGGATATTTGCCTAAAGAGGCGGACTAATGGCCCTGGATTAGGCACAGGCTCTCTCATATCTCGCATGATGTTGGATTTCGTATTTCAATTCTTAACAACCTAAATATTTCTAGGAGTCACCACTAGCCTATCAGGGTTGGTTAGAAACCAATCGAGATACAAAAGTGTTGTCTCAATTCCTACACAACCAGAAATTTCTAGGAACGAGAATTTGTTTGTGCCAATGTTTCTGTAGCGCCCTTGCAGTACCACTAACTTGAAATGTTGTTTATCTAAATGGCCACACAATTTTGATTACCAATTATAATCTTTATGAAACCACTAAGTTTCCATATAAATGTTTTTGTAGGTTTTTTTTTTTAATTTCTAGAATAATCCTAACATAATTTAGAAAAGAAAATCACACTCAAATTATTGAAAAGCGGTGCGGTAAATAACATCTAAGAAATTGAAATGACTTGAAAGTAATGTGGAAAAAAAAAGACCCAATACAAGTCGGGCAAATAATATTACATGGCCTTATTATCACACTCTAGGACGGGGCCCCCGTGAGCAAAATGAAAATTTAAATATGCATGAAATTACTCTAGATGCATGAAATTACTTTAATTAAATTTAATCTACGCACAATAAATTATTTACAAAAATTGATTATAGAATATCAAAATAGCACCAAGTTAGGACAACTACTTTATAAAATTAGGAAAATCTCATAAATGTCATTTATGCCCTAATTTGATACTATCTAACATTTATATATATATATATATATATATATATATATATATATATATATATATTTTGAAGTTTTCAGATTTTTTTTTATTATCATTATTTTTTAAAATATTAATAATAATTCTTTAAACCGATCTATGCTAACATGGAATAACACAACGCATGAATATCACAATAACCAAGCTCAAATCAACTGTTTCAAGATCGAAACTTGGTTTGTACATTTCGTCAAACACTTGACATGCATCAAATCAACCTGAACCAGCTTCCTTGGGCCATGTTTGCGGCTTTCAATCTCAACCCATAAGCAATCTCATGCGAAACTAAAGTATCAAGATTATACTACCACATGCAAGGAGCAAGATTAAACAGAAATCATGGCTTAAAACACAAAAGAACTAAGTTGAAATCAATCTCAAATATGCGGGTTTAAGTTGATTTTGTAAATTTGGGTTTGAACCCAAGTCAAGTAAACAGGTTGCATGCCCATATTCAAGCCCCAACACTTATCACATACGAGACCTAAGGGAAACATTACTTGATCCAAGTGAAAGTAGATAACATGAGCTTTCAAGTGCAACAAACATCATAGAGAATAATTAACCGAACACATCAAAACAACCTCTCCAATAAGCCCATGTGAGAAGTCCACACCGACCAGCCATGAACTAATGCGGATAGGCTTGGTTTTTCACAATCTCATAGTTCGCATGCAGATTTAAAGACCAAACCAAGCTAACATATGCATCATTTGTACTCTCATATAACATTAATCAAAGTCACAAAGACAAGTAATGCACGAAAATAGGGTAGCAAATCAAACATGCAATACTCTTGAAGAGATTTCAACACCTAGAAAATTCTAGCCTCGAAAATCAATCTCCTGGACTAGTTTTCCTCTTGATTTTTCATGGTTGAAACATGTTCAAAATTGACCAAAAATACATCTATGATTCTTTACTTTCTTCCTAGTTTCTTTTACAAGTAGCTCTTGGTTGAGGAAACCGAGAAATCATCCTCGAGGGCCTGTGGAAGTTGGCTTCCTCAACTAGGAATGAAATCTGCAGAAAAAAAAAAAAAAGAACTAACAACAAAGGCTTTCGTTGACCTCTAAAATTAGAATTCAAGACCTCTTTTGTTGGAAAATTTAATACCAAACCAAGCTATATATATTCTAGTTTGGGGTACAGTCAAGATTTTCCTCATTTGTCTCTCAATTTTCTCAAAATCACTCACTTTCCTTCACCCGTGACCAACCAAGCTCAACACCTACTGAAAAATTCAGTCTTTCTTGGCCCGCCGAAAGAGTGTTTTTCCGGGGGCTTTATGACGCCTTTCTAACCTCCGTTTCGTATGTGTGACCTATGGTTGGAAATATCTTTGAGTGAAGTTTCACTCTCTAGTTGAAGGTTTTGGCTAATTTTTGCTGCAAGTTTGTGAAAAATTCACTTTTTTTCGGCCAAGGTCAATCTGGAATTTCTAGGTTTTGCTTTTCAGGAGTTGCTTCTAAGGGTACCATTTGGGGACGATCGTGAATTCTCTCCTCTCCTTCTCATCTCCTCACTTTCCTCCCTTGAAATACCTTGCTTCATAGATCTTATCCCCTAATTTATGGGATTTTTGGTCTGTCTTTTGTCCACCTACCAAGCCTGCCAACAGGGCTACTTCAACAACTTTTTGACTTAGCCAAAATTTTCAACTTCTGCAACTGTTGAGTGTCTGAACTTTGCTGAGATTTTCTCGTGCTTTCAGTAGCTTATCCCTGACCAATTTTTATCCACTTGTACTACCAATAATGTTCTTCCATCATGTGCAAAGATCAAGCTAATTGAATGGCTGAGTGGGATATGGTGGGGCCACCAATATGCCTACTTAGCAGCTCCGAATTAAGACTTACCCGTGGGCTAGGTTTTGGTAGCTGGTTAAAGTGCTTTAATCCATCAATTTGACTGCAGTTTTTTTTATCAATTAGCAAGATCATGTATAGTAGTTTAAGATATTAACCATTTCTCACAATTGTCCCCACCCAATTTTGCAAGAGAGTCCCTCAAAGTTGGCCATTTTCTTACCCAAAAATGTCCGATTCAATGTAATTTGGTCTTTTTTGCCTGATTCGATTAATTAAACCTGACCCAAATTCAATTTCAACTCAATTAGGGGCTAAGATGATGATTTAAGGGCTCGAGCAAAATTTTGCAAAATTTGCAAATTGCTCCCTCAACTTTTTGAAATTGCATTTTGGCCCTAGTTTGCCATTTTAATTCCAATCTAATCTCTTGGGCTTGGCTAGTCACATATAGATCATTGGCCCCAACTTTTTCTTTTTTTTTTTTAATCTTTTTTTATATTTTATATATTTTTTTAGGAAAAACATCTCCCATTTAAAAAAAAAAAACTATACTAAACACCTAGATAAAATATATGCAAGAATTTGACATGAAATACTTTTGTGAATAAACAAGTTCCCATTTTTTTGGAATTGATTTTTGGGCAAAAATTTAAGTGTCAACATCTAGGAACATAGAAAACTTCAGGTTAAGTATATCGGGTACTTCACTCAATCGCGCATTAAAACTCAAGCTTGGCCAACTCAAGTCAAGTGAAAAATAATCTAAAAGTGTCAAATGCCCTTCCTTTTGACTGCCGGAGTCTCTTTTCATGTTAAGTTGCCTGCGGAGGCTCTTCGAACTCCATTGTTAACATGACTTAATGTGTGAATCATTAGTAATTCCAATAAAATTATTACAAAAGGCAAGCGATCCTTCGGGAGTTCCATTAAGCGGCTACGTGGCATATTCAACTCCTTTTGGGAAGACAAGTACTCCAAACTCTGATGATCCATATAAATCATGAACTTCTCACCATAAAGATAGTGTCTCCATACAAATGGAGTCAAGGCGACAAATTGCACTAACTAACAAATATGTTTCACACTTCCTAACATTCTGTGATTAAAAAAAATATCGTTAAAAGCATGGCATCTGCAAAATGTAATTGTTTCCTTTTCTAAATAATATCTATCAAAAGGTTGTATCTGTTTTCTCTTCTTTAATTAAGCTATACATTAGATGTTTTAATTGATTCTAGCTAATTTGAGGGTGCACTTGTTTTGTGAAAAACAATTTTTGGGAAACCATGCGGAAGTGTTAAATCTTGGACCGAACTCACGATGATTTCTGTCTTCTAATTACTTTCACTTTTTTTCTATGTGGTTTTTTGGGGGAGAGAGTCTCTAGGCGAGATCTAGGCTCTTTGGTTTTAACAGTGGGGAAGGCAGGGAGCAATAGTGAAGCAAGAAAGGGTAGCTCAAAAACTACTTTGTTGGCTTCCTCCAAATTTCATTCCCAACTTTTGAGAAGTTATTTTTTCCTTGTTGTATAATAATTTACCATATGACCCATCAAGACATATATAATAATGCTCACAATCAAAAGTAACAGCTAAAGAATGATATTTAATCTATTTATAATGGTAGAAATTTGGAAAATAATGATGCTTCTTTTTCACTACAAAATGGAGAAGGCCTTTTTTCCTTCTTTCTTTTCCGGGTAAATAGTTTTGATCCTCTTCTTCAAAAAGATGTCCCCGCCATTGGCGAGTGACTCGCACTAGTTATTCTAAATTGCACGCCAAACCATCCATTGAATCCATTTCTCTTTTTTTATGCATGCATAATCATGTATCTGGTTAAATGCAAAATACAAGCATAAAATAACCTTTATATAAAAATTGCAACGTGATTTCTCTAATTTACTTAGAGTTCTCGATGATATAATATGAATTCTTGATAATATTGTTCACACTTTTGGTTTTATGGAACAATATAGACAGACAATCACTTAGGGTTCATGTTGGCAATTTGTCAAACAATAATAATTTATATTCTTTTGTTTACGAGAAGAGATTTGGAACATAAATTCATTTGGTAAAATTTTTATTCCTAAGAACAAGTTTCTATTTTTTTTTTGTTCTCGGAAATAGATTTGTAACATAATCGAGAAATAAAAAAAAGTTGATTCTTTGTTTGCAGGAATAATTCTAAAATCAACCAACCTATTTTCTCTATTTTCTTTTCTTTTTTATTGATCTTCTTCTCTCTTTCTTCTTCTTCAACCGCCGTCGCTCCCGTCCCTTTCGCTGTCGCTATCCGCTGCCCACCGTCGTTGGTTGTCGGCGACCAATTAGGCAGGGTCGGGCAAGCTTTTCGGAGGCTCACCGGCCACCAGCAAGGCAGACCTCTCCCGGATCTCCCTTTGCCACCAGCGAGCCTAACCTAGCTAGCCGGTGAGGCTCGGCCGATAAGGCACAATCTTGTTGAGGGCTAGTGACGCTCGATGAGGTTGCCGACCATCGTCTGGCTAGTCACAAGTCATTTCAAGGCCAGTGACCGACAACCTTGAAGAAGAAGAAGAAGAAGAAGAAGAAGAAGAAGAAGAAGAAGAAGAAAGGAAAAAAAGAAAAGAAAAAAGTAATAAAATTATTTAAAAATTAAAAGAAAATGATTTGAAGTAAAAATTTAGAGAACGGTGTCAAACGTGATTCTATTTCAGGAATTGAAATTTTGGATAGTTACCAATAGGCTTCAAATGTTTGGAAATTGTTCCTAGGAAGATAATAAAAAAGAATCATTTATGATCAGAAATTATTTTTGAGAATAGAAGCCTTATCAAATGCGTCCTTACCCTCCTACATTAGACTCTCGCCTCACCTTGCGATCTGGCAATTGAGGACATGGCCATGCACCACCACATTAGCATAATCTCTATCCACTTGGTGAGTGCATCCCAGTGGGATAGATTGGAAAATCCTCTCTAATATTTCCACATCAACATAATTTTTCGTTTTCTTTTTGCGTTTTCATCTCATTCAAACACAGGTCATTGGTGGCAACACAACCACCTCTCTTGACGAATCATCGTCGATCATCATCCTTCAATCCTCTATGAAGCACGAACACGTTGCCCATGCTTCCGTGTCATGTCCGACACATGTCAAAGTGTGTCGGACACATTGACATGCTCGAACATGGTCAAACACACAGTCAATGCATGTTTGATTTTCTGACATGTGGTCAAACACGTTTTGACACGCGTGTCCGGAAGATGGAGGGTGGAGGCAAGGGCGTGGGAGCAAAGACAAGCTGCGAGCAATGGCAAGCTCGCGATGAGGCTGCGAGTGACGGCGAGAGGTGAGGGTGAGGGAGCAGAGGCCCACGATAGCGAGAGACGGCGAGAGACGAAGAGGAGAGGAAGGTGGTCATGTGGAGAGGAAGGGGTTGTGCGGCGAGGAGGAGGAGGAGAAGGATCGAGGAACAGGAGGCATTTTGTGAGAGAAATCGATTGCGACCATGTGAGAATGCACTATGATCGCAGGAATGGGAGGAGGAGGCGCTTCGATTGTCGAAGCGTAGTGCTCAATAACAAAGGAGATTTGATGGCGTGAGTTTTAATTTTGGGGGGAGGGGAAGTGACAGCTTATCTGTCACTATCAGGTGGTGGGGGAGGGAAATAAAAGTGTAATAAATTTAGGGGTGGGGGAAAGTAGAGAGTGGGGGTGTGGGAACTTTTTTTTTTTTTTTTTTTTTTAAAGGAAAAATAAATAAATGACATTAATAGATAATTTTGAAAAATAAAAGTACCGAATTTTGAATAATGATAAATTTTGGTCATTTGTAGAAGATCGTGGATTTATTTAAATAAATTGATTCTACTTTCTTATTAATCATTAGTTTCATCAATAACTTTTGTTAAAGTTAAAAACACGTTTCTAAACATGGAAACATATTAACTATGAATATGTTTTTCGAATTTTCAATGAATTGACTTATTAATATTACTAGTGCAAATTCATTGTAGGCTCTTTTTTAATTAATTAATTAATTATGAATTTGAATCAAAATAATTAAAAATATTCATTTAATATATAACGTGTTCCAACATGTCAGAATTCTCTATTTTTTAGAAATAACGTGTCGATGTGTCGTGTTGTATCGTGTCGTGTGTCCATGCTACTTAGAGTCCAAGGAAGATGAATAAGAAGAAGAAGAAGACGAATCATATATACTAAAGATTATTCCATGTATTTTCCCATTCACATGTACTATTCATCATGCTCTCCCTCTCCAGGCGTTTTCTACACTGTTCACTGTCTAGTGTTTGGCTTGTTCCTGGAGTTTCAGCCATCTGTTTAGGCTATTTTTTTTAGGATAGGATCTACTAACCTTCCTCTTTATTTCCTCCAAAAGATTTCCTTTGATTTGTTCTACATTTTGAGATCTAAGCTACCTTTGGTGAGCTTCTATGTTGGATTTAGAGTTTTGGTTTGTGTTGGGTGTGGTGGTCCAAGCTGTTCGTGTGGGCCTGATCCTTGGAAGGCTTGGTCGTATAACCCTCCTTTAGCTCCCATCCAAGCCACTCTTCCTCTTTCGGTCCACAAGCCCAGTTCTTGGTGGCTATTTGTTTCCCTACACGGTTCCTGCAATCCTAGGGTTTTGCTGAGACGTTGCTGATTATTGGGCTATCCCTGTGCAAGCTCGTGGCTTCTTATTCCCATTGTCTCTTGTTGGAGTCAGGCTGGGTACGTCTATTTATTTGATATGGGTTATTTGGTTTAGTTGTTTGTGCTGCACTCTAGGTGTTTAAGGTATGGCCTCTTCCTCTTTTGGTGCAGGTGGTCCTCCTAGAGCAACACCTTAAGTTGCTGGCAACTCTAGGGGTCGGACCCCTCTATAACATCTTGGGCCCCACTGTGTAATATTGTCCGCTTTTGGTCACCCGCTCTGGCGCATACGAATCGCCATCTCAGCCACGGTCTTTTCCCTTACGGCTTTAAAACGCGTTACACAGATTAAAGGGACCAAGCCTTATAAGTTGACCAAGACCTCCCTCCCTAGGTGATGTGGGACAAGAGAGGAGGCTATCACACTCTCCACCTTTTAACAGAATAGTGTCCTCGCTGTGGCCCTACGAGCGTCAGAACAACATTCGAGCTGTGGTCACACACACGGTTGGGAGCCGGCTCTGATACCACTTGTAACATCCTGGGCCCCACTGTGTATGGGTAATATTGTCCGCTTTGGGTCATCTGCCCTAGCGCGGATGAACCGCCATCCCAACCACAGTCTTTTCCCTCACGGCTTTAAAATGTGTTACATAAGTTAGAGGGAACAAGACCTCCCTCCCTAAGCGATGTTGGACAAGAGAGGAGGCTATCACACCCTCTACCCGTGCCCCTAGCAACCTTCCCTTGGCGCCTCCAAACTAGGCCAAGCTAGTAGCTTCGCCCACGCAAGCTTCGGCCGAGCGTCGTGATAGGAGTCAGGCTAGATCTGCATCTAAGCAGCCTCAACTTAGGGGCGAACAGAGAAGGGATGGGAAAGCCCCTCAACCTCGTACCTAGGTCTTTGTAGCCAAGCTTGCCATTAAGGGCTTCGATTTGGAGTTTATTCCTTCTACCTGTTGGAATTATCTCAGTGCTGCTGTTTTCAATTGTGTTTCCTCTATTTTCCTCTGTTTAAAAAAAAAAAAAAACAGCCAAGTTCATTTAGTTATGCAGTTAGTGTTTTTGCTATTTTCTAGGAAGTTAATAGCATGTTTGTGTGCGTTCGTGTTGCACATATGTGAGTAGTTTTTACTTTGTATTTATTTCTACTTTGTATTTAGTTATGGTACTTGATGGTTTTTTCTTTTGTACAAGATGTATGAAGTGATATGCTCTGTTTTTTCTTTTCTTTTCTCTCCCTCAAACAACAGAGATTTTTCTGTTTTGATTGTTGTTTTATGAGCTTTAACAGTGGTATCGAAACATTTGTGGGATCTTAAGGGACTGTGAAGTGAGGGTAAGTGAGTGAAGATTGCTTCCAATCTACAAAGAAAAAGCTGATGGAGGCAGGATCGAGTGGATTCTCTGCAATGGCTACTCCAGTCTTTACTGGGAAAATTATCAGGCTTGGGCTGTCAAGATGACGGCATTCTTGGAGGGTCATGATTTATGGGAGGCTGTGGAGAATGATTTTGAGGTTGCTCCACTTCCAGAAAATCCGACCTTAAATTAGATAAAGTACCATAAAGAGAGAATCACAAGGAAGGCTAAGGCAAATTCTTGCCTATATGCTGCTATTTCACTCACTATCTTCACAAGGATCATGAGATGTGATTCGCAAAGGCAATATGGGATTTCTTGAATGATGAATATGAGGGAGATGAGAGGCATGAAGGTGCTGAATCTCTTGAGGGAGTTCGAGAGACAGCAAATGAAGGATTCAAAGTCAGTGAAGGAGTACTCTGATAGGCTGATTGGGATAGTTGAAAAAATCAAAGTTTTAGGGACTGACTTGAAGGATGAAAGGCTTGTCCAGAAGATCCTGGTGTCTCTTTCAGAGAAGTTCAAAGCCACCATAGCTTCTTTGGAAAATACAAGAGACTTAGCTGATATAAAGCTTGCAGAATTGTTAAATGCTCTGTAGGCACAAGAGCACATAAGACTAATGAGAAGAGAAGAGATTGTAGAGGGTGCGCTACAAGCTAAAGTGAAGTCAAATGATGGAGGCAAAGGGAAGAAATGGATTCAGTCCAGAGAAAATGCCGGTGACTCTAAGTTTGTAGCAAAAGAAGGAAATTCTGGTGGGTCTAGCAAAGGGAAGAAGAACAAAAAGCCTTGTCAATACTGTGGTGGAACTAATCATCAGTTTTTTAGATGTTGGAGAAAGCCAGATGCTAGATGTAGAAGATGTCACAAGTTGGGTCACATGGAAGCCATCTGCAAAGAAAAAAATTACCAGCAAACAAGAAAAGCACAGGTAGCAATGAATGAAACTGAGGAAGAGCACTTGTTTGTAGCTTCTTTTTTTGAATCTTCTAATGGCTGTACCAATCATATGACTGGCAATTCAAAGCTGTTTAGGAGTCTAGACAGGTCAATCAAGTTTAGAGTCAAAATTAGCAACAGACAGTATATCAAAGTGCAATTGAAGGGTACAATGGCTACTGAAGAAAATCAAGAGGTGAAGCTGATCAGTGATGTTCTTTTTGTGCCAAAAATTTACCAGAATCTGTTAAGTGTTGGTCAATTAGTTGAGAAGGGCTATAAAGTGAAGTTCGAAGGGAAGGAATGTCTTATTAATAATGCAGATAACAAAGAAGTGCTAAGAATCCCAATGAGAGACAAGAGTTTCATGTTCAAGCCACAAGAAATGCAACAAATGGCTTTAAAGTCCAAAGAAGAAAATGCAGAGCTATGGCATAAAAGACTTGGGTATGTTCATAGGAAGAGCATGCTGTTTATGCAGAAAAATAGCTTGGCAGATGACTTGTCAAGTTTGGAGGAGGAATTTCCACTGTGCAGAACTTGTCTTCTTGGCAAGCAAGCCAGATTTCCTTTCAAAGGAGGAGGTTGGAGAGCCTGTGAGAAGCTGTAATTAGTCCATATAGATCTATGTGGAATATGTATGAGTCTTCTTTCAATGGTAACATGTATTTCATTACCTTCACTGATGATATGACTAGGATGAGTTGGATTTATTTTCTGCGAGCCAAGTCTGAAGTTGCTGATGTGTTTGTGAAGTTTAAAGCCTTAGTTGAGAATCAGAGTGGGAAGAAAATTAAAATGCTCAGGTCTGATAATGGTTCTGAGTATAGTGCTCACAAGTTTAAGTTGAATTGTGAGCAAGTAGGAATTGTGCAGCAGTTCACTGCTCCCTATTCACATCAACAGAATGGGGTCAGTGAGAGGAAAAATATAAGCATTATGGAGATGGCTAGATGTATGATGCAGGAGAAGAAGTTACCTAAGAAGTTTTGGGTTGAAGCAGCTAATACTGCAATGTTCCTGTTGAATAAATTGCCCACAAAGGCCTTAGAGAGGTCAACACCTTTTAGAGTCTGATATGGTGTTAAACCTTCTATGAAAAATTTGAAGGTTTTTAGGTGTTTGTGTGACACTTATGTTCCTAAGGTTAAGAGGGACAAACTAGATAAGAAAGCAGAGCTTGGAATTTTCATTGGGTACAATCTTCAATCAAAGGCTTACAGAATTTTTCACCCCATGATAGGGAAGGTGACTGTAAGTAGAGATGTTGTTTTTCTAGAGGAAGATGAGTGCAATTGGATGGAAGGAAAGAGTGAAGAACAGCAGCAGTTTGAAAAACAACCTGCAACAGATATAGATGTTGATGAAGTTATAGATGGATTGGAAGATAGTATGGATGATTTACCAGTGAGAGGCACAAGGTCACTTGCTGAAATCTATGAAAGAAGCAATGTGGCAATGCTCGAATCATCTAACTTTGTGGAAGCTAAGGAGGATCAGAGGTGGATTGCAGCAATGCAGGAGGAGATTGCAATGATCTAGAAAAACTTCACAGGGGAGCTTGTTGACAGACTATCTAATAAGAATGTGATTGGGGCTAAATGTGTGTTTAGAACAAAACTTAATCCTGATGGTTCTGTCAATAAACACAAAGGTAGACTGGTGGTGAAGGGCTATGCATAAATATGGGGAGTAGACTATTCTGAAACATTTGCTCCTGTTGCACGACTTGATATAATAATGCTACTGTTAGCTATTGCAGCAGAGAATGGGTGGCCTATATTTCAGTTAGATGTCAAGTTTGCATTCATGAATGGAGAGCTTGAGGAGGAGATTTTTGTTGAACAACCTAAAGGCTTCAATATCAAAGGGCAAGAAGAGAGTGTATACAAGTTGAGGAAAGCTCTATATGGACTAAAGCAGGCTCTAAGAGCTTGGTATGGGAAGATAGATCGATATTTGCAGGATTTTGGCTTTGTAAAAAGGTTAAGTGAGTTCACTCTTTACGTCAAGAATGTGAATCACAGTGTTGTAATTCTATCACTTTATGTAGATGATTTATTAGTGACAGGGAATGATATGGCATTGATAGAGAAGGTGAAGCAAGATCTATTTGCAGTTTTTAGATGTCAAACTTGGGAAAGATGACTTTTTTTGGGGTCTAGAAGTCAAACAAGCTTCATATGAGATCTTCATCTGTCAGAAAGAATACATGAAGGAAATTCTAAAGAAGTTTCAAATGGAAGATTGTCGAAGTGTAAGCACTCCTATGGCTGCTAAAGAGAAGCTGTAGAAGAATGATGGAATAGATGCAGTAGATGCTTCTATGTATAGAAGTCTGATTGGGTGTCTCATGTATCTTACAGCAACCAGACCATATATTCTATTTGCCGTGAGTGTTTTTATCCAAGTTTATGAATAGTCCTAGTCAGTTACATTTTGTTGCAACAAAAAGGGTTTTGAGATATCTCAAAGGAACATTGTTCGGTAGATGACAGAAGTTTAAGAAAGGTCAGAAGTTTAATTTGCAAGGATTTTCTGATAATGACTAGGTTGGTTCGGTAGATGACATGAAAAGTACGTCTAGATATTGTTTCAGTTTTGGTTCTACTTATTTCTCCTGGTGTTCTAAAAAGCAAGAGATTGTAACTCAGTCTACTGTAGAGGCTAAGTTTATAGCAGCTACTGCAGCTGTAAATCAAGCTTTGTGGCTGAAGAAGATAATGAAGGATTTGTGGTTGAATTCCAGTGATTGTATCGAAGTCAATGTGGACAATCAGGCTGCTCTAGCAATATTACATAATCCAGTTTTCCATGGCAAAACCAAGCATTTCAAAGTCAAATTTTTCTTTCTACGTGAGGTGCAACAAAGTGGCGAAGTTAAGTTGGTCTATTGCAGATCTAAAGATCAACTTGCAGATATGTTCACAAAACCACTTCAGGCTGGAAGATTTGAGCTGTTAAGAGAGAAAATAGGAATCTGCAGCAGCAACTGATTCAAGGAGGAGTTTGTTGGAATTATCTCAGTGCTGCTGTTTTCAGTCCTATTTCCTCTGTTTTTTTATATATAAAAAAATAGCCAAGTTCATTAGTTATGTAGTTAGTGTTTTTGCTATTTTCTAAGAAGTTAATAGCACGTTTATGTGCAATTATGTGTTGCACGTATGTGCATAGTTTTTGCTTTGCATTTAGTTGTGGTACTTGATAGTTTTTTCTTTTGTACGAGACATATGAAGTGATATGCTCTATTTTTTCTTTTCTTTTCTCTCCCTCAAACAACAAAGATTTTTCTATTTTGATTGTTGTTTTATGAGCTTTAACACTACCATTGTGAATAACAACCGATTGTTGAATTAAGCGATGTGATCCTTGAAGTTGCTAATCCAAAGTGGCAAGAATGTCTTGTCGGCTATTTTGTTCGAAGGAAGTTACCATTCAAAGTAGTTGAGACCCAAAAGTTCTGGAGGTAATGGCAAATGGGTAAGGTTTCTTCTTCTTCCGAGTTCCCGATGCTAATTTCTAAAGAAAAGGTATTGGAATGAGGGCCTCTCACTATTGCAAGAGTGCCTTTGATCTTGCAGCTGTGGAAATCATCATTGGAAATTAGGAAAGATAACCACTCGGTTGTTCTCGTTTGGATTCGACGAGGAATCTCCCGAGCCTTCTCTGGTCTTCTCGGGGTATTAGCACGGTTGCAAGTGCAGTGGGAAGACCGCTCTATGTTGATCTACGAATGGAGGAAAAGAATATGCTGGTATTTGCTCGAGTTTGTGTTGAAATATTAGCTAGGCAACCTCAACGTGATGAAGTAGAAGTGGTTCATCTTGAGGAAACGAGCTCTGTTCAAATTGAGTACGAGTGGAGGCCTAGTGCTTGCTTAAGCTATGGCATCTTTAGCCACACTTGCTTTGCACCTTAGGCCCTGTCGTCGACTGATATTGCTGGTTAGCAAGGTAGTGATGACCCTTCCCCTGTTCTTCAAGGCTATTCCTCGACACTAATCGATGCATCTGAAGCTCCCCATGCTGTTGATGTTGGTCCGTTCCAAGCTGTGGGTGGAAGTGCGAACCAAGATGTGGGTGGGAGGATAGACCCCCCCCCCCAGCAAGCTAGCAAACCTGTTGCTAGTTGCTCGGATGTTGGTCGGAAGCATGTGCTGCCTTTGGTCTAACAAGGGGATAATGTTCCTAGTCCTCTCCCTAACTCGTCGGTTTCTTCGCCTCCTTTTGGAGTTGGGATAGGGTGGAAACAAGTTAAGGGGAAGAAAAAAAGGTCCATGTGGCAAAGGAAGCAATTTCTTTTGGTCTAACTCCCTCAGTGAAGGTGGTCAGTCCTTGAAGATTAAGGATCCCGTCCCCGAGAAGACTCGCCTCCTACTCCTTCTGTTAAGACCCAACGAACTTCTCATGCCCCTAAAACAAATCCCGGTGGTGGGCAGGGCTCCCCCGCCCAATTCTTCTTTTACCAGGGCAAGTTAGTTGGCTCTTCAGTAAGTGATGTTTACAATTCCTCGAACGACGATGATCTTCTTGATCCCTATTCTTCTGTTATGACTGCCCCCATGCTCCTAAGAAACCTATCTCTATTCAAGACAAGTTGTTGACACTTTGCCCGGATCCACCTCCTTCTATCATGCCCACTTCAGTTTTTAATCGGCGTGGGCCTACCAAGAAGAGGTAATCTCTCTCCTTGTGTTTTTTGGATGTACATTGGTTTTTATAATATAAGGGGTCTTATGGACCTTGTTAGGAGGGCTGAAGTTAGAAGTTTGGTTTCTTCACATAACCTTTGTTGTGTTGGTATCCTTGAGACTAAAGTCCCGAAGTCCTTGTTTCATTCCTTTTCCTCTAGCCTTTTATTTGGGTGGAGTTGGTTAGCAAACTATGAGTACTCTCCTCGAGGCAGGGTTTAGGTTGGTTGAAATTCGGCTCTGGTTAGTTTTGAAGCACTTTCTTTAGATGATCAAGTAATCCATGGTAGCTTGACCTCTCTTTTGACCGGGATGGCTTACTATATATATGTGATTTACGGTGAACATACCTTTTTGTGCCATCGGCCCCTTTGGGCAAATCTTGTCCAGAAGAATGACATCTTGCAAGATTTGGCATAGCTAATGGCTGGTGATTTTAATGCTATCTAAGACCCGTTAGACCGATTGGGTAGCTCACATACTTGGATCCCCTACTTTGATGAGTTCAATCAATGCTTAGCTCAGATGAAGTTGGAGGATCTTAGGTATGTTGGTCTTCAGTTCACATTGTCCACCTCTTCTGGTGTAAATCATAAGCAAAGGAAAATTGACCGGGTTTTGGTGAACTCAAAATGGAGGTGTGACTTCTCCTTTTCGGAAGCCTCCTTCTTGAATCCAAGTATCTCTGACCACTCTCCCATGGTTGTTCGAGTCTTGCAACCAGTTAATAAGAGGAACCCTCTCAAGTTCTTCAATTTTTGGATGCAACGCCCGGAGTTCAACTCTATAGTTAAGCAAATTTGGGATAGCCCTGGAGATGGAGTTCCTATGTACAATCTTGTATGTAAGTTAAAGGCTCTCAAGGGCCGTCTTAAGCTGCTCAATAGAGAATCATTCTATGATATTTCTGTGAAAACTGCTAAAGCAAGGAATGATCTTTAATCTACCTAGATTGCCCTCCAACAAGACCCGACCAATTTAACTCTTGGCGAATGGAGAAGAACCAACATTGGTGTTTTGTTGATTTACGAAGTGAGGAAGAGTCTTTTTATAGACAGAAGTCTAGGATCAAATGGCTTCAAGAAGGTGACAAAAACACTAAGTTTTTTCACCATTCTATCATTAGAAGGCAACTTTGGAACTGAATTCTTTCGGTTAAGGATTCCACCAACTCGGTGGTATCCGATCCAGATATGGTGCCACAAGTTTTCGTCTCCTTTTTCATTGACCTTTTGACACCATAGGCTATCCTCGCGAAGCCCTCCTTGCAGGATCTTCAGGCTCTCATCAGGCGTCCACTCTCAGATGACCAGGTTAGTGCCTTGTCTCGTCCAGTGCTTGATTCTGAGATTCGTGATACCATCTTTTCCCTCGTAAGAGGCAAAGCACCTAGACCGGATGGTTTTACTGTGGAGTTCTTTAGGAGTTCTTAGGAGACAGTAGGCCCCTTGGTCTTGGCTGCTGTGAAAGACTTTTTTTCCTCGAGTAGACTCTTGCGTGAGGTTAACAATACTATCCTAGTTTTGGTGCCCAAGGTTCCCAATGCTTGTGCTGTTTCTAATTTTAGGCACATTGCTTATTGCAATACCATATATAAAGTTATCACCAAGATTCTTATTAATCGGCTAGCTTGCTGTTCTTTCTTATTTGATAAGCTATTCCCAAAATGCTTTTGTCAAGGGTAAAAGGATAAGTGATAACATTCTCTCGGCCCAAGAGCTTTTTGCGGGTTTCCACCTAGACCCTTATTTACCTAAGTGTGCAATCAAAGTAGATTTCCAAAAGGTATATGATACAATTGATTGGGATCTTTTGGAATTAACCCTTACAACTTTTGGCTTTCTCGCCTGGATGACTCAGCTCATTATGGAGTGTGTACATACTCTGAAATACTCCATCTCGATCAATGGGGAGTTATATGGCTTCTTCTCTGGTGCCCATGGTCTTCGACATGGGGATCCTATGTCTCCTTATCTCTTTACCTTAGTGATGGGGGGTTTTTTCTGGGGTTCTGAGCTCTCGCGCTTCACTTTTGAATTTCAAGTATTTTTGGAGGTGCAAGGCTTTAAAGCTTTCCCATCTTTTCTTTATGGATGATGTCTTTCTCTTCTGTCAGGCGAATTGGACTTCAGTGACTTCGCTAAAAAGAGGTCTTGACGTTTTCTCTTCTTGGAGTGGGCTGATGCCAAATATAAGCAAAAGCAAGGTCTTTCTCGCGGGTGGGTCTCCTTTCCTTTGGGATTATATCCTTCTAGCCCTTGGTTTTCGGGGGGAAGTTGCCGGTAAGGTACTTGGGGGTACTGATTATTACTTCGAGGCTTACCAAGACAGATTGCATCTCACTTGTTGATCGCATCACTACTAGGGTTCAATCTTGGGCTCAGCGGTTCCTTTCATTCACGGGACGACTCCAATTAATTAGGTCTGTTCTTCACTCTATACAAAGCTTTTGTGCAAGCATGTTTATACTTCCTTGTTCTGTTTTAGACTGCATAGAACAAATCTTGAAACAATTCCTTTGGAAAGGACATTCCCTTGGGTCTGGTGGGGCAAAAGTTTCCTGGGAGGATGTATGTCTCCCAAAGGCTGAGGGAGATTTGGGCATCCGCAGGTTGCGTGATTGCAATAGAGCTGTAATGCTAAAATATATTTGGGTTCTTTTTATAGCAAGGAGTCGCTGTGGTGTAAAAGGATTCACACGACTTTCTTAAAAAAGAAAAAAAATTGGGTTTCTCACTTACCATATGTTTGTTCCTAGGCTTGGAAGAAAATCCTGTAGCTAAGACGGGAGTTTCATTTATCCTTCTTTTGGGAAGCTGGTGATGGCTTTTCAGTGTCTCTTTGGTATAACCATTGGCACCCGAGAGGCCTGCTAAATATTTTTATTGGACTCTCTCATTAATAGCTTGGGCTATTCCAGACAAGCAACATTAGCGGATTTATTTTCCCCGTATGGTGGTGCTCTTAGGTCTCTTTTGGAAGCCGGGGAGTATTCCCTTCCGGTTCTCTCTCGGACAGCTGATCGGTTTACCTGGCTTGGCAACTCTTCTAGTGCCTTCACAGTAGCCTCAGCGTGTGAAATTATTAGGAGGAAGAGGGATCGTGTTTCTTGGGCTGGGCTCCGCTTATTTGGGATGATTCAATTGCTCCAAGATTTCAATTCAACCTTTGGCTTATTATTAAAAACCAACTACCCACCCAAGTTCTCCTTCTTTCGTATGGTAGAATTGACAGTGGGTTGTGCACCTTTTGTAATGCTAGGCCGGATTCTATTGATCATCTCTTCTTTGACTGTCACATCTCGGCTAGTCTTGCTTTTTTTTGGGCTACGAGGTTTAATCTTCCATGGCAAAATAGGTCATGGTCGGAGAATCTCCTTTGAGCTTTAAAGTTCCTTTATGGTAAGGATTTTCTCCATTGCATAGCTCGTTTCTCATTTGGCGCCTTATGCCACCTGATCTGGAAGAAGAGAAATAGCATTATCTTTCGTGGGGAGACGTTGGAATTATCGGATTTGAAAAATCATATCATCAAAGTGGTAAAGGACAGGGCTCTTACCTTTAGTAATGTGGTGGACAACCCTAGAAACAGGAGGCTCCAGCGCTGTTGGGGTTTCAACTCTTCCATCTTCAGATGCATCTCTAATCCTCCTTCTTAGTGCCGTCTGACCTGTTCAGCTTCGTGTTCCCAGGTTTGTTTCGGCCTTCTTTCTTTTTGATGCTGCATTCGTTGCTTCGCCTTTGCCCCCGGATTTCCTACTCAGCTGGCTGGCTGGTGGTCGTTTGCTGTTGCTGTGTTTGGCTCTTTTTGAAGTTTGCCGATCTTTGCCGTTGCTTCGTGGCTGGTGGCAGCACTTGTTGGTCCTTGCTGCCCTTTCTTAGTTTGGTTCTTTCGTTGTTTTCTTTGTTTCCCGCTTTGTTTGCGGGTGTGTTGTTTCTTTTACATCAGCCCCCTTTCACTCATCCTGACATGTTGTCACTTTGAGTGAAAGTTTTTTGGCGCTGATCTTGTGTATATTTGGTTAAAGCTTCAATTATACTTACCTTTACCCAAAAAATAATTAAATAAATAAGAAGAAGAAGACGACGATGAGCGGGTCAAAGGTCAGAAGTGATCTCCATCTCTGACTACTTCTCTCTCTCTCTCTCTCTCCCGGTCTCCGTCTCCCTCTTGTGGATTTTTTAGTCGGAGTTCCGGCAGCCATGAAGGAGGAGGCGGACGTGGGTGCAGGAGGCGAAGGGGGAAGAAGGGGAGAAATGTGCGTCATATTCGCCTGCCTGAACTAAAATGTGAAGAGGGAGAGGAGCTACATCCTCCAGGTTCTCTTCATGGCCGCCGTCGCCTCAGTACCACGTCTACAACTCCGCCGGCGTCTCCATCGACGCCTCCTCCGTCTCCCTCCCGCCTCTCATCTTCTGGCAGGAAGGCAACATTGAGTCCCTCGTCAAATCCGTCTACCAAGGTATACCCCCCAATTCCCCTTCTCGCGCTCTAATTTCCTGCTCGCCTTGTGATCTGACGAAGCTATATATTATGCTTCTCGTTTGATTTGGAGATTGATTTCGGAACGATGGATTGCCCCGTTTAGTTTGTCTGCCCCGCTTGACGTGATTCTTGTGGACAAGGTCTCTCCTTTTTCGTTTTGTTTGTTTCCTACTTGTCTGATTAGTTATGGAAGTTTACCGTTATGCTTTGCCGTTATCGGCGCTGCATATGATTTTCATGTACACCTCGGATACAATTCATCTCCTCGATCTGATTCAGTCTCTCTCTCTCTCTCTCTCTCTGTCTCTCTCTTTTAGTTAATTTATTTTTGTTTGTACTCGTAAAGGACGTTGTTTTGGGACTAAACAAGCGCCTCATTCAGGAAGCCTGGTATGTCGTTTGTCATTTTGTGCCCTTTTGGACAAATTTTTTGAGAAACCGTCCACATGGTCAGAAGGCACTGCTGAATAGCGTCTTTTGGACTGGAATTCTGTTGTTTTTATTCCATTGTAGCCCCTGATATATCAGAAAAGCTCGATAATCCAGGGGGCGTAAGCTTAATTCTGTTGCTGATAGTTGCTGGACATGATCTAAACTAATTGAGGGGTGAAATTCCATCTTTTCTCCAAGATTCTCTTAGAAATTAATTCAGCAAATATACAAGATTAAAGTATCTTTGTTTCGAGGAGCATTAGGATATCTTTTTGGAGATAGAGGAACGTTAAGAAGTTGTCCACATGTTCACTGTCAATTTTAAATGCAATTTATCGCACCTCATTTGTAAATTCTAGGGGCCCTAGTGGATTAAATGCTGCAGTTTTATATGGGTGCATGCATTACTCAACATCTTTGAACTAGGAACGTATTTTTGCGTAGGATTTTTCTTGTTTATTCCATTAAACGAAACTTTTGTGTGGCTGTTGTACTTTGTTATATTTGTGTGATGGATTATTTGACATCTCCATATTTCAAGTCTGGCTCTTTAATTTTCCTCAATCAAGTTCAAGGAACTCACTGTTGATTATGTAATCATCAGAGGTTGATGCCACATACTTGAATTTTGGAGGAATCTTTTCTTACTCATGCCAGAATAGCGCGCACATGGGTGACTCATGGAGAGCCTGCTCCCAGGAGTAGTCATCCTCAGAGCTCTGGTGCTGAAAATGAGTTTTTGGTTGTACACAATGGGGTCATCACTAATCATGAGGTTGGTTGAGGCTTAACTGGCAACTATTTGGACTATAGTATACTTTTTATTTATATTCGGGTTGCATTTTGCTATATAAATCACGAAAGCTTTCTTTCACCTCTGAGGTGAGTTAGCTTTCAAATTTTCATGTAGGCCGAAAGTACATCCTTGTCATTGATTATTGTAACATTATGACAATGTGTAATGCTTACATCTCCTGAGGTATCGCAGATCATATTTTGTGTTTGGATGAATTTATTCCGTAAATCAATTTATGCATCTTAGAGATATTTAATCTGGACAACTGCTCTTTCTTAGAATGTGAGTGAAGGCATAGCTGCTGACTAGAGGGAGAGGTTGAATCAATGAAGCTTTATTGATTGATCTAGTAAGAGGTGTTATGAATAGGCCACATTAGTCGTTGTTAATAATAAATTCGGGCCAAGGCTTATCCTTCTGTCTTATTATTATGGACCTTTCATTGAAGCCTTCACAGATCACGCGCATCTTGATGTGTGGATCATTAGCAGCAAATGTCTTGTGTACCACAAGGAACCTTGCAGCAGGTTGTGGACCTCATTTTACCCCAATGAGAAGCATTTTTAGATACCAAGACGCTTTCCTAACGAAACTTTATGATATGCTCCTAATTTATATGTTACTCTGTGATGATTCTGTAAAATACTGTACAATCTCAATGGTATTTCTCTCTAGCTTAAAACTAACGAAGAAATTTTGGTGGTAGATTCTTCTGAGGTTTTTACCTTTTCGTTTACATTTGCAAGTCTTAAACCAAACGCTAGGTCGACATGGGTGCTCATTTGAATCTGATACTGACGCTGAAGTGATTCCTAAGCTTGTCAAGTATGTTTTTGATAAATCTAATGAAGATTCAGATGATAGCTTATATGCAATTAAGATCATCATTGCATTTTAATGAGCTTCTTACTGAATTTGTGTGTGAAGAAAAGGATGTTGAAGTTAATCATTTTAATTTTCTGCTTAACAATCTTCCAATTCAAGCTATATTAATCTACAGATTTTCAGCTGAATCTCGTGTATATGAAGGTTGTAGTGTTGGAAATCTGTTCAACTCTTTGTAAACACTAAAGAGCCATGATGGATAAAACTTCTCTGGCATCTTTTGTTGAAAGTATCGTTTATGTATGTTAGGCCCATGTTGCGCCAGTACTTTTCCCAACAAGTGTAGGGGCTTCAGATCTTAAAACAAATTGTTTTGGTGACTCGTTTTCTTTCTGTAGGGCCTCAGTAAATGGATACTTAATTCTGCAACAGCCTTTTAGTGTATGAATGACATCATTTTGGGCAAAAGTTGATTTTATTTCTCCAATTGTTTGCTTGTAGTAAATTAACTGGCAATATGACCACCATTGGCATTGTGCTCAACATATATACATATTCCATATAATTTGCTTTGTGTCTTGAAGTGTGCTATTGCGTTACTTTACCCTAGAGAACAATGTTCAGTGACATTTCATTTATGACTGGTATATTATTTGGACTGCAGGTGACATGATTGTCACATTTAGTCAAGTTGTATTGGAAGTCATGAGGCATCTTCTTCAATTTTTTTTGGTAAAGGTAATAAATATAATATAAAGGGAAGGTAAAAACTATACAACTCTCGGCTTCAAAAACCTATGCTCCCAATGAACATGCTCATAAAGAGTGGAAGGAAGCCGATAAAAAGCCAAACGGCAAGCAAAAGGACCAAAGCCAACACAAGAGGCGCTGGCACACCAAAAAAAAAAAAAAAAACACCAAGGGCCTACCAAGCCAGTGTGCAAACAACAGAGGAGTAGATGGAAGGATCCAACTCCCAAAACCATTAAAATCTTCTATTTCTAGTGGAGTTGTCCTCATTCCTGTAGGTGAGAGCCTTATCTTGAACAACTTTGAGAAGGTGCTTCTTCATGGTCGTGGTAGAAACAGGCTCACCCTTGAAAAGAATATCATTCATATTCTTCCAGATGATGTGACAAAGTGCACCAAAGGAAAAACGAGCAATACATTTATGGAACTCCTTGCCCACAAGGAAGGTAGTGGCCCAAGTCAGCGTTTCCTCCCAAGGCTTGTTACTCCAAGGGAGTCCGCATCTCGTCCCCAAAAGAAGGCAAGATGCAACGTAATGCGACATCCAAAAAATAAATGATCAATTGAATCAGGTTCTTCACATAAAGGGTAGGATGCATCATCAATCCTACCATGAGCTATGAGAAGGGATTGAGTAGGCAGCCTTCGCTTGGTAATAAGCCAAAGGTTAAACTGATATTGAGGTAGGATAGCATTGTTCCAAATGAAACCATTCCATCTAACTCGATCCTTCTTTCGCCTTATAAGCTCCCAAGTTGAGGCCACCAAGAATGCTCCGAAGGAATTCTCCCTCCAACAAAACCGATCTTTAGCATCAGTCAAAGAAGGGAGCGGCGAACCCAAGTTGCAATCACTGACCGTATAGCGTGGCCGTCCTCAGAGAAAAGGTCAACCACCAAAGCCTGTCTTGAAAGTCTAGATTTATAGATCAGCAAATTTGTGAATATTAAGCTCAAAGGACCCCTAGGGTGCCAATTGTCAAATGAAAGCGAAGCGTCGAGACCATCGCCTATCCTCCAGTGGAAGCGAAGCCTGAATTCTATCCTGAGTTGTAGAATTTTCTTCCAAGTCCAAGAGCACAAAGTTGGCTTCTTTCCCACCTAGAAATTCCTCCTTTTTAAGAAGGTCGAGTGGATCCATCTGCACCATAAGGATTCTTTATCTGAGAATTGGATCCAGATGTGCTTGAGCATAGCCGCCTTATTGCACTTACGCAGTCTTTGGATACCTAGACCCCCCTCCACCGTAGGAAGGCAAACGTCCTCCTAGGAAACTTTGACACCCCCTCTCCCCAAGTGAGGTCCTTTCCATAGGAATTGCCTAAGAATATGCTCTATCTCATCCAGCATTGTTGCAAGGAGAATGAAAACACTAGCCCAGTAGGCCTAAATGGCATAGAGAACTGACCTAATAAGTTGAAGACAACCAGCAAAAGATAGGAATCGAAGAGTCCAAGATTGCACTTTGATGTGATACGCTTAACTAGAACAACACAATCCACTTTCCTCAACCTTGAAGTGATGATTGGAACACCCAAGTACCAAACTGGAAGTGACCCCTCTTGGAAACCAAGCTCATTCAAGATATGGTCCTGAAGTGACGGAAGGCCACCGGAAAGGAACACCGCTTTTTCTCGAATTCGGGAGGAGGCCACTTCAACCCGAAAACTACTACAGAGCCTCCTTAAGAACCTTGATTGAAGGCATGTGGCCCTCGCAGAAAAGAAAGACATCATCTGTGAAGAATAAACGTGAAAGGGTAGTAGGTTTACATTTCCAAAAGAATCTGAACTTAGATTGTAGCGAGCACCTCTCAAGAACCCCAGAAAGCGCCTCCATCACCAACGTGAACAAGTAAGGAGATATGGGATCCCCCTGACAAAGGCCTCGCCCACTAGGAAAGAAGCCATGAAGTTCTCCATTCAGCGCAATGGAAAATCGAGGAGTCCTTACACAAGTCATTATGAGTTGAACCAGTTGATAAGGAAACCTAAAACCAAGTAGAGCATTCTCAAGGAATTGCCAATTCACGGTATCATATGCCTTCCTGAAGTCAACTTTAACAACATACTTTGGGATATAAGGTTCCATATGAAAACCAGCGAAAAGTTCATGTGCTAAGAGGATATTGTCCCTTATTCGCCGTCCCTTAATGAAAGCACTTTGGTATAGGCTCACTAGATCTTTGAGCACGGTGAACACTCTATTTGCCAACACTTTGACAATGATCCTGTATACCGTGTTGCAACAAGCGATGGGCTTATAATCATCAACCGTAGTTGCATTGGGAACCTTGGGAACCTTAGGAACCAACACTAGAATGGCGTTATTGATTTCCTTAAGGAGCTTCCCTAAAATAAAATAAAAATCCTTTACGACTTCTATGACCAGTTGCCCCACCGTATCCCAATTCTTCTTGAAGAACTCCACCGTGAAGCCATCTGGTCCGGGCGCTTTCCCTCGGCCAAGGGAGAAGAGGTTGTCTCACACCTCAAGATCTGTAACCGATCGATTGAGAAGGAGGACATGGTCATCATTCAACTAGGTCTTAATAACATCTCGAAGCTTCAAGACCGCCGGGGTAATTTGATCCAGCCGAGGCGAGAAAAGGTCACAGAAGAAGTCCACAAAATGCTACTAGACCAGATGAATGTCAGTGATTTGGCTACCTGAATCATCCACCACCGAAAGAATTATATTCCTCATTTGTCTTTTACTAACATAATGGTGAAAAAACTTGGTATTTTGATCACCCTCCTTGAGCCATCTGATATGCACTTTCTGCCTGAATAATGACTCCTCCTGGGATCGAAGTTCCAAAAGGGCCCAACGTTGAACCATTTCCAGGTCCACAAGAACTACACTAGTAGGATCTTGAAGTAGGTCCACTTGAGTCTTCTTTAAGGCTTCCCTCGCATTAGTCGTCCTAAGAGAGATGTTGGCAAATGAGTCATTATTCAACTGTTTAAGACGACCTTTGAGGACCTTCAATTTGCGCACAAGCCTAAACATGGGCACCCCTGACACTGGAGCCTCCCACACCTATTTCACGATTGAATCAAAGTCCGGGTGCTACATCCAAAAATCAAAGAACTTAAATAGCCTTTTCCAAAGAACCAGATTCTCCACCTTAACCAGCATAGGTGAATGATCTAATATCCTAGGAGTAAGAAAGGAAGCTTCTAAATAGGAGAAAACTTGGCCCCAACATGAGTTAACCAAAACTCTATCAATCTTCCCCATCTTGCATGTGGGACCTGAAGAAGTGGACCATGTGAACCGAAAACCACATAATTAAGGTCCTCTAGCTCCACCTGATCAAGACACTACCAAAACTCATCAAAGGATGGCAACCAAAGGTCAGAGCCACCCACCCTATCCGAGGGATCCTTAATCACATTAAAGTCTCCCATGACAATCCACGGCACATCTTGAAGGGAAGATCTCCTAGTCACCAGATCCTCCCACAGCGAACACCGAGATGTACAAGAATGCTTAGCATAAATGATAGAGACAACATAGGTCGCACCAGAATCCAACCAACGAACTTTCCCATGAAACGTCTGATCCGAGACCGAAAGAGGCTCCAAAGAAACCGCAGCAGGATCCTAGCCTATCTAAATCCTGCCTCTATCAGAGAACTCCGAGTTGACGTGCTAGCACCAGTTCACCATCAACTGACTAGTAATAGCATTAAAGAGATTATGAGGTACTTTAGTCTCAACTAACCCGATCAAGGATAACCGGTTCGTCAAAATAAAGTTCCTCACTTCCGCTTGTTTAAGAGGGGCAACAAGGCCCCTAGCATTCCAACACCCTATGCACATATTTACAAAGGAAACGGAAGAAGGATTACCTCTTTTTAGAGGAGCTTCGCCTAGTCACAGGCGGAGGAGGCCAAGCCTCCAAAGGGGCAGGGGGGATCCAGAGCTAAGGCAATCAATTGGTCTTACATCGAGGAAGGGGATGGATCCGGGGCAAGGGCAAGCCTCCTATCCACAGACGTCTTCGGAGAGGTGCAAGGAGAAAGGATGTCGTCATTTGAGGAAGAGATGAGGTCGGAGACCTCAGCCCCCTCACCCAAACGATCCAAAGCATGAACATCATGCTCCAATAGAAAGACATCACCATCCAAAGAAGGGGTATCTTCATTCAACTCGGAAATGATCAACTGGCCTCTATGGCCCTTCCAAGAGTAGGATATAGGCAGTCTCTTCTCAACTGTTATTGTCTTCAGCTTCAAGGACCTCCCATCATCCATTGGGGTGGACGAGGTATCAAGAAGCAGAGGAACGGTCTTCTTCTTCTTGCTCTTAACCTTCTTCCAGCCTTGATCAAGGGCATTAGGTGCTACTGAGTCAGAGGTGGAAGGTCGGGACGTTTCCAAAGTAGGAGGGGCAAGGTGATGTTTTGTCGGGGTCGAAGGGGTTCGAGCAGGGGCAAGGGCAGCACACTTGTACCCAAAAACCCCACACTTTTGGCACTCCATTGGCTTCCACTCAAATTCAATTGCAATGACCCTAGGAACACCATCGACATTTACTTCCACCGAAGAGACCCTAGGCTAGTTTGCTTGAATCTCAACACATACACGAGTAAAAGAAAGCATCCTCTTCCCCTCGGTGCATTGATCCACAAAGAGGGGTTTTCCCACAAAGCTAGCAATTGCTAGTGCGGACCAAAGGTCAAGGGGCAAGTTCTTGAGCCTTACCCAAACCGGGACAATGTATTGTTTGTCCTTCTTCAGTTCCATTAATGGCTTCCATTGTTCCAAAATAAGCGGGACTCTAACAACAGTGAGGGGACCCTCTTCCAAAATTTTCCTGCGAAACAACGGGTCCAGAATATGAAAATAATAGAAGACTTGGTCGTCAGCCAGCACATCAACCAGCCTCGGTCCCTAAGTGTTCTTTAAAGTTTGCTCTGTAAGCTAAAATGGGAGCATTTTCCCAACAAAGTATCCAACTAGGAATTCATTCCATTTAGGATCCACAACCTAGAGGACCTCCTTCTTCAAATTGACAACTAGTTTCTCATCCACAAGAGTCAGCGGAACATAAGAGAGCTCATAGCCCTTTGCTGCCAACCGCGCAACATTGGCCCATGATCAGGTTTGGGGTGGCTTGGAGGACCGATCATGCTTGCTTGGGGCCCGTTTCAAAGGGACCCTTAATTGACTCCCACCCCTTGATTTATCAACCCGAGGAGGCCTAAAGGAATGACCCCCCTCAGCCCTTTCACCCTTCGATGCATTCCCCCTTGTTCTACGAGGAACTTGGGTCATCTTCCTAGCCAAATGGTCTACACCATTGAGAGGAGAGGAACTAAGGCCATTCCTGCCACTAGAGCCAATGGCCATCTCAAATGAAGAAGACGCCATAACACCAACAAGCAAAAACAGCCACTCTACCTTCTACAATATAGCCAAAAGGAAAGAATCCATACCAGGCCCAAACGCAAGGAAGGAGGATGATGGACGACCCCCACCCCCACCTTGAGGCCAAGGATTCGCCCCAAAAGCCACTTGATCAGGCCCGCAAGCAACCGACCCCAGCGACTCAGCGGACAAAGCGGTCTTAGGTAGGCGAGCTAGATCTTCGCCAAGAAGAAGAGTCGGGCCAATCCATTCAATGAGATACAAGATTGATGGATTAGGAGGAAGCCCTCCAAAATTTGGAGCAGATGGACGGCTGTAGCTCCCGGGCCGAGCGCAAGCCAGAAGCAATGAACAGTAACAGAATCGTCCCCCTAGAGAGAGTCGATGAATAGTATCCACTTCCCCTTAAGTCATGAGGCATCTTGAAGGAGCCTATGCCCTTATTTTTAAGAGCCAGCATTATCCTAATGAATTGATCGCTTGTAAGCATGGTAGTCCGTTGCTTATTGGTGTCAAAGTAAGTTCCATTTAAAACTTGGGTGGTACTTGCTGCAAATGAGTTACTTTTGATCACATCTCATGAATCATTATCCATTTTCAATTGCTTTGTGCCCTTTCAGGTTCAGTAAAAGCTATGCTATGTATGTTCTTCTAGAACTGAGTCTATTAACCATAGTTCAATCAAATTTTTCTTATGATACAATGTTTCTGCAAAGAGTTGAATAGCATCCGTTTTACTTGGTGGAGACAGTACATTGAGTTTTTACCTTGGGTCTTAGAGTGCCTTAGAAATGCTTAGCTTGATGCACATCAATTTCCTATTAGAACCGGGAATTGGAATAGCATTGTTACTGTTGTCCACCATGGCACATATTTTTGGTCATGATACGATAAGTTTGAGAAAAGGTTGTGGTTGTCTATGGTGCTAAACTCTTACTTCATTTTTAGGTCTCCATGATGCGTCAACTGTAGCTTAGTCTTAGGAGTTCTTTTTTCATATGTGTAGTTGTCCATTCCTGTGTATGTCTTACCTATGCATTTTCGTTGTCAAAATTCTTGTTTGTCTTGTAATTTATGATAATTGTAACATAGTTATTAATTCATTCAGGGACAGAAGAATCAAGCAAAGGGTCATTATTTCATGATGATAAGCATCCTTCGCAGAATGGGAATCCCAGGGAACTGTTCTTATCGAATGATGCAAATGCTCTGGTTGAGCACACAAGAAAAGTTTTGGTTATTGAAGATGGTGAAGTTGTTCATTTAAAGGTAATAACATAGTTGTTTTAAGGAATTTATGTTTATTCTTAGCCTTTATGGCACAGGCTGCCTTATCAGTCTCTTGATTATATGTTTTATTGATCGACCAAATGTATCTTAGTTGTTAAGATTTTAGGGTGTGGGTACTTCAGTTCAACGTGAGATCTATCGATTTCGTCTCAGTATCAATTTGTGAATATACCGTCAGACTGCATAGCAACATGGTTAAATATGCTCAATATCACCAGCACTAACCACCTATTTAGTTGTACTGAGAACCTCTCGGCTCAATGTCGCCAGAATTCTATTTGGCTTGACTTCTTGCATGTAGCAGAATAGCAGTCTTGTCCTTTTCCATTGGAGGAACATGTTGCCTACATGGGAGGTGAACTTTGATGCGGAAAGTCCTGCTATATCACCTCAATCGAGGGCTGATGACTATGATTGTTTCTTTCCAGAGTATTTTGGTAATGTGGTGACTCATGAGAAGCCAAATGCTGAACTTATTCTACTAATGCTGGTTGCATCAGGATGGAGGGGTATCTATCCTAAAGTTTGATGGTGACAAAGGAAAACGCGGTGTACTTTCCAGGCCGGCATCTGTACAGCGTGCACTTTCTGTTCTCGAGATGGAAGTTGAACAAATAAATAAACTATGAACTTTATATGCAGAACGAAATTCATGAACAGCCAGAATCCCTAACAACCACAATGAGGGGCAGACTTATACGTGGAGGGACCTGCAAAGCTAAGGCTGTCCTTCTGGGTGGATTGAAGGATCATCTCGAGACAATTAGGAGGAGCTGGAGGATTGTTTTTGTTGGTTGTGGTACGAGTTATAATGCTGCTTTAGCTGCAAGGCCCATCTGGGAAGAACTTTCAGGCAAGTAGTGAATGATAGCTTATGTGGGCTGGAGATGTTAATTTATTTTTACCAACTCTTTTTTTGTTTGCTTGCTTTCAAAACAGGAATTCCTGTGACAATGGAAATAGCAAGTGATCTTTTGGATCGTCAAGGCCCAATTTATAGAGAAGATACAGCAGCATTCGTCAGTCAGTCTGGTGAAACAGCAGCTGCCTTACATGCACTGGAATATGCTCTCCAGAATGGTGCATTATGTGTAGGAATTATTAATACTGTTGGCACTACAATTGCCAGAAATACACATTGTGGTGTCCATATAAATGCTGGTGCTGACATAGGTGTGGCAAGCACCAAGGTGAGAGAGTACTTTTTGACATTCTGTTGCAGAAACGGTCCTCTCTTCTTCATGGTTTTCTTGTCTTTTCTTTTCTTTTTTTTCATTAAATTGATTTGCAGATATGCTTTGTGAGCAGGCATATACAAGTCAAATAGTTGTTATGGCTATGTTAGGCTGTTAGCTTTAGCAATTGGAGGGGATGCTATTTCTAATGAAGTGACAAGAGAAGCAATAATTGATTGTCTTTTTGACCTTCCAAGTATGTGTCAATTCCTATCTTGCCTTCAAAATTTCTGAACTTCTGTTGGATGTGCTTTTCTTTCTAAACTCATGTTGATAAATTTTTTGTATGAAACATTAAATCCATTGTTAATATCTTGTAGACAAAGTTAGAGAGGTGCTGAAGCTTGACCAGGAAATGAAATATCTTGCTAAGCTTCTAATTGCAGAGCAGTCACTTCTCATGTTTGGCAAAGGATGCAATTATGCCATAGCTTTGGAAGGTTCTCTAAAAGTAAAGGAAGTGACATTGATGCACAGTGAAGAAATACTTGATGGTGAGATGAAACATAGTCCTCTGGCTCTAGTGATGAGAGTCTTCGCATTGTAGTAACTGCTACTCACGATGCTTGCTTCAGGTTAGCTTTTGTCGTACAGGTTTGCTCGCATCTGTGAAATCTGTAATTGTTTTAAAGCTGAAGTTGTCCATGTTAACAGCAAGCAACAATCATTTATTCAGCAACTCCATGCCCACAAAGGACGCCTTATTGTCATGTGCCCAAGGGGGGATGCTGCAGTCGTGTCTCTTGGTGGAGCATGTAGAGTCATAGAAGTTCCTCAGGCAGAGGACTGTCTTCAGCCTGTAGTCAATATAGTTCCTTTGCAGGTACAGAGTACTTCCAATGGTTTTCTATGCTTGCCAAGATGTAGCATCTTTTTTTCCTACTCTACTGAATGCGTTATAATTTGCTGAAGATGAAGCTATGATGTAGATAGGTGGAGCTCGATGGGAGCGTGTAGCTTTCTTGTTTTTGCATTAAGAGTTCCAAAATTCTCTCTATGATTTGGCGTTTAGTTCTAAAAGAGTTCTTTTTCTTTTTTTAAAGTCTCAACAAAAACAAAAGAAATCAATATTATTGATTGAGCCTTAACCTTTTGCTGTTTTTATTTGTTTATTTATTCATTGCTTATAGAGTATTTTCACATTCTTGTTATTCCTTTCAAATTGCTTGTTTTGTTCTATTAGATTTTTCTAATTCGTCGGACATGAGATAATTTTTTGACAATTGGGGTGCAGTTGTTGGCGTATCATCTCATGATCCTAAGAGGATACAATGTCAACCAGTCGAGGAACCTCACAAAGAGTGTGGCAACCGTGACGATAGAGTAGAAGCCCACCAAGAGATTTCTTCGATTGTGTTTGCCCGAAGCAAAATGGCTTATGTCATAAGAATGTAAAGCATCTTATGACACAGAGTATCACTTGTACATTTTGGAATGGCAATCCTTATAAGATTTTTATTTATGATCAATTAGGAAAAACTGTCATAACCCACCTTTTTGCGCGTTCACGTCTTGTTATGCAATTATTTGTTAATCTGCCTCCGAGTGCCGTGCTCATGGTACCTAAACATTGTTTCAAGGTGGAGGTTGGAAGAGGAAGATTGTATCCTCATTTGGGAAAAGAGAGTGGGTGGTATGACAAAAAATGTGTTATCAAAGGTACAAGATTGATGGAATTGATCAAGTATTCGAGATAGGATTTGCTTCTTTTGCTAAGATCGGTTTTTGGTGTTAAGCAGGTCTCTGGAGTGCTGATTGTCACATCGGTCATCAAGGTAATTTGTACCATGTTCTAGTTTCCTTTTTTAGTGTGATATTTAGCTCCATGATGTGGTTCAATTTGTAGATATGCAGAGCCCTCATGTATTCATATGGAAAGAATTTTGATGTCTACTTGCTCTACAAGCAATTCATTCATACGATACAATTCGACTCTTATTCTATCAATTAATCGTACGTGGAAGATACAATTCAACTCTCACTAGATTCTGCTGATGTTGTCTTGAATTTCACAAAATTCAATCGGGAAATCTAGGAAGGCTTGAAGATTGCAGGCTATTTGTTTTCTAATATATTTCCTAGATTTGGGTTTCAAATTTGATAATATCTTTATGGTGGAATTCCTAGCCTACTAGGTTTAGGAAAGTGGGGATCTAAAGATCTATTTATTTCGTATTGTACCTTGTACTCTTTAACATACGTTCAAATAAGAAATCGTCTCTCTCTCCCGTGGACATAGGTGGATCTTTCGCCAAACCATGTAAATCTCCGTGTTCTTGATTATTCTTGTTTACTTTTCTCATTTAGTTAGGGTGTTCTTCCGTACAACAATTGGCATCAGAGCAATTCAGGTTCTCCGTTCCTGTATTGCGAATTCTAACTAGATGGCTAGAAAAGGTTCACCGTTCAATTTGATATTGAATGATTCACCGAGAAGAATAGTTTTACACTATGGCGGAGAAGGATGAAGGATTTGTTGATTCAACAAGGTTTATCAAATGTTCTTCTGGGAAAATCGAACAAGCCGGACACCATCACTAATGATGATTGGGCCGACATGGAGGAGAGGGCGTGCGGCACAACCCAATTGAACCTATCGGATGAGGCCCTTCAATATGTAGCAAAAATCGAATCTGCTCTGGAGGTATGGCTCAAACTCGAAAGCATTTACATGACAAAATCTCTTACGAACAAGTTGTTCTTAAAGAAGAGATTGTATTCACTTCAGATGAGTGAATGAGGAAATCTGTTGGAACACCTCAACATGTTCAATCAGATGATTAGTGAACTTACAAGCTTGGAGGTAAGGTTTGAGGATGAAGACATACCGCTTCTACTACTAGCATAGTTGTCAGATTCGTTTGACCACTTGGTAACTACGCTACTTTATGGCAAGGAAACCCTGAAGATCGGAGAGGTGACTGCTGCCCTAATTTCAAACGACACCTGGAAAATGGCAAGTAGTTCAAAATCTTCGGGAGAGGGACTCTTTGCAAAGGAGAAAAGCAATCAAGGAAGATGAAGATCAACGAATCGAGGATCGAGTAGTAGGGGTCGCCAAAATTCAAGGGAAAGTTCAAAGGAAGATGCTATGGATGCAATCAGGAAGGGCATACCAAGAGATTCTCTCACTCTAAGCTGCTTCTGGTGTTGTTGACGGTTGTGCAACGCGATGTTATTTTTATTTTGTTGTTTCACTTTCCAGGGTCATGCTACGGGTGGCACCCCATAGGACATCTAGGGATGGGTCAACTTGGACCGATTCCCAATTCCGGTACGAAGCATGTGCATCCATGACTGTGCGAGGCAAGAGCAGTGGGGCTACTAGTCGGCGAGGATGGAAAACGTGGACAAAAATAGATACAGTCTTGTGGTGAACCCATGTGTAAAGGTTTCAAGCGAGACAAGGCAAGAGGATCACGGGAAGCAACACCAATGACAAGAGATAGGGTAATGATTGAAAGGGGCCCGGGACCAACAATGATGCGAGGGACGCCACCGAGAGGATGGCGGCGAGCATCATGAGGCTGTGGACCGGTCGGGCACAGCAAGCGGAAGCCTACGACAGATGAGTGACGATCGCCAGTGCGCAGTAGAACAGAAGACAGAAGATGGCAAGGGAGGTGGCAAAAGGGTGGGTCTGAAATGGGGACTCGGGTTGCCCTTGGAATTTGACCTCAACGAAGTTGACCAGCACGGAAACAAGGAAGGCGAGAATGGCGTGGAAGGAAGTGAAGGCAGGGGAACCTCAGACATTTGTGTCGGGACGACGGGCGGTAGGCATTGGGGTCAGCTTCTCGAGGATCCGTAGACTTAGTAGGGGATGATTATCGAAATGATCAGAGAGAGAAAGATGGCTAGTGGGGAAGCATATCTTAGCTGATTGCAGGGACCTTGGCAGCGACCATGGCAGCGACCATATATCGAGAATGTGGAGCCGAAGGCGGAATGACTGTTTTGCCATTTAGAACTTTTGGATTCGCTGGCTTCTGGATAGGTTAGGGAAAGCGGGCGGAATGACTGTTTTGCCCTCGGAGTTTTCAGAGTCCGATTAAAAACTGTGTTCCGATTAGCTCGGTACGTTTACGGAAGAGGCTATAGTGGGAAGTTCGGGGTTCCTGGGGCTCCTGAATTCGGAGTTTAAAACGTTCTCCACAACGCGGTTTCTGGGCCGTCTCGTCAGAAACGCGATGGAACCCCTTCTTTTGTGTTTTTGTCTTTTTTTTCTCGGTCTGACAAAATCCCTTTGACGACAGCGACTTTTCAAGTGCCTTGCGATCCCGCGATTGACAATTCGGAGTTCGTCTCTCCCTCACCTAAAATATTTCCTTGCCTTATATAAAAACTGTGAATTTTAGATTCAATCTCAATTTTTTTCTAATTTTTTTTTATTTTATAGATATGCCCCTATTAACTCTACATCTAAAATTCTTAAGCGAACTGTTTAAGGCTTCACAATCTGATTGCCTCCAATGCAAGCATTTTGAATGGAGACTCTCCAACTACGAGAGATTGAAGACTCTCAAGCATGGGGATTGAACACCAAGCTCAAAATTGAAGATCCATTATGGGTTGAAGGAAAACTCTCTTTAGAGTAAGAACAATTAAAAAGAGTCAATCCTATTTTTTCTAGTTTTACCCAAATATCAAATTCAATAAAGCACCATTTAAGTTGATATGAAAATTCATCTCCAGAAAAATGTCTTTTTGGATGTGAAATTTTAGGAAAAAATTATACAATGACGTGAAATGCCACGTTACTAATAAAAGTTTGTAATTTTTTACAGTCAAATTAGGATTGGATCAAACGTTGGTGATTTTTAATAAGACAAAAAACAATTTAGGGTAGACTCAAAATAACTTTACAAGGAAAAAAAATTAAGTTAGAAATATCGTAGAGTACCCTCCCCATGTTGAAAAATTTTGGGTCTCCCTCTAGTCTTCGAAGAAGACACACTCTCTCTCCTCCTTAACAAAATTGGCTCTCTCGCCTTGGCCCCAATACGCTGCATTCTCTGGCACATCCTGCCGCCTCCGCCTCTGCCGTCGCGTCCATGAGCCCGTCGGCAATCGGAATATGGCAGCACCAAGTTTCACACCAAAACTTGCATCGCTAGTTCCAAATTGCACAACAAATGTTTGCACAATTACCTCTTTTCTCGTTTAGATATGGATATGGGGTTTTGTTATTGGGGTTTGATCGGTGAAGTTTCGGTATTGAGCTAATTGGGAAAATTGTGTAAATGGACATCTTAGTTTTGATCGATTTGCTTTGTGTAGGCCGATTATAAAGACCCCATATTTCAAGAGAAATTTGTGTCCACGCTTGTTGAAGGGTTTAGGGAGTTGAATCTTGTGGTGTAGAATGGCAATAACCTCACTTTCGCGGACTTTGTCGACATTGGTGAATAATTACTTTATGCCTTGAATACATTTTACTAACGACACTATTGTTGACTTGTTTTGGATTTTGGTCCTTGAGTGGTGGCTTGTGTTCTTATCTTAGTTGTGTTTTTCATGGTCTCAAAGGGTTCGGCTCCATAAGGTTCTTTCTCAGAGCTTTGATAATACGGCCTAGCCTCTTCAAACTAAAAAATGGGTAGGTGTGATCCATTGAATCTATTCTTCTTTTCTTATGCATGTAGAATTATGTATCTGGTTCAAAAGCAAAATACAATTATAAAAAAAAAAAAAAAAGTCGAAAGATGGAGTACATAAGATGGCCCTTGTGAAAGAATTGTGGTGTGGTTTCTCTAGTTCACTCGGGTTCCCAGCAATATAATGTGAGCTTCTTGACAGTACTGTTCACGCATATTGTTTCATAGGCCCTATTTGGTTCAGCATTTGGAATGCTTATTTGGGCTCTAAAGTCTCTTGGCCAAATGCAAAGCTGTTTGATTCGTTTTTTAGCGCGACTTTGGCGAGATGCAATTGCATCTCCAAGTGGCTCTAAGGGCCTTTAGCCTAATACAGCTCTTGAGGTCCTTTGGCAAGTTGCATCTTCGGAATGCAACTTTCGGTATTGTTCATCTCTCCAGTGAAGAAACCAATTGGCCGCCTAAATAAAAATAAATATAAAAATAAATATGTTTATATTTTTATATAAAATATATATTTTATATTTTATATAAATATATAAACATATCTATCTTTTATATTTTATGTTTATATATATTTTATATAGATATAAACATATCCATTTTTTATATAAATATATTTTGTGTTTAATATATATATATATATATATAAACATATCTATTTTTTTCTCCAATTGTTTTTTATATAAATATATATTTATATAAACATATTTTTTGTATAGGCGGTTTGGCCGCCAAATTCGACGGGCGGTATAAATATATAAACATATATTCAAAGTTTATTTTTTAAAAAAAAAATATAAACATATCTATTTTTTCAATATTTTATGTTTAATAAATATATATTTATATATAAATATAAATATATATATATATATTTTATATAGATATAAACATATCCATTTTTTATATAAATATATTTTATGTTTAATAAATAAATATATATATATTTATAAATATTTATAAATATAAACATATCTATTTTTTCTCCGATTGTTTTTATATAAATATATATTTATATAAACATATCTATTTTTTATATATATTTTATGTTTAATAAATATATTTTATGTTTATATGTTTATATCTTTTATATACAAATATGTTTATATAAAAAAATATAAACATATTTTTGTTTTTTTAATTTAATAAAAGTTATTTACAAATGTAAATTTTACTAAACGGTATTTTGGCCAAAGTTCTCAATGTAAATTTTACCAAAGGTTATTTGCATTTCGGAAAATCTCCTTCACTCAAAGTATTTGCATTTTTGCCAATACATTTCCCAAAAGCCGAACCAAACGGGCCCTATAGAACAATATACATAGTGACCACTTAGGGCTCGTTTGGTTCGGCTTTTGGGAATGCATTTGCCAAAATGCAAATACCTTTGGGTGAAGGGGGTTTTTCGAAATGCAAATATCGTTTGGTAAAATTTGCATTAAAATACAACTTTGGCCAAAATACCGTTTGGTAAAATTTGCATTTGTAAATGACTTTTATTAAATTAAAAAAAAAAACAAAACAAAATTCAGTTTTCTTTTTTTGAAGTCCGGCCACTGGATCGCCGGAGTCATTTACAAATGCAAATTTTACCAAACGATATTTGCATTTCGAAAAACCCCCTTCACCCAAAGGTATTTGCATTTTGGCAAATGCATTCCCCAACAGCCGAACCAAACGGGCCCTTAGTAATTTGAATTAAGAATTGACATCTTCAGTCAAAATCAATGAGTAAGTAATTAGAAATTTTGATATAATGGAAACATCAAATAGAAGTTTGAGTTGGTATTTAAACATTGGTTTGTTAGTTAATAATGAAAAAATAGTAAGTTAATTATGCTTGTAAGTTGCGTATTGAAATAAATAAGATGGGTGATACGAATTTCTAAGGGATTTATTTGTCGTTGACTCTCTCTGTGGCGTAGGCACCTAAACTTTGGATCGAACCACATAAATCTTATGGTGTCCTTATTTCCTTATTTGTCGTCTCACATAAATCGCCTGAGGTCCGGCGACGGTCGCCGGGGTCGGGGGACCCTTGGCCGGCGGCGCCGGCGCATTACCGGCTTGTGCGACCCCTTGACCGGCGGTCGTCGGCCTCCGATCGGCTTCTCTCCGGTGAAGATGAACAATGGAAGTTGCATTCCGAAAATGCAACTTCCCAATGGACCTCTCCCCCTCCATTCCCCAAAAGCCCTTTCAACCCCCTTGGAGATGCAATTGCATCTCCCCAAAGTCCCCAAAAAAATGAACCAAACACCATAGCATTTGGCCAAGGGACTTTAGAGCCCAAATGGGCTTTCCAAATGCCCAACCAAACAGGGCCTTAGCCTCCCATGTTAGCCTCCCACCTCACCTTGCGATCTTGCAATTGAGGACATGGCCATGCTGCACCACATCAGCATAATCCTTTTCCACTTGGTGAGTGACACATGGAGCCATGTCCCACCAGGATAGATCTGAAAATTCTCCCTAATATTTCAAAATCTTAGGCCTCCCTCTCATCAATGAAGAAGACTCTCTCTCTTCTTCTTTTCAAAATTGGCTCCTCTCTCACCTTCGCTCTCAATCGCATTCTTCGGCGCATCGCTGCAGCATTATAATTAGATAGATCCACTCAACTATTGAAGTGTGTGGAGCCACATCAAATTCTGGCCACACTGAGCGCAAAGCTTCTGAGTACAACTAAAAGAGAATGCAACAATCGATTGTCTTTTTTACCTTTCTAGTATGTGTCACTTCCTGTCTCACCTTAACAATTTCTAAACTTCTAAGTTGTATTTGTCTTTTTCATCGAACTTACTTTGAGACTATTTTTTGTATGAAGCATTAAATCTTTTACTTATATCTTGTAGACAAAGTTAGAGAGGTGCTGAAGCTTGACCGTGAAATGGAAGATCTTGTTAAGATACTGATTACAAAGCAGTCACTTCCCATGTATGATATGGTGCAGCTTTGGAAGGTTCTTTAAGTAAAGGAAGTGGTATTAATGCACATTGAAGGAATGCTTGCTGGTGAGATGAAACATCGTCCTCTGGCTCTAGAGGAAACAGTCTACCTATTGTAGTGATTACTATTCATGATGCTTGCTTCAGGTTAGCTTTTGCAATAGAGGTTACTTGCATCCAAGTATTCCCTATTTGGTCTAAAACTGAAGGTGTCAATGTTAACAACGAGCAACAATCAGTTATTGAGCGACTTCGTGCTAGTATATGACACCTAATTGGCATGTGCTCAAGGGGGGATGCTGTAGCCATGTCTTTTGGTGGAGCATGTAGAGTCATAGACCTTCCTAAGGTGGAGGACTGTCTTCAATCTGTAGTCAATATAGTTCCTTTGCAAGTACAGGGTACTTATATAATTTCGTAATGCTTATCTATCAAGAGAAAATCTCTTTATGCCTTGCCAAGATGCAACATTTTTTCTTATGTTGTACTGAATGCGCCATATCTTACCGAATGCGAAGCTATGATGTAGATGGGGTGGAACTGGAAGGGAGCATTTAGTTTTCTGTTTTCTCGATTTGTTTTATGCTCTTGGTGTTTGTTTTTGGATTAAGGGTTCCAAAATTCTCTCTATAATTTTTTGTTTAGTTTTTAAAGAGATTCCCTTTTTAAGTCTCAACTAGCACAAAAAAAACCAATATTATTGATTGAGCCTTATCATTATGCTGTTCTAACTATTTTCCCTTTTTAAGTCTCAACTAGCACAAAAAAAAAGCCAATTTTATTGATTGAGCCTTATCATTATGCTGTTCTAACTGTTTTGTTCTTATAAAGTACTTTAACATTACTGTTTCCTCTTTTCAGATGTTCTGTTTCATTTTAGTTTAGGCAGAGATTTTATATTTATCAGGGAAAATTCGAACTGTGCATGTTTTGAAAAGACTCCTTCACTCCATTCCCAAAGATTCAATCCGAACCGCGAACCGGGTTCTCTTTTCGTCCTCATGATATTTAATACCCTAAAAGTCCGCAACGCCATTCTAAACGACATCACCATCGTCTCGTCAGTTTTTTGACCTTTTGGAGCCCCGATGGCATGCGACGGCGGAGGAGTTGAAAATCACGGGGTTTCGCGAGGGCAGGAGCGTAAAATCATATTTGAGTTAGATCGTGCGCCTCTCCTTTTTTTTCTCGTTCTGATGTAGTTTAGAGAACTGTGCGAATGGACATCTTAGTTTAGGTAGGGATTTTATATTTATCAGGAAAAATTAGAAAGGAAAAATAGATGAATAGAGAATCGCTGGAGTTAAAGTAAATGAAAGGAATTAAAAAAATATTTATGGGTAGGCGATTTTTATGGAAATGTGAATTTGTAAAAGGAAGATTTGAATTTTTTTACAACCAAAACACGATGACAAGTATACTCCTCAATAAGAGAAACACAATGAGCGTAGTGTGTATTTTCGTCCTCCTTTCAAATCTTTATAATAAAAATTGACCGTACCTTCCATAATGAAGAAAATGAAATTTCAAACTTTTATGGCACCTTTCTAGATGGCCAAAATTGACTTGAAAAAGATTCAGATTTCATTTATTCTACTCCACCGAATCATGTTTAGATAATTGCAATGAAATCACTACAAGACAAATTGATGTACTTTGCGATTGTAGGGGAGAAGAACACTAAAAGTAATTATCAGTAAGAAATAAAAATAGTGAAAAGATGGGATTTTGCCTCATTTCTAATCCAAGGGGTAAGAGAAAAAAATGATGGCGTAAAATAAAACAGAAAGGAATATGAAGACGACCTTGGACATTGAAGAACAAGCGCAGCACGGCTAATTGGTGAAAATCGATAGACGCTCATTCACCTCTTTGGGCTAGAAAATGTTAAAGAAAAATGGGCCTAAAAGAAGGGCCAAGGCCCACGAACAACTCTTGAACAACCGTCGCTACAAAATGGAGAAGGCCTTTTTTCCTTTTTTTTTTTTTTTTTAATTCTGGGTAAACAGTTTTGATCCCCTTCTTCAAAAAGATGTCTCCGCCATTGGTGAGTGGCTTGCACTGGTAAGCGAGAACCACTTAAATAGAAGAATCGATTGTACTTCGTCCTTTGTTCCCCATAGCAACTAGGGATCAAAAAGCATCAAATTTGATGACTTAGAAAGGGAACGACGAAGTAAGAGCATGCTATTGAAGACGTTGCAACATATGTCGAGGAGGCCATTCTAAATGGCACGCCAAACAATCTATTCCTCTTTTCTTATGCATGTAGAATAATGCATCTAGTTAAAAGCAAAATACAAGCATAAGATGACCCTCGTGTAAGAATTGTGACGTGATTTCTCTAATTCATTCGGATTCCTAATAATGTAATGTAAGTTTTTGGTAAAATTGTTCACATATTTTGTTTCTTAGAACAATATAGATAGTCGATCACTTAGAGCGCTAATGATAACCATTCTGTTTCTCTATTTCCTTATTTTTGGGTTCTTTGGAACAGTTTTGAAGTAGAAATCTATTTGGTACTCCAAAAATGGATTTGGATAAAAATCAAAAAATAATTTTTTTTTATCTTTTATATTTTTTGGAAGAAATGTGAGAGATGAAAACTCTTATTATCATATATTCTCGTTACCACTTGTCGCGCACCAATTGCCAATTACTAGACACCGGCCGAGCCGCATGTTGCCAGTTGTGGGACGTTGGATGTTGGCTATTGACTACTGAACGTTGGACGCTCATTGCCACCCCGCTGCCGGTCACTAGTCACTGGACGTCGCTTGCTCACCTCTTGCCACCGATCATCAGTTGTCAGATGCTACCCGCTCGCCTCTTGCTGCCTCTCGCTACACATCAAACATCGACCATATGTTGCTAGTTGCCCGCACAATGCCGCACACTGGACGCCAGTCACCAGCCGCTAGTCATCACCGATTGCCGATCGCCCGTTGGACATTGGCCGCCTCCTATCATCATTCATGAGAGTGAAAATTTGTGTCATTATTAAATGAATTTTTATTTCAAAACAAAATTTTTATAAGATGATCAAACGCATATTTTTATTTAAAAATTTGATCAAGGAGTAAAAGTAGAAAAATAAATTTTTAACACCCTTAATTTCACGTAAGCCTCCCGCGTGACCTTGCGATCTCCCGACTGAGGACGTGGCTGCACTCCACCACATCAGCGTGATCCCTATACACTCGGTGAGGAGAGAGTCATGATGTCATTAGGAGAAACTCCCCCTCAGAAAACCTGTATTTTTGTATTTTTTTTTTTTTTCCCATGAAGCAGCCCAGAAGCTGCGTGGCGTTCTCGGTCTCGTTACATATATATATATATATATATAGTTGCCGTGCGAGTGTCCTTTCACCAAAGCCGAGTCACTTCTCTTTCCTTTTCACATTATCATTGTAAAACCCAAGGTATGCTCCCCCTCTAGCCATCTTGATCATTTCGGTAATCATCCTCTACGCAGGACTAGAGATCCTCAAGAAGCTGACTCCAATGCTGACCGATCATCGTCCCGACACAAACGTCCGAGTTTCCCCCGCCTTCACTTCCTTCAACGCCATCCTCGCCTTCCTTGTTCCCGTGCTGCTTAACTTCGTCGAGGTCAAATTCGAAGTAAAACCGGAGTCCCCGTTTGAGTCCCACCCTTTTGCCACCTCCCTTGCCATCTTCTGTCTTCTACTCTACTGTGGACTGGCGCTCGTCACTCATCTGTCGTTGGCTTCCGCCTGCTGTGCCCGACCGGTCCACATCGTCATGGTGCTCGCGGCCATGCTCTCGGTGGCATCCCTTGCGTCATTATTGATTCAGGGCCCCTTTCAAGCATTACCCCATCTCTTGCCATCCGTGTTGCTTGTAGTGGTCCTCTTGCCCTATCTTGCTCGAAACCTTTACACATGGTTTCACCACAAGACTATCTATTTTTGTCCACATTTTCCGTTCTCGCCGACTAGCAGCCCCGCCGCCCTTGCCTCGTACAGTCATGGAGGCATGCGCTTCGTGCCGGAATTGGGAATCGGTCCAAGTTGACCCATCCCCATATGTCCTTCGGGGTGCCCACCCCTAGCACACCCCTGGAAAGTGAAACAACAGATTGTATCTTCCACGTTCGAGTCGAATTGATAGAATGAGAGTCGAATTGTATCTTCCACGTTCGATTAATTGATAGAATGGATTGCTCATAGAGCAAGTAGACATCGAAATTCTTTCCATTTGAATACATGAGGGCTCTACGTGTCTACAAATTGAACCACATCATGGAGCTAAATATCACACTAAAAAAGGAAATTAGAACATGGTACAAATTGCCTTGATGACCGATGTGACAATCAGCACTCGAGAGACATGCTTAACGCCAAAAACCGATCCTAGCAAAAGAAGCAAATCCTGTCTCGTATATTTGATCAATTCCATCAATCTTGTACCTCTAATAACACATTTTTTGTCATACTGCCTGCTCTCTTTTCCCGAATGAGGATACAATCTTCCTCTTCCAACCTCCACCTTGAAACAATGTTTAGGCACCATGAGCACGACACTCGGAGGCAGATTAACAAATCATTTCATAACAAGACGCGAGCGCGCAAAAAGGTGGATTATGACAATTTTTCCTGATTGATCATAGATAAAGATCTTACAAGGACTGCCATTCCAAAAAGCACAAGTGATACTCTGTGTCATAAGATGCTTTACATTCTTATGACATAATCCATTTGGCTACTGGGTAAACACAATCAGAAGAAATATGTTAGTAGGACTCTACTCTATCGTCACAGTCATCACACTCTTTACGAGGTTCCTGGGCTAGTTGACATTGTACCCTCTTAGGGCCGTGAGATGATACAACAACAACTACACCCCAAATGTCAAAAAATATCTTATGTCCGATGAATTAGAAAAATAGGAATGTGAAAATACTCTATAATCAATGAATAAAAATAAACAAATAAAAACAGCAAAAGGTTAAGGCTCAATCAATAAAATTTATTTATTTTGTTTTTGTTGAGACTTAAAAAAAAAAAAAAACTCTTTTAGAACTAAACACCAAATCATAGAGAGAATTTTGGAACTCTTAATGCAAAAACAAGAAAGCTACATGCTCCCATCCATCTCCACCTATCTACATCATAGCTTAATCTTCAACAAATTATAATGCATTATTTAGCAGAGTAGGAAAAAAAGACATTGCATCTTGGCAAGCATAGAAAACAATTGGAAGTACTGTGTACCTGCAAAGGAACTATATTGACTACAGGCTGAAGACAATCCTCTACCTAAGGAACTTCGATGACTCTACATGCTCCACCAAGAGACGGTTGCAACATTCCCCCTTGGGCACATGACAATAAGGCGTTCTTTGTGGGCATGGAATTGCTGAATAACTGATTGTTGCTTACTGTTAACATTGACAACTTCAGCTTTAGAACAAATACAAATTTAACGGATACAAGTAAACCTGTACAACAAAAGCTAACCTGAAGCAAGCATCATGGGTAGCAATCACTACAATCGGAAGACTCACATCCACTAGAGCCAGACGACCGTGTTTCATCTCACCATTAAGTATTCCTTCACTGTGCATCAATGCTACTTCCTTTACTTTTAAAGAATATTCCAAAGCTTTAGCATAATTTCATCCTCTGCCAAACATGAGAAGTGACTGCTCTGGAATCATTAGCTTAGCAAGATATTTCTTTTCCTGGTCAAGCTTCGGCACCTCTCCAACTTTGTCATGATTATCGAGATGATGAGAGAGAAAGATGGCTAGAGTGGAAGCTTGGATTTTACAATTGAAGTGGCAGTGGTGAAAAAGGTAGAAAGGAAGAGAGAATCTTGGTTTTTATTTTTAAAAAGAAAAATTGTTGGTTTGAATTTGTTTTTAATAATTGAAGTCTTGAAGTGGTCCGTCTTTGACGGGAGACTTTCACTTCCAAGGATTTCGCGGAAGTTCCCCCGGCTTAGGACATGACGCATGATTCCCCATCATGCGATGACGTTGGCCATGTCAGCGGATGGGTCCCGCTGGGACTGGTGCGAAAATTTCTAGTACTTCGGAACTTTGGACCTCCCTCTTATCAAGGAAGAAGACAACCTCTTCTCTCTGTCTCTCTCTTATCCTTTGGAAACTCTCCCTCTCGCCTTCGCTCCCATTCCACTGCATTCTCCGGCGCATCGCTGCCGCCTCCACCGTCGCCTTCACCTCTGGGAGCACCGTCGGTGGCTGGAATATGGCAGCATGAAGTTTCGCCACTGAAACTTGCACTGGTAATTATAAATTGCACACCAATTGTGCAATTACCTTTTTCCCTGTTCAAATTTGGATCTGCAGTTTTGTTATAGGGGTTTGATGGGTGAAAGTTTCTGGTGTTGAGCTAATTGGGAGAAATCGTGTGAATGGACATCTTAATTTTGATTTGATTTGCTGTGCAGACCGATGATAAAAAAACCCCACATTCAAGAGAAGTTTGTGTTCTTGAAGGGTTTAGGGAATTAAATCTTGTGGGGTGGAATGGCAATATCCTCACTTTCAAGGAGTTCATTGGCACTAGGAACCAGATCTAGAGGGAGGAGCGGGTGAAGTCGCTTTGTGTGGACAACCAGATCTGGAGGGACCTTGCCCAGGCCAACGAGGCCACCACCAACGACCTCCGCACCAACCTTGACCAGTCCCGGCGCAGTCGGCAAGGACGACCGCCCCCAATGGGGCCTTCCTGGAGGACGAGGCGGAGCAATTATGAAGGAGGGGAGGAGGAAAGCGGGAGGCGGGCGGGAGTGGAGGCGCAGGAGGATGTGGGGAGGAGGAGGCAAGCGTGTTGTTGTTGTTGTGCAGGCACCTGTATTTGTGCGCGGTGTGTGGGTCTTCCCTCCATACTTGTCCGCTTTGTAACTCTCCCAAATCCGGCAGTGTCCATCTATCCTAGACCAGTTTTTTTTTTCCTAATTTTCTCTCTTCGAAAAACGGGGGAAATAAGACAGAAGAAATATTTCCAAGAGTTAGCTAGAAATCTCTCCGATCATGACCCTTTTTTATTGGTTCTGGTTGGTCTTGTGATTTGATTAATTCTTTGCCAAATATTTCTTGTCTCTTTCGATTCTCCAACCGGGTGGTTGCTGGTGGATGTTTCCAATATTCATATCCATGAAATTGATCGAAAAGAGTAATGAATGGTTCCCGGCACGATTTAGACATATTTCCACATCAAACATTCTCCTCAAATCAGCTCACGCCCGACATAATATGGAGAGTGAACTAAGCTTTGAATTTCCAACATACTTGTTTACCACAAACCTCTCAAACCACTTCTCCGTGAAGAAATAAATATGTTGAACATATAGCAAGCAATAACAAATGTTTGAGCATTTCATTTCACGTCAACCAAGTGACCAGCAATTACGGCCCTAAAGAGTGGATCAAAACAGCCGTTTGACGAACGTTGGAGCAGCAACGAACAAGGAGAGAGAAGCGAGCGAGTAGGGGCGGCTTTAATGTGCTTCGTCGGCGATCGCAGGGAACGGCCGCTTGACGAGCGCCGGAGCAGCAACGAGCGGGAGAGAGAAGGAAGCGAGCGCCGGAGCAAGGGCGACCTTAATGTGCTTCGTCGGCGACGGCGAGGGAGGACCTGCTCGAGGTTGGTGCGGAGGGTGTTGGCGGTGGCCTCGTTGGCCTGGTTGAGGTCCCTCCAGATCTAGTTCTCCATGCACAGCGACTTCACCCTCTCCTCCGACGCTCAATTGAGCTTACCGATCTTCTGGATCTCCTTCTCCTTGGCCGGAGCAGCAACGAGTGCGGTGAGAGAAGCGAGCAAGCGCCAGAGCGGCCGGAGCAAGCGTGGACAGAGAATTTGGGATTCAAAATTGAAAGCCGTCGAGTTCTCCAGAGAAGAAAAGGAAAGGGTTTGCTCCTGTTAAAAAATATTTTGGATGTGTGTGTTATGGAAGCATGATTTTGGTATTAGTTATAGTTTTTGGTTAGTGGTGTGTGCAAGTGTATGATATAATTTATGGAGGATGGACAAGGGACAAGGTAGAATAATTTGAAGGATAAAGTACATGAGATATGGGGGAAATAGTTTTATTAGTTAAACAAACTAGTTTGATAAAAGTAGGGAAAATGTCACAAATGATCCCTATACTTTTGCTCAATGTGCAATTTCGTCCTTGAACTTTCGATTGGCTCAATTTGGTCCCTAAACTATTGATAAATGTCCAATTTGGTCCTTGAACTTTTAATCAACTCAATTTGATCCTTGAACTATTCATAAATGTCCGATTTAGTCATTCGTTACTGTTTCTCCTTCTTTTAAAATTTTTAAAATTTTTTTTGCTTTTTCTCCCTTCCCTTCACCGAAGCCGACGGAGGGAAGCCGGCGTCAGGCGAGAGCCGTCCTCGCCGGATGCGGCGAGGGCAGCCCTCGCCGGCGTTGAGCGAGGGGCTCCCTCGCCAGCGTCGGGTGAGGGCCGTCCTCGCCAGACGCAGGCGAGGGTGGCCCTCGCCCGACAGCCCTCACCCGACGCTAGTGAGGGAGCCCCTCGCAGATCTGGCCAGGGGCTCCCCTCGCACTCGCCGGCGTCGGGCGAGGGAACACCCTGGCGTCGAGTGAGGGGCTCCCTCGCCAGACACCGGCGAGGGTCGCCCTCGCCTGCGTCCGGCGAGGACGGCCCTCGCCCGACGCCGACGGAGGGAAGGGAGAAAAGGCAAAAAAAAATTAAAATATTTTTAAAAAAAAACAGTAACAAAGGACTAAATCGGACATTTATGAATAGTTCAAGGACCAAATTGAGCCGATCAAAAGTTCAGGGACTAGATTGGACATTTATCAATAGTTCATGGACCAAATTGAGCCGATCGAAAGTTCAGGGACGAAATTGCATATTAGACAAAAGTATAGGGATCATTTGTAACATTTTCCCATAAAAGTACAATGGAGGTCTAAGACCTCTCATGGTAGAGAGTTCACCCCACACACAAGGTGGAGGTAACCTCTCACACACTCACAAATGATCAAGTACAAGCATATTTATAGGCGTGAATCACTGCCATCCTTCACCGACATTGAGTACAAAAATAATATAAAATTACAGCTGGCTTCTTGTCTTCTCTTGTTGCGGCTTCTTCCGCATCTTCTGGTGGCTTCTCAATTATTCTTCATATTTCTATTCTCTCGGTTGCCCACGTACTCTGGATCATTCTTTCTTTATGGTCAAGCAGCCATTGTTGACTTTCACTCAAGATTTCCCATGCACAAATTTCCCATGCACGTAGATCTTACTCTCTTGAAAACTCCAGCAACTACTATAATATTATTTTATTGTGTGGCCCTTCAACCGCTATTCTTAACTTTTCTTTTGCTTTTTGCTTACATTCCCACGTGAATGTTAGTAGTTTCTAAATTTTGTTGAAAATGGATCACTAATTTCCAACACTCTCCCTTGATCCATTTTCAAGATATTCCGGACTTATGTTATAAAGGATGTACCTTGAAATTTCTTTTGTAATTTATCCCATGCCTTTTATTCCGTCTTCGTTCCACGATCCCTTACATTCTCTTGTTGAAACACTTGCACTTGCCTTTGAATGCGCATGTCTTTTCTTCAACGATGTCCCATATGTCTCGGGACATCGAAATGTTCTTAGTTTTAGTTGTTAGCTCGGGCTCCGGCTCTGGCTCTCGTAGGCTCTGGCTCTGGCTCCGGCTTTGGCTCTGGCTCCGGCTTTGGCTCTGTTAGCTCTCGCTCGGGCTCTGGCCTTTGATTCTGGCTCTAGCTCCGGCTCTGGCTCTGTTGGCTCTCGCTTGGGCTCTGGCCTTCTTAGTTGAGGATGGTAAGGACAAACGCCTATAGCCATCCGGTATGCCTAGCTCTGGCTTCATGAACCTTTATGCCTAGCTCAGTTATGAACCTGGGCGAATCTGGCTCTAATACCATGTTAAAAAAATAATTTAACATGTTTAATAAATTTTGTGAAGATGAAGGAGTCCATCATCAACTAACTGTTGGCTATGCCCCAGAACAAAATGGAGTAGTTGAAAGAAAAAATAGAACCGTCATGGAGATGGCAAGGTCTATGCTAAAAGAGAAAGACCTTCCCAACACTTTCGGGCGTAAGCAGTTTATCTTTGCAATATACCTATTAAACGGGTGTCCAACTAAAGCGGTTCAAAATAAAACTCAGTCGAAGCATGGAGTGGACGGAAGCCTTCAGCAAAGCATCTCAAAGTGTTTGGATGCATTTGCTACGTCCACATCCCCGCTCAGTAAAAGGAGTAAGCTAGATGAAAAGACAGAAAAATGAATATTCCTTGGCTACAGTGACCAATCAAAAGGCTATCGGGTTTACAACCTAAGAACTAAAAAGCTAATGATTAGTCGAGATGTCGAGTTCGATGAGAATGCTGCTTGGAATTGGGAAGATGAGAAGATCATGAAGAAGTACATAACCTTGCCAGACACACCACCTGCTCAAGAGGAGTCAACATCACAAGAAGAAGAAGAAGTATCAGATTCCACCACTCACGACGTAACTCCACCAAGCTCTCCAAGGGTAACGCAAGAAGAATCTACTCCGAGTCTCCGTACTAAGGGTAAAAGCCCTTGGAAGAATTTATGACACATGCAACTTTGCTATTTTGGAACCAGAAAACTATGAATAAGCATCCAAAGATGAAGTTTGGATAAAAGCCATGGAAGCAACTACGATACTTTACGACAATAAGTCTGCAATCGCTATATCAAAAAATACGGTATTTCATGGAAGAACCAAACATATAGATATCAAATATCACTTCATACGAGAGGCACAAAATAAAGGAGAAATCGAGCTGAAGTATTGCAAGACTGAAAACCAAATTGCGGACATATTCACTAAATCATTACCAACGGCAAAATTCAAGATATTGAGAAGTATGCTCGGAGTATCTCAAAAATGGATCAAGGAGGAGTGTTAAAAAAGTGATCCATTTTTAGAAAATTCTAGACTACACAAGAAAGAAAAATGGCGGCAACAATGTGTTCAACACAAAGTTGAAGATTCTAGTACATGTGAATGCAAGCAAGTAGAAATATCTAGAAGGTTCACATGGGAATGCAAAAAAAAAAAATAGTTTTATTAGTTAAACAAACTAGTTTCATAAAAGTACAATGGAGGTGTAAGACCTCTCATGGTAGAGAGTTCACCCCACACACAAGGTGAAGGTAACCTCTCACACACTCACAAATGATCAGTACAAGCATATTTATAGGCGTGAATCACTGCCATCCTTCACCGACATTGAGTACAAAAATAATATAAAATTACAGCTGGCTTCTTGTCTTCTCTTGTTGCGACTTCTTCCGCATCTTCCGGTGGCTTCTCAATTATTCTTCATTTTTCTATTCTCTCGGCTGCCCACGTACTCTAGATCATTCTTTCTTCATGGTCAAGCAGCCATTGTTGACTTTCATTCAAGATTTCCCATACACAAATTTCTCATGCACATAGAGCTTATTCTCTTGAAAACTCCTGCAACTACTATAATATTATTTTATTATGTGCCCCTTCAACCGCTATTTTTTACTTTTCTTTTACTTTTTGCTTGCATTCCCTCGTGAATGTTAGTAGTTTCTAAATTTTGTTGAAAATGGATCACTAATTTCCAACAGCTCCTCTTTCCTTTCTCTGAGAAGGAAATAGTAAATGCATTGCAGAGGAGAGAGAGAGGAGGCAAGGGGTAGCGGGCAGGCTAGGGAAGAGAGGAAAGAAGCCTACGTTTGTGCAGAAGATGGCCAGCGGACCCACGCTTCCAGGTGGCGCTTCATGTATGGCCGAAGACCACGCTAACCATCCAATATTTTTCCTGCAGAGCATCTTTCTACCTCGCATCTACGGTCCGCCTCGCTCCTTCTCCCCCGTCCACACTTTCTCCTCCGTCTCCGGCCATGTCGAGCCTAACCTCCCTGTCTCCCTCCGCCGCCCTCGCCCCCGGAGTAGTTACCGACGCCAACTCCAAGGAGAGAACTTCCGGGCGGAGTTGCCGAGCTGCAAGTCGAACACGGTCGCTCACGGCCGTAGACAAGCCGCTGTGACTGGAGCTACGGTTGCAGATCTGGAAGTCGTTTCCCGGGGTGTGTTGGTGGAGGGCACCCCCTACCCCAAGGACATCTGGGACCGTGTCAACCTGGACTGATTCGCGATTCTGGGGCGCTTCAGCGTTCACATGCTGGCGTGTAAGAGGCAAGAGTGGCGGGGCTGCCAGTTGGCCAGCACGGAACACATGGACGAAAACATACAAGAGGGCCATGGAAAGCAACACTAATGACAAGAGATAAGGGAAAGAGTAAAAGGGCCTCTGGACCATCAGCGACATGAGGGACGCCACCGAGTGCGGCGGCGAGCATCATGAGCATGGCGAATGCTCGGGCAAGACAATCGGGGGCCAACGACAGGTGGGCAACGAGGGCCAATGAGCAATACAACAGAAGAGAGAAGACGGCGAGAGAGGTAGCAAGAGGGTGGCTCTCGAATGGGGACGGTTTGCCCTGGAAATCCACATGCACGAGGTTGATCAGCCCGGTAATAAGAAAGGCGACAATGGTGTGGAGGGCAGAAAGGTCAGGGATCTCTCTGGCATTTGTGTGGGGAGGACCGCCGGTCGGCATCGTGCTGGGCTTCTGGAGGATCTCTTAGTACTATATAAAGGATTATTTATTAAAATAATGAAGAAAGAGGGTTTTATAGGGTCGATGCTGGGAAGAAGAGGTTGGGAAATCTTCGTTGGATCCAGGTTTATCTCGTTCTCGTGGGACCGGGGAGCACCGCCGAAGCTGGGGTTTTTCTTCTTCTTTTTGGCAGTAAGCCGAAAAGGGGGGTGTATCACTGGGGTTGACGAGATGACGAGAAAAGGTTGGTGGAAAACTCCACGTAGATAATTTAGAAAATCATACAAAAGTCCACACGTATCGTCCACACACGTTCAGCAATTCAAAATTCTGCTCTTCCCCCTCCTTTGCTCTCTCTTCCATAGACCCTGGCCCACCTCTCTGCAGGGAAAATGAAAAATAACGAGATCGTTTCTTGACCAAAAAATGCGACGGGTGATCCAATATTACCGGAATAGTTATATATGATATAAGGAAACAAGTACAAGGCATTGTGGGGGTAACGTTTAATCTCTTTTTGTAACTAAATGGAATAAATCTTAGCTCTGACGCTCTCTCTCTCCTCTAACTTTAGATCCACTCCCAATTCTATCATAAGATGAAAAAACCATCAACTTTAAGTCTAATCTCAATTTTCCCCTAAACTTTTTTCATCTTATAAATCTGCCGCCATTAATCCTACATCTAAAATTCTCGAGCGAACTTTTCGAGAATCTTTGGGCCAAGTATCTCCAGCGCGAGTGTCTCGAGCACGAGCTTTCTGATCGCGAAAAATTGAAGACTCCCAAGCAAGAGAGTTTGAATACCAAGCCCAAAATCGAAGATCCTTGTGAGATGAAAGGGAGACTCTCTTAAGAGTAAGAACAATCGAAGAAAATCAACCCTAATTTTTATTTTTATTTTTACCCAAATATCATATCCAATAAAATGTTGATTTGGGCTAATATGAAAATTCATCTCAAAAAAAAAAAATTTGGTTGTGAAATTTAGGAAAAAAAATTTGTAGTGATGTCATGAAAACCACATCACTAAGGACGATTGGATAGAGAATTAATGGTTGCAGATATAAGATTTAAATAAAATTTGATGATTTATTGTGCAAACCGATTATAAAGACCCTACATTTCAAGAGAAGTTTGCGTTGACACTTGTTGAAGGGCTTAGGGAGTTGAATCTTGCCGTGCGGAATGGCCATATCTTTGCTTTTGAGGTTTGTTGGCACTGGTGAGTAATTCCTTGCTACCTTGAACCAATTTTACTAAAAACATGCTATTGACTTGTTTTGGATTTTGGTCCTTGAGTGGTGGCTTGTGTTCTTATCTTAGTTGTGTTTTCCATGGTCTCAAAGGGTTTAGCTCCATAAGGTTCTTTCTCGGAGCTTCGATAATACGGCCTTGCCTCTTCAAACTAAAAACAGGCAGATGTGATCCATTGAATCTATTCTTCTTTTCTTATGCATGTAGAATTATGTATCTTGTTCAAAAGCAAAATATAAAAATAAAAAGTCAAAAGTTGGAGTGCATAAGATGGCCTTTGTGAAAGAATTGTGGTGTGCTTTCTCTAATTCACTCGGGTTTCTAGCAATATAATGTGAGTCTTTGATAGTACTGTTCACACGTTTTGTTTCATATAATGATATAGGCAGCCGACATCTTAGCCTCCCACGTAAGCCTCCTGAGTCATCTTGTGATCTTTCAGTTGGGGATGTGGCCGCACTCCACCACATCAGCATAATCCCTCTCCACTCGGTGAGTGACACATGGAGCCACATCCCACCAGGATAGATCTAGAAATTCTCTCTAATATTTCACAATCTTGGGTCTCCCTCTTGTCAATGAAATGAAGAAGACTCTCTCTCTTCGTCTTTTCAAAATTGGCTCCTCTCTCGCCTTCGCTCCCGATCCGCTGCATCCTCCGGCACGTCGCTGCAGCATAATAAATAGACAGATTCATTCATTCAACTATTAAAGTGTATTAAGCCACATCAAAATTCTGTCAACACTGAACGGAAAGCTTCTGAGTACAGTCGCGGCGAGCATCATGATGATGTGGAACAGTCGGGCACAGCAAGCGGGAGCCAACGACAGATGAGTGACGAGCGCCAGTGCGCAGTAGAACAGAAGACAGAAGACGGCAAGGGAGCTGGCAAACGGGTGGGTCTCGAATGGGGACTCGGGTTTCCCTTGGAATTTCACCTCGACGAAGTGGACCGGCACGGAAACAATGAAGGCGAGAATGGCGTGGAGGGAAGTGAAGGCAGGGGAACCTTGGACGTTTGTGTTGGGATGTCGGCAGGTCAGCATTGGGGTTGGCTTCTGGAGGATCCGTGGTCCTATATAGAGGATGTTATCGAAATGAACAGAGAGAGAGAGAGAGAGAGATGGCTTGACTGGGAGCGAACATTTGGTGTTTATAATGACATTCTGACCGTGTGAAAGGAGAAAAGTGTACCCACCAAAAAAAAGAAAGAAAGGAGAAAAGTGCAGATGCAGATATAATTTTCGTCGTTTTCCTCCACAGGTCAATCGTCACAGCAATTGAGTTCAACGATGCTTCCCAACGGTTTCGAGGCAGTTCCTAACCGCTCAGAAATTGACACGAGGAGCCCATCGGCGGATGGGTCCCGCCGGGACAGGTGTGAAAATTTTCATATATATCAAAATTTTGGTTCTCCCTCTCGTCAATGAACAAAACTGGCTTCTCCTCTCTCTCTGTCTCGCCTTTGTTCCCAATCCGCTGCACTCTCCAGCGCGTCACCGCTGCCCACGCCTCCACCGCCGCCTCCCGGAGCCCCGCTGACAGCCGGATAATGGCAGCACTGACGATTCGGCCTGGCCTCTTCAGGCTGAAAACTGGGCAGTTACGATCCGTTGAATCTATTTCTACTCTTTTCTTTTGCATGTAGAATTATGGATTAAGTTCAAAAGCAAGATACAAAAAAAAAACGAAAAGAAAGAAAGAAAGAAAAAATGTTGGAAGATGGAGTACATAAGATGATCTTTGTGTAAGAATTGTAGCGTGATTTCTCTAATTCACTGTATAACTTTGCTTTTGAAAATATATACCAACTGCCGATTTATTGGTGGTGTTGTTGTCGTCATCATCATCATAATTACTAATCATTAAGTACGTTTGATTGCTGGAACAATTTGCTGGAAACCTGGGTGCCTGATAGTTGTGGCTGCATTTTCCATATCCACTTTACTTAGTCATTGACTCATTTGCGTGTTGGCGCTTGGCATGTCGTATTTGCTGACTTAAAATGTTTTATGGTCTATGGATATCATATATTTTGTTCATTGGTGAAATATGAGCTATCTGCTTTTATTGAGAGAATTTATTCCTTCCAGCAGTAAAAATGCTGCACAATTTAGTCGTCCCACTAGTGATCATTGCTGGCAATACACTAGTTCTTCTAGCTAGATTCTAATATTGTTAATTTTGCAATGGACTAAGTAGGATACTCATCTTGGTAGTGTGAACAAGGCCTTAGCTTTTTCCTTTTAATTTTCAAGGATATCGTTAGGCAGTTACAAACATTTGTTTCGACAGCTTTTGAAATTAAAACATACGGATATGTCCAACCATTTCTGTAAGATTGACATAGGCTAATTCCTGCAGATGAAGTTATGGAGTCTTTACATATTTTCAAGGGTGTGAGATGGGCGTTGTTTAGAATCCTATATACTGCCAGGTAAGCTTCTGTTCTTAAGCATCCTTTTGTAGGTCAGGGCCAGCTGAACTAATGTGGGATCTCCAAATCATTGAAATCATGTCGCCCATGCATGTGCTATTGGAGCACTTGTCTGAGTATCTTAATATATTGTGGTATCAGTGAGTGCTATGATCAGGACAAATTTGATGTGTGCTCCATTTCGTTCTTGGATGGCTTATCTACAAAAGAGAGTTTGAAACGATCTATGTGGGATTCATGAGAGATGGAACAAAATGGTTGGTAGAGGACACAGACATTAAATTTGCTGGTAGGATTCATCCGTCTTTACTATGCTGATGCAATCTGAGTGCTAGTCATGTTGCAATTCTAGTGCTCGGTATAACACTTAGACTTGGCGTGTTATTTTCCCATAAGCTCTAAGCCTTGAGTTTGATAACTTAACTGCAGCTTGGCTCTTCTTCTTCTTGCATTCTTTGACAATTTACGCGAATCCTCATCTAACTCAAATTGCAGTGACTTTCCATCTTCCAAGCTACCCATTTCAGCAGTTGATGCTTACACTCATGTATTCAAATAGAAAGAATTTCGATGTCTACTTGCTCCGCAAGCAGCCCATTCTATCAATTTAATCGTACGTGGAAAATACAATATGACTCTCACTAGATAATAAAAGCAAAACCCTAAGCCGCTCCTGGCGTTGTTAATGGTTGTGCAACGCGTTGTTATTTTTCTTCTGAACTGTTGTTTCGCTTTCCAGGGGTGTGCTAGGGGTGGGCACCCCGTAGGACATGTGGGGATGGGTCAACTCCAGTTCCGGCACGAAGCATGCGCATCCATGACTGTGCGAGGCAAGACCGGCGGGGCTGCTAGTCGGCGAGGACGGAAAACTTGGACAAAAATAGATACGGTCTTGTGGTGAACCCATGTGTTAAGGTTTTGAGCGAGACAGGGTAAGAGGACCACGGGAAACAACACGAATGACAAGAGATAGGGTGATGATTGAAAGGGGCCCGGGACCAACAATGATGCGAGGGACGCCACTGAAAGCGTGGCGCCGAGCATCATGAGGATGTGGAACGATCGGGCACAGCAAGCGGGAGCCAACGACAGGTGAGCGACAAGCGCCAGTGCGCAGTAGAACAGAAGACAGAAGACGGCAAGGGAGGTGGCTAAAGGGTGGGTCTCGAATGGGGACTCGGGTTTCCCTTGGAATTTGACCTCGACGAAGTTGACCAGCACGGAAACAAGGAAGGCGAGGATGGCGTGGAAGGAAGTGAAGCCAGAGAAACCTCGGACACTTGTGTCGGGACGACGGTCAGGCGGCATTGGGATCAGCTTCTTGAGGATCCGCAGTCCTGTGTAGAGGATGATAATCAAAATGATGAGAGAGAAAGATGGATAGAGGGGGAGCACATTGCAGATGCCTTGGCGGCGACGCATATATATACAAAACGAGGAGCGACGGCGGAGTGACTATTTTGCCCCGTAAAAGTGTCCGCTTTGTATTACGATTAACGACTGTAGGACTCGTGACAGCTGGACTCGCGACCCCTTTCTTGTTTTTTATTTATTTTTCCGGGTGAGTAACGCGTAAGAACCTGTCCATGGGAGGGGCAAGAGCAACTTTTCAAGCGCCATCCCACGACCACGCTCCACGTCGGATGAGGGGGAACACGTGCTCACTGGGTGATCCTAAATTTCTCTCCAATAGGATTAATACCTTAAAGACTTTCAACTTTAGATTTACTCTTAATTCTATCTTAAACCTTTTTTATGCCATAAAAGTCATCCAGTCCGCTCCCAATTCTATCATAAAATCTTCAGTATTTTAAGTCTAGTCTCAATTTTTCCCTAAATTTTTTTGTCTCATAAATTTATCTCCATTAACCCTATATCTAAAATTCTCAAGCGAATTGTTTGAGGCTCCATGACCCGAGTGCCTTCAACACAAGCATCTTGAACGTGAGCTCTCCAACCGCAAGAACTTGAAGACTCCCAAGCACGAGAGATTGAAGACCGAGCTCAAAATTGAAGATCCCTTATGAGTCAAAGGTAGACTCTCTTTAGAGTAAGAACAATTGAAAGAAGTCAATCTTGATTTTTCTAGTTTTTACTCAAGTATCAAATCCAATAAGATGCCGTGTAGACTAATATAAAAATTTATCTCCAAAAAGCATCTTTTGGGATGTGAAATTTTAGGAAAAAATTATAGCAATGATGTGAAATGCCATATCACTAATAAAAGTTTGTAATTTTTAGGATTAAATTAGGACCGAATCTAAAATTGGTGGTTTTTAATAAGACATAAAATAGTTAAGGTAGAATTAGAATAACTTTGCGAGAAAAAAAAATTAGGTTAGAAATGTCGTAGAAGAACCCTTCCAATATTCCAAAATTTTGGGTTTCCCTCTCGTCTTCGAAAAGGACTCTCTCTCTCTCTCTCTCTCTCTCTCTCTCTCTCTTTTCTACTTTACAAAATTCGCTCTCTCACCTTCGCTCCCAATCCGCTGCTTTCTCCGGCAAATCGCTATTGCCTCCGCCTCCGCCGTCGCCATCGGGAGCCCCGTCGACAGCTAGAATATGGCAGCACCAAGTTTCGCACTGGAACTTGCACCGGTAATTCTAAATTGCACACCGAATGTTTGCACAATTACCTCTTTTCCCGTTCAGATCTGGACATGGGGTTTTGTTATTGGGGTTTGATCGGCGAAGTTTATGGTATTGAGCTAATTGGGAAAACTGTGAATGGACATCTTACTTTTGATCTGATTTGATGTGCATGCCGATTATAAAGACCCCACATTTCAAGAGAAGTTTGCGTTGATGCTCGTTGAAGGGCTTAGGGAGTTGAATCTTGCGATGCGGAATGGCAATATCCTCGCTTTCAAGGACTTCATCGGCATTGGTGAGTAATTGCTTCCTGCCTTGAACCCATTTTACTAACAACACTGCTGTGGACTTGTCTTGAATTTTGGTCCTTGAGTGGTGGCTTGTGTTAAGCCACACCAAAGTTCTGGCGACACTGAGCGGGAAGCTTCTAAGCACAACTAAAAGAGAACGCAATAATTCATTGTCTTTTTGACCTTTCAAGTCTGTGTCACTTCCTATCTCACCTTAACAATTTCTGAACTTCTAAGTTGTGTCTACCTTTTTGTCTAAACTTATGTTGAGAGAATTTTTCATATGAGGCATTAAATCCTTTGCTAATATCTTGTAGACAAAGTTACAGAGGTGCTGAAGCTTGTGACCAAGAAATGGAAGATCTTGCTAAGCTACTGATTGCAGAGCAGTCACTTCTCATGTTTGGCACAAGATACAACTATGCTACAGCTTTGGAAGGTTCTTGAATAGTAAAGGAAGTGGCATTGATGCACAGTGAAGGAATACTTGCTGGTGAAATGAAACATGGTCCTCTGGCTCTAGTGGATGAGTCTTCCCATTGTTGTGATTGCTACTCATGATGCTTGCATCAGGTTAGCTTTTGTCGTACAAGTTTATTCGCATCCATGAAATCTTTATTTGTTATGAAGCTGAAGTTGTTAATGTATACAAAAAGCGACAATCAATTATTTAGCAACTCCATGCCTGCAAAGGGTGCCTGATTGTCTTGTGCCCAAGGGGGATGCTGCAGCCGTGTCTCTAGGTGGAGCATGTAGAGTCATTGAAGTTCCTCAAGTGGAGTGCTGTCTTCAGCCTGTGGTCAATAAAGTTCCTTTGCAGGTACAGAGTACTTCCAATAGCTTTCTATGCTTGCCAAGATGCAACATGTTTTTTTCCTACTCTATTGAATGTGTTATAACTTGCCGAAGATGAAGCTATGATGTGGATGAGGTGGAGTTGAATGGGAGCATCTAGCTTTCTGTTTCCTTGATTTGTTTTATGCTCTTGGTGTTTGTTTTTGCATTAAGAGTTCCAAAATTCTCTCTAGGATTTGGCGTTTAGTTCTAAAAGAGAGTATTTTTCTAAGTCTCAACAAAAACAAAAGAAATCAATTTTATTGATTGAGCCATAACATTTTGCTGTTTTTATTTGTTTGTTTATTCATTGCTTATAGAGTATTTTCACATTCCCGTTCTACCTTTCAAATAACCTATTTCATTTTAGTAGATTTTGCTAATTTGTTGGACATGAGATAATTTTTAACATTTGGGGTGCAGTTGTTGGCATATCATCTCATGGTCCTAAGAGGATACAATGTCGACCAGCCCGGGAACCTCACAAATTGTGTGACAACAGAGTAGAAGCCCATCAACAGATTTATTTTGATTGTCTTGACCTGGTAGTGAATTGGATTATGTCATGAGAATATAAAGCATCTTTTGGACACAGAGTATGTATTGTGCTAATTACTTGTACTTTATTGAATGGCAGCCCTTGAAAGCTCTTTCTTTATGATCAATTAGGAAAAACTGTTGTAACTCACCTTTTTTTAGCATTCACGGCTTGTTATGTATTTACATATCAATCTGCCTCGAAGTGTCATACTCATGGTACCTAAACATCGTTTCATGATTGACATAACAACGATGACTACAACTTACTTTCACCAAGGATGCTATGCAACTTAGAGCGATGCATGGTTCATTAATGCCTTCATCTTAAAGGTCACGAAAAAGTTCTACTGCTGAAAATATTAGTTATCGTTTTTAGCATTTAGTGGGAACTCCATTTTTTATGGTGGACCTTTGGTTGAAATATCTTTTGCTTCGTCTTGAGAAGTAAAAGGAGTCAAGTAAAGGTCAAAAGATGAAGATTCTATCCTTTTTGGGGAAAAAAGAGTGGGCAGTACAACAAAATTGTGTGTCATTAAAGGTGCCAAATTTTGATGGAATCAATCAAGTATCCGGGACTTGCTTCTTTTGCAGAGATTGGTTTTTGGCATTTTGCAGTCTCTCAAGTGGTGATTGTCGCGTCATTCATCAAACCGCTAGTTAACTCTCGGTTCATACCTTTCTTAGGAAATAGTCTGAGGTAAATTGTACCATGGTTTGATCTACTTTTTCATTATGATATCATAAGGATAGGCCTCGTGTATTCAAATGGAAAGAATTTCAATGTCAGCTTGCTGCAAAACTAGTCCATTCTCTCAATTAGTCATATAGGTAAATTACAATGCGACTCTCAGAATATACCAACAGAAACAAAACCCAAAGTTCCTACTGTCGCCGTTATTGGTTGTCCAAGGCAAAGTTGTCATGTTTCTTCCCTAGTCGTGTTATCTTTTGCAGGGTTGTGCTAGTTGTGGGCGTCCCGAGGGACATCTGCGGCCGTGTCAAGACGGCCCAATCCCCAAGCAATTCCCAATTCCGGCGCAAAGCACGCATCCATGACGGTAACGGGCAAAGGTGGCAGGGCTCTTCCACCATGTAGACAGCAAGAACGGCACACAGCGACAAGCATAGATGCAAGCTTGTGTCGAACCCACATAAGAAGGTTTCGAGCAAGACGATACGAGAGGACCATAGAAAGCAACACAAATAACAAGAGATAGGGGAAACAGCGAAAGGGGCCGAGGACCAACAAAGCTGCAAGGGAAGCCACCGAGAGCAAAGCTACGAGCATCGCGAGGACGGGAGACGCTCGGGCACAGTAATCGCGAGCCAACCGCAGAAGAGTCACGAGTGCCAATGCGCCCTACAACACGTCACAGAAGACGGCAAGGAAGATGTGGAAAGGGTGGGCGTCGAATGGGGACGCGGATTTCCCTTGGTGTTTCAGCTGGAGGAGGTTGAGCAGCGCGGAAACAAGAACGGCGAGGATGGCGTGGAGGGTAGTGAAGGCAGGAGAACCTCGGACGTTTGCGAGGGGACGACGGCGGATCAGCATGGGGATCGGCTCCTATAATCCCCAAGTCCTATGTCGAAGATGATTATTGAGACGATCGGAGAGAGATGGTAGAGTAGGAGCAGATCTTGGGGGTTTTATTTTATTGTTGAAAAAGAGGTCGGGTGGTCCTACCGCACAGGCGGATCTGAGAAGCTTCCCAGCAGTTTACCACGACATTGGTCGTCGTCCTTCGCCTTGCGTCTTCCCATGCTTTTACATTTGGTCGAAGACTTCTCATTTGCGAGCGACTCACTTTTGCGACTTTGCCTTGGCATTTACGGGGGAATATATTGGCTGAGCGATGACGTGCGAGGTCGGTCTCATGCAATATTTTCTTATATTTTCTTAACTCGCCTTATTGAGGACGGGGCCATTTAGAAAGTCATTTCCCAGGAAAGTGACTTTATTTTTCTGTATCTGTTAAAAACTGGAAAAAAAATCTGAAAAGTATTTTCCATTGATTAATAAAAAAATCTAACAGTGAAATGTATTATGTTATGAGAATGTAAAGCATCTTTCTAATACAAAGTATACATTATGTTGATCACTTGTACTTTATTGAATGGTAGCCTCTACAAGATCTTTGTTTATGATCAATTAGAGAAAACTGTCGTAATCCACATTTTTTGCGCATCCGTGGCTTGTTATCAATATGCCTCAAAGTGTTGCACTCTTGGTACTTGAACATGGTGTCCTGGTTGACATAACAAACAACGACGACTATAACTTAGTTTCATCCGGGATGCTATTGTCACGGCCCGAAGGAATGACGATCCAAGAGGGTTCTAAGGGACAGCCGTGACACATCTATGGATCAAGCGACCCTCGGCTTATATCTCCGAGACTTAGAGTATTCTCGAGTCTTCTAGAATATTCTAAGGATGGGCGATACGATATTCGTACGCATACATTATAAATGCAGGTAGTTGTAATTAATATAGGTAGTTGGTAGTTGGAAAGATCTAATCTCCACCATTAGATTAAGGAGAGATCTATGGATACGGTTTGCCTTATTTTTGCATAAAAATGAGTCTCCTCCCTCTCGTTGTATCATCTCATTCTCAAGTGAAATACAATCTAGAGCTTCTTTCTCTAAGAGTTTATCTCTCTACGATCCTTGTGAGTGAGTGTGAGAAAGGCTGACTTGGGAGGAATTCCTAAGGCCGCACGGGCAAGGGAACGCTCGATCGATCGGCCCGTGATACTATGCAATTTAGAGCAATATGTTGTTTTGTTAATACCTTCATCTAAAAGGTCACAATACATTCTGTTGTTAAAAATGTTAGTAATTGTATTAAGCATTTAGTAGGGAATTCCATTTTTTTTTTTATAGAGGACTTTGATTGATGTATCTTGGGCTGCATCATGAGATGTAAAAGGAGTCTGAGGTGGAGGTTGGAAGAGGAAGATTGTATCCTTATTCAAGAAAGAAGTGTAGGCAATATAACAAAAAATGTGTGTTATTAAAAGTGCAAAATTGATAAAATCAATCGAGTATCCGAGACATGATTTGCTTTTTTCACTGAGATCGGTTTTTGCCATTAAAGATGCCTCTCGAGTGTTGACTGCCGTGTCGGTCATCAACTCTTGGTTCATACCTTTCTTGGGAAAAAGTCCAAGGCAACATGTGCCGTGTTCTAATTTCCTTTTTCAGCAGGATATTTACTCCATGATGTGGTCCAATTTGCAGACACGCAGAGAATTCAATTGGAAAGAATTTCGAAGTCAAGTTTCTCCAAAGCTGTCCATTCTAACAATTGATCATATTTCGAAAATACAATGCTACTCTACAGAAGCAAAACCACAAGCTCCTGCTGTCGCTTTTATTGGTTGTCAAGCACAACCTCGTCATGTTTCTTCACTAGTCGTGTTATCTTTTCCAGGGTTGTGCTAGTCGTGGGCACCCCCCTAGCACAACTGTGGCCGTGTCGGCACGGAGCCATTCCCAATTCGGGCGTAGAGTACACGTCCATGTTGGTACGAGGCAAAGGCGGGGCTGCCCTCACACCATGTGGTCGGCAAGAATGGAACATGGGGACAAAAATAGATACATCTTGCGTTGAACCCACGTGTGAAGGTTTCGAGCGAGACGATGCAAGAGGACCACAGAAAACAACACAAATAACAAGAGATAGGGGAAACGGTGAAAGGGGCAAGTTTGTGATTTTTTATGAGAAAAAAATTAGGGTCAAATTAGTATTTGATCTAAAGTTGATGATTTTTTATAAGACAAAAAACAGTTTAGGGTAGAATTAGAATAATATCTAAAGCTGAAGGGTTTTTACAAGACAAAATAATAATAATAATAACATAGAAATATCATAGAATTGAAAGTCGAGGTAAAGTTAAAATTTTAAATGGCATTAGACCCTCCTCATATTCCAAACTTTTGGGTCTCCATCTTGTCATCGAAGAAGACTCTCCCTCTTCTCCTTTTCAAAATTCACTCTCTCACCTTCGCTCTCAGTCCGTTGCTTTCTCCGGCGCATTATTGCTACCTCCACCTCCAGGAGCCCTATCCACTGCTAGAATATGGCAGCACCAAATTTCGCACCGGAACTTGCCCTAGTAATTCAAAATTGCACGCCAAATGTTTGCGTAATTACTTCTTTCCCTATTCAGATCTGGACATGGGGTTTACAAGGATCTAATGGGTGAAGTTTCTAGTGTTGAGTTAATTGGGAGAACTGCGCGAATGGACATCCTAGTTTAGCTGGGGAGTTTATATTTATCAGGAAAAATTAGAAAGGAAAAATAGATGAAAAGAGAATGAGTTAAAGTAAATGAAAATAATAATAAAAATTATGGGTAGGCGATTTTTATGGAAATGTGAATGTGTAAAAGGAATAATCATTTTTTTCACAACTAAAACACAACAAGTATACTCCTCAATAAGAGGAACATGATGCGCGTAGCGTGTATTTTCATCCTCGTTTCAAATCTTTATAATAAAGATTGACCGTACATTCCACAATGAAGAAAATGAAATTTCAAATCTCTATGGTACCTTTCTAGATGGCAAAAATTGACTTAAAAAAGATTCTGATTTCATTCATTCTACTCGGCCTAACCACGTTTAGATAATTGCAACGAAATCACTACAAGATAGATTGATGTACTTTGTCATTGTAGGGGAAAATACTAAAGGTAATTATCAATATGAAACAAAAATAGTGGGCAAAAGAATGGGATCTTGCCTCATTTCTAATCTAAGGTGTAAGAGGAAAAAAATGATGGCGTAAAATAAAACAGAAAGGAATATGAAGACGACCTTGGACGTTGAAGAACAAGCGCAGCACGGCCAATTGGCGAAAATCGATAGACGCTCATTCACCTTTTTGGGCTGGCAAATGTTAAAGATCGGAAGAATAAATTGGGCCTCAAAGAAGGGCCAAGGCCCACGAACAACTCTAGACCAACCGTCACTTCCTAATGGAGAAGGCCTTCTGGGTAAATAGTTTTGATCCTCTTCTTCAAAAAATGTCCCCGCCGTTGGCGAGTGACTTGCACGAGTAATTCTAAGTTGCGCGCCAATCTGTCCATTGAATCTATTCCTCTTTTTTTATGCATGCAGAATTGTGTGTCTGGTTAAATGCAAAATGCAAGCCTAAAATGACCTTTATATTGTGGCTTGATTTCTCTAATTTATTCGAGTTCTCAATAATATAATATGAATTCTTGATAATACTGTTCACACTTTTGGTTTTATAGAACGATATAGGCAGCCAATCACTTACGTTAACCTCTCGCCTCACCTTGCCATCTTGCAATTGAGAACATGGCCACGCTCCACCACATCAGCATGGAGCCGTGTCCCGTCGGGACAGATCTGAAAATCCACTCTAATATTTTCGCATCAGCATAAAATTTTCGTTTTCTTTTTTCCGTTACATCTCGTTCAAGCACACGACCGGTTCCGGAGTTCATGAGAGCTTATCCTTTCTTGATGAATCGTCGTCGAGATTCTCCATCGAATCCTTCGAGGAAGACGAATAAGAAGAACAAGAAGAAGAGCAGGTCAAAGGTCAGAAGTGATCTCCATCTCTGGCTACCCCTCTCTCTCTTTCTCTCCCCGTCTCCGTCTCCCTCTCGCGGATTTTTTAGTCGGAGCTCCGGCAGCCGTGAAGGAGGAGGCGGACGCGGGCGCGGAAGGCGAAGGGGGAAGAAGGGGAGAAATGTGCGGCATATTCGCCTGCCTGAACTACAATGTGAAGAGGGAGAGGACCTACATCCTCCAGTTCCTCTTCATGGCCTCCCTCCCCACTCTCGTCTTTCGCCAGGAAGGCAACATCGAGTCCCTCGTCAAATCCGTCTACCAAGGTATACCCCCCAATTCTCATTCTCGCGCTCGAATTTCCCGCTCGCCTTGTGATCTGACGAAGCTTTCTTATATATTATGCTTCTCGTTTGATTTGGAGATTGATTTCGGAACGATCGATTGCCCCGTTTAGTTTGTCTGCCCCGCTCGACATGATTCTTGTGGAAAAGGTCTCTCCTTTTTCCTTTTTTTTTGTTTGTTTGTTTTCTACTTGTCTGATTAGTTGTGGAAGTGTACTGTTATGCTCTGCCGATCATGGTCGCTGCATATGATTTTCATGCGCACCTCCGATACAGTTCATCTCCTCGATCTGGTTTAATCTTTCTCTATTTTAGTTAATTTATTTTTGTTTGTCCTCGTAAAGGACGTTGTTTTGGGACTAGACAAGCGCCTCCTTCAAGAAGCCTGCTATGTCGTTTGTCACTTTGTCCCCTTCTGGACTAATTTTGAGAAATCGTCCACATGGTCAGAATGCACTGCTGGATAGCGTCTTTTGTACTGGGATTCTGTCGTTTCTATTCCATTGTAGCCCCTGATATATCAGAAAAGCTCGATAATCCAGGGGCGTAAGCTTAACCTTATTGCTGATAGTTGCTGGACATGATCTAAACTAATTGAGAGGTGAAACTCCATCTTTTCTCCAGGATTCTCTTAGAAACTAATTCAGCAAAAACACAATATTAGAGTATCTTTGTTACAAGGAGCATTAGGATTTATTTTTGGAGATAGAGGAATGTTAAGAAGTGGTCCACATGTTCACTGTCAATTTTAAATGCAGTTTTTGGATTGAAACTATCGCGCCTCATTTGTAAATTCTAGGGGCCCTAATGGATTAAATGCTGCAGTTTTACATGGGTGCATGCATTACTCAACATCTTTGAACTAGGAACGTATTTTTGTGTAGGATTTTTCTCGTTTATTCCGTTGAACGAAACTTCTATGTGGCTGTTCTACTTTGTTATATTTGTGTGATGGATTATTTGACATTTCCTTATTTCAAGTCTTTAATTTTCCTCAACTAAGTTCAAGGAACTCACTATTGATTATGTTATCATCAAAGGTTGATGCCACAGACTTGAATTTGGAGGAATCTTTTCTTACTCATAAAAGAATAGCACACGCACGGTGGGTGACTCATGGAGAGCCTGCTCCTAGGAGTAGTCATCCTCAGAGCTCTGGTGCTGAAAATGAGTTTTAGGTCGTACACAATGGGGTCATCACTAATCATGAGTTTGGTTGAGGCTTAACTAGCAATATTTAGACTATAGTATACTTTTTATTTATATTCGGGTTGCATTTTGCTATATAAATTATGAAAGCTTTCTTTCACCTTTGAGGGGAGTTAGCTTTCAAATTTTCATCTAGGCCGAAAGTACATCCTTGTCATTGATTGTTGTAACATTATGACAATGTGTAATGCTTACATCTCCTGAGGTATCACAGATCATATTTTGTGTTTGGATGAATTTATTCCATAAATCAATTTTTGCATCTTAGAGATATTTAATCTAGACAACTGCTCTTTCTTAGAATGTGAGTGAAGGCATAGCTGCTGACTATAGGGAGAGGTTAAATCAATGAAGCTTTATTGATTGATCTAGTAAGGGGTGTTATGAATAGGCCGCATTAGTCGTTGTTAATAATAAACTTGGGCCAAGGCTTATCCTCCTGTCATATTATCAATGGACCTTTCAATGAAGCCTTCACAGATCACATGCATCTTGATGTGTTGATCATTAGCAGCAAATGTCTTGTGTACCACAAGGAACCTTGCTGCAGGTTGTGGACCTCATTTTACTCCAATGAGAAGCATTTTTAGATACCAAGACGCTTTTTTAACGAAACTATATGATATGCTCCTAATTTATATGTTACTCTGTGATGAGTCTGTAAAATGCTGTACAATCTCAATGGTATTTCTCTCTAGCTTAAAACTAATGAAGAAATTTTGCCGGTAGATTCTTCTGAGGTTCTTACCTTTTCGTTTACAATTGCAGGTCTTAAAGCAAATGCTAAATCGACATGGGTTCACATTTGAATCTGATACTGACACTGAAGTGATTCCTAAGCTTGTCAAGTATGTTTTTGATAAATCTAATGAAGATTCAGATAATAGCTTATATGCAATGAAGATCATCATTGCATTTTAATGAGCTTCTTACTGAGTTTGTGTGTGAAGAAAAGGAAACCTCAGTCAACACAATTTCATGAGATGCTGAAATTAAAAAAGATGTTGAAGTTAATCATTTTAATTTTCTGCTTAACAATCTTCCAATTCAAGCTATATTAATCTACAGATTTTCAGTTGAATCTCGTGTAATTATATGAAGGTTGTAGTGTTGGAAATCTGTTCAACTCTTTGTAAACACTAAAGAGCCATGATGGATAAAATATCTCTGACATCTTTTGTTGAAAGTATCGTTTATGTATGTTAGGCCCATGTTGCGCCAGTACTTTTCCCTACAAGTATAGGGGCTTCAGATCTTAAAACAAATTGTTTTGGTGACTCGTTTTCTTTCTGTAGGGCCTGAGTAAATGGATACTTAATTCTGCAACAGCCTTTTAGTGTTTGAATGACATCATTTTGGGCAAAAGTTGATTTTATTTCTCCAATTGTTTGCTTGTAGTAAATTAACTGGCAATATGACCACCATTGGGATTGTGCTCAACATATATACATACTCCACATAATTTGCTTTGTGTCTTGAAGTGTGCTATCGCGTTACTTTACCCTAGAGAACATGTTCAGTGACATTCCATTTATGACTGATATATTATTTGGACTGCAGGTGACACGACTGTCACATTTAGTCAAGTTGTACTGGAAGTCATGAGGCATCTTGAAGGAGCCTATGCCCTTATTTTTAAGAGCCGGCATTATCCTAATGAATTGATCGCTTGTAAGCGTGGTAGTCCATTGCTTCTTGGTGTCAAAGTAAGTTCCATTTAAAGCTTGGGTGGTACTTGCTGCAAATGAGTTACTTTTGATCACATCTCATGAATCATTATCCATTTTCAATTGCTTTGTGCCCTTTCAGGTTCACTAAAAGCTATGCTATGTATGTTCTTCTAGAACTGAGTCTATTAACCATAGTTTGATCAAATGTTTCTTATGATACAATGTTTCCGCAAAGAGTTGAATAGCATCTGTTTTGCTTGGTGGAGACAGTAGATTGAGTTTTTACTTTGGGTCTTAGAGTGCCTTAAAAATGCTAAGCTGGATGCACATCAATTTCCTATTAGAACCGGGAATTGGAATAGCATTGTTACTGTTGTCCACCATGACACATATTTTTGGTCATGATACGATAAGTTTGAGAAAAGCTTGTGGTTGTCTATGGTGCCGAACTCTTAATTCATTTTTAGGTCTCCATGATGCGTCAACTGTAGCTTAGTCTTAGGAGTTCTTTTTTCATGTGTAGTTGTCCATTCCTGTGTATGTCTTACCTATGCATTTTCGTTGTCAAAATTCTTGTTTGTCTTGTAATTTATCATAATTGTAACATAGTTATTAATTCATTCAGGAATTGACAGAAGAATCAACCAAAGGATCATTATTTCATGATGATAAGTATCCTTCACAGAATGAGAATCCCGGGGAACTGTTCTTATCAAATGATGCAAATGCTCTGGTTGAGCACACAAGAAAAGTTTTGGTTATTGAAGATGGTGAAGTTGTTCATTTGAAGGTAATTACATAGTTGTTTTAAGGAATTTTGTGTATTCTTGGCCTTTATGGCACAGGCTGCCTTATCAGTCTCTTGATTATATGTTTTATTGATCGACCAAATGTATCTTAGTTGTTAAGATTTTAGGGTGGGGGTACTTCAGTTCAACGTGAGTTCTATCGATTTCGTCTCAGTATCAATTTGTGAATATACTATTGGACTGCATAGCAACATCGTTAAATATGCTCAATATCACCAGTACTAACCACCTATTTAGTTGTACGGAGAACCTCTTGGCTCAATGTCGCCAGAATTCTATTTGGCTTGACTTCTTGCATGTAGCTAAATAGCAGTCTTGTCCTTTTCCATTGGAGGAGCATGTTGCCTACATGGGAGGTGAACTTTGATGCGGAAGGTCCTGCTATATCACCTCAATCGAGGGCTGATGACTATGATCGTTTCTTTCCAAAGTATTTTCATAATGTGGTGACTCATGAGAAGCCAAATGCTGAATTTATACTACTAATGCTGGTTGCATCAGGATGGAGGGGTGTCCATCCTAAAGTTTGATGGTGACAAAGGGAAATGCGGTGTACTTTCCAGGCCGGCATCTGTACAGCGTGCACTTTCTGTTCTCGAGATGGAAGTTGACAAATAAATAAAGGAAACTATGAACATTATATGCAGAACAAAATTCATGAACAGCCAGAATCCCTAACAACCAAAATGAGGGGCAGACTTATACGTGAAGGGACCTGCAAAGCTAAGACTGTCCTTCTGGGTGGATTGAAGGATCATCTCAAGACAATTAGGAGGAGCTGGAGGATTGTTTTTATTGGTTGTGGTACGAGTTATAATGCTGCTTTAGCTGCAAGGCCCATCTGGGAAGAACTTTCAGGCAAGTAGTGAATGATAGCTTATGTGGGCTGGAGATGTTAATTTATTTTTACCAACTCTTTTCTTGTTTGCTTGCTTTCAAAACAGGAATTCCTGTGACAATGGAAATAGCAAGTGATCTTTTGGATCGTCAAGGCCCAATTTATAGAGAAGATACAGCAGCATTTGTCAGTCAGTCTGGTGAAACAGCAGATACCTTACATGCACTGGAATATGTCCCCAGAATGGTGCATTATGTGTAGGAATTATTTATACTGTTGGCAGTGCAATTGCCAGAAATACACATTGTGGTGTCCATATAAATGCTGGTGCTGAGATAGGTGTGGCAAGCACCAAGGTGAGAGAGTACCTTTTGACATTCTGTTGCAGAAACGGTCCTCTCTTCTTCATGGTTTTCTTGTCTTTTTTTTTTTCATTAAATTGATTTGCAGATATGCTTTTTGAGCAGGCATATACAAGTCAAACAGTTGTTATGGCTATGTTAGCTTTAGCAATTGGAGGGGATGCTATTTCTAATGAAGTGAGAAGAGAAGCAATAATTGATTGTCTTTTTGAACTTCCAAGTATGTGTCAATTCCTATCTTGCCTTCACAATTTCTGAACTTCTGTTGGATGTGCCTTTTCTTTCTACATTCATGTTGATAAATTTTTTGTATGAAACATTAAATCCATTGTTAATACCTTGTAGACAAAGTTGGTGAGGTGCTGAAGCTTGACCAGGAAATGAAATATCTTGCTAAGCTACTGATTGCAGAGCAGTCACTTCTCATGTTTGGCAGAGGATGCAATTATGCCACAGCTTTGGAGGTTCTTTAAAAGTAAAGGAAGTCGCATTGATGCACAGTGAAGGAATACTTGATGGTGAGATGAAATAGTGGATGAGAGTCTTCCCATTGTAGTGATTGCTACTCATGATGCTTGCTTGAGGTTAGCTTTTGTCGTTCAGGTTTACTCGCATCTGTGAAATCTGTATTTGTTCTAAAGCTGAAGTTGTCAATGTTAACAGCAAGCAACAATCAGTTATTCAGCAATTCCATGCCCGCAAAGGACGCCTTATTGTCATGTGCCCAAGGGGGGATGCTGCAGCCATGTCTCTTGGTGGAGCATGTAGAGTCATTGAAGTTCCTCAGGCGGAGGACTGTCTTCAGCCTGTAGTCAGTATAGTTCCTTTGCAGGTACAGAGTACTTCCAATAGTTTTCTATGCTTGCCAAGATGCAGCATCTTTTTTTTCCTACTCTACTGAATGCGTTATAATATGCTGAAGATGAAGCTATGATGTAGATAGGTGGAGCTGGATGGGAGCATGTAGCTTTCTTGTTTTTGCATTAAGAGTTCCAAAATTCTCTCTATGATTTGGCGTTTAGTTCTAAAAGAGTTCTTTTCTTTTTTTTAAGTCTCAATGAAAACAAAAGAAATCAATTTTATTGAGCCTTAACCTTTTGCTGTTTTTATTTGTTTATTTATTCATTGCTTAGAGTATTTTCACATTCTTATTATTCCTTTTAAATTGCTTGTTTTGTTCTTTTAGATTTTTCTAATTCGTCAAACGTGAGATAATTTTTTGACATTTGGGGTGCAGTTGTTAGCGTATAATCTCACGGTCCTAAGAGGATACAATGTCGACCAGCCGAGGAACCTCGCAAAGAGTGTGACGATTGTGACGACAGAGTAGAAGCCTACTAAGAGATTTCTTCTGGTTGTGTTTACCTAGCAGCGAAATGGATTATGCCATAAGAGTGTAAAGCATCTTATGACATAGAGTAGGGGTGTCAAAAACTGAATCAAAAACCTAACTGAACCGAAAACCGAACTGAACAAAAAAATTCGGTTTTTTCGGTTCAGTTCTCATTAAAAATCGAATTTTTTTTTATTGGCTCGATTTTTATCGATTAACCGAATTGAACCAACAAACCGATACGAGTTTATTTCTTGGAAACGAAAAATATATACAACAGAAAAAAAAAAAAAAAAAAACAAAACAAAAAAAAAAAAAAAAAAAAAAAAAAAAACAAAAAACAAAAAACAAATGCAAAAACCAAAAGCTAAAAGTTGAAATCCAAAAATTGAAAGATTGAACCGAACCTAACCAAAATTTCGGTTCGGTTCATATCCGGTTCGGTTTGGTTCGGAAGTTTTTCCTAACGGTTTGGTTCGGTTCGGTTTTGTTTTTCAAAAAAACCGAACCGAACCATTGACACCCCTAACATAGAGTATCACTTGTACTTTTTGGAATAGCAATCCTCGTAAGATGTTTATTTATGATCAATTAGGAAAAACTGTCTTAAGAGAAAGATTGTATCCTTTTTCAGGAAAAGAGAGCGGGCGGTATGACAAAAAATTTGTTATTAAAGGTACAAGATTGATGGAATTGATCAAGTATTTGAGACAGGATTTGCTTCTTTTGCTAAGATCGGTTTTTGGTGTTAAGCATGTCTCTTGAGTGGTGATTGTCATATCGGTCATCAAGGCAATTTGTACCATGTTATAATTTCCTTTTTTAGTGTGATATTTAGCTCCATGATGTGGTTCAATTTGTAGACACGCAGAGCCCTCATGTATTCATATGGAAGGAATTTCGATGTCCCTCATGTATTCATATGGAAAGAATTTCGATGTCTACATGCTCTGCGAGCAGTTCATTCGTACGATACAATTCGACTCTTATTCTATCAATTAATCGTACGCGGAAGATACAAGTCCACTCTCACTAGATTCCAACAAAAGCAAAACTCTAAGCTGCTTCTGGCGATGTTGACGGTTGTGCAACGCGATGTCATTTTTATTCTGGTGTTTCACTTTCCAGGGGCGTGCTACGGGTGGCACCCCGTAGGACATCTGGGGATGGGTCAACTTGGACCGATTCCCAATTCTGGCACGGAGCGTGTGCATCCATGACTGTGCGAGGCAAGAGCGGTGGGGCTGCTAGTTGGCGAGGACGGAAAACCTGGACAAAAATAGATACAGTCTTGTGGTGAACCCATGTGTAAAGGTTTCGAGCAAGACAAAGCAAGAGGACCACGGGAAGCAACACGAATGACAAGAAATAGGGTAATGATTGAAAGGGGCCCGGGACCAACAACGATGCAAGGGACGCCACCGAGAGCATGGCGGCGAGCATCATGAGGATGTGGAACGGTCGGGCACAACAAGCGGGAGCCAACGACAGATGAGTGACGAGCGCCAGTGCGCAGTAGAACAGAAGACAGAAGACTGCAAGAGAGGTGGCAAAAGGGTGGGTCTCGAATGGGGACTGGGGTTTCCCTTGGAATTTGACCTCGACAAAGTTGACTAGCACGGAAACAAGGAAGGCGAGGATGGCGTGGAAGGAAGTGAAGCCAGGGGAATCTCGGACATTTGTGTCGGGACGACGGTCAGGCGGCATTGGTATCAGCTTCTTGAGGATCGCTAGTCCTGTGTAGATGATGATTATCGAAAAGATGAGAGAAGGATGACTGGAGGGGGGGCATATCTCTGCTGATTGCATATGCCTGGCCAGATATATATATATATATATATATATATATATATATATACACACGGTTCCTCCCGACAACTTGGGTCCCTCAAATTGGATGACTTTTTGGGTCCCTCGTCCTCTTGCAAGAGGACGGGAGACCCGAAAAGTCGTGGAGTTGAATATTTTGCCTCGTATAAACAGTGTCCAATTAGTCACTCCGATTACCGAAGAGGCTATGATAACAGGCAGCTTCTGGGTTGCTTCTTGCCGACCCACCAGGGGAAACGAAAGGAAAGCCCCTTTCGAGCGCCATGTGATCCCGCAATTGAAGATGCTGCCACCCTCCACGTCAAGAGGGGGAGACACGTGGAGCTTCACCAATGATCCTAAAATTCTCTCCAACAGGATTAATACCTAAAAGACCTTAAAGTTGTGCTCTCAATTCTATCCTAAACCTTTTTTATCTTATAAAAATCTTCCAACTTTAGGTCCATTCCTAATTCCATCCTAAAATATTTTTTGTCTTAAGTTTAGTTTCAATTTTTCCCTAAACTTTTTTTTTTGTCTCATAAATCTGTCCCCATCAACCCTACATCTAAAATTCTCAAGCGAATTGTTCGAGGCTCCACGACCCGAGTGCCTCCAGTGTGAGCATCTCAAACGTGAGCTCTCCCACTCCCAAGCACGAGAGATTGAAGACCGAGCTCAAAATTGAAGATCCTTTATGGGTTGAAGTTAGACTCTCTTTAGAGTAAGAACAATTGAAGAAAGTCAATCTTGATTTTTCTAGTTTTTACCCAAATATCAAATTCAATAACACGTCGTTTGGATTGATATAAAAATTTATCTCCAAAAAAATCTTTTAAGAAGTGAAATTTTAGGAAAAAATTATAGCAATGATGTGAAATGCCATATCACTTATAAAATTTTGTAATTTTTAGGATTAAATTAGGACTAGATCTAAAGTTGGTGGTTTTTAATAAGACATAAAACAGTTTAAGGCATATTAGAATAACTTTGCGAGAAAAAAAAAAATCTAGGTTAGAAATATCGTAGAAGACCCTCCCAATTTTTCAAATTTGTGGGTCTCCCTCTCGTCTATGAAGAAAACTCTCTCTCTCTTCTCCTTCACAAAATTTGCTCTCTCGCCTTGGCTCCCAATCCGCTACTTTCTCCAGCGCATCGCTGTTGCCTCCGCCTCCGCCATCGCCTTGAGGAGCCCCGTCGGCAGCTAGAATATGGCAGCACCAAGTTTCGCACCGAAACTTGCATCGCTAGTTCTAAACTACACACCAAATGTTTGCACAATTACACCAAATGTTTGCACAATTACCTCTTTTCCCATTCAGATCTGGATATGGGGTTTTGTTATTGGGGTTTGATCGGTGAAGTTTCTGGTGTTGAGCTAATTGGGAAAATTGTGTGAATGGACATCTTAGTTTCGATTTGATTTGCTGTGCAGGCCGATTATAAAGACCCCACATTTCAAGAGAAGTTTGTGTCCACGCTCGTTGAAGGGCTTAGGGAGTTGAATCTTGCGGTGCGGAATGGCAATATCCTCACTTTCAAGGACTTTGTCGGCACTGGTGAGTAATTACTTCCTGCCTTGAACCCATTTTACTAATGACACTGTTGTGGACTTGTTTTGGATTTCGGTCCTTAAGTGGTGGCTTGTGTTCTTATCTTAGTTGTGTTATCCATGGTCTCAAAGAGTTCGGCTCCATAAGTTTCTTTCTTAGAGCTTCAATAATACGGCTGCACAAGACGTTTAATGACACTTTGTTCCCGATCACATCCCTTCGTATTTTCGACTTCTCCTATTATTTCCTTCTTCATAAATCCTTTAGTTAAAGATGACACACTTGTGTGGACACCTAGATTTTTGTCGACATTTTAAAATATCCATTTATTTTGCAAAAATATATAAAGTTATAAAAGAAAACAAAAAATAAAAAATGAAATCAAGATGAAAAATTGAATGGGCCGGCATGCCCGGCACACTTGGCATAACCTTCGGCCCTCACCCCTAAAATACTTCTCCTTAGGCCCATCCTTTCTTTTATTTTCCCAGGCCATTTATTTTATTTTTTCAAAGCCCATGAGAGCTTAACAAAGCCCTAGCCCATATCATTTCTTCCTCCTTTAGCACGACTCACGCCTGTGATGCAAGAAGGGGGACGGTCCTTGACCGTGACCAAATGAAAGCTGTGAGCAAGCATGCGCCCGTCAGCGAGGGAGGAGCGACGGAGAGGTGACGGGAGCAAGTCCGAACCTTCTAGGATGGTGAGGTGGCGAGGCTAAAAGAAAAATATTCCCCGCTGAGGCAAGGGGTGCTTGTCGATCGCTCGAGGATATATACAGAAGCAGGGTGCGTCGAGCGTTGGAGAGGAGGACAGGGGGAGGCTCGACGGTTTTGGCAAAAACCAGATCGCACAGGATGAGATCTTTTCTTTTAGCTGAAACCAGAATCGTGGAGGGAGAGAGCGAGTTTTGTGAGGAGCTGAAGAAGGGGTTCGTGCGAGTTCATCTCGAGCCCCGCCTGGTTACCGTCGGTCGCCGCACGTGTTCGTGGTCGAGCGACAAGCACCATCGAGCGTGACAGTTCGCCGGAGCAAGGGAGGAGTGCCGGCCGTTTCTTGAGCTTTGATGACGTACAAGTGGCAGCGGTGACACCATTTCTGGCTAGGTAGGGATCACGCTTCCTTCGGGTTCCCGGCAATATAATGTGATTTTCTTGACAGTACTGTTCACACATTTTGTTTCATAGAACAATATACGCAGCCAACCCTTTAGGCTGTGCATGATAAAATTTCTGCTTTTTGATTTCTCCGTTTCTTTGTTTCTCGGAATAGGTTTGGAGTAAATCCGTTTGGTAACGCAATTTGATTTCTCTATTTTCAAAACAGATTTCTATTCCGAAATAGATTTGAAGAAGAAATTAGAAGCTAAAATTTTTAGCTTCTCATTTTCTGAAATAGAAATTGAAAAATCAATTTATGGCCAGAAATCAATTTCTGTTTCAGAAATTTTATCATGCGCACCCTTAGCCTCCCACGTTAGCCTCCCGCCTCACCTTGCGATCTCGCAATTGAGGACATGGCCATGCTCCACCACATCAGCATAATCCCTTTCTACTTGGTGAGTGACACATGGAGCCATGTCCCACCAGGACAAATCTGAAAATTCTCCCTAACATTTCAAAATCTTGGGCTTCCCTCTTGTCAATGAAGAAGACTCTCTCTCTTCTTCTTTTCAAAATTGGCTCCTCTCTCGCCTTCGCTCCCAATCCGCTACGTTCTCTGGCTCATCACTATAGCATTCTAAATAGATAGATTCACTCGACTATTGAAGTGTGTTGAGCCACATCAAATTCTGGCGACACTGAGCGCAAAGCTTCTGAGTACAACTAAAAGAGAATGCAACAATCCTACCTCACCTTAACAATTTCTGAACTTCTAAGTTGTATCGGCCTTTTTCGTCTGAACTTATTTTGAGAGAATTTTTTGTATGAAGCATTAAATCTTTTACTTATATCTTGTAGACAAAGTTAGAGAGGTGCTGAAGCTTGACCGTGAAATGGAAGATCTTGCTAAGCTACTGATTGCAGAGCAGTCACTTCCCATGTTTGGCAGAGGATACAACTATGGTGCAGCTTTGGAAGGTTCTTTAAGTAAAGGAAGTGGTATTAATGCACAGTGAAGGAATGCTTTCTAGTGAGATGAAACATCGTCCTCTGGCTCTAGTCGATGACAGTCTTACCTATTGTAGTGATTCCTATTCATGATGCTTGCTTCAGGTTAATAAAGGTGAGAACCGCGTGGTGGGAAGTGGAGGCAGGAAACCTCGGACATTTCCGTGGGGACAACTGCCGAGCGGCATTGGAAACTGGAATAAGTTTCCAGATTATTTTTTATCCTATGTACAAGATGATTATCAAAGTAATCAGATAGAAAGATGGGCTACTAGAACAGGGAAAATACTAATGCATTAGAGTGGGAGCAAATCTTGCTTTCTTAATGTGAGTGGTTGAGCACTGCACTAGTAGAGTGTCGATCTATTCTATATTTGTGTCGCCGCTCTTCAGTAGTTTGATGAGGCTGGACCAAAGGAGGGTGACCTTATAGTTAAAGTGTCGTCTTGCAGTGAATGCAACGGAGGTGGGGACATGACACATAAGATAGCATACTATGACTTTCATGCCATGTCCACGAAACTCTTGCGTTCCTCTTCTGCATCACACATCGGAGGACAAACGAAAGTCTAGCTTTTCTACTTTATAGAGCGCTGGATGGTCGCCACGTATTTATTTCTTTATGGAGACAACGAAGCGGACCCAAAGAGCCAAGAGAGTTGAGTGCCTCCAAAATGCAAGATTCCAAGTCGACATTGATTAATATACAAGAATTTTAAAAAGAACCTCCGGAGAAAACGAAAGTTTTGGCTGGGCAGCTCGGAAGCTGGTCTTAGAACCCCCTCCCCATTCGCCCGAATAAAAATGGAATAAGACGGGTGTTATGAAATTTACCGGTGGGCCTTGGACAGATATTATTGGTCGAGGCTTATGCCAGCAGATCTGAATCTACAAGGGCCCACCTCAATTCCTAGATTCAGTGCGCGATGGCAGTTCAGCTATTGTTACTTGCTGCTTGCAGGCTCGAAAATCTCTCCTTCGCCTCTCCTCCCTGTCTCAACATTGGTTAATCATGAAATATTGTTTATGGTCGCCCCAGGTTTCTGATGGGCTTTAGTAAAGCCCTCCTGGTTAGAGGCGATAAAAATCGTTTTTCAAGTTGAGAGAATGTTCCACAAAGCTGGGACGTGGATGGAGGTGGAAGAGGGGGATGATCTCTCTTCCCTGGCTTGCTCTTTGGGCCACTGCTATTATTCACCTGTCCCCAGTGATAGGCTTTGTTTATACTCTGCACTTCACTTGCAGAAAAATTGCAGGCGCTTTTTACAATTCTCTCTCCCATTTTTCACTTTAGACAAATGATAACTAGGTGCCACCAAGGTCACATGCAAAATGCATACTTGAGCAATCCCATTCACAGTATGTCCATCTTCTAGAACGGATGCACTGCTTATATGGTCACCTTCTACTGAACAATGGATACCCCTCCCTATATTACTAACTTGCTTAGGCTTCGAAAGCATGTCAGTCCTTTTAATCATGTCACTTAACCTAATAGATAGAACGAAAACAAAAGTGCAATAGAACGGAAGCCATTTCATGACAAAACCGTAACTTTGGTCCGTTTCTTTACTGGCTACCTCTCTGATGCATGTTGAAAAGCAGAGCTTGCATACTGAAGAGCTGACTTGTTGCAGAAGCTAGCTGCTGCGTCCCTGACCCTTTTTCCAGTTTTGTACAGAGCAATTGAGAGGTGAATCTGATTAGTTGCCATCATCCGAGAGACTTGATGACAATTACGTCATAGTCACAATATAAACAACACAAAGGGAGTTGTATGGATGATCATTTTCCTCTCCAATCAGCGGTGAAAGCTTTAGTCAATACGGTGCGAATAAACAAGTCATAGTCCTTCAAAGTAGGGGTGAGCGGTTCCAGGTTCCGGTTCGGTTCCGTCTGGAACCTGGAACCTACCCTTGGATACAGGTTCCTCAAAATGAGGAACCTGGAACCTACCCGTGGGAACTAAGAACCTGGAACCTACCCTGTCACAAGTTCCAGGGTCGGTTTCAGGTTCCAACAGGTTTTTTTTTTTGTTATTTTTAGATTTGAACTATAACATATGTGCACGTTACCCAAAAAAAATATAACGTACGCGCACGTTACCAGAAAAACTATAACATACGCGCACGTTACCAAAAAAAAACTATAACATATGCGCACGTTACCAAAAAAAATATAACGTATGCGCACGTTACCAAAAAAAAAATATAACGCGCACGCACGTCACCAAAAAGAAAATATAACGTATGCGCACGTTACCAAAAAAAACTATAATGTACGCGTATACTACACGGTAACTTCCTATTGACATGTTATCTTGATACATTAACTTCGCGCTGCACAACAATAATAGAATATAATTAGAAATTTCAAAACAAATAGCAAACTAGAAAGTAGAAATAAAACACCACTAGAACAAGAATGTCTAGAGGTACAAGTTTTGAAAACAATTTCGATTAAACCCTTAAATGAACTCAGAAAATTATGAAATTTGGACACGTTGTATTTAAGATCTAGAGGTACAAGTTTCATGAAGAAATCATAGTCCAATTCGTTCTGGATTAAAAGATAAAATCGATTTACTTTTCATATTCTCTACTTGCACAGTTTTTGAAACATTTTTGGTTAAATAGGCAAATGAACTACAAAAATTACGAAATTTAAATATGTTGTAGGGAAGACATGAAGAGAGATATTTCATGCAGAACACTTTTCCAAAAGAACCTCATACAAAATGATATAGTCCACGCATTGCAACTTACAAGATCCGAACACATCAGATTGCACAGTTTTAGAAACATTTCCGATTAAATACCCAAATGACCTTCAAAAATTATGAAATTCGACCATGTGATAGCCAAGACCATAAGGTAGATACTTCATGAAAACATCGAAGTCAAATTCGTCCTAGATAATTAAATATGGATGGTTAAAATCCATGTTTGTAGTACCGTAATTCCAGATCTAACCATCTCCAAAGGACCACGATTTCACCTACCTATTCTTGTTTTTTTCTCTAAATTTTTGATATGTTGTACCTCAGGATGTCCTTTACAACTTTTGTTAAGAAACCGAAGTGAAATTTCGACAAAAAGGTTGCCTTACAGTCCATGCATTCATCAAGGGTCGGTCCCAAAATCTCCAGATCCAGTCTTTCCAAAGAATAACGATTTCACCCACTTATACTTGTTTTTTTTGTCCCAAATTTGAGTATGTTATACTCCAAGAAGTCCTTTACAACTTTCATTTAGAGGCCGAAGCCAAACTTCAACTAGAACATCACATACAAGTCACTAGAACATCCAAGGTCGAGCTTTTTCTGCCCTAAGTAACCGGAACCGGAACTCCCGGTTCCCAGAAAAAAGGAACCAGAACCGGAACCGGTCACTCTTGGAACCGGGAACCGAACCGGACCCTCCTCCGGTTCGATTCCGGTTCCTGGGTAACCCGGGAACCGCGCTCAGCCCTACTTCAAAGTATAGTTGAAGGGATAATTACAGCCTTATGAAATCATGATTCTTAAGGGATAATTACAGCCTTATGAAATCATGATTCTTTCTGGAATGCTTAAAAATAAGAGATAACTACACCAAAATTTTATGAATTTTTTTGAAAAATGCAACTCAATCATAGGACTCCGAAAAAGTACAATAAATCATGATACTTGTGGAGTTGATTAATGTGGGTTTTTTCTTATTACTTTCTTAAAACACATAACGTTTGTGGCTTTTTCTTCTTCTTTTTCTCTTCATTTTCACGCTTGCTTTCCCTATCACTATTCATCTTCTTCACCGCACAAACTCAACCACGATGCTGTCATCATTAGTGTTTGCCCGCCAACCAAGTCTCGGGAGAAATGTCACCCCCAATCTCTTCCCTACCGTTGACGGCCAGTGGCGAGGCTAAACAACATCCCCTAGTTTCAACTCACCATTTTTGTTGTTCCGAGCAGCCTTTTTTTTTTTTTTTTTTTTTTCACTATGACAGTTCTCAAGCTGTCCCCAATGCTCATCCCATGCTCCGTAGACTTCTGAGTAAAGGCCAGCGACACCTAGAATCCACCACCGACCAAGATCCAAACGCCCTGTTTTCATGCTCATGTCTTAATCATAATCCACATTTTTGCTCGTTCACAGCTTGTTATGCATTTACCAATTAATCTCTTGAAGACGTAATCATGGTACCTGAACATTGTTACATGATTGACATGGCAAGAATGACTAGACTTAGTGTCATCCAAGATGCCACGACTCTCAAAGCAATATTTTAATTCATTAATGCCTTTATCCTATAGGTAATGAAAATTTTCTATTGCCGACATTTTAGTTATCTATCAAAGTTGTAAACTTTTTTTTTTATGATATATTTTTTCGTTTAAGTTATCCTTTGCTGCATCGTAGAATGTAAAAAGGAGTCTGGGTGAGGTCGGAAGAGAGAGGTTGTATCCCGCATGCGGAAAAAAGAGTAGGTGGGGGAACAAAGAAGTGGGTCATTACAAGTGCAAGATTGATTGGATCAATTGATTATTTGAGACCTGATTTTGCTTTTTCGAGTGGTGATTACGAGGCCTCTTCGATTCAAATGGAAAGAATTCAATGCCAACTACCTCCAGAGCAGTCGTTCGTGGTCTCACTTTTGACTTTTTATCACCTAAGACCATTCTATTAGTCAGCCATGTTACAAGATACAATGCTACTCTTCACTATATATACCAAAAAAAAGCAAAGCCATAAGATCCAAAATGCGCCGTTATTGGTTATCTAACTCGCCGTATATATGTTTCTTCCCTGCTAGTGTTTCCCTTTTCAGGATGGGCGAGTTGCGAGCACCCGTTGGGACATTTTGCGACCGTGTCAACATGGACCAATTGCCTATTCTGGTACAGAGCGCACATCCATGACCGTAAGAGGCAAAAGTGGGCGCGCCCTTCCACCGTGTAGCCGGCGAGAACTGGACACACTGAGAGACAAAAGTACAATCTTGTGTTGAATCGACGTGTAAAGTTTTTGAGCGAGGCCAGGCAAGAGCACCACGGAAAGCCAGATGGGTAACAAAAAATGCGGGAAGGAGTGAAAGGGGCCTTGGAACAACAATGAAGTAAGAGGAAGCCACTAAGAGCAAAGCAGTGAGCATCATGAGGATGACACTCGGGCACAACGAGCGGGGGTCAATGATAGATGAGCAACATGTGCCAATGTGCAATAGAACAGAAGACAGAAGATGGCAACGTAGGTAGTAGACCGTGAAATAGGACCTTGGGTTCCGCTTGGTATTTTACCTAGATCATGGTGAAAACTTTAGTTATTACCATGCGAATAAACAATATGATCCTTTAATGGAGTGGAAAGGAAAAGTAATGGCTTATCGAATAATCATCCTCTGCAAAATTCTTAAAAACAATGACTCACAATCGAAACACATATTCAACTAGTACAAAACTAGAAATTCAGATTTTCTGTTCGACTTCAAGCCCACCAATTCATTTCTCTCTATAAGATTTCACCCAGCTTGACATGATATGCATGGTGACAGTCAGCTCAACAATGATAGGCAACACACATGCATTAAATAAATAAGCTTTTTAGTTAACATTTTAAAAGAGAAAATTGCTCTTGTAGTCCTCATTAAGCCACGCATTTGTCCAAGAAAACTATTTCCATTTAGTAATGTCAAACTTATCAGATAAAGGGGTAATAGGGTATAAAGTTCTTGAGAAAAACTTTGTATTCAACATTCTATATGTGAAAAACAGACCATCACTCAAAGGACTATTGGACCAAGATTGACTAACAACTAGTGAATATATTATTTCATCCAGAAGATTAATCACAAAATAACACAATGACTATTCATCCCTGAGATAACATGATCATTATATGTTGTAGGACTTGACGAAATGAGAGGTCCAGAAGGTTAATCACAAAATAACACAATGGCTGTTCACCACCAGGATGACATGATAAATAGTGCCAATCACCCCTAAACAACTTCCCACCTGACCAAAATCCAATTTCTAAGTACATATCTTTAAAAGATGAAAGAATTCAGATACCTCACAAAAATTTAAGCAGCTTCCTTAAGATGCAACACTTAACATCCGTATGTCTGCAGCTCCAAAAAGGGTCCCAATTCAATATATTGTCTAGAAATCTCTAAGACTAGAATCCAGGGAGAAGTGTTAAAAAATTCCTAAATCTTTTACATTTGTATCAATTTAGTCATAAACATTTTTTTGGTGCTAATTTAGTCCTAAATATTTTTTCGTTGTGCCAATTTAGTCCTTTCCAGCCAATTTTGGTTAGATTTTGCTAATTGGACGTCAGCTGACTGACGTGGCCTGATCAATGCTGACGTGAACAAATTCTAATAATATTTTAATATTTTGAATTTTGAATTTTTCTTTTTTCTTTCTCCTCCTCCTTCCTCCAACCGGTTGCCGAACCTTGGCAACCGGCTAGACCCTTGCCAACTCAGCGTGAGGCTAGCAAAAGGCCACCCAGGCCACGAGGGCGGCCTCTCGCCGACCATGGGCAAGGCTCGATCCTCACTACCCAAGCCTCGAGGGCGACCTTGCGCCAGGCTGGCAAGACTCACCCTCACCGGCCATGGGCGAGGCTCGACCTTGCCAAATCCGACGAGGGCAAGCCTTGCCAACCTTGCGTGAGGCCGCCCTTGTGGCCACTGTTGAGGTGGCTAGCAAGGTCGACCTCAACCTCGACCTCGCTGGTGTCGACCTCGTTGGCCGTCACCTCTAGCTGGTTGCCAAGGTCCGGCGATCGACTAGAGAAAGGAGGAGGAGAAGGAAAAATGAAAAAGAAAAAAAAATTAGAAATATTATTAAAAGTTGTTCATGTCAATGCCAATTAGGCCACGTTAGTCGACCGGCGTCCAGTCAAGTAAATCCAGCCAAAATTGACTAGAAAGGACTGAATTGACATAACGTAAATAATGTTTAGGACTAAATTGGCACAAATTCAAAAGATTTATAATTTTTTTAACACTTCTCCCTTGTCTCCTAACATTGGTTTAGTGATGGTCACGTTAAAATTCTAGTACTTGGTTTTTAACCTTAGACTTGGGGGTTATTATCCCACAACCTATGAGCCCCGAGCTTGATAACTTGACCTCAGCTTGGCGTCGCCTTATCCTTGCGCTCTTGGACAATTTAAGTGAATCCTCATGTAATTCAACTGGCAGTTCATTTCCATCTTCTGAGCTACCCCTCTCACCTTAACCGAGGACCGATAACTATGATCCCCGCATTGATCATTTCCTGTTTTGAGCCCAAACTGAGCATTGCGGACGGCTTTCAATAATCATTTTGGCCAAGCATTTTGTCAGCACATACACTTTTACAATAATTGATTGTCTTTTTGACCTTCTAAGTATGTGTCACTTCCTATCTCACCTTAACAATTTCTGAACTTCAGTTGGATGTGACTTTTGTGTCTAAACTCATGTTGATAAATTGTTTGTATGAAACATTAAATCCCTTGTTAAGAGTAGACAAAATTAGATAGGTGCTGAAGCTTGATCAGGAAATGAAAGATCTTGCAAGTTACTCATTGCAGAGCAGTCACTTCTCATGTTTGGCAAATTGGCAGAGGATACAATTGTGCTACAGTTTTGGAAGGTTCTTTAAAAGTAAAGGAGGTGGCATTGATGCACAATGAAGGAATACTTGCTGGTGAAATGAAAGATGGTCCTCTGGCTCTGGTGGATGGGAGTCTTCCCATTGTAGTGATTGCTACTCATGATGCTTGCTTCAGGTTAGCTTTGTTCACACAGGTTTACTTGCATCTGTGAAATCTCTATTTGTTCTGAAGCTGAAGGTGTCAATGTTAACAGGAAGCAACAATCATTTATTCAGCAACTCCATGCTCGCAAAGGACGCCTAATTGTCATGTGCTCGAGGGGGGATGCTGCAACTGTGTCTCTTGGTGGAGCATGTAGAGTCATTGAAGTTCCTCAAGTGGAGGACTGTCTTCAACTTGTAGTCAATGTAGTTCCTTTGCAGGTACAGAGTACTTCCAATAGTTTTCTATGCTTGCCAAGATGCAACATCTTATTTTCCACTCTACTGAATGCGTTATAACTTGCTGAAGATGAAGCTTTGATGTTGATGAGGTGGAGCGGAATGGGAGCATCTAGCTCTCTGTTTCCTTGATTTGTTTTATGCTCTCGGTGTTTGTTTTCTCATCAAGAGTTCAAAAATTCTCTCTGGGATTTGGTATTTTATTCTAAAAGAGAGTATTTTTTTAAATCTCGACAAAAACAATAGAAATCATTTTTGTTGATTGAGCTGTAACATTTTGCTGTTTTTATTTGTTTGTTTACTCATTGCTCATAGAGTACTTTCACATTCCTGTTCTTCCTTTCAAATAGCCTATTTCATTTTAGTAGATTTTGCTAATTTGTCGGACATGAAATGATTTTTAACATTTGGGGGGTAGTTGTTGATGTATCATCTCACGATCCTAAGAGGATACAATGTCGACTAGCCCAGCAACCTCTTAAAGAGTGTGACAACAAAGTAGAAGCCCACCAACAAATTTCTTCTGATTGTGTTAACTCGGCAATGAAATGGATTATGTCATGAGAATGTAAAGCATCTTTCTGACACAAAATATGCATTATGTTGATCACTTGTACTTTATTGAATGGCAACCCATGCAAGATATTTCTTTATGTTCAATTAGGAAAAACTATTGCAACCCACCTTTTTGGTACATTGCGGCTTGTTATGTATTTACTTGTCGATCTGGCTCAAAGTGTTATACTCATGGTACCTAAACATCATTTTATGATTGACAAACAACGATGACTACAACTTAGTTTCATTGGGGATGCTATGCAACTTAGAGCAATATGTTGTTCATTAATGCCTTCATCTTAAAGGTCAAGAAAAAGTTTTATTGCTGAAAATATGAGTTATCATTTTTAGCATTTAGTGGAAACTCCATTTTTTTATGGTGGACCTTTGATTGAAGTATCTTTTGCTATATCACGAGATATCAAAGAAGTCAGGTAAAGGTTAGAAGAGGGATATTGTATCCTTTTTGGGGAAAAAAGAGCAGGCAGTACAACAAAAATATGTGTCATTAAATGTGCCAGATTTTGATGGAATCGATCAAGTATCTGATACCTGCTTCTTTTGCGGAGATCGGATTTTTTGCATTTTGCAGTCTCTCAAGTGGTAATTGTTGCGTTGTCGTCAAACCGCTAGTTAACTTCTGGTTTGTCCCTTTCTTAGGAAATAGTCCAAGGTTAATTGTATTATGGTTTGATTTCCTTTTTCAGTATGATATTGTAAGGAGAGGCCTCATGTATTCAAATAGAAAGAATTTCAATGTCAACTTGCTGTAAAACTAGTCCATTCTGTCAATTTGTCATGCATGGAAAATACAATGCGACTCTCAGAAGATACCAACAGAAACAAAACCCAAAGCTCCTACCGTCGCTGTTATTGGTTGTCGAAGGCAACGTTGTCATGTTTCTTCCCTAGTTGTATTATCTTTTCCAGGATCGTGCTAGTTGTGGGCATCCCGAGGGATACCTGCGGCCATGGCAAGACGGGCGCAGAGTGCACATCCATTACGGCAACAGGCAAGAGCGGCTGGGCTCTTCCATCATGTAGGCAGCAAGAACGGAACACAGCAACATGCATAGATACCCACAGAAGAAGGTTTCGAGCGAGACGATACAAGAGGAGGACTATGGAAAGCAACTGTTAGAATTTAAATATGTGCGGAAGCATGGTATAATTTATATTTGATAGAGGATGGACAATGATAGGATATTTTGAGAAGGTTTATGGGATGAAGATAATTTCACTAGCTTATAAAGATGATTATATAATAGTTGAAGGAGGTGTTGGTGAAGGGCGGTTTTTATGGTTAGCTCCCTCACAAAACATGGAGCACTTGTTCAAGCTACCAAAGTCGGTGGAGGATCTCTACTACAAATAGCTACACATAAGATGGAGTGTTCTAGAATACATCAGAGATGGCAGCTTGTTGGTTGTCTTTTCATTGTTTGTTTCTCACGTCCATTAGAGTTGTCTAGATTGGACTAGAGAATTCCATGTCAGAAATTGGATCACAAATTCCAACAGCAACACAAATAACATAGGGAAAACAGCGAAAGGGGCCCACGACCAACAAAGATGCAAGGAAGCCACGGAGAGCAAAGCACGAGCATCGTGAGGATGGGAGAAGCAGGGGCACAAGAATTGGGAGCCAACGACAGAAGAGTAACCAGTGCCAATGCGCCGTACAACACATTACAGAAGACGGCCAGGAAGATGTGGAAAGGGTGGGTGTCGATTGGGGACGCAGATTTCTCTTGGTATTTCAGCTGGAGGAGGTTGAGCAGCGCGGAAACGAGAAAGGCGAGAATGGCGTGGAGGGGAGTGAAGATGGGGGAACCTCAGACGTTTGCGAGGGGATGATGGCGGATTAGGCTCCTAGAATCCCGGAGTCCTATGTCGAAGATTATGGACACAATCAGAGAGATGGCTAGAGTAGGAACAGATCTTGGGGGTTATTATAGTTGGAAAAGAGGTCGGGTGGTCGTACCGCACAGGCGGATCTGAGAAGCTTCCCAGCACCCCAGCAGTTTACCACGATACTGGTCGTCGTCCTTCGCCTTGCGTCTTCCCATGTTTTAAGTTTTGCGAGCGACTTACTTTTGCAACTTGGCCTTGGCACTTACGGGGAGAAAATATTGGCCGAGCGATGCCGTGCAAGGTCAGTCTCTTGCAATATTTTCGTATAGTTTCCTAACTCGCCTTATTGAGGACGGGGCCATTTAGAAATATACCATTTAGAAAGTCATTTTACAGGAAAATGACTTTATTTTTTGGTATTTGACGAAAACTGAAAGAAAAATCAAAAAGTAATTCATGGAAAATGTTTTTCACAAAATGGATTTTGCTATGAGAATGTAAGGTGTCTTTCTAATACAGAGTATACATTCTACAGATCACTTGTACTTTATTGAATGGCAGCCTCTGCAATATCCTTGTTTATGTTCAATTAGGGAAAACTATTGTAACCCACTTTCTTATGCGTGCATGGCTTGTTATGCATTTACTTGTCAATCTACCTCGAAGTGTCGTACTCATGGTACCTGAACATGGTGTCTTGATTGACATAACAAACAACGATGACTACAGCTTAGTTTCATTCGGAATGCTATGCAACATAGAGCAATATATTGTTTCATTAACACCATCTAAAAGGTCACGAAAAGTTTTATTGCTGAAAATGTTAGTCATTGTATTTAGCATTTAATAGGAAACTCCATTTTTCTATGGTGGACTTTGATTTAAGTATTTTTTTGCTGCATCATGAGATGTAAAAGGAGTTTATTGGAGGTTGGAAGAGGAAGACTGTATCCTTATTTAGGAAAAAGAGCAGGTGACATAACAAAAAAATGTGGGTTATTAAAGGTGCAAGATTGATGGAATCGATCAAGTATTTAAGACATAATTTGCTTTTTTCGTTGAGACTGGTTTTTGTCGTTAAAGATGTCTCTCGAGTGGTGACTATTGCATCGGTAATCAAACTGCTAGTTAACTCCTGTTTCATACCATTCTTGGGAAAAAGTTTGAGGCAACATGTACCGTGTTCTGGTTTATTTTTTCAATGTGATATTTACTTCACGATATGGTCCAATTTGCAGACACGCAGAGTATTCAATTGGAAAGAATTTCAATATCAACTTTCTCCAAAGCTGTCCATTCTAACAACTAATTGTTTTTCGAAAATACAATGCGACTCTACAAAAGCAAAACCATAAGCTCTTGCTGTTGCTGTTATTGGTTGTCAAACGCAACGTTGTCATGTTTCTTCACTAGTCGTGTTATCTTTTCTGGGGTTGTGCTAGTCGTGGGCACCCCCCTAGCACATCTGTGGCCGTGTCAACACGCACCAATTCCCAATTCTGGTGCAGAGCGCACGTCCATGTTGGTACGAGGCAAAGGCGGCGGGGCTGCCCTCACACCATGTAGTCGCCAAGAACGGAACCTGGGGACAAAAATAGATACAATCTTGCATTGAACCCACATGTGAAGGTTTCGAGCGAGACGATGCAAGAGGACCACATAAAACAACACAAATAACAAGAGATAGGGGAAACAGTGAAAGGGGCCCGGGAGCAACAACGATGCAAGGGAAGCTACCGAGAGCGACGCTGCGAGCATCATGAGGATGGGGAGCGCTCGGGCACAACAGTCGGGAGCCAACGACAGGTGAGCAACGAGGGCCAATGAACAATAGAACAGAAGACTGAAGACGGCAAGAGAGGTGGCAAAAGTGTGGGTGTCGAATGGGGATGCGGGTTTCCCTTGGAATTTCACCTGGACGAGGTTGACCAGCACGGAAACAAGAAAGGCGAGAATGGCATGGAGGGTGGTGAAGGCAGGGAAACCTCGGATGTTTGCTGGGGGATGACCGCCGATCGGCATTGGGGTCGGCTTCTGGAGGATCTCGTAGTCCTATGTAGAGGATGATTATCGAAATTATCAGAGGAAATGATGGCTAGAGTAGAAGCAGATCTTGCCGTTTTATAGTTGAAGAAAAAGTCGGTTCGTCCATTGTGGCATTTGTCGGTCTGGGAAGAAGCTTCCCACCGGTTTACACGAGACTGATTGTCGACTTCGCCTTGCTGACTTCCGACTTTTTGCGAGCCACTCAGCGTGTGACTTCCCATTTGCGAGCGATGTGGCCTGCGACTAAGCGTGCGGCTCTCCCTTTGCGAGCGATTTATGCGTGCTGACTTGCGTGCGACTTCCCGTTTGGGAGCGACTTTCTCCTAACGAGCGACTTCGTGACTCTCTTCGCGAGCGACTTAGCGGGTGATTTCGCCTTGGCACTTTCGCCTCGCCTTCCGATTACGTGATTGAGGGCGTGGCCCCGCTCCACGTCAACATAATCCCTCTCCACTTGGTGGGTGAAACGTGGAGCCACATCCCGCCAAGACACATCTGAAAATTTTCTCTAATAAGCTTAATACCGTAAAAAACCCTCCTATTTTAGGTTCACTCTTAAATCTATCCTTTTTTTTTTTTTTTGTTCCATAAAAAACCTCCAACTTCAGTTTCGTTACCAATTCTTCCATAAACTTTTTTTTTGTCATATAAGAATCCATTTTTTTTAGACAAATGACTTTATTTTCTAGTATTTGACTGAAACTAGGAAAAAAACCTAAAAAGTATTTTCTGTAAAATCTAATGGGGAAAATTATCAATAAAATCGTTTTTGAGGATATTTCACAAAAAACCCCAAACTATTACATTTATAATAGATTTATCACTAACTAATTTTTGGATTATCAAAAACTCCAAACTAATATATCTATGATAAATTTTACCAAAAAAAGAAAAACCTCAAAATTGCATATTTATAATAAATTTATCCTCCGTTAGTTTCTATTAAATTGAATTAATATCACGAAAATCCCAAAACTAGTACTCATATGACAACCGGATGGTAAAATCGTAAACCGATATACCTATCAATTGTCACGTGTTATCTAATTCAATAATTTAACGGCAAAATTTAACAAAAATTAATGGAAGATAAATTTATTACAAATTTACTAATTTAGAGCTTTTTGTGATCAAAAAATAAGTTTGGGGATTTGTCACATGTGCACTAGTTTTGGTTTTTTTGTGGTATTAACCCTTTTTCTTAATAATTTTTTTTCTTTTATTCCTTTTTTCTTCTTCCTTGGAGGTTGCCGTGGGGCCAATGACAAGCCACAAGTGAGTTCGAGGCTCATGCAAAAGCCCCGAGCTTGCTGATCATCACCAAGTGAACAATTGAGGAAGAAGAAAAGGAAAAAAAAAAAGAAAAAAATATTTTTATAAGAGAAAATGTTTCATAACAAGGACTCAAGCCCTAGAGCCAAATATCTAGACACGGCCTTTGCGAACCCGACCCTAAGGGTCTGGATTAAAGCTTAAGCATTGGTGCCTTGAGCACAGCTTTTATGACCTAAGCTCAGGTGCTAGAGCATCAAGTATAGGCACCAAGGGTTCGGCCTTGGCCTCTCGAGACTTGATCCTGAACACTGGGACCTAGGAATATTGTGGTTTCCATGCTTAAGCATACGGTGTTGGGTCGAAGCATCAATACCTAACTATATTTTGAAAAATGTTTTCCTATTCTTTCAAAGAGAAAATTATTTTCTTGAATTTAAGTTTTAGTAGAAAAACATTTTCCATTGACTAAAAAGACATTTCTCGTGACTCATTTTCCTAAATGAATCAAATTATCAAAAAATGAGGAAAATATTTTCTCGAAAAATGTTATCAACAAAATAAACGAACCCTTAAAAACTCTCAACTTTAGGTCTACTCTTAATTTTCTCCCAAACTTTTTTTGTCTTATAAATCTAACCCCATTAACCACATGTCTCAATTTTTTATTTTTTATTTTTACATCCAAGAGATGAAAAACTCTTGCGTGAGCTATTCAAGGGTCATAAGTTAAGTGTCTTGAGCACGAGAGTCTCAAGTGTGAGTTGTTTGATCTCAAGAGATTAAAGACTCCCAACCATGAAAGATTAAAGATTGAGCCCAAAATCAAAGATCCCCTCAAGATGGAATGAAGACTCTCTTAAAAGTAAGAACAAATGAAGAAAGCAACCCAAGAGGTGCATTTGTTTCTGGCAAAATTTCATGATAAAAGAGCACACTTTCTGGGAAATCATTTCAAGAAAGTAGATAGTTTTTATTTGTTTAGTTATATGTGATCAATTTTTTTTTTTTTTTTTTTGGTGTTTAGATCTCATTTTAAAAAAAAGATTTCAACTCATGGAAAAAAATTTTGACTTTATAATTTTTTTTTCTTCTCCTCTACTTTTTGCTGGGTTTTGGCAACCCCGTGATAGTCAATTAACGGCCATAGGCGCAGGCCGGTGAGGTACAAGCTTGCCTGTGATCAGTCACCAACCTTCGCCAACCAAAGAGAAAGAAGGAAAATGAAAAAATAATATAATATAATATTAAATTTTTTGAGATGAGCACTTCTAGAAAGTGTTTTCATCTCTTTTAGTTTAGAAATTTACTTTCCTAAATTTATGCATTAATGTTTTCATTGACCAAAAAGTATTTTCGGTTTACTAGTTATTTTCCGTGAACCAAATGAGTGAAAGTCTGGAAAATCAATTCTTGAAAAATACTTTCCTCCAATCAAATGCATCCTAATTACTACAATTTTTATCCAAATATTGAATCTAATAAAACACCATTTGGGTTGGTCTGGAAACTCATCTAAAAAAGAAATATTTTTTGGATATGAAATTTGGGAAAAAAATCTAGACTAATAATGTGAAAAAAGCCCCATCACTAAGGACGATTTTGGATGGAGGGTTAATGTTGGTAGATATGAGATTTAAGTAAAAGTTCAGGGTTTTTATTAGACAGAAAAAAGTTTAGGATAGAATTATGACTGAATCTAAAGTTGGTGCTTTTTTATGGAACAAAAAAGAGTTTCTAGATCAAAAGTTGGAGGTTTATTTTATGATCTTAAAAAAAAAAATTTGAAATAAAATTGAGACTGATGTTAAAATTGGAAGTTTTTATGGCATTACGCCCTCTTGATATTTCAAAATTGTGGGTTCCCCCTCGTCAACAAAGAAGACTCTCTTTTCTCTTCTTTTCAAAATTCACTCTCTCTCACCTTTGCTCCCAATCCGCTGCATTCTCAAGCGCATTGCCTCCGCCTCTACCTCCGTATCCACCGTCGCATCCAGGAGCCCCAAGTTTTGCACCAGGACTTGTGCCAATAATTCTAAATTGAATGCCAAATATTTGTGCAATTACCTTTTTCCCTGTTTACCTTTGGATATGGGGTTTTGTTATAGGGGTTTGATGGGTGAAGTTTCTGGTGTTGAGATGATTGGGAAAATTGTGTGAATGGACATCTTGGTTTTGATTTGATTTGCCGTGCAAACTGACGATAAGAACCCCACATTGCAAGAGTAGTTTGTGTCCACACTCATTAAAGGGCTTAGGGAGTTGAATCTTGTGGTGTGAGATAGCAATATCCACACTTTCAAGGACTTTGTCAGCCCTGGCGAGTAATTACTTCTTGCCTTGAACTCATTTTGCTAACAACACTGTTATTAACTTGTTTTGGATCTTGGTCCTTAGGTGGCTTGTGTTCTTATCTTAGTTGTGTTTTCCATGGGCTCAAAGGGTTTGGCTCCATGAGGTTCTTTCCCAGAGCTTCGATAATACGGCCTAGCCTCTTCAGGCTAAAAAATGGGCAGATATGATCCATTGAATCTCTTCCTCTTTTCTTATGCTTGTAGAATCACGTGTTAGGTTCAAAAGCAAAAAAAAAAAAAAAAAAAAAAAAAAAAAAAAATCAAAAGTTGGAGTAGATAAGGTGGCCTTTGTGAAAGAATTGTGGCATGGTTTCTCTAATTCACTCAGATTCCCAACAATATAATGTGAGTTCTTAATAGTACTGTTCACATGTTTTGTTTCATAGAACCATAGAGGTAGCCAACCACTTAGCCCCACATTAGCCTCTTGCCTCACCTTGCGATCTCGCGATTGAGGACATGGCCGCACTCCACCACATCAGCATAATCCTTCTCCAATCGGTGAGTGACGCATGGAGCCATGTCCCACCAGGATAAATCTGAAAATTCTCTCTAATATTTCAAAATCTTGGGTCCCATTCTTGTCAATGAAGAAGACTCTCTCTCTCTCTTCATCTTTTCAAAATTGGCTCCTCTCTCGCCTTCAATCCCAATCCGCTGCATCCTCCAACACATAGCTACAACATAATAAATAGACAGATTCATTCAACTATTGAAGTGTATTAAGCCACATCAAAATTCTGGCAACACTAAGTGGAAAGCTTCTTAGTACAACCAAAAAAGAATGCAATAATTCATTGTCTTTTTGACCTTTCAAGTGTCAGTCACTTCCTATTTCATCTTAACAATTTCTGAACTTCTAAGTCGTATATGCCTTTTCATCTAAACTTATGTTGAGAGAATTTTTTGTATGAAGCATTAAATCCTTTGCCAATATCTTGTAGACAAAGAGAGGTGCTGAAGCTTGTGACTAGAAAATGAAAGATCTTGCTAAGCTACTGATTGCAGAGCAGTCACTTCTCATGTTTGGCAGAGGATATGACTATGCTACAGCTTTGGAAGGTTCTTCAATAGTAAAGGAAGTGACATTGATGCACAGTGAAGGAATACTTGCTAGTGAAATGAAACATGGTCCTCTGGCCCTAGGGGATGAGAGTCTTCCCATTGTGGTGATTGCTACTTATGATGCTTGCTCCAGGTTACCTTTTGTCGTACAGGTTTACTCGCATCGTAATATTTCATTTGTTCTAAAGCTAAAGTTGTCAATGTTAACAGCAATCGACAATCAGTTATTCAGCAATTCCATGCCCGCAAAGGACGCCTAATTGTCTTGTGCTCAAGGGGGATGCTGCAGCTGTCTCTTGGTGGAGCATGTAGAGTCATTGAAGTTCCTCAGGACGGTCTTCAGCCTCTAGTCAACATAGTTCCTTTGCAGGTACAAAGTGCTTCCGATAGTTTTCTATGCTTGCCAAGATGCAGCATCTTTTTTTCCTACCCTACTGAATGCATTATAATTTGTTGAAGAGGAAACTATGATGTAGATAGGTGGAGCTGGATGGGAGCATCTAGCTTTCTGTTTCCTTGATCTGTCTTATGATGTCGGTGTTTGTTTTTGCATTAGGAGTTCCAAAATTCTCCCTATGATTTGGCATTTAGTTCTAAAAGAGAGCATTTTTAAGTCTCAACAAAAACAAAAGAAATAAATTTTATTGATTGTAACATTTTGCTGTTATTATTTGTTTCTTTTTTCATTGCTTATAGAGTATTTTCACATTCTTGTTCTTCCTTTTTAATAGCCCGTTCCATTTTACTAGATTTTGCTAATTCATCAAGCATGAGATAATTTTTAACGTTTGGGGTGCAATTGTTGGCATATCATCTCACTGTCAAAAGAGGATACAATAGGAACCTCACAAAGGGCATGACAACAGAGTAGAAGCCGACTAATAGATTTCATCTGATTGTGTTTGCCCGTAGCAAAATGGATTATTTCATGAGAATGTAAAGCATCTTTCTGACACAGAGTATACATTTTGCTGATCACTTGTACTTTATTAAGTGGCAGCCTCTACAAGATCTTTATCTATGATCAATTAGGAAAAACTATCATAACCCACCTTTTTTGCTCGTTCACGGCTTGTTATGCATTTACCTGTCAATTTGCCTCGAAGTGTCATGCTCGTGGTATTTGAACATTGTTTCGTGATTGACGTAACAATAATGACATCAACTTAGTTTCATCGGGGATGCTATGCAACTTAGAGCAATATGTTGTTCAATAATGCCTTCATCTTAAAGGTCACGAAATAGTTCTATTGCTGAAAATATTAGTTATTGTATTTAGCATTAAGTAGGGAACTCTATTTTTATTTTTATTTTTTATAGTGGACTTTGATTGAAGTATCTTTTGCTGCATCATGAGATGTAAAAAGAGTTTAGTGGAGGTTGGAAGAGGGAGATTGTATCACAAAAAATGCGGGTTATTAAATGTGCAAGATTGATGGAATTGATTGAGTTTCTAAGACCGTTGATATCGGTTTTTGCCATTAAAGATGTCTCTCGAGTGGTGATAATTACATTAGTAATCAAATTGCGAGTTAACTCCTAGTTCACACCTTTCTTGGGAAATATAATCCGAGGCAAATAGTATTGTGTTCTGATTCCCTTTGTTAGCATGATAGTTAACTCCATATATGGTCCAATTTGTAGATACGGAGAGGTCTCATGTATTCGAATGGAAAGAATTCAGTGTCAACTTGTCCTAAAGTAGTCACTTTATTAATTAATCATATTTCGAACATACAATTTGGCTCTCCCTAGACACCAACAAAAGCAAAACCGTAAGCTCCTAAGCTCCTGCTGGAGCTTATGTTATTAATTTTTCTTCTTGACTCGTGTTTCACTTTTTGCGTACGTTTTATCAACTTAAACCAATTAAAATTTGACACATTTACTGATGTCAATTTAATTAAACAAAATAAAAATTTCAGTCCGCCTCACTTTTCTACCCCGTCTACACTTTCTCCTGCGTCTCCGGCCATCTCGAGCCTAACCCCCCTGTCTCCCTCTGCCATCGCCACCAGCGGAGTTGCCAACGCCGAGTCCAAGGAGAGAATTGGTGGGCGGAGTTGCAGATCTGCAAGTCGACCATCGTCGCTCGTGGCTGTGGACGAGCCACTGTCACTGGAACCACGGTTGCAGATCTGGAAGTCGTTTCCAGGGGTGTGTTGGGGGTGGGCACCCGGTGGGACATCCGGGGCCGTGTCAACCTGGACCAATTCCAGATTCCGAAACGGAGAGGCCACAACCGTGACAGGCAAGAGCGGCGGGGCTGCCAGTCGGCGAGGACGGAACACGTGGACAAGAATAGATACAGTCTTGTGTTGAACCCACATGTAAAGGTTTCGAGGGAGACCGGGCAGGAGGACCACGGCAAGCAACACGAATGACAAGAGATAGGGGAATGATTGAAAGGGGCCCGGGACCAACAGCGATGTGAGGGAGGCTACCGAGAGCGTGTCGGCAAGGATCATGAGGACGGGGAACGCTCGGGCACAGCAAGCGGGAGCCAACGACAGGTGAGTGACGAGGGGCAGTGAGCCGTAGAACAGAAGAGAGGAGACGGCGAGGGAGGTGGCGAGAAGGTCGGTGTCGAATGGGGACGCGGGTTTCCCTTGGAATTTCACCTGGACGAGGTTCACCAGCACGGAAACAAGAAAGGCGAGAATGGCATGGAGGGTGGCGAAGATAGGGGAACCTTGGGCGTTAGCGTGGGGTTGACCGCCGGTCAGCATCGTGGTGGGCTCCTACAGGATCCGTAGTCCTATGCAGAGGCTATAAGTGGCTAAAATCCCCCACAGGATCCGTGGTCCTTTGCAGAAGGATATGAAGCGGGTTTTATAGTTTTTTATTTTCTTTTTGGAGGAAAGAGGGGAGCTTGCCGATGGATCGAGTTCGGTTGCGTTATGAAAGAAGGTTTTTGGTTTACAAAAAAAAAAAATGTCAGCTCTTTCTTTCTTGAAAGTTTCCCAGTGGGCTCGTGAGCCGTCCGAGCAATTTCTTCGATGAACAGTGGAAGCACCAAAATTAGGGAAAAGCATGGTCAAATTCAGTCAAAACTGCGAGTTCTGTCTACGAAATTTCTATCCTAAATTTTGTTTTGTCTTGTAACAAACTCTCAACTTTTAATCTTATTTTAATTCTATACTAAATTATTTTGTTTATAAATAATCTTAAACTTTAGATCTAATCCTAATTTGATCTTTAATTTTTTGTCTCTTAAAAAATCATAAATTTTTACTTGAATCTTATATCTATCACTATTAACTCTCCATCTAATCATCCTTAGTGACGTGGCATTTCATGTCATTGCTATAAATGTTTTGAAAAATTTCACATCCAAAAAAGAATTTTTTCAAGAAGATTTGATATTAGAAAAATTAGAATTGGCTTTCTTTAATTGCTCCTAAGAGACTCTTCCTCACATAGAGTCTTCGACTGTGAGCTCGGTTTTCATGGTGCTTCCCGAGAACCTTCGCGAGCAACTTTGACTTTTACCTCGTCATTAGCATATTTCCTGTAACATCCCGGGCCCCACTGTGTAATATTGTCCGCTTTGGGTCACCCGCCCTGGCGCGGACGAACCGTCATCCCAGCCACAGTCTCTTCCCTCACGGCTTTAAAATGCGTTACACAGATGAGAGGGACCTAAGCCTTATAAGCTAACCAAGACCTCCCTCCCTAGGCGTTGTGAAACAAGAGAGGAGGTTGTTACACTCTCCACCTCTTAACGAGAATAGCGCCCTCGCTATGGCCCCACGGGCATCGAACGACAAAGATTTTGTGGTCCCACACGTGGTCGGGAGTCGGCTCTGATACCACTTGTAACATCCCAGGCCCCACTGTGTAATATTGTCCGCTTTGGGTCACCCGCCCTGGCGCGGGCGAACCGCCATCCCAGCCACGGTCTCTTCCCTTACGGCTTTAAAACGCGTTACACTAGTGTAACAACCTCCTCTCTTGTCCCACATCGCCTAGGGAGGGAGGTCTTGGTTAGCTTATAAGGCTTGGGTCCCTCTCACCTATGTAACGCGTTTTAAAGCCGTGAGGGAAGAGACCGTGGCTGGGATGGCGGTTCGTCCGCGCTGCATGTGACGGGTGACTCAAAGCGGACAATATTACACAGTTAGGCCCGGGATGTTACAAGTGGTATCAGAGCCGACTCCCGACCGCATGTGGGACCACAGCTCGAATGCTGTTCTGATGCCCGTGGGGCCATAGCAAGGACGTTATTCTGTTAAGAGGGGACCACGGCTCGAATCTTTGTTACGATGCCGTGGGGCCATAGCAAGGACGTTATTCTGTTAAGAGGTGGAGAGTGTAATAACCTCCTCTCTTGTCCCACATCGCTTAGGGAGGGAGGTCTTTGTTAGCTTATAAGGCTCGAATGCTGTTTTGATGCCCGTGGGGCCATAGCGAGGACGCTATTCTGTTAAGAGGTGGAGAGTGTAATAACCTTCTCTCTTGTCCCACATCGCTTAGGGAGGGAGGTCTTGGTTAGCTTATAAGGCTTGGGTCCCTCTCACCTGTGTAACGCGTTTTAAAGCCGTGAGGGAAGAGACCGTGGCTGGGATGGCGGTTTGCCCGCGCTAGGGTGGGTGACCCAAAGCGGACAATATTACACAGTGGGGCCCAGGATGTTACATTTCCTCTCCAATTTTCACTTGGTAGCGTGTGCTCTCCGATCGCGAAGAGCAAGAATTGTTAAAGCCCCATCTCGCGCACGAGAAAATATTTGGTGGTTCACGTCACCACGTTCTCCAGGAGCCCCATCCGCAGTTGAATATGGCAGCACCGAGTTTTGCATCGGAAATTCTAATTGCACGCCAAATCTTTGCACAATTACCACTTTTCCCGTTCAAATATGGATATGGAGTTTTATTATTTTGGTTTGATAAGTGAAGTTTCTAGTGTTGAGCTAATTGGGCAAACTGTGCAAATGAACATCTTAGTTTTGATTTTATTTGATGTGTAGACCAATTATAAAAACCCCACATTTCAAGAAAAGTTAGAGTTTACATTCGTTGATCGGCTTAGGGAGTTAAATCTTGTGGTGAGGAACACTTTATCCTCACTTTCAAGGACTTTGTCGACACAGGTGAGTAATTACTTGCTACCTTGAACCCTTTTTACTAATGACACTACTATTGATTTGTTTTGGATTTTGGTCCTTGAGTGGTGGCTTGTGTTCTTATCTTAGTTGTGTTTCCCATAGTCTCAAAGGGTTCGGCTCGATAAGGTCTTTTCTTAGAGCTTCGATAATATGGCCTAATCTCTTTAGACTAAAAAACATGTGAGTGCAATCCATTAAATATATTCCTCTTTTCTTATGCGTGTAGATTTATATATCTAGTTCAAATGCAAATTACCAAAAAAAAAGTTAAAAGTTGGAGTACATAAGATGACCTTTGTGTAAGAATTGTGGCGTGATTTCTCAAATTTACTCAAATTCTAGCAATGTAATATGAGTTTTTGGTAGAACTGTTCGCACATTTTATTTCATAGAATGATATAGGCGGCCGATCATTTAGCGTCCTATGTTAGCCTCCCGTCTCACCTTGTGATCTCGCAATTGAGGACGTGGCTACGCTCCATCACATTAGCATAATCCCTCTCCACTTGATGAGTGACACATGGAGCCATGTCCCAGTAGGGCATATTTGAAACTTCTCTATAATATTTCAAAATCTTGGGTCTCCCTCTCGTCAATGAAGAAACTCTCTCTCTCTCTCTCTCTCTCTCTCTCTCTCTCTCTCTCTCTCTTCATCTTTTCAAAATTGGATCCTCTCTCACCTTCACTTCCAATCCGCTGCATCCTCTAGTGCGTCACTACAGCATAATAAATAGACCGATTCATTCAACTATTGAAGTGTATTAAGCCCCGTCAAAATTCTGGCAATACTAAGTGGAAAGCTTTTGAGTACAACTAAAAGAGAATGCAATAATTCATTGTCTTTTGAACTTTCAAGTATGTGTCACTTCCTATCTCACCTTAACAATTTCTGAACTTCTAAGTTGTATCCGCCTTTTCGTCTAAACTTATGTTAAGAGAATTTTTTGTATGAAGCATTAAATCATTTGCTAATATATTGTAGACAAAGTTAGAGAGGTGATGAAGTTTGTGACCAGGAAATGGATGATCTTGCTAAGCTACTGATTGCAGAGCGGTCACATTTCATGTTTAGCAAAGGATACGACTATGCTACAGCTTTGGAAAGTTGTTTAATAGTAAAGGAAGTGGGATTAATGCACAGTGAAGGAATACTTGGTGGGGAGATGAAACATGGTCCTCTAGCTCTAGTGGATGAGAGTCTGCCTATCGTGGTGATTACTATTCATGATGCTTGCTTTAGGTTAGCTTTTGTGGTATAGGCTTACTTGCATCCTAGTATGGAACTAATGTTCTCAATGTTAACAGCAAGCAAGAATCAATTATTCAGCAACTCCATGCCAGTAAATAATACCTAATTATCATGTGCTCGAGGAGGATGATGCAGCTGTCTCTTTGGGGAGTGTGTAGAGTCATTGAAGTTCCTCAGGGAGACTTTCTTCAGCCTGTAGTCAATACAGTTCCTTCGCAGGTAGAGGGTACTTACAATAATTTTCCATGCTTGCCAAGATGCAACATTTTCTTTTTCTTGTTGTATTGAATACATCAATTTTATTGATTGAGCCATAACATTTTGCTGTTTTGATTTGTTTGTTTATTCATTGCTTATAGAGTATTTTCACATTCTTGTTCTTCCTTTCAAATAGCATATTTCATTTTAGTAGATTTTGCTAATTTGTCGGACATGAGATAATTTTTAACATTCGGAGTGTAGTTGTTGGCATATCATCTCATGGTCCTAAGATGATACAATGTCGACCAACCCAAGAACCTCGCAAAGAGTGTGACAATAGAGTAGAAGCCCACCAACAGATTTTTTCTGATTGTCTTAACTCAGCAGTGAAATGGATTATGTCATGAGAATATAAAGCATCTTTCTAACACAAAGTATGCATTATGCTAATCACTTGTACTTTATTGAATGGCAGCCCCTACAAACTCTTTCTTTATGATCAATTAGGAAAAATTGTTGTAACCCATCTTTTTTAAGTGTTCACAGCTTGTTATACATTTTTCTATCAATCTGCCTTGAGGTGTCAAACTCATTGTACCTGAACATCGTTTCATGATTGACATAACAACGATGACTACAACTTACTTTCATTGGGGATGCTATGCAACTTAGAGCAATACATTGTTCATTAATGCCTTCATCTTAAAGGTCACGAAAAAGTTCTATTGCTGAAAATATTAGTTATCATTTTTAGCATTTAGTGGGAAACTCCATTTTTTTTGTGGTAGACCTTTGGTTGAGGTATCTTTTGCTATGTCACGAGATGTAAAAGGAGTTAGGTAAAGGTCGGAAGAGGAAGATTGTATCCTTTTTGGGAAAAAAGAGCAGACGGTACAAAAAAATTGTGCATCATTAAGGGTGCCAGATTTTGATGGAATTGATCAAGTATTTGAGACTTGCGGAGATTGGTTTTTCATTTGCAGAGAGTTAACTGTTCATACCTTTCTTGGGAGATTTTGTACCATGTTTATTTCCTTTTTCATTAAATGGTATTCAAATGGAAATAATTTCAATGTCAACTTGCTGCGAAACTAGTCCATTCTCTCAATTAGTCATATATGGAAAATATAAATCGACTCTCGGAAGATGCCAACAGAAACAAAACCCAAAGTTCCTACTGCTGCTGTTATTGGTTGCCAAAGGCAACGTCGTCATGTTTCTTCCCTCGTCGTGTTATCTTTTCCAGGGCTGTGCTAGTTGTGGGCGTCCCGAGGACATCTGCGGCTGTGTCAAGACAGGCCAATCCCCCAATTCCGGCACAAAGTGCGCATCCATGATGGTAACAGCCAAAAGCGGCAGGGCTCTTCCGCCATGCGGGCAGCGAGAACGGAACACAGCGACAAGCAGATGCACAAGCTTGTGTCAAACTCACATAAGAAGGTTTCGAGCGAGACTATACAAGAGGACCATGGAAAGCAACACAAATAAGAAGAGATAGTAGAAACAGCGAAAGGAGCCCGGGACCAACAGAGCTGCAAGGGAAGCCACCGAGAGCAAAGCGCGAGCATCGTGACGATGGGAGACGCTCGGGCACAAGAATCGGGAGCCAACGACAGAAGAGTAACGAGTGCCAATGCGCCATACGACACATTACAGAAGACGGCAAGGAAGATGTGGAAAGGGTGGGTGTCGATTGGGGACGCAGGTTTCTCTTGGTATTTCAAGGCCCCTGGGGTTTGTAACGTCGAAGGTATTCCTACGCAGTTTCTGGGCTCTGCTTCTTGGAGGACCGCGACACGACCCCGTCGTCGAGACAGACGACTTTTTCAAGGCCCCTCGTGCTCCAGCGTGGCAAATAAGAAGCCGCTGGAAAGGGCGACACGTGTCCTCTCGTGGGACCCACAGACTGAGGAGAAAATTAGGCGCCATTTTGAAAAGTTTTCGTACTGACTGACGAGACTGAGGGTTTCTTCTTGAGTGAGTCTCTTTTTCGCGCCTTTCTCTCTACCCTCCCCCTCTGTCTGCGACGAACAGTACGCGACCTCCCAGTCTCTCTGTGCCCTTCCTCTTTCCGACCGGCGAACCACCGCCAGCAACCGACGAACCGCCGCACGGGACCGGCGAGAGGACCGCGAGACCTAGCTCCCTCTCTCTGCCCTCCCTCTTTCCGACCGGCGAACCACCGCACGGGACCGGCGAGAGGACCGAGCAATCGACGAACCACCGCACGGGACTGGCGAGAGGAACGCGACCTCCCTCTCTCTCTCTGTCCTCCCTGTAACCACCGCACGGGACCGGCAAACCACCGCGCTGCCCCTCCGGCTCCGGTTCCGGCCCCGACTCGTCCGTCCCTTGCTCTTTCTCTCTCCTCGCGTCTCTGTCTGCCCTCCCTTTCTTGGACGGTGAACCACCGCGTGACCGGCGAACCACCCCGCCCCCCCTCCGGCTCCAGATCCGGCACCGGCTTGTCCAGGTAATTTCTCGCTTTCTCTTTTCTCTCTTTCTCTCTGTCTGACGGGGTGACGGAAGGGATTTTATAGGAGTTCAGCGATGCCTGTGCTTGAGTGTAGAAGTTGTGGTCATGGTGAAAGTCTTGGTCAGTTTTGATGATAAATGTAGCTCAGTTCCTTTCGGCGATGAGGTCAATAGTGGTGAAATTGATTTGATTATTGATCAGAAAATCAGAAAATGCCAGACAATCCTATCAGCTTTTGGACAGCCAATATGCATACCCAATGGCCAGATTTCACTGAGGGGGAGTTATCCGAAAGTCTCTATTGGCATAATTTTTCCACACGTTAAGTCTAGTGTAGCCTAGTCAACTGTCATCATTTATATGACTAATTCAATCTCAGATGACGAACTCCCTTAAAAGATTTGCAGAGACATGTGTAGGTGCTCCATTTAATCTTACTTGTTGATGAAAGTTGCAATGGAGTGGACATGCTCAATTAGAAAATTTATACTGATCACAATGCCTTTATATTTGGAAGCATGTAATAGACTATTTAACACAGAATAATAGCAATCAATCCCTTTCTTTTTCAGGAATTTGGAACTTATGTTGCATAGCTTTGAGGACATTTTTCACATGAGAGCTGCTTTTTTAAATACTGAGACCTGAAAAGTCATTAGTTATGTTGTTCTCACATTGGTACCAATTTTTACCGTAGGCAAAGCTTTCACTTGGTCCCAAAAATTGCAAGTTTTCACTTTTTTTCCCCTGGTCATCATTCTGCATTGTTGCGATAATTCATTTCCATGGCTATTTGGAAGCGAAACTCTAACACCCCTAAAAAGGTTGCCATTTTTGCATGTGAAGCTTCTTAGGAGCAATTTGAACTGGTGAAAATCTTAGATAGAAGGGGGTAAGGTGTATATTAATTGGTGTTTTATGGGCAAGCAAGAAGGTGAAAGTACTAACCACTTGTTGCTACAGTCTAGTGTGACCAGAGAGCTTTGAGAGCTGCTACTATGTGTGGTGTTCAATAGGTCATGCCGTACTTGGTGAAAGAAGTTTAGGATTTAGCAAAGGACTTACTTAGGTGAGAAATAAGAGAACCTCTTGAAATGGAAACTTTGGGAGTGCTTAACAAAGTGCTGTTGTAATCTAGGACTTTAATGTGAGTGTGCATTCTTTATTGGTCTGAGGTGTACATATATCATGTTGATGATGTAAAGTTAAGAGAGTTTGGACCGCCTATTGTTTTTGCGTCTGTTGACTTTGTCCATCTCCTCTCTTTCTGTCTATCTGATATGCAGCACGTTATTCACGTGCATTCTTTATGATTTGCAGCACGTTATGCAATGCTTTTGCTAGTCTATATCAAGGATAATGTCCTACTCAGAATATATTAGCTATAGTTTAAACGGCTTACACCTGGAATCCATTTTCAGTATGTGCTGGTTATTTGTGGTGTTCAATAGGTCATGCCGTACTTGGTGAAAGAAGTTCAGGGTTTAGCAAAGGACTTACTTAGGTGAGAAATAAGAGAACCTCTTGAAATGGAAACTTTGGGAGTGCTTAACAGAGTGCTGTTGTAATCTAGTACTTTGATGTGAGTGTGCATTCTTTATTGGTCTGAGGTGTACATATATCATGTTGATGATGTAAAGTTAAGAGTTTGGACTGCCTATTGTTTTTGTTGTCATAAATACATGATACAACTAATATATTGCGTCTGTTGACTTTGTCCATCTCCTCTCTTTCTGTCTATCTGATATGCAGCACGTTATTCACGTGCATTCTTTATGATTTGCAGCACGTTATGCAATGCTTTTGCTGGTCTATATCAAGGATAATATCCTACTCAGAATGTATTAGCTATAGTTTAAACGGCTTATGCCTGGAATCCATTTTCAGTATGTGCTGGTTATTTTAGGCCATACTTAGTAATTGATTGAACTAAATAATAGCTGAAAGCAAGTAGACTTGTCCATGGCTGATTGCATGTTGTACCTCTTTAACAGGTCAAGCATTTGGTGTTTCATTTTAATCCCAGTTTGGGTGCGAAGTTGCACGTGTAAATTTATTGGATGGCTGAATCAGAGGTAATTCTTTACTTGTACTATTTGAAACATATATTGTTTTCTTAAGTAAAAGTGGGATAATGATATTTTTTTCTTTTAATTGCAGCTTGAAATTTCCCATTTTGCACATGTAATGCGTGATATGGAAAAAGACTTTGAGTTTGTAATAGGAATGGTTTTTTCAAATGAATTTGAAGCATATAATAAGTATGTGGTCTATGCACTTAGTAAAGGATTTGGAGTAAGGAAGGGTAATTTGGTTAGAAATACTAAAGGAAAAATAACCCGACGGACTTTTGTGTGCAATTGTGAGGGGTATTCTGTCAGCTCATCTGATCAAGAAAAGAAATTTGAGAGGTTTGAAGTTAGATGTGGCTGTCTTGCTCATATCAAGTTTAAGGTTGATAATGATGTCTATGAAGTCATAGAGTATAATTCTGAGCATAATCATGCATTTATTCCCGAAGATCAAAGGCATTTGATTAGATGTGGAAGAATCATGTCCGAGACTTGTAAGGGTGTTTTAGTTGACATGATGAAAGCTGACATTGGGGGAATTACGACATTTAAGTGTTTGGCAAATGAAGCAGGAGGAAGCAAAAATTTAGGTTTGCAGAGGACAAGATCCAATGGTATAAGTGGGGAAGATTGTCAAGATCTTTTGAACCATTTTCATAGCATGGAACAACAAAACCCAATGTTTTCATACGCTTTACAAGTTGATCAAGATGGTAGATTAACAAATATATTTTGGAGAGATAGTTTGTCAAAATTTGATTATGGTTGTTTTGGTGATGTGCTAGTGTTTGATACCATTCATCGTACCGACAAATGTAATATGATATGTGCACATTTTGTTGGGGTTAATCATCATTGGAAAAATGTTTTGTTTGGCTGTGCATTTTTAATGGACGAGACTGTGGAATCATTTATTTGGTTATTTGAGGCGTTTTTGAAATCTATGGGAAATAAGGCTCCGAAAACCATGTTCACCGATCAAGACCAAGTCATGGCAAAAGCGATTAGAACGGTATTTCCGAATACACAACATCGTTTATGCACTTGGCACATCATGAAAAATGCCAATCAAAACATTCCACATCTTTATCACAAGCCAGATTTCAGGGATAAATATTTCTTAGCGCTTATGTATAGATGCAGATCAGAGGACGAATTTGAATCTACTTGGAGGGAAATGGAAGAAAGGTGGGATATTAAGGATAACATTTGGCTTCGGAAATTATACGACCTTAGACATAAATGGAGTTTAGCTTTTGGTCGTGATATTTTTACATGTGGTATAAGATCAAGTCAAAGAAGTGAGAGCATCAATAATGTCTTCCAAAAAATAGGGAGCAAGACATCGACCCTTGTACAATTTGTCTACTACTACGAAAAGCAAGTGGCGCATATGAGAGAAATTGAAAGTCAAGATGATTATAGTTGTCGTGGGACACCCAAATTGATGGTTTCGCATGACATCTTGAAGCATGCTGCTTCAGTTTATACCGGTGCCATTTTCACAAGGTTCAATGATGAATTTCTCCAAAGTCTCTCTGAAATTATTGTAAGTAGTACATTTGATGGATTGATTTATTCATACACTCTCATGTGTAGGGGGACTCAACGTGAACATGTTGTCAGATTTGCTCCTGTAGACTCTTCAGTTTTTTGTGAATGTAAATTATTTGAATCAAAAGGGTGGTTGTGTCGTCATGCTTTGAAAGTGTTGATCGAGAACATATCAGTTACGCACATTCCACCTGCCTATGTTTTGAAAAGATGGACTAAGGGTGCAAAACAAGGGATTGCGAATGATGAATTTAAGCAAATGTCATTGGATTCATCTAAGTCTGATCGGTTTTCCTTGTTAATGCAACAATCTTTTGAACGATGAATTTGGGAGCTGAAGATGACAATACTATGAGAATAGTGAGGAAATATATGCAAAAAGCGAAGACTGAAATTTCATCATACAAATCAAGTGTGATTGTGATTGATGATGTTAGTAATGAGGATAATGAGGCTTCTTTGTGTGACATTTCGGTATTGGATCCCCTTCGAAAGAAAGGAAAGGGAGTAATTTATGAAAGACTTAAAAGTTCAAATAAGAAAAAGAAGAAAAAATCTAAGAAAGGAACACCCCCAACGCCAATCGAAAGTCGAGGTGAGTGACATATTATTGTAATTATATGATTAGTTTAATTCTTTTATGTATGTTATATGATGCATCTTAACATATTTATTATAAACTCATTTCCTAGATTATTCAAGTTATTCAAATCAGTTTCACAGTGCCTTTCATCCTAGCAATATCGGTGGTCCTACAGTAAATTCAAATATTTATAATCAGGTACGTCACTTTTAGTCTTTCATTTGAATTTATATTTTACTAATTTGGTCAATTTTTTTTATAGATGCAGCAGTCACCATACATCATGCCGCTGGGAATTATGAGTGGATTTAGCCCATTCCCCAATCAGGTATTTAATAGTTTGGTATATTAATTTAATTGCGTTTTACTAACGGATTATTTATTATATGTAGATGCGACCACCATATGTCATGCCATCGGGGATTATGAATGGTTTTTTCCCATTTACTAATCAGGTACTTATTATGAAATCATATTACATCCAATGTTATTTTATCTTATTATTACTACTATAATATTCATTATTTATGGTTTATCTTGAATAGATGTTGGAGTATAATAATGGAAATCACGAAACCATTTTGAGTCAGGTACAACTTGCGTTTTCTCTTGTGGGATTATTTGAGACATTTTTGTCTTGGCATTTATTTAGTTTATGTAAACAAATTGATTTTTCCTTTATATAGGGATCATCAAATTCTTTTCAGCATCCTGGGTTAAATGAATTGAACAATTCTGAAAGAACACAAACAAATGGTCCAAAGTAACGGTACAGGACTCTTATCTTTCGCATTGCGATGCTTCTTGTGGTAAGATCAGCATCGTTGATGTTGGGAGCGGCAATTGGAGTAATTTTTTTGGTATTCTGTAGAATATATTATGTTTCCCGAAGTGCCAATTGCTTTGAGGATGTCTGGCCATCTTCTGTTGGGCATTGTTCGGATATATTATAAAAAAGTGGATTATCTTTTCCACGCGTGTAATATTCTACTCACTGGATTGAGCAAAGTTTTTGCTCCAGTAGAGCTTAATTTGCCAGAGGATACAAGACAGCCACCGGTACAATCTATCACTTTGCTCAACACATTTGAACTTGATGCCATGGATTTGGATGACGCACATGAAGAGGGACACAGATAAAGAATGTTGCTTCAGTTGGTGGAAACGTATGTACTGCTAGTCCAATATCAGACTTGAACCCTCTTTGGATGGCTTCTAGGGCAAAATTTGGAGTTATTGATGGCAAAGGAAACATTAGAATTGTTTCAGCTGAGAATTTCTTTCTAGGTTATCGGAAGGTGGACCTTGCAAGTGGAGAGATTCTGCTCTCAGTGTTTTTGCCATGGAGCAGAAGGTTGGAGTATGTAAAAGAGTTTAAGCAAGCCCACAGGAGGGATGATGATATTGCTATTGTAAATGCTGAAATGCATGTTTTTCTTGAGAAAAAAGATGATGATCTGGTTGTTGCAGATGCATCAATCATTTATGGTGGAGTGGCTCCTTTATCTATTGCTGCAAGGCAAACCAAAGAGTACTTGATTGGAAAGACTTGGAATCAGGAGCTTTAGCAAGGAGCTCTGGAAGTTTTGAGGAGTGACATAATCATCAAGGAAGACGCTCCGGGTGGGATGGTTGAGTTTTGAAAGTCTCTAACACTTAGTTTCTTTTTTAAGTTTTTCCTCTGGGTTTCTCTGGAGATGGATGAGATGAGATCAATCAGGGAAGAGATACCATCATCACATATATCTGCCATGAAACCATTTGAAAGGCCATCTGCTGTTGGAAGTCAGGATTACGAAATTGTGAAGCAGGGGACTTCCGTGGGATCCCCTGAGATCCACCTTTCCTCAAGGCTACAGGTATCTGTACTATGTCTGGGAATCTAATGCGGTGAGACTCTTGCATCTTTTGCATGGTTGACATTGCGTATTTTCATTTGCATCATGGGACTTAATGCTACTTTCCTCAAAGCCAAATTTAGTTTCCGTGATTGCCATCAAATTAGGTATTTGGTTGCACCTTCCTTTCATCCAATAGTATGAATTCGTGGCCCACTAACATGTTGTGATAAAGATATATACATGAAAGAATGCATGAAATGGCTGCATCCATTTCCCGAAATTGAGTTCACAAACTTTAGACTTCTATTTGCTTGCTACAACAAATTTAAATAAAGCCAGAATGTTCAGTTAGTCTTCTTCGCTTCCCATATTGACGTGACCAATCTTTAACTGATGGCAGTTCTTGATGCTTATTCAACCCAAAATTCCAACTATTTTTATTTTTTATTTTTTAACTTCACATGAGTTTGTCACCATATAATATTTAAGTAAGCTCATGAAGGATGGCCATTTCTGATCTCAGGGGATATCTGTTTGGCATTCTTGAATGACTATCTGTAACTCTTTCTTATTTCCATTTTCTATTTCCTTCTTTGCTATTATGTTTTGTTTTCTAGGCGGGACATCTTTGTTTCTTCGTTTTGTGAATTATCCTGCTGCAAATTATCTTATGTATTTAGTACGCTAATATTGCACATAGCCCTGATTGATGTGCCTAAAAATTTTTGTGTCAATTCTTTAATGTGCGGGCAAGGTTTTTCATCTTACATTCTATATAGTTGTGTGATGAAGATGTCATCATGATGTGATCTGTAAATTTTTATTTCCTATCAGTTGCTTTTTTCCATATGCTGAGAATAACTGTTTCACATTCTTATCTGCTATTATTTCTTCAGGTCACGGGTGAGGCGGAATATGCTGATGACACACCCTTGCCACCTGATGGTCTGAATGCCGCGTTAGTGCTAAGCAGAAAACCCCATGCCCATATAATTTCGGTAGATGCTTCAGCAGAGAAATCTTCTCCTGGATTTGCCGGCATATTTCTTGCAAAAGACATCCCAGGAAAAACAAGATGGGGGTTGTTATATCAGATGAGGAGGTATTCGCTTCAGAATCTGTCACTTGTGTTTGCCAGGTATATCATAGCAGTCAGTCTTTGTATGTTGTACAAGTGCTTTGGACTCCCCCAAACAAATTGAACTTATGACTTAAACTGGGACCCTCATATTGAAAATTCAAGAGTTAACTGCCAGACTAGGAAATTTTTTTACAGTTTTTTGACTCTTCCTTACCCCTTTGTATGTTAAGTCTTCTTGTTTCCATATATTTGTCACAGGTTATTGGGGTAGTTGTTGCTGATACACAAGAGAATGTGAAACTAGCCATGAGAAAGGTTCATGTGGAGTATGAAGAAGTTCCGGCTATCTTTTCAATAGAAGATGCCATCAAAGCTAAAGCTTTCATCCCAACATAGAGAGGTCTTTGTGAAAAGGTGACGGGATCTCTGCTTTCAGTCGGGTGAATGTTACAAAGTCATACAGGGGGAGGTTCAAGTGGCAGGTCAGGAACATTTTTACTTGGAGACACATTGCACCCTGATATGGACAGTGGATGTCGGAAATAAAGTCCACATGCTTTCCTCCACTCAAGTGAGTGAGGCCTTTGACCAACATTCTTTTTGCTCTCTTTTATGTTGAATTTGTCTGCAGTCAGATTGAATTGCCAAACGTGGATAGCACAACTTGCTTGATAACTGAAGTCAGTTGTAATGGGTTGCTGTGGGATTGGATTTAGCCATTCCTTAGTGTGGATGTTTATATGATGAGGGTTTTGGACAGAATTGTTGCTTTGGACTCAGTTGCTAAGTTTGATTATGAGAGATTTATATGCATGTCCTAGTTACCCTTGTTCTTTTATAAGCAGAAAATGGATTCCAGGACTTGACTTTGTAGATAGTAACATGATAGTATTCTTCCTCTGCAGTGCCCCAGGCATCATCAGAAGACTGTTGCTCACGTGCTTGGCCTGCCACTCTCAAAAGTCATCTGTAAAACCAAGAGAATTGGTGGTGGGTTTGGAGGAAAAGAAGAAAGGTCGGCGTTCCTTGCTGCTGTAGCTTCTGTCCCAACGTATCTCTTGAACAGACTAGTGAAAATCACGTTGGATGACATGATGATGAGTGGGCAGCGCCATAGCTTTCTTGAAAAATATAAGGTGACGTTTTACTACTGAGCTTGTCTTTTGTTTCCCAAAAAAGTTGTTCATCAAGAAAAGTCAGAGGAATATTACCAAAGAAGTCATATGCAGATGTGCCAATTTGGTCATAAATCTTTCAATTGTACCATTTGAATTCTAAATCTTTTCACATTTGCCAATTTAGTCATTTTGATCAATTTTGGTCAGAAATTGCTATTTTTACATTCTGAATCTAGATATTAGCATCATGGCTTGTTGCATTACGGCATGTTAAGTGTGCTTAGGGAAAATGTATCTCTGCACGCACAGCACAGTGACCAGTTAAATTACTTGATAAAGGTAGGATATATGAAGGGAAGGAGGGAAAGGTGCTGGCGCTGGATCTCGAACTTTATAATAATGCTGGGAATTCTCTCTGACCTGTCTCTTGCTGTCCTTGATCATGCCATGTTTCAATTTGATAATGTCTATGAGATACCCAACATGAGGGTCATTGGAAGGGTTTGCTTCACTAATTTGCCTAGTAACACAGCATTCCGAGGTTTTGGTGGTCCACAGGGCTTGCTTGTTGCCGAAAACTGGATCCAGAGAATAGCGGTAGAGCTGAAGAAGAGCCCAGAAGAGATAAGGGTAACTTATACCATTGTTCCTCGGTTTACTCTTTTCCTGGTTATTTTCTCTATGCTTTCTTTCTACTTACTCTCAAATTTCCTTATAGGAAATTAATTTTCTAGGCGATGGGTCAATAATACACTATGGACAATGAATTCAGCACTGCACGCTAGACCCTCTCTGGAATGCACTGAAGGAGTCATGCAACTTCTTGAATGCTTGTAAAGAAGTCGACCAATTCAATCTGCAAAATCGATGGAAGAAGCATGGAGTTGCCATGGTTCCAGATAGAGTTGGCGTGTGTTTCATGGTGAAACATGTGAATCAGGTATGGAATGGCATATGCTGCTCTAGGACATTTTCCGGGTCACTTTATTGAACACCTTGCTTATTGTTGTGTCCCTGTCTTTTCACTTGGGCAGCAAGAGAATTTGTTTCTGCTCTTGATCTTGCTTTCTCCTGACGACTCATTTGAATATTGATAGTTTTCTTCGTCAAGATGCGCCGTGTTTATAGTGATTTTCTTATGGTTTCTTTAGGCAGGTGCACTTGTTCATATTTATACAGATGGGACTGCTTTAGTTACGCATGGTGGTGTAGAGATGGGTCAAGGTTTGCATACAAAAGTCGCCCAGATTGCTGCATCTGCCTTCGACATTCCTCTCTCTTCTGTCTTCATATCAGACACCAGTACTGACAAGGTAGTAATGCTGCTCAGGAAATAAGCAAAAGAATCTTATTATCTGTTTTAGGTCATTGATGCTTGCTTTGTGGCAGAATCTTTTGACTTGAGTTGTGCAGCTCATTGGATGAAATACTTTATCTTGTAGATGTGAATATACGTCACCGCTAGTAAATTCATCCATGCTGGTATTTCGGGCTAATTTTGTCAAAAATAGTTCTTTTCCAACGGTATATTGTGCAATGCCTTGTTGTAATCTTGTATAAATCCTTGCGATATAGGTTCCCAATGCATCACCGACAGCTGCGTCTGCAAGTTCTGATATGTATGGTGCTGCAGTTTTGGATGCATGTGAGCAGTTAAAAGCACGAGTGGCGCCAGTTGCTGCGTGGGCGAATTTCAGTTCTTTTGCTGAGGTATATCCATTGTGCGGAGATAATTATGTGAAAATCAGATTGACATGGACAAGTGCTGAACTTAATATGTAAGAACTTCTCTATACGAGTTTCTTAACCGAAATAGTTCGACTCAATCTGCTAATCCACTCGATTTTTTGGTCCGAATCACGAGTTTAAATATGAAGCTGCTAAAAGCTGTTTGCTTATTAGATTCTGCATGTCTTTGTCCTCTGATACCTAACAAGAATGGCTTGTTTTATAGGATATTCTGGAATTGTCACACATGCGCTGGTAGCTGTTTCTGTAGTTAGTTTAATGGAGGAAGAGTCAGTGTCCTTACAAGATTTTTTTTTTTTTTTTTTTGGTTTCTTATATTATGCAGTTTACAGAAAGATATGTAGTCTTTTTATTGGACAATGATAACGTGACTTCTATGCGTGTTTAAACAGTAGTTGGCGTTCTGAAGGTCCTAGTCGTAGTCACCCAGAAGTACATAGGGAGAGATTCCAGGATTCTCCTCCTAGATCAGGAGGAGAGATTGATCATGACATTCCCACGCTAGATTTGCCAGAAATAGAAGTTATGCATGATGCAGTTCATGATGATGGCTTTGGGAACTTTCCTCCCCTGACAGATCATGTAGATGATAGAAACTCTCCGACAAGATCTAAGCAAATCATGACAGAAAAGGGAACTGTCACCCCTACTGTGCCAGATGCCTTGGCTTCTGGAGGGTCATCATTACCATATTAGCAGCATTCTGCAGAAACAGCTGCAGCATTCAGAAACAGCTGCTTCAGCAGATCTGCAGAATGCTGCTGTGTTTCCAGATGAGCATATTTTGTTTGGTGGGTCCTTCTACCACTTTCCACACACATTTTATTGTGTTTATGAACTGAGTTTATGCCTTTCCAGATTTCCCATAGCTGGCATTCTTTACATGTGTTTTTCTATATGTCAGAGCATGCATCACCTGAAATGGCAATTCGATCAAGCCCACCTGTCCAGCAGCCACCAGCAAGGAAAAGAAAGAGAAAGCAATTGTTTGATGAATGTGTAGTGTTGAAAAATAGGTAATCTTAATAGTCAAGACATGCGAGCAGACTCAGATATTCTTGTTGCCTTATAGTAACTCGAAAATGTTTATGTGCAGCTTTATGGAAAGGGTTCTTGACAATCCCAGTGATATACCACGTAAAAGGAAGAACATTCCTAGCTCTGCTTTTGGTCAATGGAAGTTAAATAAATGCCTCAGGAAGGAGTGTGATTTTCAAGAACCCCCCTTCAATGGTATTTGTCTCTCTAAAACTTTTCTACTGCTTTTTTTGCATGTGCTAGGTGGAGAAATCTTCACTAGTGGATCACACTATATGCATTGCTGCAGGCATGTGCAGTGATCTTCAGAATATATTTAAGAAGGATTACGTACCAATAAATCTACATCTTTCTGGCCAAGATGATGTTATTCCAGAGCATGTGGATTCAGAGACTCCAGGTCCAACAACTGAAGTTTTGCCTGTTCTTGGGATTTCTCGTTCTCCTGATAATGCTACTGCTTTTGACATGGAAATCGAACATCTTTGGCATGACAAAGACCAGACTGGTGGCAACTTCCTGGATTTTGTTTCACTTCTGATAAGAGGCATTGACTCCTTTCTTGGAAGAGATACCTTTACCCCTATATCAGGCAGTTTAGGATCGGCACCAGAGCTTCCTGAGGGAAGTACTGTTGGAACTGGAGTCCTGCCAACACCTGATGCTGCCACATCCACTGGTCCTTTTAGGTCTGACACGGAAACACCACTGACATTTATAGAAGAAAATCAAGTCGAAGAGAACACTTGCCTTTCAGATATTCCGGAGATGACTGCTGCGGAAGTAAGTCTTCGCTTGCTTTCTAGTGTATTGTTGAATTATATTGAATTCCTTTGCTAACTGGCCAATTACTTCAACAGAAGATCTTGTTAGTTATTTGATACCTGGCATTTTTTGTAATTCAAATTTGTCTTGTTTAACTTGGTCCTTCTATAAACTCTGTTACAACTGTTTTCATTGTGACATGCCTACAATTTCTACGCTGCAAAGTTGCTCGCGTTCAAGAAGTTTGTTTGGCACATTCTTCATCTTATTTTGCATCACCAATCTCAGTTCCTTATCCTTGGCTTAGAGTTTTTCTCCTGGGAGTATTCTTTCTTTTGCCTTATCTACTTGGCATTACTACCTTGCAGTCTTTGATGCATCGCCTAGTGCATAATGCTTCCTTCTTGTTTAATAAGATCAAGAGAAGCACACATGTATTGATTTTTTTCCCCAGTAAGTTTGGGTAGTGGAGAGCTTTGACACAAGTTTTTAATTCTGTTGCCAACAAATATGCAGGAACTTTCTTTTGTGGATGCAGATGATACTTCACTGGTGGGTATGATGTAATACATGATTTGTACTACTACTTTTTTCTATCTTTTGTAAGGCTTAATAGGCAAGACTTCATGCAATGATGTTGCAAATTTCCATCTGATACAGGCTTCCTAGAAACCAGCATGATATAATATTCTGAATAAATGCTAAGAATCTCTTGTCCTACTTACTGTTAGGAAAGTGGATGCCAATACTCTACACATAAGCTAATTAATGGTAAACACTTTTAACTTGATTTATCATTCTTCATTTGGAAGAGTGAACTAGGCTAATATTTGGTCATTATCTGTGGGACTCGAATGTAAGACGTTTGCTTAACACAATGTCCTTTCTAGCAAGCTTTTGGTATTCATGTATACAATACAATAATTACAACATAAGATGTACCAAACTGAAGCCATATCAAAAGCGCTTCCGATTTTCTGGATCGTTGTCTCAGTCAATGACTTTTGAAGAGTTACGGACTCATTGATGTGCAACGAGATGAAGCTTATGGTGATAGATCGTTGAAGTTGACTCCTACATTTTCGAAGGCACAAATTTGATGTTAGATGGTCGTGTGCTTTTTATTATCTTGCTGTACTTGGACACAAGGTTATTATGAGTAATGAAGGTGACTCCTCTTAGCAATGATGTTGCATTCTTTACTAATTTATCATCTTGCTATACATAGACACAAGGTCATTATGAGTAATGAAGGTGACTCCTCTCAGCAATGATGTTGCACTCTCCACTAATTTCTCTTCCCTCCTGCATGTTCAAAGGCTAGAGAGTTTTGTAGAATCAACAGTCGGCCGTTTTCTTTATTATGTGACACTTTAAAACAAGATATTTAACCGTGGTTTATCGGTGGCTCATGTATAGAAATGGTGTATACAATATTTTCTGCTTTGGATGCATGTGAATAGGCAATTGTTCTTCCATGATAGGAAGAGCTTGTAATTTGCAGCCAAACTGGCTCTTCACCTAGTGTGGATGGACCTTCGTCAAGTTAGCATCAATATCCAAATCCTCACCTTTGATTTGACAATCAAACTTATTCAGACATGACATAATTGGATGCATGTTGAACGGGAGTTGTAGTTTTGAATTCTCTCGTTCAAATTTTTGAAGCTTCTTCAGTCCCTCAAGTGATGCTTGAACTCAACAAATTGAAATGCCAAGGATATCACCCGAAAATGGTAAAGCCCCAATAACCCACAAAAACACAAATCTTGTTATCTAGTGTGCAGTTCATTTGCCCCATAGGTTAGATTTTGTAAAACCTAGAATATATAGTGTTAAGGATCTTCAATCAAACATTTATAATTTGAATTTAAGAATCCTCAATCAAATGTTTATAAGGATCTTCCACATGGATTTTTTTAATTAGTTTTTATTCATTTTTTAATAGATTTAAAAACTAAAAAATAAAAGTTAAAATTTATTTTTAAAATTTGTTATAAAAAAAAAAAAGGGGTAGCTCCTCCGCCACAACCCCTCCGACAATGGCCGATGGGCTGCCATTTTTGCCTTTCCTTTTTTTTTTGAATTGTTTTGTTTTTTAAATTAATTTTTAACTTTTTTTTTTCTAATTTTTAAATCTAATTTAAATTAAAAAAATCCACATGGAAAATAATAATTAATTTTAAATACCATGTCAGCATTTTCCGTTAAAAAAGTCGACGGCATTAATTTTAAGACTCAATTGAAATAATTTGATAAGTTTTAGGATTTGATTGCACTTTTTGCAAGTTTTATGAATCAATTGCATTTTCGTAATAAGTTTTAGGATTTCTAGAGCATTTATCCCTAAATTTAATGATATGCCAATATAAAGGTTCACTTTATTCATCCTACAAACAAAATGCACATACATTTACAAGCGACAACTAAAACTATGAACAACCCAACCAACATCTTGCAAATCTCATAACATATCAAGTTTAAAAGCTAGGAACAAAAAGGATAAGTGTAATAGAAGTCCTAAAACTTATTACAAAAATGTAATTGAGTTTCTTCCTTTTCTTAGCCAAATTTTATGGAAATAAAACTTACAAAAAGTTGGTGTGTAATCAAATCCTCAAACTTGTCAAATTATTTCAATCGAGTCCTAAAGTTAAAATCGATTAACATTCAAAGTTTTTTAACGGAAAATATTGCCACAACTAGCAAACCTTTACAACCATGGAAAGTAGCATTTAAAATTAAATTTTACTTTCCATGTGGATTTTTAAATTTTTTATTTAAATTAAATTTAAAAACTAGAAAAAGAAAAGTTAAATTTATTTTAAAAACAAAACAATTAGACACAATGTGAAGAGAAAATTTGGATTCAAAAAATGGAAAAACATTAAAAACGCAACCGCATGAATGAACCTAGACTTCGCCACCACCTATTGTTGGAGCGGCAAAAATGCAATTGAGCTATAAAACTTACAAAAAGTATAATCAAATCCTCAAACTTGGGAGGACTTAGCATTTAAAATTAATTTTTATTTTCCATGTGGATTTTAAATTTTTTAAAAAAATTGAAAATAAATTTTAGCTTTTCATTTTTTTAGTTTTTAAATCTTTTTTAGTTTTTATTTAAAAAAAATTGAATAAAAAATAATTTAAAAAAAACCATGTGGAAAATGAAAAATTATTTAAGATGCCATGTTTGCGCCATGTCAACATTTTCCATTAAAAAAGTTGATAGTGTTAACTTTAGAATTTGATTAAAACAATTTGATAAGTTTTAAGACTTGATTATACTTTTTGCAAGTTTAAGGACTCAATTATATTTTTGTGACAAGTTTTAGGACTTATATTGCACTTATCCCAACTAAAATTACCATAAACAACACAATCGACATTTTCAATTTAGAATTTTCTTTCTTCAGTTTTGCCAAATCTTGCTTTAATTTTGCATTGAGAGTCTTCAACATCCATTGAACAACCCTCATCCTCATTATGGGTCGACATTTGTTTTTGCTCGACATTGCTTTGGCAAAATCTTTTTGACACGCTCCTTGCCAATTGACCGATTTCCTTATGAACTCAAACAAAATAATTACAACTTTCTTCTCTATTGTAGTGGTTGTATTTTGGGCAACCATAGTATCTTCTCCCTTGATTGTCCTTCGACCTTGCTGTTTGTAGAGGATATTTTAGGCCACAATAGCAAAACACTGATGTATCGTTGTTGATTGAAGGGGTTGGCATCATTAATTGTGACGAATATTCTGCAAAAAAGTGAGAATAGCCTAAGATTTAATAGAATCCAAAGGGACACTGCAAGAATCCACTTATCAAAGTTCATAATTACAAAAGGTTCATCAATTATTAAAATTTAATACATGAAGAAGTACATGAAATTACTTTCTCTAGAGTCATGATATAGGTGTAGAATATGGAGTTTGGTTGAGGAAGTCTTTAGCGAAATATATTCTTACGCTTCTCTAACAATAGTGACTGAGCTAACTAAAGTCTTACCAAATGGACAGCCACATTGAAAGCTTAAAACATAAGTCACATACCTAAACTATCTCCTATTCCAAATGACAACTGCAATTAGAGAGTTTTCAATATTTCTACCACCTTTTAGGAGCTTCCTCAAAGAGCCATCAATCTGGAGATCAACAATTAAAACAGTATTGCATTTTATCATAATAAAAAGATAGCCAAATGTAAACATTTCATCCAAATATGCAAACGTTCTGAGGTCAAGGTGAGCAGACCTTCCTACTCCAATTTCTCCTTCAAATATGTACAGTTTGTCAGACATTGCTGCATACACAACAGAATCCAACAGTCATTATAGGTTTATAATCCAAATAGTTAGCATAATGTCAAGAGAGGAAGAATGGTTAAACCAGAGAGAATAGGCCTCGCCCTAGCAATGGCATCTGACTTTCCTGATTAAGAGATTTGAACAACAACGGGAAGAGCAAAGGGAGAAGAAAGAAAAATCAAAAGCAGCACTTTAATTATTATCCAACTAGACAAATATTTAGTGTGGCTCTACATGCACGCAAACTGCAGTATAGTCAGAAAAAGAATGTTAGATTACCACGAGCTTTCCGCTTAAATGCTCAAATGTTCCCGTAGACACATATGCATCTACTACAAAGACCTCAGCATTTTCTGAATGAAATAGACAGATCAAGTTTGTCACAAGCAGGCAAAACTAGCCAGGATTCTGAAACAGTGTCTACTGCATGTTCATTACAATATAAAGGGAATCAAAAGCAGGCACAACTAGCTAGGATTCTAAAACAGTGTTGTCAATTACTATGTCTGCCTTAGACCTTTTCAAATCGAACGACATCTGAGCATTTATCCTGTTCCTAGCATCTTCCTCGTTTGTTTTGTCTCTTGCCATAAGCCGTTGAAGCTGAGTTTCTGGATCGACCCAGACAACAGCAATGGGCTTTGTCCACTTATCCATCTTTGCCTCAAACAATAAAGGTATGTCAAGAACAATAACCTTATGTCCTTTCAACAAAAGTTTCAAATTTCTCGGAACATGCCTGATGATATATAAGGAGCCAGAAGCCTAAACATGCGTAAACACAGTTAAAAGTTTCTTTTTTCTCCCGAAGTTCAATGCAACTGTTAAGGCATCATTCAAATAAACACGAAAAAAATCCAAGCTGCATCGCTAAAAGCAAATGGATACTGGCTTCAGAATGAATAACTCAGCTATGACCAAGGCAATGAAGATGAAAAAATTTCAGACTAACATCACAAATTACCCACAGCAACTACATGCACGACAGGTTAGAAGAAAAACTCAAAAATTAGAATTTGTCCCATGTTTCATCAAAGCAGGAAGTTTTCCGAGTTGAGCAGAATCTTACGTATCTGCACTCATGCAAGGTAAATTTGCTGTTGCGTTCAGCATGCTTCGATCCCCATTTTGACGCTAGAACTAGTACTGCAAGTTTAGCTCAGATTTACCATGACCTATTCAACACTTGACGCTTTTCACGATCGAAAAAGACAATTCGGCCCAACTTTGGCCTATCAACTTCTCCATCAGCTTGTAGAATCTCCTCCCCGAATGCAGCAAAAACTTTCTTCCATCCACCAGTCCCTTTCTTTAATACATCCTGCAAGCACAAGGAATTTAAGAATTCCATCCACCAGTCCATTGACTGTCCCAGGACAAGAAGAAGAGTCAGGTCTTAGCCTGACGGACATTTTAGAAGGAACGAACAGAAGATCATGTGCGAGAAGGTTTTTTGAGACACTAGTACGTTCCTCGAAATCGCTATGGTAGATGGAGAGGGCCCAAAGTTTAGAGCTCCCCATGCTTGAATCCACACAACAAATTAGGAGGAGGGAGAAAAGTGAAAGCAAGAAATTACCTGAACGTTGGAGAGGACGACCGCGGACTCGAGGAAGGAGGTCGGGCTAGTGACCGGCGGGATTGTGATGCGGGCAGAACTGGAGATCGGCAGGCCGGTGGGTGAGAGGGGGTCAGGTGCGACGGTTCCACCGTATGGGACGAGCCAGCGCTGGATCTAGAGCCGGAGGGGCGGCGCGGTGGTTCACCGATTGCCATGTGGACTGATGTAAAAATTTATCTCCAAAAAATCTTTTTTGGGATATGAAATTTTAGGAAAAAATTATAGCAATGATGAGAAATGCCATATCACTAATAAAAGTTTGTAATTTTTAGGATCAAATTAGGACTGGATCTAAAGTTGGTGGTTTTTAATAAGACAAAAAACGGTTAAGGTAGAATTAGAATAACTTCGCGACAGAAAAAAATTTAGGTTAGAAATATCGTAGAAGAACCCTCCCAATATTCCAAAATTTTGGGTCTCCCTCTCGTCTACGAAGACGACTCTCTCTTTCTCTCTCTCTTCTGCTTTACAAAATTCGCTCTCTCGCCTTCGCTCCCAATCCGCTGCTTTCTCCGGCGAATCGCCGCTGCCTCCGCATCCGCCGTCGCCTCGAGGAGCCCCGTCGGCCGCTGGAATATGGCAGCACCAAGTTTCGCACCGGAACTTGCACCGGTAGTTCTAAACTGCACACCAAATGTTTGCACAATTACCTCTTTTCCCGTTCAGATCTGGACATGGGGTTTCGTTATTGGGGTTTGATGGGTGAAGTTTCTGGTGTTGAGCTAATTGGGAAAACTGTGTGAATGGACGTCTTAGTTTTCATCTGATTTGCTGTGCAGGCCGATTATAAAGACCCCACATTTCAAGAGAAGTTTGTGTCCACGCTCGTTGAAGGGCTTAGGGAGTTGAATCTTGAGGTGCGGAATGGCAATATCCTCTCTATCGAGGACTTCGTCGGCACTGATGAGTAATTACTTGCTACCTTGAACCTATTTTCCTAACAACACTGTTGTCGACTTGTTTTGGATTTTGGTCCTTAAGTGGTGGCTAGTGTTCTTATCTTAGTTTTGTTTTCCATGGTCTCAAAGGGTTCGGCTCCATAAGGTTCTTTCTCAGAGCTTCGATAGTACGGCCTAGCCTCTTCAGACTAAAAAACGGGCGGGTGCGATCCATTGAATCTATTCCTCTTTTCTTATGCATGTAGAATTATGTATCTGGTTCAAAAGCAAAATACCCAAAAAAAAAAAGTCGAAAGATGGAGTACATAAGATGGCCTTTGTGAAAGAATTGTGGTGTGGTTTCTCTAATTCACTTGGGTTCCCAGCAATATAATGTGAGTTTCTTGACAGTACTGTTCACACATTTTGTTTCATAGAATGATATACGTAGCCAACCACTTAGCCTCCCACGTTAGCCTCCTGCCTCACCTTGCGATCTCACAATTGAGGACATGGCCATGCTCCACCACATCAGCATAATCCCTTTCCACTCGGTGAGTTACACATGGAGCCATGTCCCACCAGGACAGATCTGAAAATTCTCTCTAATATTTCAAAATCTTGGGTCTCCCTCTTGTCAATGAAGAAGACTCTCTCTCTTCTTCTTTTCAAAATTGGCTTCTCTCTCACCTTCGCTCCCAATCCACTACATTCTCTGGTGTGTTGCTGCAGCATTATAAATAGATAGATTCACTCTACTATTGAAGTGTGTTGAGCCACATCAAATTCTGGTGACACTGAGCGCAAAGCTTCTGAGTACAACTAAAAGAGAATGCAACAATTGATTGTCTTTTTTGACCTTTCTAGTATGTGTCACTTCCTATCTCACCTTAACGATTACTGAGTTTCTAAGTTGTATTTGCCTTTTTTGTCTGGACTTATTTTGAGAAAAATTTTTGTATGAAGCATTAAATCTTTTACTTATATCTTGTAGACGAAGTTAGAGGGGTGCTGAAGCTTGACCGTGAAATGGAAGATCTTGCTAAGCTACGGATTGCATAGCAGTCACTTCCCATGTTTGGCAGAGGATACAACTATGGTGCAGCTTTAGAAGGTTCTTTAAGTAAAGGAAGTGGTATTAATGCACAGTGAAGGAATGCTTGCTGGTGAGATGAAACATCATCCTCTTGCTCTAGTGGATGACAGTTTACCTGTTGTAGTGATTACTATTCATGATGCTTGCTTCAGGTTAGCTTTTGCGGTAGAGGTTAACTTGCATCCCAGTATTCCCTATTTGGTCTAAACTGAAGGTGTCAATGTTAACAGCAAGCAACAATCAGTTATTCAGCAACTTCATGCCAGTAAATGACGCCTAATTGTCATGTGCCCAAGCGGGATGCTGCAGCTGTGTCTCGTGGAGGAGTGTGTAGGGTCATTGAAGTTCCTCAGGTGGAGGACTGTCTTCAGCCTGTAGTCAATATAGTTCCTTTGCAGGTACGGGGTACTTATATAATTTCTTATTGCTTACTATCAAGAGAAAATCTCTTTATGCCTTGCCAAGATGCAACATTTTCTTTCTTATGTTGTACTGAATGCGCCATATATTGCCGAATGCGAAGCTAAGATGTAGATGGGATGGAACTGGAAGGGAGCATTTAGTTTTCTGTTTTTTTAATTTGTTTTATGCTTTTGGTGTTTGCTTTCGAATTAAGGGTTCCGAAATTCTCTCTATAATTTTTTGTTTAGTTTTTAAAGAGATTCCCTTTTTAAGTCTCAACTGGCATGAACAAAACCAATTTTATTGATTGAGCCTTATCATTATGCTGTTCTAACTATTTTGTTCTTATAAAGTACCTTAACATTACTGTTTCCTCTTTTCAGATGGTCTGTTTCGTTTTAGTTGATTTGCTGATTCGTTGGACATGGGATAATTTTTAACTTTTGGGGTGGATTTGTTGGTGTATCCAGCCTAAGAACCTCGCAAAAAATGTGACAACTGAGTTCAAGCGATTTCTTCTGATTTTATTCATCTGGCAGCAAAATGTATTATGTCATGAGAATATAAAGCGATTTTCCAGCAGAGTTTACATTGATCACGTTGATCCACTAATACTTGTACTTTTTTAATGAGTTAGGAAAAGCTGCCGTAACCCAACTTTTTGCGCTTTCACAGCTTGTTATGCATTCACCTATTAATCTATACCTTGGAGTCATTATCATGGTACCTGATCATTGTTTTTTACAATTGACAGAGCAAGAATGGCTACATCTTAGTCTCATCTTGGATGCCATGCAAATTAGAGACAAATATGTAGTTCATTAGTGCCTTTATTTTAAAGGTCATGAAAATGGTTATTGCCGACATTTTAGTTATCATAATTAGCATTCTTGAGGGTGCAGCTATCCTCTAGTAATACCAAATTCGGAGACTCCTTTTTTATGGGGGACTTTGTTTGAAGTATCTTTTGCTGCATCATGAGATGCGAAAGGAGTCTGGTGAAGGGAAGAGGAAAATTGCATCCTTATTCTAGAAAAAGAGCAGGTGGTGAGAACCAAAAAAAGCGGTTATTAAAGGTGCAAAATTGATGAAATCAACTGAGTTTCTGAGACATGATTTTGCTTTTCACTGAGATTGGTTTTTGACGTGAAAATGTCTGTCGAGTGGCGATTTTCATCAAACTGTTATTGAACTCCACATGGTTCATACCTTTCTTGGGAAATACTCTTGAGGTTACCTGTACTGTCTGTTGAATCGACTAAATGGGCATATTAGCATGTATTCCACCATGGAAACGTTCTGCTCTGTAGGCACAGTGGGGACTTGTGTATTTAAATGGAAAGATCTTCATGTCAACTCCCTCCAAAGCATTTGTTTATGGTCTCTCACTTTGACATTTTGTTACCTGAGTTCAATTTGTTAGTCAATTGTGTTACAAGATACAATGCGACTCTCACTAGATACCAGCAAAAAGCAAAGCCATAAGTTCCAACTGCACTGTTATTTTGTCTAACACACTGTTATATGTTTCTTCCCTACTCATTTTTCCCTTTCCAGGGTGTGCGAGTTGCAGGCACTCTGGGACATTTGCAGCTCTGTCAACATGGACCAATTGCCACTTCTGGCACAAAGCGCATATCCACGACCATACAAGGCAAAAGTGGCCGTGCTCTTCCACCATGTAGCCGGTGAAAACGGGACACTCGGACAGACATAAGTACAATCTTTTTTTGAACCCACATGTAAAGTTTTCAAGCAAGACCAAGCAAGAGGACGATGGAAAGCAATACCGATAACAACAAATAGGGGAAAGAGCGAAAGGGGCCTTGGAACAACAATGATGCAAGGGAAGCCACCGAGAGCAAAGCAGCGAGCATCATTAGGATGCGAAATGCTCGGGCACAACAAGTGGGAGCGAATGATAGATGAGCAACAAGTGCCAATGAGCTATAGAACAGAAGACAGAAGATGGCAACAGAGGTGGTAAAAGAGTGGGTGTCAAAAGGGGACTTTGGTTTCCCTTGATATTTCACCTTAATGAAGTTGAGCAGCACGGGAACAATAAAGGTAAGAACCGCATGGTGGGAAGTGGAGGCAGGGAAACCTCGGACATTTCTGTGGGACAACTGCCGAGCGGCATTCGAAACTGGAATAAGTTTCCAGATTATCCTTTATCCTATGTACAGGACGAGTATCAAAGTAATCAGATAGAAAGATGGGCTACTAGAACAGGGAAAATACTAATGCATTAGAGTGGGAGCAAATCTTCCTTTTCATAATTGAGTAGTTGAGCACTGCACTAGCAGATTGTCGTGCTATTCTGTTATTGTCTTGCCACTCTTAGGCAATTTGATGAACCTAGACCGAATGAGGGTGACATTATAGTCAAACTGTCGTCTTGCAGTGAATGCAACGGGGTTGGGGACATCACACATAAGATAGCATACTATGACTTTCATCCCATGTCCACGAAACTTTTACATTCATCTTCTGCTTCACTCATTGGAGGACAAACGAAAGTTGTCTAGTTTTCCTACTTTATAGAGCGCTTGATGGTCACCGCATATTTATTTCTTTATGGAGACAGAAGCAGACCCTCCAATGAGCCAAAAGAGTTTAGTGCCTCCGAAATGCAAAATTCCAAAGTCAACAGTGATGGACCTGACATAAGTACAATAATTTAATAATAGGTTCCTCTGGAGCATACGGAAGTTTTGGCTCGGCAGCTTGGAAGCTGGTCTCAAGAGCTCCATTAGTGCAAATAAGAATGGAAATAGACGGGTGTTATAAAACCACCGGCCACTGGGCCTCGGAGAGATTTGTTCGGATTATCTGTCCCTGTCCATGTCGGTCGAGGCTAACGCCAGCAGATCTGAATCTACAAGGGCCCACCTCAATTCTTAGATTCAGTGCGCAATGGCTTTTCAGCCATTGTTACTTGCTGCTTGCAGGCTTGAAAATCTCTCCTTCGCGTCTCCTCCCTGGCTCAACGTTGGTTCATCATGAAATATTGTTTATGGTCACCCCAGGTTTCTCACGGGGTTCGGTAAAGCTCTCCTGGTTGAAGTCGAGAAAAATTAGGTGCGACCAAGCTCACATGCAAAATCCAAACTTGAGCAATCCCATTCACAGTATGCCCATCTTCTAGAACAGATACACTGCTTATATGGTCACCTTCTACTGAACAATGGACACCCGTACCTATAGAACTAACTTGCTTAGGCTTCGAAAGCATGTCAGTCCTTCCAATCATGTCACTTAACCCGTACTAATAAGAACGAAAACAAAAGTGTGTACGGCACATTGATAACAAGTTGTCGTTAATAAAGCCAAATAACGAGAAAGAGAAGTATAAGGTGAGGTCCATAAGAAAATCATGCGGATCTGAATGTAAAACATACCGAGGGGAGGGGTTTCAAGTGATTCGTCAACAAAGGGGAATGAAGAAGACGTTCTGGTACTAGAGAATATGATCATTACATCTATGCCAAATTTATGAGCTTTCTAAGGATCATACAATAGCTGGAGCGAGACTGCTTTGATATATGGCATTCTTTCATCATCTTTTCAGTCTCATCGTACTAAGGGACAACTACCCCTGGATGTCTGCCGTCTTTAACAGATCGGCATGTCTTAACAAAACCGTTACTTTGGTTTGTTTCTTCACTGGTTACCTCTCTGATGCATGTTAAAAAGCAGAGCTTGCAGAAGTTAGCTGCGTCCCTGACCTCTTTCCTGGTTTTGTACAGAACAGTTGAGAGATGAATCTGATTAGTCGCCATCATCTGAAAGACTTGATGACAATTATGTCATAGTCGCAGGATAAACACAAAGGGAGTTGTATGAATGATCATTTTCCTCTCCAATAGGCGAAAGCTTTAGTCAATACCACGAGAATAAACAAGTTACAGTCCTTTAAAATATAGTGAAAAGGATAATTACGCTTTTATGAAATCACAGTTCTTTCCAAAATGCATAAAAATAAGGGATAACTACACCAAAAGTTCTAAACCTTTGTTGAAAATTGCGATTCAATTCTAAAACCCTCAAAAAGTACAAGAAGTCATAATACTTGTTGAGTTGATTAATGTGGCCTTTCTTTTTATCTTTCACTTTCTTAAAATACAGAGTGTCTGTCGCTTTTTCTTTTTCTTTTTTCTCTTCATTTCAACTTGTGCTCTCCCTGTTACTATTCATCTTCTTTACCGCACAAGCTCAACGATAACGCAATCATCATCAGAGTTTGGCCTCCAACCAAGTCTCCAGAGCAATGTCACGACAGTTCTCTTCCCTACCGTCAACAGCCAGTGGCAAGGCCAAACAAGATCCTCCAGTTTCAATCTCCATTTTTGGAGTTCCAAGCAGCCATTTTTTACTATGACAATCATCAAGCTGGCCCCAATGTTCATCCCATGCCCCATCGACATCTGAGCAAGGGCCAGAGACAACTAGAATTTGCTGCCGATCGAGACCTTAGAGCCCCTGTTTTCAGTCTCTCCTGGACTTCACGTCCTTGTAACCCAGCTTTTTGCGTGTTCATGGCTTGTTATGCATTTACCTGTTAATCTACCTCGAAGACGTGATCATGGTACCAGAACATTGTTTCATGTCGACATGGCAAGAATGACTGCAGCTTAGTTTCATCCGGGACGCCATGCATCTTAGAGCAATATTATAGTTCATTAATGACTTTATCATAAAGGTCATGAAAAAATTTCTATTGCCAACATTTTAGTTATCTACCAAAATCGGTTTTTTAATGAAGAACTTTGGTTGAAGTTATCCTTTATTGCATCGGAAGACGCGAAGGGAGTCTGGTGGAGGTCTGAAGAGGAAGATTGTATCCCCTATCCAGAAAAAAAGAGTAGGTAGTGGAACAAAGAAGTGGGTTATTAAAGGTGCAAGAATGATGAAATCGATCATCTGAGACCTGATTTTGCTTTTTCGAGTGGTGGTTACGAGGCCTCTTGGATTCAACTGGAATGAATTCAATTTCAACACCCTCCAAAGCAATCGTTCATGGTCTCCCTTTTGACTTTTTGTCAACCAAGTCCATTTTATTAATCAACCATATTACAAGATACAAAGCGGCTCTTCACTATATACCAAAAAAAGAAAAGCCATAAGATCCAAAATACGCTGATATTGGTTATCTAACTCGCCATATGTATGTTTCTTCCCTGCTCCTGTTTCCCTTTATAGGGTGTGAGAGTGGCAGGCACCCCATGGGACATTTTGCGGCCGTGTCAGCATGGACCAATTGCCTATTCCGGTACAGAGCGCACATCCATGACCGTAAGAGGCAAAAGTGGGCGTGCCCTTCCACCGTGTAGTCGGCGAGAACTGGACACACGGAGAGACATAAGTATAATCCTGTGCTGCACCCACGTGTAAAGTTTTTGAGCGAGACCAGGCAAGAGAACCACGGAAAGCCATACGGGTAACAAGAAATAGGGGAAAGAGTGAAAAGGGCCTTGGAACAACAAGGAAGTAAGAGAAGACACTAAGAGCAAAGCAGTCAGCGTCATGAGGATGTGAAACACTCGGGCACAACAAGCGGGGGCCAATGATAAATGAGCAACATGTGCCAATGTGCAGTAGAACAGAAGACAGAAGATGGCAACGTAGGTGGAAGACCAGCGGGTGTGAAATAGGGTCTTGGGTTCCGCTTGATATTTTACCTCGATGAAGTTGACCAGAACGGGAACAATAAAGGCGAGGATGGAGTGGACGGAAGCAAAGGCAGAGCGGATGTCTGTGTGGGGACGACGGCCGGGCTGCATTGAAAAAGGTTTCTAAGTTATCGCCAGCCCTATGTAATGGATGATAAACAAAATGACCAGAGAAAGAGAGAGAAATAGCAACTAAAACAGAGAAAGTACTTGTGTATTAGAGTGTGAGCAAAGCTTGCTTTTTATAATGAAGTGCTTGGGCACTGCACTTGCAGCTAGTCCATTTCTTTTATAATTGACTTGCCACTGTTCAGGAGTTAAACGAAGCTTCATCGAAGAGGGTTACATCATTGTCGACCTGTCGTCTTTCAGGGGTGAAATGCAACGAGTGGGGACATTGCACGAAAAATGCGTACTAACACTCTACATTAATCTCCCTCTTTACACAGACAAAAGGAAAGTTGTCCAGCTTTTTACTACTTTATATGGCGTCGGATTTTCCCCGCATTTTCTCATGACGTAGCCAGGATAGCAAAACCTTCCAATGAGCCAAAAGAATTTTGAAAGTGCCCATGATGGCAAGATTCCAAGTCAACAATCATGGGATATTTTTCGCGATGGGGTTCGGTAAAGCTCTCTAGGTTAAAGTCAATAATGATTGTCTTAAAAATTGAGGAAAAGTTCCACAAAGCAGAGTCATAAATGTAAGTTAGCGAGCGGGATTGAAAACTGCAACATGTTTCTAAGTTCCACAAAGCAGAGTCATAAATGAAGTTGGCGAGCGGGATTGGAAACTGTAACAGGTTTCTAGATTATACTTTGTTCTATGCACACGCTGATTATGGATCGGCGAGCGGCCGGCAAGCCGTCAGCAGCCTCCCCTGCAGTCACGCGAAAAGATTAGGGAATTTAGTTTAGAAAAAAGAATTCGTAAAAGTTCTTTACAAAGTGTAATTTTTTTTTTTCAAACCATATTTACATCAAAATTGCTTCCCAATTGTTTTTAGATTACAATTTACCAAACGTCATTTAAATTTTGGAAAACCTCTTTTTATCTAAAGTCCTTTGGAGACTTACCCCAAACCAAACCAAATGCACCTATGGAGGCCTTACAACAACAACGATGCAAGAGAAGCCACCGAGAGCGAGGCAACAAGAATCATGAGGATGCGAAACACTTGGGCACAACAAGCAGGAGCAAGTGATAGATGAGCACCAAGTGTCAATGAGCAATAGAACAGAAGAAGACGGAAGATGGCAACAGAGGTGGTGAAGGAGTGGGAGACGAAAGGGGACTGAGGCTTCTCTTGATATTTCGCCTCAGTGAAGTTTGTTGGGAAAATCCGTAATGATATTTTGAAAATGATAAAATAATCAAAGGCTACCAATATGTTTAATAATTGAGTAATCAGGTGAAACATGCATAAGCCATTATGTAAATAATGTCCTAATCGGGTCATCTAACGATGAGGAATACACTATTCTTTCAATGGTGAACAAAGCATTGGATGTATAGAAGCTGGAGGTACCCAAGTAAAAGGTAAACAAGTTAGAACAGGACATTTGGTAAAGTTTGGAGGTAACGTGAACTGGTCAACAATAAGGTAGTGTCATGATTGCTAATATGCTTGGAATGATTAGTGGATAGAAGCTAGATTGAAGTTGAATATCAGCAAAAGTTTGATATAACCAGAAATTTACGGAAGGTGGACATCACTAGAATACTACTTGGATATCAGCAACGTACTACATGATTACCAGCAGGGCCTAAACTGAATATTAGCAGAGTATTGAAGGCTAGATATCAGCAGGGCATAAACAGGTTATTAGCAATGTGTTGAAGGCCAGATATCAGTAAAGTACAATACTGAAGGCTGAATATAAGCAAAAGCTGGCCATAGTCTAATATCATCAAACAATTGGAAAGCTGAATATTACCAAAACTGCTGATATAAGCAAAACATTTATACAACCTATAACAAAAATATCGTCACAAACTTAAGATTATTATTCTAAGATATTTTATTTTATCCCTTTATAGCTTGTGATCATGTATGGACTTTTGTCATCGAAGATTTTGATTGACCAAGATTATCTACGTAGAATAGTTAAATCACACAAGATATTTTGATTGATCTAAAAACAAGATACTTTCCATAAATGAATTACTCTATTTCTGGATATCAGCATTTGATTGTATGAGTGATCAAATCAACGGGAATTTCTGATCGATCGACTTCAACGGCTGATTGATCTTCTCAATGATTGTCCAATTACTAGTTTGGAGATTGATCCCCTTAAAGAATATCCGATGGGAATATTGGATGTGGAGGAGTATAAATGGAGACCAAGGCACCAAAGAAAGTGGGGGATCAAGAATTCATAAATCCAAATTTTCGAGTGGCATTGGAAACTGTAATAGGTTTCTAGACTATCGTTTGTCCTATGTACAGATGATTTTCAAAGTAATTAATGGGGGTGAGCATGATCTCAAGGTAGAATTTGGAACTTGAAAATCGGATTACTAGAACCTGAGAACCAAACCGATGGAACTTGTCAAATTCTAGGTTCTAAGGTATGCAAAATAGATTCCGGATTCCAAAAATTGGGGAACCTATTTCGACAAATAGGTTCTAGATCTAAATTGGTGGAACCTAAAACCTGAAATAAGTTTTTGTATTTTTCTTAGTCTATGTATTCGCGTAATCTTATGGTATTTCATGGCATTCATTGATGAGTTTATAATTTGGAACTATAGTTTGAGCTTCCATTTTACAACTAATATCTTTACTTTCGTGTATCTAAATATAAATTATGGTCAGTAAATTGTAATAGCAAGTAGTGGTTTTAAAGGTAATAATTCACTATAATTGTTCAATTAATAATAAAGGTGAAACTTAGGTAGACTCTCAAACCGACCCTAAAACTTGTAACAAAGTAGATTCTATCAGAATAAGTTTCAGTTTCTAGAAAGTGAGAAATATGTCCTGATAGGTAGATTTTAGGTGGAACTTATACAAAACTTAGATGGGCGACTAGAACAGGAAAAATACTAATGCATTAGAGTGGGAGCAAATCTTGCTTTTTCATATCGGAGTGATTGAGCACCGCACTAGCTGATTGTCGATCTATTCTATAATTGTCTTGCCACTCTTCAGCAGTTTGGTGAAGCTAAGACCGAAGGAGCGTTCCATTATAGTCATACTGTCGTCTTGCGACGAATGCAACGTGGGGTGGGGACATCACACATAAGATAGCATACCATAACTTTCATCCCCTGTCCACGAAACTCTTACATTCATCGTCTACTTCACACACTGGATGACAAAACGAGAGTTTGTCTTGCTTTTCTGCTTTATAGAGCGCTGGATGGTCATCGCATATTTGTTTCTTCATGGAGACAAAGAAGTAGACCCTCCAACAAGCCAAGAGTTTAGTGCCTCCGAAATGCAAGATTCCAAGTCGACATTGATTAATCATGAAATGAGTAGGAATATAAAAAGAAGTCCCTCTGGAGCATGCGGAGGTTTTGGTTCGGCAGCTCGGAAGCTGGTCTCCGAATCCCCATTCCATTCGCCCAAATAAAAATGGAATGAGACGGGCGTAATGAAATTTACCGGTGGGGCTGGGAGGGATTTGTCCGTATCGGTCGAGGCTAATGCCAGTAGATCTGAATCTACAAGGGCCCACCTCAATTCTTAGATTCAGTGCGTAGCGGCTTTTCAGCCATTGTTACTTGCCGCCTGCAGGCTCGAAAATCCCTGCTTCGCCTCTCCTCTGTGTCTCAACATTGATCAATCATGAAATATTGTTTATGGTGACCCAGGTTTCTGATGGGGTTCGGTAAAGCTCTCCCGGTTAGAGGCGATAAAAATCGTTTATTAAGTTGAGAGATGTTCCACAACGCAGAGACATGGATGGAGATGGAACAGAAAGAAGGAATAATCTCTCTTCCCTGGCTTGCTCTTCGGGCCACTGCCATTATTAGGCTTTGTTTGTACTCTACACTTCACCTGCAGAAAAATTGCAGGAGCTTCTTACAATTTCCTATCCCATTTTTTCACTTTGGACAAATGATAATTAGGTGCGACCAAGCTCACATGCAAGACGCAAACTTGAGCAATCCCATTCTCAGTATGCCCATCTTCTAGAACAGATACCCTGCTTATATGGTCGCCCTCTACTGTATAATGGAAACCTGTACCTATATTACTAACTTGGTGAGGCTTTGAAACCATGTCAGTCCTTCCAATCATGTCTCTTAGCCCCTATTAGATAGTACGAAAGCAGAAATATGTACGTCACATCAAACAAGTCGTTGTTACTCAAGCCGCATATAGAATTGTTGTGTGGCATCCCGAGAAAGAGAGGTATAAGGTGAGGTCCATAAGAAATATCATGGGGATCTGAATGCGAATCACATACCTAGGAGGAGGGGTCTCAAGTGATTCGTCCACAAAGGGGAATGAAGACATTCTGGTACCAGGAATATGGTCATTATATCTATGCCAAATTTATCAGCTTTCTAAGGATCATACAATAGCTGGATCAAGACTGCTTTGATATATGGCGTTATTTCATCTTCTTTTCAGTCTCTTCGTAGTAAGGGACAACTACTCCTAGATGTTTGCCGTCTTTCACAGATCGGCATGTCTTGACAAAACCGTTACTTTGGTCTGTTTCCTCACTGGCTACCCCTCTGATGCATGTTAAAAAGCAGAGCTTGCAAAATGTAGAGCTGACTTGTTATAGAAGCTAGCTGCTGCCCCCCTGACCTTTTTCCAGGTTTTGTACAGAACAGTTGAGAGGTGAATCTGACTAGTTGCTATCATCCAAAAGACTTGACGACACTTATGTCATAGTCGCATTATAAACAACACAAAGGGAGTGGCATGGATGATCATTTTCCTCACCAATCAAGGTGAAAGCTTTTGTCAATACCCGTGTGAATAAACAAGTTACAGCCCTTTAAAATATAGTGGATAACTGAAGTTCTACACCTTTGTTGAAAACTGCGATTCTCAAAAAGTACAAGAAGTCATAGTGCTTGTTGAGTCAATTAATATGGCTTTTTTATTACTTTTTTAAAATAGAGTGCATCTGTTTCTTTTTCATTTTCTTTTTTTCTCTTCGTTTCAACACGTTCTCTCATTGTTACTATTCATCTTCTTCACCACACAAGCTCAACTACGACGCAATCATTATTGGTGTTTGCCCGCCAATTGTCTCCGGAGCAATGTCTCCACCGATCTCTTCCCTACCGTCAACAGCCAATGGCAAAGCCAAACAAGATCCCCTAGTTTCAGCTCACCATTTTTGGAGTTTCAAACAGCTTTCTTTTACTTTGACAGTTCTCGAGCTTTCCCCAACGCTCATCACGTACCCTGTCAACATTTGAGTAAGGGCCAGCGACACCTAGAACCGAGACTCAAGAACCCCCATGTTCATGCTCACATCTTAACCGTGACCCACTTTTTCCTTGTTCACGGCTTGTTATGCATTTACTAATTAATTTCCCTTGAAGATGTAATCACGGTACCTGAACATTGTTTCATGATTGACATGACCAGAATGACTACAGCTTAGTTTTATCCAGGACACCATGCAACTTAGAGGAATATTGTAGTTCATTAATACCTTTATCTGGTCATGAGAATTCCATTGTATGCATTTTAGTTATCTACCGAAGTTGGAAAACTCCATTTTTTATGATGAACTTTAGTTGAAGTTATCCTTTGTTGCATCGTAAGATGTAAAAGGAGTCTGGCGGAGGTTGGAAGAGGAAGATTGTACCCACATAGGGGAAGAAGAGTAGTTGGTGGAACAAAGTGGATCATTAAAAGTGCAAGATTGATGGAATCAATCGATTATCTGAGACCATATTTTGTTATTAAGAGTGGTGATTACGAGGCTTCTTGGATTCAAATGGAAAGAATTCAATGTCGACTCCAAAGCACTCCAAAGCAGTCGTTCATGGTCTCACTTTTGACTTTTTGTCACCTCAGTCCATTCTATTAATCGACCATATTACAACATACAAAGCAACTCTTCACTATATACCTACAAAAGCAAAGCCATAAGATCCAAAATGCGCCGTTATTGGTTATCCAACTCGCTGTATATATGTTTCTTCCCTGCTTGTGTTTCCCTTTCCAAGGTGTGCGGGTCGCCGGCACCCCTTGGGACAATTTGCGGCCGTGTCAACGTGGAACAATTGCCTGTTCCGGTACAGAGCGCACATCCATGACCGTACGAGGCAAAAGTGGGCGCGCCCTTCCACCGTGCAGTCGGCAAGAACTGGACACACGGAGAGACCAAAGTATCATTTTGTGTTGAAACCACGTGTAAACTTTTCGAGCGAGGCCAGGCAAGAGGGCCACGGAAAGCCATGCGGGTAACAAGAAATAGGGGAAAGAGTGAAAGGGGCCTTGCAACAACAACGATGTAAGGGAAGCCACTAAGAGCAAAGCAGCGAGCATCATGATGATGCGCAACACTCGGGCACAAGTGGGAGCCGACGATAGGTGAGCAACATATGCCAATGTGCAATAGAAAAGAAGACAGAAGATGGCAACGTAGGCGGTAGAACAGCGGGAGTCAAATGGGGACTCACCTCCCCCTTGATATTTTACCTCGATGAAGTTGACCAGCACGGGAACAATAAAAGCGAGAATAGAGTGGAACTCAGTGAAGGCAGGGAAGATGTCTGTGTGGGGACGACGGCCGGGCTGCATTGTAATAGACTTCTAGGTCGTCCCCAGCCCTATGTAATGGATAATTATCAAAATGATCAGAGAAGTACTCATGTATTAGAGTGGGAGCAAAGCTTGCTTTTTATAATGAAGGGGTTACGCACTGCACTTGCAGATTGCCCATCTCTTCCACAAATGTCTCAACACTGTTCAGGAGTTCGACGAAGCTTCATCAAGGAGGGTTACATCATGTTCAACCTGACGTCTTTTGAGGGGTGAATGCAATAGCGAGTGGGGACATTGCACAAAAAATGCGTACTATATAGTAACGGATTCCATGTCACGTGCTTTACATTAATCTCCCCCTTTACACAGACAAAAGGAAGTTGTCTAGCTTTTTGCTCCTTTATATGGCATCGGATTGTCCCCGCATTTTCTCATGACGGAGCCACGATAGCAAAACCTTCCAATGAGCCAGAAGAATTTAAAAGTGCCCATGCAAGACTTCAAGTCAACAATCATGGGATATTGTTTCTGATGGGGTTCGGTAAAGCTCTCTGGGTTAAAAGGCGATAATAATTCTCTTTAAAATTGGGGAACTGTTCCACAAAGCAGAGTCATAAATGGAGGTGGAAGAGAGAACCTCTCTTCTATGGTGCTCTTTGGGCCACTGCTATTGTTCACCTGTCCCTATAATCGGCTTTGTTTATACTGCATACCTTTTGTTTTTATTTTTTTGGTCAGATTATACTCCACACTTCACTTGCAGTAAAATCGCCTGAGCTTCGTACGATTATCCTCTCCTCTCTTTCATACTCTAGACATAAAAATTAGGTGCCGCCAAGCTCATGTCCAAGATGCAAAACTTGAGCAATCCAGATAATCATATACCCACCTTTTAGAACAAATACACTGCTTAAATGGTCACCTCCTGCTGAACAATGGACACTGTACTCACAGTGCCGATTTGGCAAGGCTTAAGGTCAAGATATCAAGAGTATGTCTGTCATCTCAATCATGTGGGTTCCTCACTTAACCATGATTAGATAGGACCGAAAACAAAAAAGTATCTATGGCACATTAAACACCAAGTCATCAGTTCTCAAGCCAAATGTATAATTGTTGTGTAATATACTGAGAAAAAGAAGTAAAAAAGGTCGGGCCCATAAAAAATCATCACAGATGTAAAGAATACCTAGGGGAGGGGTCCTATAAGGAACTGAATGGTCACCAAAGGTGAATGAAGAAGACATAGAAGTACTGGAGAATACATTCATTATAACGATGCCACATTTATGAGCTTCCTGAAGATCACAAAATGGTTAGAGCAAGACTGCTTTGACATATCTCACACTATCTTATTAATCTTTTCATTCTCACCTTACTAAGTGACACCACTCGATGTTTGCCTACTTAACAGATCAACATGTCTTGACAATATTGTTAGTTTGGTCTGTTTCTTCACTGTTACCTCTCTGATACACGTTAAAAAAGCAAAGTTGTACAAATGAAGAACTTACTTGTTGCAAAAGCGAGATACAGCATCCCTGAACTTTTCAAGTTTTCTATGGAACTGTCGAAAGGTAAATATGATTAGTGCCATCATCTCAAAATATTGATGAAAATTATGTCATAGCACAAGATAAATGACACAAAGGGAGTGGGAGTGGTCAATGACCACTTTCCTCTCCACCAATCAAGGTAAAAGCTTTAGTTTATACCATGCGAATAAACAATATGATCCTTTAATGGAGTGGAAAGGAAACGTAATGGCTTATCAAATAATCATCCCTTTCCAAATTCTTAAAAACAATGACTCACAATTGAAACACATATTCAACTAGTACAAAACTAGAAATTCAGATTTTCTCTTCCTCTTTGACTTCAAGCCCGCTGATTCATTTCTCTCTATAGACATATGAGGATTTCACCCAGTTTGACATGATATAAATGGTGACAGTCAGCTGAGCTCAACAAGGATAGACAAGACATATGCATTAAATAAATTAGCTTTTTAGTTAACATTTTAAAAAAGAATTGCTCTTGTTGTCCTCATTAAGCCACACATTTATCCAAGAAAACTACTTCCATAAAGTAATGTCAAATTTATCAGATAAAGGGGTAATAGGGGCACAAAAACATTATATTCAACGTTCTCTATGTGAAAAACAGACCATCACTGAAAGGACTACTGGACCACTACTGACTAACCACTAGTGAATATATTATTTCATCCTGAAGATTAATCACAAAATAACACAATGACTATTCATCCCAGAGATAACATGATTATTATATGCAATATGACCTGACGAAATGAGATGTCCAGAAGATTCATCATAAAATAACACAATGACTATTCACCACCAGGATGACATGATAAATAAACAGATTCATTTTAGTGCCAGTCACCCCTACGCATGTCTGCAGTCATGTTAAAATTCTAGTACTTGGTTTTTAACCTTAGACTTGGGGGTTATTTTCCCACAACTTATGAGCCCCGAGTTTGATAACTTGATCTCAGCTTGGTGTTGCCTTCTCCTTGCGCTCTTAGACAATTTACGTGAATCCTCATGTAATTCAACTTGCGGTTACTTTAAATCTTCTGAGCTACCCCTTTCGGCGGTTGATGCATTACAATAACTTTAACGCCACTTTTTTCTTACCAGACTTTCATTTTCCTTCTTCAAGAAGCTCCTTAGTCTTCAGTTTAAGCTGGTGCCTCTGATTGTTGTGTACTCTCCATTCCATCTCCCCAAAAGGAGCAAGCTTGTTCAAAGAAACATACCAATTTAGTCCTTTGTCATCCATCATCAGAATTTATGAAGTGCTCAGCCCATATCTGTTCGGTTTGATCTTTGCATACTTAAACCTTGTCATCCAATCTCCAATTGTATCCTCAGAATCTAACTTAAAACTCCTCCATCATTGCCTCTTTAGCTCTCTTTAGCAAAGACAGTTTCCGTTTACGTTTTCCATCCTCAGGAGATAGTTTCTTCATTCTGTGCCTCGACAATGTGATCAGATTCCTCCTCCTCCTCCTCCTTATCTTCATCTTTGGCATAAATTGGGAAGATCAAATATTGTTTTGAAAGCTAGTCATTCGAAATTCAACTAACTATTTAAATGGAATTGCTCAATGACCCCAACCCAGTAAAGAAAATGTTTGCATTATGTAACTACAAAGTCTTCAGCAATCACTGCTAAAATCTTTTACCATTAGGTGAGAACAGCCTTTTTATCGCAATACTTTGTCCGTAGTGCCCTTTTAAAGTATTTGCTAAGCTTCATCTCATGTGCTTTGACAATGTGAGAGTAAGATCTGCATAACTAGCACATCCTTTTTACAATAGATCAGGTGTTCTATTGCATCAGATTTATGTCGGAGAAGGCTCATTCATGCTAAAAAAAGTAACTCTCAAACGGCTTCCATTTCATTATTTCAAAAACAAGGACAAATGTAGAAATTAATTTAGAAAAACTTTTTTAATTTTCGCATAGGTGGGCTGCAGAATCATGATTGTTGGAGTACTTGCAATTACACTATTTCTGTTTTCGCACTCTGTTTTGCTCTTGCATCCATATATACAAATAATTAATAAGATACTAAGTTTTAAAAAAAAATGAAGAATAGAAATTGTTTTAGTTCACAAGACAAAATGTATGCAGGGCTACTCCCAAATGGTTGTAGAACCAAACGAGATGTACCTCATCCAACCCAACCCCAGACTCTTTGTTCCCAATCTATTTGGCTTTCTGACTACCGTTATTTAAGTGGTATCCCTAAATTTAAATGGATTCGCCACTGAAACACGTGAACAAAGACATGAACTGGGTAAATATAAAATAAAGAGATGCTTCCAGTTCATCCAAATCAGAAGCTTTTGCTAGATCCATATGATCTCCTAAGCAGATCTTGACATAATCCAAAAATATAGTCAGCATTAAAACATTTTGGACATCTATTTTATTTCACCTGCACATAGTTAGTATTGAGAACGGCAAAGATTACTAGTTACTAGTTTCAATTGGCGAGGATAAGGGCACGCCCCCGAGAACCATAATTAACGGCCAAGACGTTAACACCATCCTGCAATAATATCAGGAAGAATTATTTTACTTGGTGTTCTCCATTAGCTCTGATCCACTACGGATGAAAATGAGGTAACTTCTTCAAAAGCACCCACTAAAGTAAAATTTATACCGTATCTTCCGTTTCGAAAATGGAAAGAAGGTAACTTTTTTCAAAGAAGAAGCCATGAATTACAAGACAAATGCACCTGGCTGTTTGATATATGCCAAGTAGAAATTTACCGTTTGTATCACAAAAGCTCATCCAGACCATCACATGGAAGACATCTCTGGGAAATTGAATAGGATTGTTAGTCTTGCTTTAATTTTAAAGGGGCAAAGAAAGTTAAGAATAATTATCAATGATAACCAATTTGAACGATATAGTTCTCGTCCATTATGAAAATATCAGCATGCTCCAGATTACTTCATGACCATCCAACATGTGAAAATTGAAGCTTTGTGTGTGGCTTGGGAGAGAGGGCATTCCGGCTACTGAATACTACAAATCAATAGTGCCACATTGTATTTTCCTCTTTACTCTAAACTCTGTTCATGAACAAATAGAGGCTAATCTAAGGATTACATTTCAATCATCATAAAGGGTTCACAACCGAAACTTCAATTCGAGTTAAAACCAGCTAGAAATATGAGAAAGCAAACTTTTCAATAAAGCACTCTTCCTTAACACAAAACCTGGATAGCAAATTATCATGCTTAAGTGATACATAATAATATGACAATAAAGTGGAAGGAAAGCAAAAGTTCACTGAGCATGAGATGCTATATCACAACACGGTCTCATGTACTTGAAATAGAGTTAACAATTACTGCATTGATGGAAGAAACAATGCAGTCCCCCCAGGAGGACTCAAAATATTGGATGGCAGTTTTATCCGATAAAAGTCATCTTCTTGCAGCAATTTCCACGAAAAATAGGGCCAAGCCACGGTCAGAACATTAGCAAACGCACATTACATGATTGAAGTTGGAAGACCTGGAACTTGTCCTTGTCGACTACAATAAAAGCATTCCTCAAGAACCACAGCTTGGTGAGATTCTAAAATCAAATAGCAAAACAGCTCAATCAGGCAATCAATTCGGAAAAGCAAAAGAGAAAGGAAAGGAATATGAAGAAGAATTAGAAGACCTAACCTGGGGGAATGGCTATGCCAAATTTATGAGATCTCTAAGGATCGTAGAACGGCTAGATGAAGACTGCTTTGACATATCTAGCATTATCTCATCATTATCTTTTCAGTCTCATATTACTAAGTGACAACTACTTCTCGATATTTGCCTTCTTAACAGATCAAAATGTCTTGACAAAATCTTCACTTTGATCTGTTTCTTCACTAATTACCTCTTTGATGCATGTAGAAAAGCAAAGATTGCAATTGCAAAATGAAGAACTGCATTGTTGCAGGATTTGTCAAGTTTTTTATAGAGCAGTTGAAAGATGAATCCGATTAGAGCTATCACCCCAAAAAATTGATGACAATCATGTCATAGGCACAAGATAAACAACATAAAGGAAGTGCTGTCGATGACCACGTTCCTCTCCAATCAAGGAGAACGCTTTAGTCAATACCCATGCGAATAAACAAACTAAAATCCTTTGAGTGGAAAAGAAAAGTACATCATCATCCTTTTCATTACACTTGAAACCAATTACTAACATTTGAAAAACATATTCAACTAGTACACCTAGAAATTTCGATCTTCTCATCCTCTTTTGAACTCAAGCCCACCAATTTATTTCACTCTATAAACACATGACAAGTGCACCCACTATGGCATAATAAACCCAGCGACAGTCAACAACAATAGGTAACTCGCATGCATAAGATATATAGGCTCTCTAGTTAATGGTAAAAAAGATCAAAAATTAAGCCAGACAGTTGTTGAGACAATTATTTCCAGTAGGTAACGGCAAATTTACCAGATAAAGGGGTCTTAGGCGATTGAGTTTGTGGAGAAACTTTATTGAAAAAGCTTTATAAAAAAAGGGACACCACTAAAAGGACTAACTTAATCAAGATTGACCAACTACTAGAATATATATTTTATGACTTGACAAAATGAGACGTCCAGCAGATTAATAACAAAATAACACAATGACCGCTCATCACTGAGATCACATGACAACAGATTCATTTTAGTGCCAACCACCCCAAAACAACTTTTCCACTTGAGCAAAATACAACTTCTAAATAAATTTCTCTAAAACATGAAAGAACTCAGATACCTCACAAAAATTTAAGCATCTTCCTTAAGATGCAACACATAACATCCTTATGTCTGAACCACAAAAAATGTCTCAAACACATATATATTGACTAGAAAGCTCTAAGACCAGAGCCCTCCCACCTTGGTTTAGTGCTAGTCATGTTGGAATTCTAGCTCTTGGTTTTACCCTTAGAGTTGGGGGTTATTTTTCCATAAGCTATGAGCCTCGAATTTGATAACTTAACCTCAGCTTGGCGTCTCCTCCTCCTTGCATTCTTAGACAATTTACCCGAATCCTCATGTAATTCAACTTTTTGTGACTTTCCATCTTCCAAGCTACCCTTTTCAGCAGTTGATGCATTAGAATAATCTTTACGCCTCTTTTTCTTGTCAGACCTCCGTTTTCCTTCTTCAAGAAGCTCCTTCGTCTTCAGTTTAAGCTGGTGCCTCTGATTGTTGTGTACTCTCCATTCCTTCTCCCTATAAGGAGCAAGCTTCTTCAAGGAAACATACTGATTTAGTTCGTTGTCATCCATCATCAGAATTTCTGAAGTGTTCAATCCATATCTGTTCGGTTTAATCTTTGCATACTTAAACCTTGTCTTCAAATCTCCAATTGTATCCTCATAATCTAACTTATAATACTCCTCCATCATCGCCTCTTTAGCTCTCTTTAGCAATGATAGTTTCCGCTTCCTTTTACGTTTTCCATCCTCAGAAGATATAGTTTCTTCATTCTGTGCCTTGGGGACGTGATCAGAATCCTCTGCCTCCTCCTCCTCCTCCTCCTCCTCCTCCTCATCATCATCACTGTCATCTTCACCTCCATCATTTAACTTGTGTCTTAAGCTTCTTTCTCTAGCTGCTACGAATCCATCCTTTGACTCTGATTCATCCCAGCCAACCGGTAGTCCTAGCAATTCATCTTCCTTCTCGAAGTCTGGTTTTTCAATTTCTCCACCGTCTTCATCTCTGTCACTGCCAAAGTCAGGGTCCACATCATCTGCATTGTAATACTTTTGATTAAAAACTTGCTTCATCATCCTATCATATTCCTCGGGATCGAAGTCATCATCAAGATCAACTCCATCCAATGGGCAGTCCCCATCTTCATCTATCCCAGCAATCTGCTTAAACTTTTCGAGTTTCTGCTTCATCTCCTCCTTTTTTAAATTCTTCAAGTGCTTCAACTCCTCCTTCCTTTCCATCTCAGCAATTTTCATCCTCTCCTCCTTGCTCTCTCTCTGCTTCTTCCTAGCCGTCTCTTTCTTCCTCACTGAACCCTCGATGGTCCTCGAATGACCCAATACCCTGTCACCTGCATTTTCCTCGTACCTGAAATTCGTTTCATAATCCTCTTGCTTCTCAATCTCCTCCTCATCCCTCAACAACTCTTCCAACTCCTCCTCATTAACATGTCCTTTGCTCTTCTTATCCTTATCAACCCACATCTTATTCAGAAAGAACTCCTTCAGAAACATCTCATTCTCACCCAAAGCCTCGCTCCTGCCAAAATATTCATCCAGCTTCTGCTGAAACTCTGCACCATCGCCACCTTCAACTGGCTCACCATCATCTCTCCTCTTCACTGTCAAAAAATCACCACCGTCGCCATCAACCTCTGCAGCCTCTGCAGCCTCCGCAGCTTCCAGGAAAGCCCTTCTCATCTCCTCTTGCTCCTCACTGTAGCTCTTCTTCTTGGTAACCTCTGTTTGCTCATCATCAAAATCAGGTCCCTCCTCGATCAGGTGCTTGGCCACCACATCTTTCAGGTAAAGCTTATGTTTTCTGTCCTTCGACTCCTTCTCTTCATCTCCATCACTATCTTCAGACTCGAAAAGAGCAACATTCTTCTCTTTAAGACTCGGGTCTCGGCTTCGCACCTTAAGTAGCGCATTAAAGAAGTCCAGGTCCTTCTTACTAGCCTTACTCACATCAACATCATCATCCAAAGATGATGAGGACTCGGAGGAGGACTCGTCACCTGATTCAGAGGATGAGTCATCTCCGACGAGGCCCTTCTTTTTGAGTTCCTGAAGCCGATGGAGGTCCTCGCGCTTCTTGTTATGCTCGAAACGGCGAGCATATTCTTTGTTGATCTCAATCTTCGACACATTCTCATCATCAGAATCGCCACCATCAAACAGCTTCATCCCCATCCCTGAAGCAACAGTCATCAATCACAAGCCTGCTTATTCAACAGACAACAAAGGGAGACAACAATCTGTTCCAGCAAATAGATGGAGCACATTGCACAAAAACAAGAACAAAAAGAAGACAAAGAAGAAGCACATTGAATTGAGATCAAAACATTAGCTTAAACAACGAGAGATGCAACAACAAGGTCACAGCCCTCTGAATTGAGATCAGAAACATCCCTGTCCTGATTAGGGTTTATCCTCTCGTTTTCTACAAGAAAGAAACAAACAAAGATAAAGAGACCGAAAGGCTGAGCGCGAAACTCCGGCCAACTGAATTGGCAAGCATTCGACAAAGATTTTCCTTACAACCAACCGACCAGCCCCCGTCGAGTTCGGTAGCTTGAATTCACTAACTACAAATCGTCAGCTAACCCCGTCAAAACTATGCCTTTTACAAACTATTTCCTGTTTTATGACAGAACACCGAACACCGAATAAAATCAGAGACACGGCATGTCGCGTCAGAAAATTCCGGGCAAGAACCGACGAAAGACAAGGGGCAATCTTCGGACCTTATCCTGGGTTCTTCAGGTAACGCCGATTCCTCCGATTCCGACAGGAGGGGGCAAACAAAAATCATGGGGTCTCGCGAAAAACAGCGATGAAACTATGAATCCTTCCGAGAAAATAGTGGCGAATGGTCAAGCACAGAACAAGCATAAAGAAAAAAAGAAACGGATTGGAGCTTGACCTACAGAGGTGAAAGAAGCAAGAAGAGAGACCGCCGGAATACCGAGAAAGTCAGCCTCTCCGTCCCTCGCCGCCCCTGGCGGAGGTCGTTGCGGCGGCCGGCGTTCGGGGTTGTTGTTTTGTCGGCGGCAGAGCGCGAACGCGAGAAACCCTAGAAAGTGAGAATCGGTCGTTCGATCTGAACCGGGTGAAGTGCAGTTGGGTTGTGCAAAATAAGGCGGTCGCGGCTTCTCGTTTCGTTAAGTTGTTTTGGGCTCTATAAAAGCCCAAAAAACTTTTATTAGGGAATGATTTAATTCGAGGAGTTAAAAACAAATAATAATAAGATGGGAAAAGACCATCAAAAATCCTAAACTTTGCCCCAAGTGACACATTTATCTCAAACTTTTTTTTTATGTAAAAAATCCCAAACTTTTCAAATTGTGACACATTTACTCCATCAAAGACATTTTTGTCTTTTTTATTTTTTCTATTTTTTTCTTCTTCTTCCCTCCACCCTCCATGGCGGAGTTGGCGAAGGAAAGCTGGCGTCCAGCAAGGGCACCCCTCGCCCAACGCTGACGAGGGCTTGGGGAGGGTGCGAGGGAAGCCCTTGCCCGACCCAACCGAGGGCCGCCCTCGCTCGAGGGTGCGACACGGTGAGGGCAACCCTCGCCAAATGCCGACTTCCCTTCGCCGGTTAGTGAGAATGAAAAAAAAAAGTAAAAAGATCAAAATGCCCTATAATTTATGGTAAATGTATCACATGTCAAAAATTCAGGGTTTTTTGTGTTACAAAAAAAAATATGGGGTAAATGTGTCACGATTGACAAAGTTAGGTTTTTTACATCACCAAAAAAAAAAATTGAGGGTAAATCTATTACTTTAAGCAAAGTTTAGAATTTTTTGTGGTTTTTTCCCTAAGAATTCTATTGTCGGATTGCACATGCAATAAGATTGATACATTAAATGATAACGAAATAAATCCGTCACTCAAATGAAATTAGGTGAAACTATAACCGCAAATTCCATATAACTATTTCTCTTTAGAACGTACGATACCCTTTGAATTTTGGGAGCAGTCTATTGATGAATCTCTCCATCTTGGTCTTTGGAGTTTTGTGTACTTTCAAATGTTGATGTGAATCGTTCGGACTAATGCATGATTTCTCCATGCCATTTGTTAAAATGAAGTAAGATTAGCGTTCTCATCATATCGTCATTACTCCGCGCATGTTTTGTTAACGAATATTAAATAGACTTAACATTTTTCTTTTTCTTTTTTTAAAATAGACTTAACATTAGCACATTGAAAAAGGAAAGAGTTTTGTGCATGATTCCATATATAGAAAACTAGAATCTGCTTTCCTAAACAATTGATTCAAAGAAAAACATGGTCTTAGTTCGGGAAACAAATGGATTATCAATACCCCATCATTTGGTTTCCCCAGGTTGGAACAGAAAACAAGTACAGGGTTCAACCATTCACCCCAAGTCCCACATCCGCCATGCCATTAAGATATAAATAACGCAACCAAGCAAGCCTCCTGACAGTGCACGAGTCCTTTTACTTCCGCTCAGCAACCAGCTCGCTGCCGTGTTTTACATCGCATGATGAAGTCATTCGAGCCATCTTGACATCCCCTAAATCTGCAACGAAACCTATGCGAGAACAAAACCTAAATCCCCATGAATCCATCCTTCATCTTCTTCTCACAGCTGCTGGACCACGCTGAGCTGGGGCTGCACCCTGTGGTTGGCCACCTGCCTGCTCCTCAGGAGGCATATTCATTGCCTGTGTTACGGCGTTCATGACTATGAGTCCAAGAGGGATCACGTACATCCACTGAAAATCACAGGAATCAATGATGAGATTGGAGATTTTAACTTCTGAGGGACTAATATTTCCAAAAGGGAAAAGGCGAACTCACATATTTGGCCCAAAATGATTTTTCCGGTGGCTTCACAACTTCAGCCTCTCCATTCTCTCCAAGGGATATCTCTTCCGCGAATACTGGAGTCCTGCAACAGGCGAAAAATACGACAAATGAAGCACCTACTTTCCTGTATGAATGGAAACCTACTATATAACACCATTTAGGTACTCGGTATGACAAATTCTTTTACACACCAGAAAGACTGGCTTAGCAATTTATTTCCAAACGTGAATAAGTTACTATCACACCAGATGCCTCAACATTGTCTTCACTCTCCCACCAACTAGATACTCTTCATAAGCACATATGCTGATTTGTTACCACTAATACATCTCCGTAGTAAAAATAGAGTGGAAACATAAGTTGACTTTTAGAGTATTTATAGAATGTGCTGCCTGGTCATAAATTAAGGGAAATGCAAGCCTATGAGAGATTACAAAGGAGAAAATGGAAAAATGATATTACTAGATCATGTACCTTGGTGCCTGCTCACTGTTCTTCAAAATAGTATGTGAGTTAAATGACCACTTTGCTGGCTGAAACATAAGAAACATTATCATGAATGAAAAAGTTACAAGGGCATAGCCAAACCTCAAGATTAAGAACAGCTGAACATCAACAGATCATCAATGCTGATTATGCAATTGTTTAAAAGGCTCATGCTTTTGCCACTCCAAAGATGGCCAAAGACACCGCTCCCACTTTGAATGAACGTTATTATCCCTTGCGGGTCCTACTTTAGCATGCTGTTGGAACTTAAAAATTTTCAATTGCAAAGACAAATGCGGGCCCACTCTTGATTTAAACTTATTTCTTACTTTTTTTTTTCCTTCTTTTTGTTTGGTTTCTTCTTTTTATGCTTTTTGTTTTTCCATTTGGGACGATATTGGTGATCCTCTTTTCCAAGAAAAATAATTTTTTTGGCAGATAGCCAACTAATCATTGTGTTAATGAGTTGCATTTTTTTTTCCCATTTTGTACTGGGATATTAAAAAAATAACCTAAGTACAAGTAAAAGTGGAAAAAATCATCTACTAATATTAACGAATGCCTTTGGTTTAATCAAAATTTCACTATATGTCATTATGCTATAATCCATGTATTTTATCTGCTCAACTTTCATTTTATTCGGTGAACCTAGCAATCCTTTTTTTTTCCCATGTCATCACTACATGATTTCTTAACAGATACTTTCAGAAAAAGATTAACAACATGACAGAGATAAGTACAATAAAATCTAAACATCCATTATTACCATGCAAATTCAAAAGAAAAAGCCCCGTAAAACATTATTACATAGAAAAGTCATCACTAAATGAATGAAAGTTGAGCAGTTAAACACACGGATTATAGCGTAATAAAGTAGTAAAATTTAAATTAAACCAAAGACATTTGTTAACACAAGCCAATCGTTCTTTCACTCAACTGTGCTTAGGTTATTTTTTGAACAATGGTTTCCTTGTACAAAACAAAGAAACGTATGCAACTCATTAGCACAATAACTAGCTGGCCATCCACCAAAAGAAACTATTTGTGGAAAAGAGGACAACCAATTTCATCCCAAGTGGAAAAAGAAATCAAGAAAAATAAGAAGCCAGACAAAAAGAAGAAAAAAAAGGCAACAATAAATCAAGATTAGGCCCCACATTTGCCTTAGTCATCACAACTGAAACTTTTTAAGTTCCAGCATTATGCTAAACTGGAACTCGCAAGGGACAATGTCTTCCATTCAAAATGGTAGGGGCATCTCCAACCATATTTAGAGTGGAAAAAGTGCGAGCTTTTTAAAATTATAAAAACATTTTCCTAATGTGACCTCCTTAAGTCAGTTTTTTCCATATCCAACCACAATCTAAGGATTACTAATTGATCAGAAAGAAGTCCCATGCCTTTTTAAGGACAATGGTCAAGTTAAGAGATGGTTACAACTGAATGACATATTCATTATCTTCAGCGTAAATTAGGAACCAGATGAAGTATTGTTTTGGAAGCTATTCATTCAGGCTTCAACACAGATATTCAAAATGAACTGCATAATGACCCCAACCCAAGAAAGAAAGAGTTTGCATCCTGTAACTTAAAAATCTTCAGCAACCATGCTAAAACGTTTTCCCATTAGCTGAGAACAGCTTTATCATCACAATATTCTGTCGGCAGTGCCCACAAAGTACTCCTTCTCATGTGCTTCAACTATATGAAAGAGCAAGATCTGCATGACTAACTCCTTCTTATATTAAGATCAGGGATCTTATGGCATCAGATTAACTTTCATGCAAAATCATAGAGAAACTCTCAAACAGCTACCATTTCATTATTTCAGAAAGCAAGGACACACGTAGGAGTTAATTTTACAAAACACTGTTTGATTTTCACAAAGGTTGGCTGCAAATTCATGATTGTTTAATTGTATTTGCAAATACACTATCTCTGCTTTTGCACTCTGGTATGCACTTGCAGCTATATATACAAATAATGGATAACATTCTTAGTAAAAAGGAAAGTGAAAAATAAGAATCTGTTTTACTTCACAAGACAAAATATATGGAATTCTAATCCCTAATGGTCATAGAACCGACCAAGATATACATCGGCCGACCCGACCCCACACTCTTTGTTCCTGACCTATATGACTTTCTAACTAGAGTTATTTAAGTACTATCCCTAGATTAGATCAAATTCTTCACCAAAACGCACAATCAAAGACATAAGCTGGGTAGATATAAAAGGAAAGAGATGTTTTCAGTTCATCCAAATCAGAAGCTTTTTCTACATCCATATGATCTACTAACCAGATCTTGACATAATCCAGATATATAGCCAGCATTAAGACATTTCGGACAGTTCTTTCTTCACCTGCACATAGTTCGTATTGAGAAGAGAGAAGATTGTTACTTACCAGTTTCAGTTGGCGAGGATAAGGGCATGCCCCAGGAGGACCATAATTAACAGCCAAGATGTTAACACCATCCTGCAATATATAAAGTAAAATAAAAAATCAACATTAATCGGAAGATGGAAAGAAGATAAATTTTCCAAAGAAGAAGCCATGAGTTACAAACGAAATGTATCCGGCTATTTGATCCATGCCAAGTAGATTTACCATGTGTATCACAAAGTGCTCATCCAGACCATCACGTGGAAGACATCTCTGGGGAATAGAATAGGATTGTCAATCTTACTTTAATTTTAGAGAGGCAAAAATAGTTAACAAGAATAACTATCATCGATCACCAATTAAAAAAAAAAAGTTCTTATCCCTTATGAAAGATATCAGCATGCTCAAAATCAGAGCTAATCTAAGGATTACATTTTGATCATCAGAAAGGGTTGACAACCCAAACTTCAATTCGGGTTAAAACTAGCTAAGAATATGCGAAATTAAGCAATCTTGTCACATAAAGCACTAATTCCTGAACACAAATCTTGGCTAGCAATAATCATGCTTATGCGAGCAATCAAAACGCAAGTCGCAACGGAAGACACAATTCTACATCACAACACAGTCTCATTTGGTTGGAGTAAAGTAAACAATTACCGCTTTGATGGAAGAAACAATGTAGTCCCTCCCCGGAGGACTCAGAACATTGGACGGCAGCCTAATCCTGTAAAAGTCATCATCTTGCAGCAATTTCTGCAATAAAGAGGGGCCAGACCACGGTCAGAACACAGAAAAACCTTACATCGCAGGATTTGAATCGGAAGGAAAACGCGACGTCACCTGGAACTTCTCCTTGTCGACTTCCGTGAGAGCATTCCTCGAGAACCGCAGCTTGGTGAGAGTCTACCAACCAAACACACCGAACCACCTCGATCAGGCAATCGATTCAGAAAAGCAAAAAAGGAAGGACACGAAGACGAAGAAGAAGAAGAAGAAGGGCTGACCTGGGGGCCGTGGGACCAGGTCTTGAGGCGGGCGGAGAAAGTGCCGGCGGGGGAGAAATCGGAGTCCCCGAAGGCGTGCTCGAGGGGGAACTGGAACTTCGAGTCGGACTCGGCGGCATCCGAGTACCTCTTCCGGGATCGGGGCGGCGTGACCGGATCGACCCCGACCCCGACCCCGGCTCCTCCTCCGATCGCCGCCCCCAGATCGTCCTCCTGCTCGATCAGGAGCTCATCGGACTGGAAGGCGCCGGCGCGGTGGTGATGCGGTGCGGCCGCCAGCAGCACCACCGCCATCGCCGTCAAGATCCTCCACAGCTTCTCGGCCTCCATTGCTTCCGATGCCGCTGCTGCTGGTACTGTGCCGTGCTCCAGCTTTGCAAACTCCGACTTGACCTTCGAAAGTCGAGAGAGAGTAGATGGGCCGGAGATGGTTATACATTTGGGCCACATTTGGGCCAGGCCCAACTAAACTTGTCTTTCCCTTTGCATTTGATGTTGGGGTACGCAGCTGGGCCGGTTTAACCCGGAAATAGAACCGAATTTAGCCTTGTCCGACAAGATTGAGGCCGGCTCGCATGTGGACCGGGCCGATTCCCGGGTAACTGGCCTCAACCGGTTCGGCTTCCCTAGATCGATCGCTCCTGATTTGATTTGCAAGGCCAGGAACGAATCTGTCCAATCCGATTGATCTGCGATTTTGCATAAATGAATTTGATTAGATTGCCGTAATAGAGCATGTTCATCCAGCTGGATTAGTCTCGTGTGGACTAGAATGGTCTTGTGTGCTTGTTCTCGACTATATAGGTTAAAGATAAAAGCCACTTATGTACTATACCGATTGAAATGATTGGTATCAGCCAAAAAACCAGTGATTCGTATAGGCTCCGAAATTTTTTCCATTATTATGATTTCATTCGTTTCGCAAAAAATAATTAATTAAAAAATCTTTAAAATTATCACTTATATCACTTGAAATAATTAGTTAATGAGGAATATTTTCTTTATGTCTAAATATTTTCCCGACGACGAAATATTTTTCATTTATTTACTTTTGTGAGCAATATAAATCTTTTTTTTTAAATGCTTTTGATTTTTTTTTTTTTTGGTGAAACAATTGCACTCTCGTGCTTTAAACCATGTACTTGCAAATAAAATTATTTGGCATGGATTACTCCTCTGCAATATTAAGAGCATCTCTAGAGTAGGATTACCTTTTGTTCTTGATCGTGTGCGTTGGTAATAGGAACAAAGTTCTTTCTGTACCAAATTCAGAAGACCTCGGGAGTTGGATTCCTCCCAGTTCTTGTCCGTGTGCATCGGCAATTACATTTGTTAGGAGCGGATCCTTTCTTTCCAAATTTAGAGTATCTCGAGAGTCAAATTCCTTCCAAATCTTGATGGTATGCATTAGCATTGCGATCGTGTCCTTCTATACTAATTTTGAGCACCCTGAGAGTCGGATTCACTCCAATTATTGCTTGCGCGGGTCAAAAATCAGAACTATCAGGAGCAGACTTGTCAAAATTTACAACGTTTTGGGTTTTGCACGATGGACATCGACTTGAGGTAGTCTGTATCACCATGTGTCAGCCTCGAGTGCTTTTATTGCTCTGCTGACTGCACAGTGATAGGTCAACTTTAAACATGAGGTACTCCCCTATAAAAAAAAAAAAGTCAACGGACAATCATTTAATTGTTCCTACATTCTAGAAGTGTCAGCAATCAATTCGACCAAACCTAAACATCCTAGAAGCGCCCAAAAAAAGCAATGTCCAGATCTGTGTCCCACGGTCCAGGAGGGATAGACCTACCGTCAACGCCCCGAACGAACCGTAGACAGGGATAGCAGCGTCTCGAGCACCCACGACATCCTAGAAGAACCTAGCGCCTTGTCCCGAAACTCCATCGACCTTTCTTTTTCCAAGGGGAACATCCTCGAACGAAGGAGAACCTCGGATTGCTGCAAAGCAACGCTTTCCCGCATCACGACAGAATACGGTGCTTCCTTGCTGGATTTTATTCCATCTCCGCACACACGTGTGTCACGATACGTGCAAAAAAGGAAAAAAAAAAAAAATAAGCCCTAAAGGTATAGTCGAAGCAAAATACTTGTAAAATGAGATCTTCACGTAAAGAAACTAAAGCTTACGCGTTGGGATTACACCAACTGCATCAAATTTCGCTAGATCTCAATAACTTAATCAGTTTATAGCCTCTACAAAACGTTTCATGGATTTTAAGATAGCCATATCTTGAGACCAATACTTTGAATTGATATTTAAAAAAAGGAGCCATTAAGATATTTATTTAAATAATGATATAATAGAAAGATACAGACTCACATTTACCTTTGGAAGGTGAGAGGTTTATGGATTTACATGATTGCTTTCTTGATAATTCCATATTACTCAAGTGTTTATTAGAAAGAGAGACGCGTTATTATACTATGAATTCAGTATAACGCATGGACTTTTTTCATGAAACCTTATAGTAAAGTTACGATGTTAGAATCCTCTCATCGTTTGCTTAGTCATACGGAGAAACTATCCTCATGTTATATTTGATAACTTAGGTAAACAATTCATCTAAAGTAGAACGACCACCATTAATCAAATAAAGCCAAACTTTCATGTCATTAAAAAGAGATTAGTTTTAGTAAAGAAATCCTTAGTGACACAAAGCAATTCCACCAATGCTTTCTAAGCGACTGATAGGACATCGCCACATGTCGAAGTGCCAGACCCGACACCCGTGCTTCAAGAGCCTCCACCGTCGTTCTTGTTCTCGTTCTTGCCCGTGAAGTGGCTCGACCCATCAAGAACCTTCTCTCTTTCGCACGTTATTATACCCCCCACTCCATTCCTTGCCAAGCCAAGAAGCCAAGCAACAAGCTGCCACGAAAGCTTTCCTTCGATCCAAACGCACCCAGCTGAGGAAGAAGAGCGAAGAGGAAGAGCGAAGCAGAAGATGTGGACGCAGCCTTACAGGAAGAGCGACCCCGAGGCCGGGGACAGGCCGCTGTACCCGACCATGCTGGAGAGCCCGCAGCTCCGGTGGGCCTTCATCCGCAAGGTCTACTCCATCGTGGCCTTCCAGCTGCTCGCCACGATCGCCGTCGGCGCCGTCGTCGTCTACGTCCACCCCATCGCCCACTTCTTCACCTCCACCCCGGCGGCCTCGCCCTCTACATCGTCCTCATCATTGTGCCCTTCATCGGTGCGTCCAGCTCCGTGTTCTTGAATTGTGTTCCGGCTTTTGATGGTTTTTTCTTGCTACTCGTTTCGAATGATGGAACACTTTCCCTTTCACTTCATTCGCATGTTACAGTTCACGCATGTTGTCTTTTTTCTTTCTCTTTTTAAATTCAAAACTCCTAGACAGATTTTCATGTCACTCGGATGGCGATAACCTATTGACATCCGGGTATATTTATTTCAACTTCGATGGAAAACAGAAGGTAAATGTTGCTTATTTTTAACGTAAACAAACGCGTGGCTTCTTTTCTTCTCTGGGATTGGGGTTACGCTAGAGATGTTTAACTTAACAAGTGGAGATAGACTTTGTTGTGAATGATGTGACGGTGCTAGAATTGATGTTGATGTGGTCATGGTACATCTTTTTCGCATATAGAGCATGAGATTGATGGTTTTAAGATTTGATGCAGTTCTCTGTCCATTGTACTACTACCATCAGCGGCATCCTGTGAACTACCTGCTGCTCGGGATATTCACCATCTCGCTCGCGTTTGTGGTTGGACTGACTTGTGCATTCACGAGTGGTGAGTACAAATCTTGAAGTGGCTTGCTGTTGGTTGCTTCTATCACTTTCTGGTGTGATCTTGATGCTTTATGCTTTTCAAGAGATGGTAGATGCATACTGGCAGATGAATGCGGAGAAAGTGTCGACAGAATTATAGTTAAAGACTTATCTTAATGAAGAGATGGTTTTGATATACATTCGGTAAGTCAAACAACGCTAGGTCGAGCTTGTCTCTCTGAGACTTCGGTAGGTTATAATTTGGCTTTACATGTTCCGGCAGGTATAAGAGTAGAACCTCTTGTTCTGGAATGAAATTATGATTTCAATGGTAATAGGAAGTAAATCCAGTTGAATATAGTAAATTAGTGTCTTCAATCAGTAACTAGAATCATTTTTCATGATCGCTGCTGAGGATCTGGCATCTTGTCATGTATGCATTTCAGACCTGTTTCTGGAATAAATTTGATGCGCAGCACTTCATTAGTGCAGACCCAGAAAACAAACTGAAGATTTTTAACTGTGCCCGAACAGAATTACTAATTGCCGATTTCTTTCCATAATGAGGGACTAGGTTGGGGCCTTGCAGTCTTACATGTGCTCTGCAATGCAAGTGGTTGTCTACTTGTGTTGTAGGGAGCAAAAATAGTGCGACATTATTATGTAGAATGGGAATGTAAAAGTTGTCACTTTGGCGAGCAACTGACTCTCCTTCGGATAAGTTTCAAAAAATAAGCCATCAATCAGGAATTTTTGGCTTGCTTCAGCTATCAGTTTAGTGGCTAATCAACTTCTTATTTATCTTTCTTCTGTTTTCTTAGTTTAGGCATGAAATGCAAAGCTTTCAATCAGTTTCAGGGTTGCCCTGTTGCTTATACATGTATATGCTTGAGGACATGATGACTGAAGCAGCATCAAATGATCAGTTGCATCGTAACTTCACTTGTTTAAATGAACAAAGCCTCTTTGTTTTTGTGTCACGTTTACTTGGGTTGGCTCCAGACTTGCAGATTACAGTCGATATATATTGCAGATGATCAATCCGCTGTCTTGTTCGGCTCTGGCTCGCTTGATGTTTTAAGCTATATCGGTTAATTTTACGGGATTGAGGATCTTTTAACTCAATGTCGTGTACGCAGTAATTGCCAATGGAAGTTTAATTCTTTTTTCCCAAATGCGGGTGCAGGGAAAATCATCCTCGAATCTGTTATCTTGACGACCGCTGTGGTAGTCAGTCTTACCCTCTACACTTTCTGGGCTGCGAGGAGAGGCCATGACTTCAACTTCCTAGGGCCCTTCTTGTTCGGTGCTATCTTCGCGCTTATGATCTTTGCTTTTATACAGGTATGGCTTTTGCTTTTATACAGCTATGACTAGAAAATTGCATTTCGTCGATTTGGATCACCTTGTAATCTGTTATTGAAACATGAAGAGAGGGAGGGGACAGACATGGGATGATGATTTGTCACTGCTATTTTAATCACAGTATTTTTGTCTCATGTCGGCATCTTGGTACGGCTGGCTTATTTTTGGTTTCATCTTTTCTTAATAATTCCAGAGGCGCTATACCAATTGTTCTTACCAGATGCAAATTTAAAGTTTTTCGCAAACGTTTTGCACTCTCTATCCTCTGTGTATCCTATACGTGCTGCTTTACATATGTCCTCGTTTTATACATCTCACCGTCATTGATGGCATTGATGCTTTTGCCATATTGGATGCAGTTACTGTTCCCTCTTGGTAGGATCTCGCTCATGGTGTATGGATGTTTGGCGTCGATCATATTCTGTGGGTACATCATATATGACACGGACAACCTGATCAAGCGCTACTCCTACGATGAATACATATGGGCCTCTGTGTGTCTGTATTTGGATGTAATCAATCTCTTCCTGTCCTTGCTCACGATCTTCCGAGCTGCGGAGAGCTGATGGGTCTTCTTCTTACTGCTTGAAAGCTTAAATTCCTCTGTTTTTGACCCAGAAAACATCAAATCGACATTGGCACATATTGTTTGTCATATATGATCCGTAGCAACTATGTGAACCAATGGATCGATTTGTTGATAGTGTACATTTTTCTTCTGTTGTACTTTTGTTTCCTTAGTGACCAATCCGTATTGTATAAACATCATCTGTGATCTTTTATTGGTGCTATATGGAAAATCCTTTCAATTAAACACTAAATGTCTCATTTCTCTTGTAAAAGATGGCCTTAAAACATGAAACTTCATTACTCTGTTCGAACTCGGAACGGATCGAGCCCAAAACATGATCTTTGGTTCCCTCCTTGTCCTTGTTTTTTACAATTGAACTCTAAAAAGGGCTATTCTTGTAGAGCCTCTCTCGTGGGAGAAGCAAGCTGCCCTTAGGCGAGACCAAGTTTAGGCAACCCGGGCCTTCATGAGTTTCGGGCTTTGTCTTTCAGACCTTTCATTGCTCGATGCAGACATTGTGTTGCCACACACGGCTTGGTTTGGGTCTGTTCTTGTTTTCAGAGATGCAGGTTGTTTGGCATGTTTGCCGTCTTCGCATTTGGCGTTCAAAGATCTTTTCTTTTCGTTTAGCATGCTGGACAATTGATTTATGCCCGTGCCATTCAGAGTCATGGCAGTTCCGAGTGTATCACGTCGAATCGCCTGAGTTTGCTCCTGGTACTGTGCGTTTGCTGAACTTCAATTGTTGTATAGTCAGCCTTACTCGATTGCTTGCATAGCTTGTCAGTTTGGGCAAGAATTGATCACAATAGGGACGAGGAACATCGCATGCAAGTTGCTGTGGGATTCTTGACAAAGAGATGTGTCCATGCAGGGCGCCCACGAAAGCAAAGGGCCAGTGCCTTTGTGAACCTTACAAAATGCATAAGGGGGGACCTATTGGCAAAGAAAGGAGACGAAATTCACTTTTCTTAAGCCGGAGGCGATCGGTGATCTCTGTTTCAATCCTCTGATACTCTTGTTCTTAGTTGCTGAGGCATTGCTATGCAGTATGTCGAGTTAGTTACATGCAACCCTAGACTCTGCAAAATGAGAAAATAGAAGTTCTAAAAACAAAAAGGAGCATAAAAGAAAAGTGGAATTCTAGATGATGCCTTTATGTTGGGGGCATGGATGGGTCATCCTGCCTCTTGTCCCTGGTCTTTTGCAGAGGCAGAGATTCTCCTCAAGCGATGGTCATGCTTGCTTTGCACAGGTTCAGACCCATGGTCGTGACCCGCCGCTCTAGATTTCGACTTTCCTGTGTCCCTTCCAATTGCCATCTCTCCCATAGCATCGACTGCTGGCAATCTTTAATCGGGAATTCTGGTCACGAGTTTGTCGCATGACAATGATCAAGCCACGGTCATCGGGCCACACTGAACTGCACGTTTTGATCAAGATAACTTGAAGAGAAACAAATGCGTTGCTGACAAGAATCTTTCACCAGATTTTGCCAACCACGCTTGCCAACATTCATTGACAGAGCTCTTGTCTTGAAAATTGCAAAGTGCAGACTTCAAGCTTTCCGTGAATGCAAGAATCGATAAGTCTAGACGTCCAGGAAAGAAGATTATGGATGATCAAACTAGTGATAAAGTCAGCCCAAGGCAATAATCTTTGACCAACTCATTTGCTCTCAGTGAAGTACGTCTGGAAGCAAGGAAAGGAAAGGACATAGCCGGATATGCTCTGCAAAGAGCTTTCCATCGATGTCTGAGTTCGCCTCTGTCGCGTGTTTAGATCAGAAGATATCACAACTTTCCACCGTGGCTTTCCATTGCTGTCGTCATCAAGAGGAAAACTCGTAATTTAGGTGGACTGGCTTATATATGAACGATTGCATCCTCACAATGGTGTGAGCTTTACAGATCATGTGGATCAACTGGACTTTCAGTTTCTTATCCTCAGTCGATTCTCTATCATATATTGGAGTTAAAGATAGGCATATGATGTATCTTGCATTGTTCTCTAAAAGGAATTGATCTTTTCTGGAACATCCCAGGAAGAAACTCTGTCAAAGCGTGAATACTTTGGGGGTGGTAAACATCCAAACGGAGAAATTCTATCATTTCCAAGGACTCTTTGATTTTCATATTACGCACAATCAATATATCAAAAAGAAAAATATTACTTTATTGAGTACAGTTAATAAGTGTCTCGAGAGCACTCGTTAATAAAATCTTATCCATAACTATATTTTTCAGTTTTGATGAATACCGGTCGCTCCAAAAATCAGAAACAAGAAAATCACACCCTACAAAGTAGAAAATGAATGAGAAAATTGTAATGGAAAAATTATCCATCCTCCATCACCTCTCTCAAATTATCCACGGCCAAATCACCTCTTTCTATAGCCATACTCTCACATTTCAATCCAACCCCAAGTTTCTTGCTACTTTCTTTCCTTTTCTTCTCTAGATACAAACAAACAAAGTTAGAGAAAAGCGAACCAAAGAAGAAAGGATCATCTCCTAGAAGAGAGAGAGAGAGACAGAGAATCCCCATCATACAATGTGCTTTGTTTTCTAGCTGTCGTTGAAGGGCGTGATATCCTTACAGGGTCACCGCACTTGGGATTTGAAGTTTACAGCAGAAGAGCGATTGCGACCATACGGGCATCTAGAATCCTACGCCCATCACACCTTTTTCATCCCCATAAATACAAAAGAGACAATGTCCAAACTTAAGAGGAGTCAACGTAGGTTGACCTCGAAGATGCAACCGCCGGTAATGGAAGTTGAAAGGGCATGATGGGTCTTGTGGTACCCCAGTTTCTCATCTTTCAACAGCGTTCGCAAGCACATTTGGTCGGGTGGTTTGGGTTGAGATATGTGGCATCGATGACTCGATTCAAGATCATCATGGCCCATGTCAACTTCGACGAGGCCATCCATGGCATCCACGACCTCGAGGTCTCAACTCCATGGACGACCTCATGTCGAGGTGTTGCAGGCATGTGGATCCTTCCTTAGTGGCGCTCGCAGGTCCCTCCATAGTGGCGAGCCCAAGACGTGATCTTTGGTTCCCTCCTTGTCCTTATCATTTATTATCGAACTCTGAAAGGGCTATTCTTGTAGAGCCTTTCGCTCGTTGGAGAAGCAAGCTGCTCCTAGGCAAGACCAAGGTTAGGCAGCGGGGGCCTTCATGAGTTTATGGGCTTCGTCTTTCGGACCTTCCATTGCTCGATGCAGACATTGAGCCGCCCCACATGGTTTGGTTTGAATCTGTTCCTGTTTTCAGAGATGCGGGTTGTTTGGCAAGTTTACCGTCTTTGCATTTGGGGTTCAAAGATCTTATCTTTTTGTTTAGCATGCTGGACAATTGATTTATGCCCGTGCCATTCAGTGTCATCGCCGTTCAGGTGTATCACGCAAATCGCCTGAGTTTGTTCCTAGTACTGAGTGTTTGCTGAACTTCATTTGTTGTATCGTCAGCCTTACTCAATTGCGTGTATAACATTTCTGTTTGGGCAAGAATTGATGATGACGGGGACGAGGAACATCGCATGTGAGTCGCCGTGGGATTCTCGACAAAGAGATGTGGCCACACACGGCGCCCACAAGGGCAAAGGGCCGGTGTGCCTTTGAGAACCTTATAATATGCAAAAGGGGGACCTATTGGCAAAGAAAGGGAGAGAACGAGGATCTAAGATAGTCGATGAAGCGATATTCGGAACCTTCATAAGGAGACAGCATTCGCTTTTCTTAAGCCAAAGGCGACCAGCGATCTCTGTTTTGATCCTCTGATGTTCTTGTTCTTAGTTGAGGAGCCAGCTATGCAGTCTGTCAAGTTAATTTTCATACAACCCTGGATTCTGCACGATGAGAAATTAAAAGTAGTCCTAAAAACAAGAAGGAGAATCAAAAAAGAGTGAAGTTGTAGATGATAGCTTTATGTTGGGAGCATGGATGGCTCATCCTACTTCTCGTCCTTTGTCTTGCGCAGAGGATTGAGAGATTCTCCTCAAGAGATGGCCATGCTTGCTTTGCACAGGTTCAGTCCCACGGTTGCAACATGCCGGTCTAGATTTCGACTTTGCTGTGTCCCTTCCAATTGCCATCTCTCCTGTAGCATCGACTACCGGCAATTTCCAGTTGGGAATTCCTGTCACAAATTCGTCGCATGACTATGATCATGCCCACATTAGTCCAGCCACACTAAAAGGGAAGTTTTGAACCCTGACCAAACATGCCTAGAACCACCTTAGGACTACAAATTGCAAAGTGCACTTCAAGCCTGCTTTCCGTGAATGCAAGAATCGATTAGTCTAGATATCGAGGAAAGAAGATTGTGGACAAGGCTATAAACTTTCAATGAAGTGCGTCTAGAAGCAAGGAAAGGACGTAGCCGGATGTGCTTCGCAAAGAGCTTTCCGCTGATGTCGAGTTCGCTCCTGTCGCATGTCTAGATCAGAAGATATTGCAACTTTTCACCATGGCTTTTCACTGTTGTCGAGAGGAAAACTAGTAATTTAGGTGGATTGGCTTATATATGAACAATTGCATCCTCACATAGCTTTGAGCTCTACAAATCATGTAGATCAACTGGCCTTTCACTTTCTTATCCTCAGTCGATTCTCTATCATATGTTGGAGTTAAAGATAGGCATATGATATATCTTGCACTATTCTCTTAAACAACTTACTTTTTCGGGAATATCCTAGGAAGAAACTCTATCAAAGTATGAAATACTTTGAGGGCACTTAGGAACAAAGAAATTCTGTCATTTTTAAAGATTTCACGATTCTCGTGTCAAGCACAATCAATTTATAAAAAATAAAGATATAACTTTACTAAGCGTAATTAATAAGTGTCTTGAGAACACTTGTTAATATGACAAAACTCACAACATCCTGATTTTAGCAAACACCGGTCCCACAATAAAATCAAAAGCAAGAAAATCACACCCTTCAAAGTAGAACAATTATCCAACCTCCATCTCCTTTCTCATTATCCACGTCCTGATCCCTCTTTTCTAGAGCCATACTCTCACGTTTCAGTCCAACCCCGAATTTCTTGCTACTTTCTTTTCCTTTTTTCTGTAGATACAAACAAACCAAAGTTAGAGAAAAGCCAACCAAAGAAGGATCATCTCCTATAGAAAAAGAGAGAGAGAGAGAGGAAAAGATGAATCTCCATCATACAATGTGCTTTGTTTTGTAGCTGTCGTTAAAGGGCGCAATATCCTCATAGGGTCACCGCACTTGGGATTTGAAGTTCACATCAGAAGAGCAATCGGGACCATATGGGCATCTAGAATTCTACGCCTATCATCCCTTTTTCATCCTCATAAGTACCAAAGATACAATGTCTGAAGACATGAAGAGTCAGCGTAGGTTGACCCCGAAGATGCAACAGCCGATAATGCAAGCTGAAAGGGCGGGATGGGTCTTGTGTTTTCTCCTCGTGGTACCCTAGTTTCTAGAAACTTTCAACAGCGTTCTCAAGCACATCTGGTCTCGGTGGTATGGGTTGAAATATGAGGGAGAACCAAGAAATGGCCAGCAGCATATCTGCAAAGGGCTCATGCCCCCACTAAGATAATTCATTTATTAGTCATAAAAATAGAAAATTGGTTAACGTTGATAAAGAGGATAGATTTATGAAGAAACAGTGTATAGGTATTAAGGCACAAGGTCAGAATAAATAGGTACAATGACGCCTAATCTAGAAAATTCTATTAAGGCACATGTGGCATATATGGGAAAAGTGTTTAAAAAGTCATAATTTTTTTTTATATTTGTGCCTATTTAATTCTAAACTTTTTTTGTACCAATTTAGTCCTAAACTTTTTTTCTTGGTGCCAATTTAGTCATTTCCAACTAATTTTGGCCAGATTTTGTTAACTGAGCATCGGCGAGTTGACATGGCATAATTAGACCGACGTGAACAATTTTTAAGAATATTTTAATATTTTTGATTTTTTTCTTTTTTTTTTTTTTTTTCCTTCTCCTCCTCCTTCCTCCAGCCGATTTGTGGACCTTGGTGACCGGCCAGAGGCAATGGCTAGCGAGGGTCGAGCCTTGCCGCCAAAGACAAGGCTGCCCTCGTGGCCCTCGTCGTCGTTGCCTCTAGTCGATCGCCAAGGTCCGACGAGCGGCTGGAGGAAGGAAGAGGAGAAGGAAAAAAGAATATATATTAAAATATTATTTAAAATTGTCAGTATCAAGACCGACGATCGTCCACGTCAATCGGCCAGCATTCAATAAGCAAATCATGCCCAAATTAGCCAAAAATGACTAAATTGACACCAAGTAGAAATGTTTAGGATTAAATTGGTACAAAAAAATGTTTAAGACTAAAATTGGCATAAATACAAAGGTTTTAAGACTTTTTTTTAACACTTTTTCCTAGTAAAAACTAAAGTTTCAATGGCATTGACGACTCGATTTCAAGATCATCATGGCCCATGTCGACCTTGAGCTCGCAACTCCATAGATGACCCCATGTCGAGGTGTTATGGGCATGTGGATCCTTCCTTAGGGCAGCCTGCAGATCCTTCCTTAGTGGCAGTGGTGAGTGGCCCGGGGTCCACGGCGGTAGGCGGCAGCTTCGGGGCATTTGTAGTGGCTAAGTTAAGGATTAGGGTTAACATTTTGCGTGGTCGTTTTACCACCTTCCCATCTCTTTCTTCACTCACTTTTCGCTCGCATATTCCTATAGAGAGCATATCTTCTTGCTTTGGGACCATCACATCCCACATCCACCGGCATGCGTGAGGGAACAAAAGGCCACAAATATTCTCATTCGTCCATCAATTATCGCGAAGGGCGACGGATATGTGATCAGTGCTCGATTCAACCACAGAAGAATGGGATCGACAGCTTGGGGACCCGACGTTCACATGCGATGTCCTGTTCGCTAGCAACTCCGAGTCGCCGAAAGACCCATTAACGACAGGGGGTCCTGGATCAATTATTCAGGTGCAAAGATTGGTGAGCTTTTAGCGAGGATTGGTCGAGGCAAGGATGTGCACTCCTCTGTAGCCACCGATGCTGTCAACGGAGTGCACCTTGAAGTGGGTGTTCCCTCAAATGCTCGAAGAATGTGGCATTCGTGAAGGTCAATCAATGATGCAGACATGGAAATCACGATTCCATAAGGAAATCTGTTGTGAGGAAGTGGCTCGTCCTTATCCTCTCAAGTCAATGCAGTTTGGTTAAGCGTCATGAACTTGTTTTTACCGTTTTTAAAGGTGATTATCCATTTTGTAGTGCAATTAGTTGAGATGAATGGGGGATATCTTGTCCTAAGAGTACCTAAAGATCTTACTAGGAAAAGGGTGAGAGAAGACTCGAACCACAATTCGATGAATTAGGACAATCTGATTTCGGAAAATATACAGCTAACTTGAAAGTGAATTTTGATGAAAAATAGCATCATTTAGTCAGCTCTGGAGATATTCGAGCTCAAAACGAACCATTACAAGATTTTTTTTGTAGTGCGAAGGACCATCGTGAAGAGAGTACAATGTTGTGGTTACAGAATGGAGTGAACAGCTTGGAGCTGTCTGCCAATCATCTTTTGCCAGAAACATTGTCAACGGTCAATGCGCAATGCAAGCAACAGGAGGAGACACTAAAAGATGATGATGGAGGTGATAGAAAAATATCTTTCTCACAATCCACAGCTCAACGTAAGCATAATGCCAGATGATTTTTGGGTACTAGGGAGATGTTTCGTTTTGACTTGTAAGTATTGGTCTTTTTAACTTGAGACCCAAAAGATATTTCCTAGTATTTGTTGCCAAATCATCCATGGAATGAGGATTGCAGGTTCTGTCCTCTTCCTGGAATGCGTGTGAATTAGTGCGCACTAGAAGAAGAGCTGTAAAAGCTCTCGCCTCGTCGAAACCGTGTCGCGATATGATCGTCTCTCGAGAAGTTATGGCGTGGGGTTAGTCTAATAATTGATTATGCCGATCATATGTCAATGACCGAACATGACCTACATTGGCCTTTCTTGAAAGTTTATGAATTTCCGATACAGTTTTCGGACTGCGATTGCGTCTCTCTGTTGGTCCCGGCCTAAAGCGAATACACATACGAACGCACGTAATATGGTCCTAAGAATTCAGTGGGTGCCACGAAAATGATATGAACCTCAAATGTCACCGTCCGTAGCCATCCTTGATGCACTAACTTGAATCTTCACATGTATGACATTGATGACATGGATCTACAAATCAAGATAATGAAGTTCGTATGCTGATGATCGTCATTCTATCGACCCATTTCCCCGACCTGAGTGAGGTTCAGCTAAGATGCTCTTGTGTCATGGACTGTGATTCTCACGTACTTGCATACCCTTGTGAGCGGCGTTATGATATTTGGTGCTAGGAGTTATATGATAGAATGGTTAAATCTCTACAAAGCTTTGAAGGTGGGATTGGTTTCCCATGCATAAATTGATTGAGAGTCGATGCCCTTTTTTTGGTGAGATCATGGTAGGCTGAAACTAGTTATTGTGCATAAGGTGTTCTACATATCTTGCTTGATGGACTAAACATTCGAATTAAGTTGGACGTGGTAAGATCTGATACGAGATTATTATTCGTTGTATTATTTTTTGGAACAACTATAGAAGGAAGGTTAGCTTGGTGTTCTTGGCTCACTTGGCATTGTGCGGGCTATTCCGTGACCAAGGAACTACCGGCCTATGACATTTACATGCGGCATGTGGGCTTCACGTATGGTTGACTCTTTGGCTGCATCGAGGGGGGGCTCCTTGCTAGCAGGAGAAAGCAAGACCCCTCAAGATATTTTGTGGGATACCACATGTCAAAAAGCCTATGAAGCAGAAGGTTGGGGCAATGAGTTTAGATTAGATTGGATTGGATTAGATTCAACCCTCAATTTGTGCAAACGGTCATGTGCATACACATCCATATTGTACAAATCCCATTATCCTATTCATTAGATGTAGCCCACCGGGGCCGCACATGTTGACTATAGTTATTGCATAATCGAATCAGCAAGAACACTTTATGGAATTATTGGCAGACCCACGAAAGAATATATTAGGTGAAGCAACAACTCGAATTTGTCATGGAACGTACCGATGTCAATCCTCACAACCTTTTAGTGTCACGCATTATCAAGATCTTGAATAGGAGCATGCACTTTAGTCCTTTTTTACTAGAGTGGGGCTTGATTGAGTTCTTGCTCCGTGTTCTTTCCATTTTATCGGTTGACTCTCTAGATTCAACAAAGAATATCAAATCTTTCAATTTGTTTCAAATCTCAATCCACAACTTCAACGGGGTAAGTAAAATTTTCCAAACCTTGTGATGCATATTTTTGGCTTTTCTGTAATTTATGAAAAGAAAAATCGCACATGATTTCCTATTTACTAACGAAAGCCCTTGCTTAGGGATTTTCTGCCGATTTGCTTCACCAAGTATTATTCTGTGCAGGAGTAACCTTAAAGTTGTGGTAGGATCATGAGTTATCCCTTTTTCAAGATGGATATTTTAGAGAGTTTTGACTTTGTGGGTTCAGAGCAAGACACATTAAGGATGATTTAGCCCATCCCTAACCATTTCTAGCAAACTCGATGTTGGTATGTGTCTTCCTAACACGTGACAACCCATGTCCTTAATATACCATGTGACATGATCTTAAAAACCCAGTTCTCTTATTAGAAATACCCCATGAGTTCATTCATTCCAGGTACTTCGACACTTTCAAACACCAGGCCTTCGACACCCTGGCACTTTATGTGCTTCTATAACTTTGGATGTATCCACTTCTCAACAGTGGCACCTTTGAAAATCAGGACTTCAACAGATCGAATTGTCGAGAGGTCTCCACGATCGAGCACTATTCCACTTCTCTTGACTTCCGGCGACTCGACACTCCTCATGGGTCGCATGGCGTTCGATATTTACCGAATCACCTGTCGCTCAAGCTTTGAACTCTGGCTAAGGATGTCCTTGTCTCCATTCGGTATGCACCCAACGAACGCGGTCCACACTTACTATCCTTTTGATAGGTCATGGGGCTTCTTCTTTAAAGACCTAATGAGTCAACCGGCTTGACCAGTCGGTCTAGAATGATGGCCATGGAAGTAGAAAAACTAGAACATCTTTTTTGCACATTTTCATTAAATATAACGAAGGAAAGTTGGAATTTCTCTTGCTTTGGCGTGGTCGGCGAAAAGGTGAAAAGCGGTTAGGACTAATTGAGCCAAAAAAAAAAACTCTGATTTTTCCCACTAAAATTGACCCTTTATCTCTCTATGCCCTACCGAAGCATCCCTTTTCCTCCTTTCCTCTGTTTCTTCATCTTGCAATTTCTTTTTAATACGATATTATTGTAATGTGCATCTGGAATAATTGGTTGTATAATTATTACTTAAATACATTCTTCAGATGATGAGCCAATGACATTGGGCAGCGTGCGGTCGTGTCAGGACCTGGACGGAGAGGGATCAATCATGCTACTTTTGGACATTTCTCAATAGGCATCGGATGGGACCAAGGTTCTCTTCCTTGTTTTGAATCGAATTATTTCTTTTTAATAAAAAGAAATAATGTTCTGTTCCCATTTGCAAATATAAAATGCCATAGAGCTTTATCTCTTTCTTCACCTTACTTTTTTTTAATATAATATAATCTGTGCACCTTGGTACGAGACACCTATACCGTAGCCAGAACCTCAAGTTATTGTGACTAGAGTGAGTATCAAGCAAAAGGTCTAGAACAAACACGTGGGAGGGTGGAGTGTGGAGAACGGATGAGATTAGGTTTTAGGTCATAAAATGAGGATTAAACATCGACCACATAAAGATGCTCACAATTTATAAACATTGTTTAATTAATGAAAAATATCATTCTCACTCATGAACATTGACTACAACCGGTTGCTAGCCACTAAGCGAGGGCTTGTGAGCCCCACCAACTCCTAGGTCTTAGCCCAATGGCTAGTGGGGGTTACCAAGCTTCAACCAATGATTAGTAGCCTTCTTCAAACCCTTAACAATTAAAAAAATAAATATTAATAAAAAATAAAAAAAATTATATATGTCAGCACCGGTTATATCATGTAGGATCATCAGTATCCATATTATTAATTTTCGATCAAAATTGATTGGAAAAATTACATTAACAAATTTTCAAAAAATTTAGAACTTAATTAGCCAAATTGAAAAGTTCATAACTGAATCAGCGCCGGTGTAATAAATTTATAACTTTTTTGGTAATTTTTTCAGAAAAGAATTAATATAAAGATAATAATGGGGTTTCACTTCCATCTAAACTCAATGCCAACCGCTAAGGGTATATGTAGCCATTTCTATATTATAAACATGCCACACATATCTATGGCCGCAAAAAGTTCATTGCACGGTTTCGTTGTCCCTATTTTGTCCTGTGGGAAAGCTTCTCATCCTCCCGTGAGACCATCGTTCAAACTCTCTTAATTAATTCATATTGAAATCAATGATTGCAAAGGAATCTATGTGTTCACGCCTTTCAGTGCAGACTCTAAATTCAACATGGACATATAATGTCGATTTGTTTTTGTCTATGATTTGCTAAATCTTCATTATTGCTCGGTGTTCTACTTAACAATTCAATGTAGAATGTGAGGAAGATTTAGAATGATACGAATATGGGCAGGCCCGAGGCTAATATGACTTTGCAAAGGCCCTCCATTCAATTTGTCACAAGTGTTAAATTATAAGAGGGATAATTGTTCGAAAAGACTTGTGGTATGGCGGCCAATACAATCTTGAACTTTCCAATTGGCCAATCTAATCATGAACTGTTTGACAATTTTCCAATGCAGTTTCTATCAATTTTGGCCGGAAATTATTAATGCAGACACTACTTGTCTTATGTGACACATCCAACTGAAGTGGACAACTTTTGCAATTTAAAAAAAAAAAAAAATCTAAACGTTTTCTTTTTTTTTCCCTTTTTATTTTCTTTTTATGCCTTTCCTTCCTTTTTTCTTTCACCGTAAGCAATCACCTAGTCTTGACGATGGTTGGCAACTAGCTGTAGGCAAGGGCTATGGGTGGCTGATGAGGGCCTTGACAACCTCACCAAATCTGAGCCAGAGTTGGCCGGCAAGGACCACCACATTCGGCAATTTGCAAAGGAAGAAGATGAGCAAGGAGTAGAAAGAAAAAGAAGAAGAATAATCTATAAAAATTTTAAAAAATTTTAAAAATTGTAAAAATTGTCCAAGTTAATATTAGTGTGCCAAGATGATTGATAGTGATTGGACCATATGTGAGTGATTTCCAACCAAGTTTGGTGAAAAGGATTATAATGAAAAAACGTCAAAATGTTTAAAACTAAATTGGCTAAATTAAAAAGTTAAGTGAATTGACTGCCTTATTATAGGTTTCAATTTTTTTGGATAATTTTCTCAATTATTTAATATTAGGGATAACACTAGTAAGTGCTGAAAGTTAATACATCTAAATTTCCATCAAACACATCCTAAAGTCAAATGCTGGCGTTTCGACTTGACCCGTCACCATAGTCAAAATTGGCAAAGAAATCTTCCTAGGGATTCCAAAGTTGATGTTGATGCTAGGATTTAGGTAATGTTGATCACTCACTGGCGTGCATTGTTTCCTATCCGACGCGACCAACCTCCCTTGACCTTGTCGCCCCATGTTGAATGTACATTTAATCCGAACATGATACCTTTCTTCATTGTGTAATAACCTGATCGCAACAATTTTCATTGAACAGGTTACACGACACATTTAAACTGTAATTTCTTATATAGATATGTAAAAATATCTCTAAGCATGTGTTGACGTATTGAATTATATGTTTTGACATGTGTGACACATTGATTTATTTATTTAAACGAGTTTAAATGCGACGAATGGATAACGCCAGTGCTCAAATCATTCGTCACATTGCTGAGAACTTACAAATAGTCCCTAAACACTCCGGCAAACCTCCAATCTTTTTGTGTTAATGACGGGAGACCGGGACTCTCGCAATGAGTGGTAGAGTAAAACGTCCGCACACCCATCTCCTCACATGTCTTTTTCAACATCTTGTGCGTTAAAGTTCATCTCGTTTTTACTTCCAGAGACAAATTTTCACTTGTCGTCTTTATATCATGTGCAGGACCTCTAACTATCAATGCCTAAGTGGGGTGAATCTAATGAAGTGGACACGTTCATGTGCATTGGCCACAGAATGGTCAAACTAGCAGACAGCATCTTGCATGCACGCAGTGATACAAAGATGTGCATGGAATAAAATGTTATTGCAGACAGGATTTATTTGTTAAAGCAAACTCCTGTCACGCACTGCACATGAAAGAAAATCCCATTGCGAATCCAATGACTTAATTTTGGGGGTCGAGGCCCCCGAAATTCTTAGAGGTTGGACCCATCTGGGGGAGGAAATCAATGTCTAGGGTCCTTTTTTTTTTTTTTTATGTCAAAAGAAAATTGTATTCAAATTGAAGTAGAGCAAAGGTCATAATACTACAAAATAAAGCCAAATAAAAAAAATAAAAAGAGAGAGAGAAGAAGGATCAATAACGTATCGGTAGGGTCAAGCACATACTTGTTCCTTAAGAATGGATCTATCAAGCAAAATAATAGGCAGTCGATCACTAAATCTCGTAACATCGTTAGTGATGAGCACACGATAGAAATTCATTTTTTAATAGCTATGGCGTTGCTAGTTAGTAGTGTGCATCTAGGATTTTCTTTGAATAACTAATTTTTTTGATGAAATGAATGCCTCCCCTCAGCCAATTCGCTTGTGCTTAGCAGCCTCATCGACCACAATTAGAAAAAAGACGAAAAGAAAAGGAAAAATGTAATAATAAATTCATAAAAATAAGAAAAACAAAGAAATTAATTAAAAAAAAAAAATCTCTATCTTAGCTCGGGTTATGTTGTGTAGGACAGCCGATATTCATATCAGTGATTTTCAGTCAAAATTGACCGGAAGAATTACATTAGCAAATAATTAATAAATTTAAGATTTAATTAGCATAATTAAAAAAATCGGCAAAAATGTAATTCCAATTCCCGTAACACCAAGCTGGAGGATATTTGAGGTGTACTCACATGCGTAAGCTTCCCCAAACCCCCCACATTTCCACATCTTTGTAGGGTGAAGACCCTAAAAAGTTGAAAAAAATGCATCCTCCCCAGAAAAATATTATGGAATATTTATGCGGGTCCAATAACGCACTCTAGAAGAAAGGTCCCCTAATGATGTCTCCGCGTTCCTTCTCTATAAAAACCATTGCTCACTTCTATAGCATAACCACCCACCTCTCTCCTTTTAACATTTTCTTATCCTTTCTTGCTCTTCCTTCCTTGGCTACTGCTGAAAAACAAGGAAAAAGAAGAACAAGCAGGACATGGGTAATGCAGACTATGATGAGTTCCCTCCGGTGGAGGGCGCAGCGGATCGGTGCGGCAACGGGGTGGCCATCCCGCCGCCCCGGCCGTTCCTCAAGTCCCTGAAGAACTCCCTCATGGAGACTTTCTTCCCGGACGACCCGCTCCGGCAGTTCAAGGGGCAGCCGCGGTCGAGGCGAATCATGCTGGGGCTCCAGTACGTGCTCCCCATCCTTGAGTGGGGGCCGCGGTACACCCTCGAGTTCCTGCGGGCCGACCTCGTGGCCGGCATCACCATCGCCAGCCTCGCCATCCCCCAGGGCATCAGCTACGCCAAGCTCGCCAACCTGCCCCCCATCCTCGGCCTATGTGAGTGCTTTCCTGCTTCTGAATTTGAGTATTTCCGGCTTTTCGCATGAGAAGAAGTTCATTTCTAGTAAAAATGATTTCATTAATACCAACATATCCACTATAGGATGCTATATTTTTTGTTTTTATATGAATAGGAAAGGTTATTTATATGACTCGTGAATAGTTCTAGGCATGTGCGCAACTTTTCAAACTTATGCCGATTGCTTATCAGACTACTATCCAACAATGAGCGAGCTAAACTCTATTACAAGTCAAGATCAGCCTTTTTTTTACCTTAATCTCATCATTGAAGTATCAAATTAGCTGTCGGCTGAAAGCTGATGTCCTTTTGCTTCCTCTTTGTTCCCCTCATTTTTGGTCATTATCTGTCCCCGATCTAACCCGAAAAAGAAAAAAAAAAAAAAAAAAAAACAACATAAAACAATCGGTGCAGATTCGAGCTTTGTGCCGCCGTTGGTGTACGCGATGATGGGGAGCTCGAGAGATCTGGCGGTGGGGACGGTGGCGGTGGCATCGCTGCTTACGGCTTCCATGCTGGGGAAAGAAGTGAAAGCGTCTGAGAACCCGACGCTGTATCTCCACCTCGCCTTCACGGCCACCTTCATCGCCGGCGTCTTCCAAGCTTCCTTGGGCCTGTTGAGGTGAGTCAGCTCATGGAAAACGTTTATTATGAGTTATGGCTCCTCCAATATCTTGTCGCTGTTACGTTTTGACCCTCTTTGAATCGCTAAAAAAAACAACATTAACAATTCGCATCTCTCTCTCTCTCTCTCTCTCTCTCTCTCTCTCTCTCTCTTTCTGGCTGTATATTACGTTGGTTTGTCTCTTTTCTTGTCTGCTTGTTTGTGACAAGGATTCCTGTAACGTAAATGAAGAAACTACAAAGCAACTCAACCTTGTTTTCCCTTTCAATTTTCTCATAAGTAATCGACCAGCGATATCCGTAAGCCATTTTCATAAAGATCTAACTTGGCGAGAAATTCGACTTGCATGTGGAATTTCGTTCACTTGATGACCATATGCTGTAATCCTGGGTTTCCTTCTTGACGAAGTCCTTCCTAAATTTACGTCAAATTCTTTTCATTTTACTGAGAAGTTTCTTGCTAGTGGAAAATGTGGGGCCTAAGATAAGGTAGTCAACTTTATTTACTCCACTTGTTGAAACTTTACAAAGAGTCTCATGTCCAAGACTGAGTAGATATCTACTAGTGCACACCTTTTAGTCAATTTTAGGTTGTATAGAAAAGAAAAAGATAGAAGATTCATTCGACGTGAGTGATGCAATTTGCAGACTAGGGTTTCTGGTGGATTTTCTATCGCACGCGACGATCGTGGGGTTCATGGCCGGAGCGGCGACGGTGGTGTGCCTTCAACAGCTGAAAGGCGTTCTCGGCCTCACCCACTTCACTCACGAGACCGACGTCATCTCCGTCATGCACTCCGTCTTCGGCCAGATTCACGAGGTCTTTTTCACCGCTTTATACTCATGTCACCTGACATATCGATATATGTCACCATTAATACATGTTTCGGTCCGAACTTTTGGCATGAGACCGCAGTATATAATTATTCTACAAAGCACTTATCCGTTTCCTCTATTTGTTTATCCTATGATCACCGACGAATAGATACTGAAAATAAAGTACCAAAGCAACAAAGTTTGTTCCAACATCTAGGCTAACTTTGGAGGATTTATTTAAGAAGATACAGCTTCCACTTACATGCAGAACCCAATGAAAGTTGCACTTATAGGGTAAGAAAATTATTCAAAAGACGATGAATTGTGCTAAAACAACCAATTTCTCAATGCTGATGTCCTAACAAAGAAGCTTCCTAACCGAAAAGCTAGAAGATATGCACAATCATGAGAGAATATTGATAAGATTACTTTACATTGATTAGCTTATCAAAACTTGTGAATCACATGTTAGGAATCTGATTTCATCATTTTTGCATGATTATGCTCATTTTAGTTGAATATTAAAACTTAGCATAAGTTTTATTTGCGTGAATAAACCCTCTTATTTATTTAGTTCTATCATTCAGAAAATAATAAACGAATTATGATGAGAAGTGGAGATGATACGAAAAATTGTGTGAGCAGGAGAAATTTTACTTTAAGGATAAATAACGTCACTTTTCTACTTATAATATGTAGTTTTATATAGCTATATATATATATACACACACATACACATATCTATCTTATCTTTTTGCAATGCTGGCCCCTTTTTGGCAGTGGCGATGGGAAAGTGGTGTCCTGGGGTGTTGTTTCCTTTTCTTCCTCCTTCTCACCAGATACTTTGTAAGTGAATCTGACCCTCTCTGCTCTCAAATCTTTCACTTTGATTTTTTTTTTTATAAATATTTTCCTCTTTTTTCTAGCACGAAAAAAGGGTAGTATTAAAATATTCGTGGAAAGTGAATTAATCTCACACGACTCTATAATTGCAAATTGTCCTCGATGTGTACATTTTTGGCAGCTTCCTGCTCAACTTGGAACATTTAACCTTGATCACGTTCTCTTTACAATCCAAGTCTGACCTGCTTCCACTCTTCAAGCTATTTATTTAGGAATGGTTAATACCACCAAAAATCTTCAATAATGTTCACCACAAAATCAATATTCCAAACTTTTTTTGTGTCGCCAAAACCCTCCGAACATATTATATCATAGTTCGCATAGTTTAATTTTTTTTGTGGGAATTTTTAAATAGAATATGCAGGATCCTTTCCCTACTTATCTAGAATGGGTATAATGTGACTTTTTCTCTATTTTGAACCCCCCCAAAAAGAGACATATTGCTAAGAGAATTTATACTATCTCCACTATAATAATATTGTTTTTACGCTCTATACTCAGAAAAAGTAGACATAGCTAAGAAGCATATGCAATATTATAATCAATTGCAATTAAAAAGAATGCATAAACCCTTCTCCTAAAAAAATCTAAAAGGGGTATTATAATGTGACTTTTCTCTATTTCGAAAAATAAAAACCTTTGCAAACAGTTGCATGCATATGTGTTCTGATAATTAATCTTGGATTGTTTTCTTTTTTATGATGAAGAGCAAGAGGAAACCCAAGTTCTTCTGGATATCAGCAATGGCTCCGCTGACGACGGTGATCCTGGGAAGTCTCCTGGTTTACCTAACCCACGCTGAAAAGCATGGCGTTGCAGTGGTAAGTGCCCCAGTCCTCCCGTATATAAAACTGAATAAGTCCATCAGAAATTCAAGAACAAGCCTAGGAGTATAATAAAAAATGATCTGATGCGGGTAGTTAGGAAACAAGTAATTCTAGGTAAGAAGAAAGCTAGCTTGTAAAATTAGTTTAGAATCCAAAAAAGACGGACTCTTGCAAGGTACTAGAAATGACCGCGTTGCTTAAATTCTTACTGGCAATTCGTCACGACGATTAATAGGTTAATTGAGTGAATTGTTTTGAATACATGTGAAGCGGGTCGTACTTAGACACTGAGCACGAACTTGAAATGATATTCATTGGCTATATTCGAACGCTTATCTACAACATGCTGCATCATCGAGTGTGTATTAGGTACAACCGTGGTCGTGATTATTCCCTGAATGAACCTAGAGCCGTTAAGTGCTTGCAACACGCGTCTCTGGTAAGGGCTGGGCTTGGTAAAACATGTTTTCAGAGTTGCACCACTTCAAAACTGGACGACGCAACTTCCAAAAAGCTGCCATCGGCTATTATAGCTGCCGGGGTGTCGCGGCCGCCACGAGGCGTTTTGCTAAGCACCTCACGAAAGCTAGAGCAGCATCATCTTTTCTGTTCACGCCGTGACCGCTGCGAAAACACTGTACCGACCATGGACCGCCGATAAAGGCAGGAGTGAGAACAGATCAGTCCACTGATGAACAGGCTGGACCACCACCATTCTCTGCATGTGTGTTGTATCGAAAAGCACACGGCCTTTCAAGTTTCTGTCCTGGGGCCGGTCCAAAGTTGCCAGTGACTTTTACCTCGCAAATCATTACACAAAGCCAGCGAGCCGTAGAGGGACACGGTACTGCTCGCGCATGTTCCTGTGGGGAGGCTTTTTTTGGCCCATTTCGATAATGTGCACGGTCTTTCTGATCATGTCAGCCATTGAGAGCCCAAATGCAGACAAAAACAACTTAGAAAGATGGTGAAATAATTGGGGGAGAGAGGAAAAAGAGGGAGATTGAGGGAATCTGATTGGTGGGTCGCCGAGCTACCCAATTGTCCTCTGCAATTATTGAAATGGAAAAAGTGTTGAATAAAAGAACCAAAATTGAAGTGAATAATGTTGTTTTATGTGTGTTAATTTGTGATTTGTTCTGTCTTCGTGTCAGATTGGTCCATTGAAGAAGGGCCTGAACCCACCGTCCGGCATGGATTTGGCATTTAGGTCTCCTTATCTTACCACGGCTATCAAAACTGGCATTGTCACAGGCGTTATAGCCCTAGCTGTGAGTCGCTCTCTGCTTCAAACCTCAGCCCCTTTTATAATTTTTTTGTCTTGTCAGCTCTAATTTGGCAAATCTTCACTGCTTGACGGTTTGGTCCCGCATAAACTACCCTTATCAAGATATGGAAAACAGGGAATTTCAAAGCATTAACATATTTAGTGTCCATGTCATTGTGTGACATCTGCAGAAAGATTTGTTCTGGACTCTAGTGAGCCCAGTCAATTGTCTACATGCAAGTTTTGTCCACCTATAATCATTGGTCGATGCAGTTGCAGTAATTGGCTTAATAATAGTAACTGCTATGACCCATCAATCCTGACTCTGCATCAGTATTATTCATTGGACTTGATGCCTTGGGATTCAATGGAAAATGTCAAATTTGACAATATGAAAAGAAAAAGAAAGTGCATTCATAAGCAAATAGATTGTCAATTGGTAAAAGAAGCAGCTGTGTTACATGTGTGATGGGTGGTATGAATGCAGGAGGGAATAGCAGTTGGAAGAAGCTTTGCCATGTTCAAGAATTACCACATTGATGGGAACAAAGAGATGATTGCATTTGGGATGATGAACATTGCTGGCTCTTGCACTTCTTGCTATCTCACCACTGGTAATTCCTGTACACTCTTAGGCAGAGCATACATAATCTAATTTATAAGATTACCAAAAGTAATTACCTAATTTTCTCTCAATTTGGCATCGATGAATGATGCATTGCATTGATGTTTTAGCGTATTCATTGAAATTTCAGGGCCATTTTCGCGATCGGCGGTGAACTTCAACGCGGGATGCAAGACGGCAGTGTCGAACATCGTCATGGCGATCGCCGTCATGTTGACGTTGCTGTTCCTAACACCTCTGTTCCACTATACACCCCTCGTGGTGCTGTCGTCTATCATAATCGCCGCCATGCTTGGCCTGATAGACTACGATGCCGCCATCCACTTGTGGAAGGTCGACAAATTCGACTTCGTTGTTTGTATCACCGCCTATGTTGGCGTTGTGTTTGGCAGTGTCGAGACTGGCTTAGTCATAGCGGTATGCATTCGCAGATCTTTTTCTTTGCATCTTCTTTTCAATACATGCGCATGAACTGTATTTGCTTGTGTAATTACAGGTAGCAATATCATTGCTCAGGGTATTACTCTTTGTTGCAAGGCCCAAAACTTTTGTTCTAGGAAGGATTCCAAACTGCAATGCCTACAGAAACATTGAGCAGTACCCAACTGCCAAAAATGTGCCCGGAATCCTCATATTGGAGATTGACGCTCCGATTTACTTCGCTAACGCGAGCTACTTAAGAGAAAGGTATGAGAAAGCCCCACAATACAGTACTAGTAGATTCCTTTGCTGAGTTTATCGTTTCTCTTCATGTACGCATGGACATATGTTCTTATAGGATCTCGAGGTGGATCGACGAAGAAGAAGACCGGTTGAAAGCTTCGGGAGAGGCCGATCTGCAATATGTTATCCTAGACATGGGAGGTGAGTACAAAAGTGAAGCCATTTGCGACATACTACGAAACTGCAATACGCAGGTATTGAAATTAGTTTATGTATGATTTTGTCGAACAGCGGTAGGTGGAATTGATACCAGCGGTATAAGCATGTTTGAAGAGATCAAGAAAACCATAGAAAGAAGAGATCTCAAGGTATAGTCTTGCTCATCTTGTCATACAGATTTCCTTATTAGGTCACTACTACTGTCAACAAGAACCTATGCAAGCAGTGCCTACCTTCATTTCTCATTCCCATCTTTCAATAGCTGGTTTTGGCGAATCCGGGAGGCGACGTGATGAAGAAGCTAAGCAAGTCCAAGTTCGTCGAGAACTTAGGCCAAGAGCAGTTCTTCTTAACCGTCGAACAGGCGGTTGGGGCTTGCGATTTCATGCTTCACAAATGCAAAGTCGACGCAGAGACTGACGAATCCGATGAGAAGTGGAACAATGTCTGAAGATGGACTACACCACAAGCTACGCAGTTTTTGCAGGCATTACCGTCCTTGGCAACCATGGCAAGAGAGCAATAGTATTTTGTATAAGCTCTCAATAGGGACATGTGACCACTCCACCCGACCAGAGATCTGTCTCTATCAGCAAGGATGGGGGCAAAACAATGTGACGAGGGTTGCCAAAAATCTCTATCTCATGTACTTAAACAGCCGCTTTTGACTGCATTTTAAATTGAGATAAGATCAAATGGATTATGTAGAGAATAGACATGGAGGAAATTAACTATGGTCAGATAGATTCTCACATTGACCATGTTTAGTGTCTCTATAAAATTGACCTATGAATGGCTCATGCCGTGTTTCCTAACTCCGGTACCATGAAAAATTTTCTGAGATAACAACCGAGGCAACCTAATTCATGCTAAGATTCAAAAGAATGATATGGCTACCCTTCACAAAGTAAAGGATGAAACCATAAATTAATTCCACTTGTAACGTATAATTGATCGTTAAACATAATTCTCATTGAAAAATAAAATTCATAGTATGTTCCAAAGTATCATAAATCAATAATCGTAAAGATAAAATTCTCAACCAAATTTTTTTTCCAAGTCCTTAACTTCATTATGAAATAATTAAGAGAATCATCTTTCCAAATGATTTTTTGCTTACTTTTCATTCGAAATGCAGCATTTGTGAATATTTAACCTTCCCACCTGAAGGGTCGGAAAAAAGAGTGAGCAAAATCATAGCTTAGCAAGTGACCAATGCCACTTCTATGGGATCAAGCTACAAATAATGCAATTTTAAGAAATAATTGCATTCACATCGAATAAGCAATTCCAATAACTCAATACAGTATTAAAATCCATATATATATATCGGTATAAATCAATCTTGAAAACTATATTGCCTATGATTATGTCTCGAAAATCACATCGATTGAGGTTATGTGTTGGAAAATATCTCATCACTATGATTAAAACTCCAAAGCAAAACCAATCATTGCATATGTTCATATCTCATGATCTCATCGCATGGGAGCTGACAATGAATACAAATCAAATAACACAATCATACAATGCTGGCATACAAACATCGCAATGACAAAATACTTCTGGACATATCTTTTCAACACGCTTTCACAGCACCACTTAAAATGATTGAAAACTGCCTGAAGCCTAATTATTTTCTTCAAAACAGCATGCCGTAAAAACTCCATTGCTATACCTCATCATAAAGCAAGTGCCCATGCCATAACGCACACGTTTAAATTTAGTCGAACGAGCCGTGCATGTTTATAAAAAGCATAGAAGCGACCAAAAAAAATCGATTTTCCACCACAACACTTTACGAAATCGAAACTGAATTGATGGGCTTGCCGAAAGGCCGAAGCCATCACTACCCTCTTGCTCTAATGCGTGAAAACTTTTGCAGCCGGCAACCGCTAAGGCCCTGTTTGGTAACCATCCAAAAAAGTAAGATTGATTCTTCGTTCTCGAGAATCGGTTTCTTAATCACGTTTGGTAATTTTTTTGTTCCCGGAAACAAATTTGTTCCCAGAATCAGTTTTGGACAAGAATTTAGAATAAAAAAAAAGGTGATTCTTGATTCTGAATCAGAAAAAAGAATCACTTTGCTCTCTCTCTCCGCTCAACGTATCCTGCTCCACTTTCTCTCTGTGCGAACGAACCCTTTCACTTTCACTGTCTCTGGTTCTTCTTCTCTGGTTCGTTCTTCTCCGGTGGTTCGTTCTTCTCCGGTTCGTTCTTCTCTGGTTCGTTCTCTCCACAACAACGGCGACGGCGACTGCTGCTTCTTCATTGTTGAAGCTGCTCGTTGAAGGTGAGTTCCCTTCACTCACAGGTAGCGTCATTGCCGGCTGATCTAGGTGACGGTTTGCATATTCCTCACCGTCGTTCGTCGTCTGCAACGGTTGGCAGGAGCGCCACCGAGCTCCAGTCGGCGGGCGCTCGCGCCGATCTGGCCGTGGAGTCGCTCGCCGAGCGACCCCCAGGCCCGAATCGGCGGGCGCCAGCGCCGATCTGGCCGAGGGGTCGCTCGCCGAGCGACCCCCAGGCCCGAATCGGTGAGCGCGAGCGCCGATTTGGCCGAGGGGTCGCTCGGGGAGCGACCCCCAGGCTCGAATCGGCTCGCGCGACTCCGCCGATCTGGAACGACTGCTGCTTCTGTCAATTATGGACAATGATCTTTTTAATTGTTTATCTGCTTTTAAGAGAAAATTCTAAGGGTTGCATTTCTCGTGGCCAGGCTCAGGAACCTATTGAAAATGAGAAACTGTGCACGTTTTTGATTGAAAAGGCACTGAGCAAGCTTCCAGATGGAAAAGAAGAGATTCTTGGGATATTTGACCTTCGAGGATTTGGTACTGAGAATGCAGATCTTAAGTTCTTGGCTTTTGTGGTAATTCCTGCACTGGTTCTATCATGAATACTTGGAATTCAGGCGTGCTGTTATGTATTGTCAATATAAAAGAGGGAAAAGAACTGCAAATGAGTAAATGCACTGCTAAGATTGGCGGAATGATAAGGTTGAAATTGCTATTGATGCAAATCCAGAATTCCACGTCAAATCAAGTGCCGACGTAGAACTTAATTGGTCTCTTAGAGTGGTACATGTTAGCTCATACATGTTAGCTCATTTGGCATATGCATCAGTTGCTGTTGTGGCAGATGTCTGTTCATGAAAGGCAAGACAGTGTTACCTTTCATGTGCAATCATTCGCATTTCTGGTATGATGCAGGAGCTCTATTGCATTCGTTGTATCAGCATAGTCATTGCTGCTGGCAATAAATTATAGTTGAGGTGATCCCTTTCTGGTTTAATATTGCAAGAAACTTCGTTCTATATGATCCGAAAGATCTCCATTTGCTTTTAACTGTTGTTGTAAGCAAGGAGCATGATGTCTAAGTACTCTTAGAAGATGGGAAAAGTTAGTATTCTTCATATGTTTCTGCCCATTTAAAGAAGTAGAGACAGTAGCACAGTTACTCGAGGAATCATTAGTAACATACTTGAGGAATCTGTTTGGCCTGTTGAGCTGATTTATCATTGTTTTGTGCAGTTTGATGTGTTTTACTATTACTATCCCAAGCGATTAGGACAGGTCCTCTTTGTGGAAGCCCCATTTGTCTTCAAGCCAATATGGCAACTAGCAAAGCCTATACTGAAATCATATGCTTCTCTGGTATGTTCCAACAACTCATTTATGTCTTTCCTATCAAGTATAGGCTGCTTTTGCTGGTAATACTTTCGGATTGTAGTCTGGTGAGTCAAATGAAGCAAAAGAATGCCGTTTGGTCAGAACATTTTCAATTAGATGCACTTCTTTTCTTTACCAAATGTATTTAGGTTTTACTGGACAGTAATATACCTATGCTATGAGATAGGAAGCTTGAAGTGTTCCAATATTTAAATAATAAGCCATGCTTTCATCTAATAACTTAAGTTTTTAGAACAATTGTAGTGGTCCACAAAATTTCAGAGTGAATATTGCAGTTAGTCATCTTGGACCTTTACTCATTGCAGACTTCATGATTATTCTTATTGATCTTTCAAAAGGTGAGATTTTGCTCAGCCGAGACGGTCAGGAGTGAATATTTCACAGTAGAAACACTGCCAGCTGACTTCAGGGAGTGAGGCATCATCAATCATCTAATGTGCATCTCCCTCAGGTATCAAAGTCATATCTCAAAAGACATTGTACAAAAAGTACTGGTAGAATTCTTGAGCAATTTTGTCATGGTTGGACCGTCATTCTTTTACTTTTAGCAGGGAAATGATATGTCTTGCGTTATGTTCTCTCTCTCTGGCTGGCAGTTGTAGACGGACAATCTCTTTCTTTCATGCCTGATGAGCCATCGAAGATTATTGAGTTCCTGACTTCTACACCGACTCTTGTTTCCTGCGGCATGCACATGGGCGACCAAGCAATCGAGATCCTGATGAGAAGCGCATAAGGAATGTGACTGGACCTCTCAATTTTTTTTTGCTCTATCTGGTTTCCTATTTAGCATCTCTGAGCTGAGAAATTACTACCCAAGAAAGCTTCTGAAGCTGGGGGCCATTGTATCTGGGATAATGCTGAGTCATGGCGATGTAAATTGTTGCTTCTTGTATGTAATGAAAGATGTTGCTTTATCCTCTCGTGAAGGAGATTTCACCTTTGGAAGATGCCGCCATGGCTCCATGTAATCTGTCCCGTGTCGGATCATAAAAAGCGATTTTTCAGCACTCGGGCCTCGAATCTTTGGTGCAAGATTTTCTTGAAGAAAAGCCATCAAATGCAGCTACTTGATCTGAACTAGGTGACATTGTTGAATATGGAAAGACACGTTATTTCCAGTACTTGGAGAAAGGATAGTGATATAAATGATTCATGAACATTTGCCTAATATGCAATGTGATCTATGAACTTTATATTTATTTGATGTGATCTCTACATTTTATCCGAGTGTGCATTACAGTTCCTGAATTTTTAATTTTTTAATGTAATTTCAAACTTTTGATACTTTCAACAGTCTCTAAACTTGAATTAAATTAATAAAAGGAAGGACAACATCGAACACGTGATCAAATTAAAAATTCAAGAATGATATTATATATTAAATTAAAATTTATGATTATATTGAATAAACTTAAAATTCAAGAACCACGTTGCACGTGAAATCAAGTTTACGTAGCATTTGTGTCACTTGGCCTTCCTAGAAGGAGAGCGACGGGTTAAAAGTCAACGAATCACATATTTAATTTTGCTTTATAATTTAGTATTTATATTTATTACATATTTTAGGTATATTAGTATACTTTATACTATGGTTTATTATTAACTATTTAATAAAAATTGATTAGTTAATATTTTTATTACTTAGTATAAATATAATTAATCAATGAGGGGTTTATGATAATTCAATATCAAATTTATATTTATCTAAAAAGGTAATTAAAAAAGAATTGGAATAGAAATTTTATGCGATTCAAACACATTGCATTTCTTTTTCTATTCAGAATCGAAATTTTGTACGATTCTTACCAAACGCGTTTTTTTCGAGAATCGGTTTATTTAATCAATCAAAAAGAATCAATTCGATCGAATCTACTCCCGGAACAGAATCGTTCCAAACAACCGCTAAAATTAAAATTATTGGAAGAAGACGTGGTTTAACTTGTTGGAATTACATTCTAAACGTTAAAACCATCGGTGGGAATTTTTCCCTTTTCCCTTTTCCAATTTTAATTTTCTAGAGCACTCGACTGCTGCTGAGGAATACCAATTTCACAGTTGGCAGTCTTCTTCCTTCTTCAGTCTGCAGCCTCCACTCCCCTTCCAAAGGTGAGCACAGCTCGAGCCGGGATTGCGAAATGGCGCCCGGCAAGAAATCGAGGAGGAGCAAGAAGGAATCGAAGAAGCTGAAGAAGCGGCGGAACGCCTCCTCCGCCGCCGCCGCCGCCGCCGCCCCCGCGGACCCCAACACCAGCGACACCGATTGGTGGGACGTCTTCTGGCGCAAGAACTCCCCGTCCCCAGGTTCCCCCTCTCTCGCCTCGCCCCCGCGTCTCGTGAATTTTCCCTTTGATGGTTCCGGTCGCGTCGGCTTCTGGGAAACCGGCCCATCTCGCTCGCTTGGCGAAAAGGATGGAGCTTTTGCGGTTTCGCGGATTTGGGTCGGAAAAAAGATCGGATTTTGGTTTCTGGGTTTTGGTGTTGTGATGCGGTGATGGTTGATGAGACGTGTTTCTGCATTGTCGAGTGCAATCTAGCTTGCGTTGCCGGTGGAAAATGTGAGCTCCGTGCGATAGAAAGTGAAAAAATGTCTGCCTCTTGGTTTGGTTTTTCTTCTGAGTCGGTGATTTTTATTGGCTTTCGTCTTGATATTTTGGGGTGGGAGCTAGATTTCAAATTGGGGTAGGACAAGGGTCGAGCTCTTGGCTGCATATGGAGGAGGGGAAACTGGGCATTGAACGGTTTCAGTGGAGTTGGCTTGAATTCAGATGAAGGCATTGGAGTTCTTCGACGTTGGTGTTCTGAAGATGTTTAAAATGTTTGGTTGACGGGAAATTTCTTGAAGGACTTTGAAGGGAAGGCAACTCTTGTTAGAATTAAAACAGTTTCCTCCGTTGTGTGGGTTCTGGAAAACCCTGAAGCAATTGACCTGCTAGAACTTAGGGAAAATAGCCTCATAAGTTATCTTGCCTAGTGGCTCTCATGAATTTTGATCAAGAGACTTGAGCACATTGCATTAGCTGTTCATTTCACGATACTCTTCTGGCAATCAGGCTAGGCATTTCAAGTGCTGTTTAAGCTGCTAAAGAAATTTTAAACAAAGTCACTGGGGGTGAGAGTAGAGTCATTAGCAGGTCAGGTATGGAGAAGTCACACATCACCATTCTGGGGATTTGCTTGTGCATTAAGAGACTAGGTTTCTTCAACCTTTTGCTGTGGAAACCTGTATCTGTTCCTTTCCTGCCAGTGGATGCCCTCAATAAAATCTTTAAAGGGCTAAAGTGGAGACTCTGTGGAAGGTTTACAGGGCGGGCATAGGAATGAGGAGATCAGGTACCATGCCACACTAATGATCTGCTGGTGGTGTTCTGGTGGATGTCCCTGTGAGGAGGATATGTACTTTGGTATGGTGTTTGAGGCAATTTTCAATCTGTTTGATATGTAGAAACTCTTACTGTATGGTGGACCGTATAAATGGATGGATTAGATGGGAGCCTATTGGTCAATTTGCTGGGTGCGAAATTTAAGAGTAACCAAAAGTTAGGATTGCATTGTGCAGAAGCTTTGGAAAGAAACTAGTGAGGGCTTATCTTTCAGCACATGTCCGACATCCACAAGTTGGCCCGTTTGGAAGAGCTTACCCTTTCCCATGTTCACCACTGCAAATCCCACCTTCTGTGAGAAGAGAAAAGCATGTACCCATGCCCACACGATCTGCACGTGTTGCATCCCATTTTAGGATTAGTTGAAAATTGAGTGTAGGCTTCCTCGGTCTGCTAGATAATGCTGATGGTGACTCCAAATACCATCTGGGGCTGGACCACAGTTAAACATTCACTTTAATGTTATGTGATTTGCACAAATGAACCTCACATACATACACCCGGGTTTCATAGAAGATTAGGAGATTGATTTTAAATGTTGATTATGCATGAAATTGAATAGCAATCATTTTTTTCAGATCATATAGTTGAATGTTGAGTCTATGAAGGCTTTGTGAGTCTGGTTTCTGGAGGTGGATCTGCTAGAGGGATTTTATCACTTGCATCCTGTTCAAGGTTACTATTTTAGAAAAAGAAAAATTGGGTGCTTGTTTAATTTTCTAGATCACATGATTTTGAACCTTGACTTTGCATTGTCACTCATTTTAGTGTCTCCAGACTACATTTGATTCAAGGCTAGTAACAGGCAAAGGGTTCTTTTGATTAACAGATGGTGCGAGTCCTTCATCTGGACAATTCAATCTGTATAGCATCAGATAGGAGTGAGTTTGTTTGTGGCTTAACATGAATTAGAGCAGAGATCCAGGGGGACTTTATGATGTGGCTGATATGTGTCATTTAAAAGTGCATATATTGGTTGATTTGGAAAAGAAGTGGAGACTCTGGGGGTAGGTGCTGGTAGGTTGTCCATCATGATGTATAGTTCCATACGTTGAATCAATTGTCTGAAAATTTCTGTTTGATAGTTGTCCTTCATCTAATTGACAACAAATGTTTTTCTTGACCTTTATGTGAGGATTAGTCTCTGCCCTTTAGATAAACTTTCTCTTGGCTAACATGTCTCGAAATAGGAAGGACAATAATTTCCATGAGTTTTGATTCTGAAGTGCATTAAATTTCTGTGGTAGTCGTACACTTGTAATTGTTAGTCAATCTTAAAATGTGGCTCTACTTTTAGGTTCCGCAGTGCCAGAGGATGAGGCGGAAGGATTCAAGCATTACTTCCGGGTGTCAAAGGAGACTTTTGCCTATATTTGTTCCCTCGTGAGAGAAGATCTTATTTCTAGACCACCTTCAGGACTCATCAATATTGAAGGGAGGTTACTTAGTGTGGAAAAGCAAGTGGCGATCGCCCTAAGAAGGCTAGCATCTGGGGAATCTCAAGTTTCTGTTGGAGCTGCCTTTGGAGTCGGACAGTCGACAGTCTCTCAGGTGACCTGGAGGTTTATTGAAGCACTGGAAGAACGCGGCAGACACCATCTTAAGTGGCCAGATGCCTCTAGGATGGACGAAATAAAGGCCAGATTTGAGGCATTTTGTGGATTGCCCAACTGTTGCGGGGCCATTGATGCGACTCACATTATCATGACCCTTCCAGCTGTGCAAACTTCAGACGATTGGTGTGACCCTGCTAATAACTACAGTATGTTATTGCAGGGAATTGTGGACGACGAGTTGAGGTTTCTTGATATTGTTACAGGTTTGCCTGGAGGAATGATAGGGTCCAAACTCCTGAAGTTCTCTGGGTTTTTCAAACTCTGTGAATGTGGAAAACGATTAAACGGAAATACAAAGACTTTGATCGAGAAATGTGAGGCCAGGGAATATATAGTTGGTGGCGCTTCATACCCTCTCCTTCCATGGCTTATAACTCCTTATGAAAGTGATGGAAGTGGGCTTACGGATTCCATGTCTGATTTTAATGCCATGCATGAATCTGCAAGATCACTTGCGGTGAAGGCATTCTCGCAATTAAAGGGAAGTTGGAGAATTCTCAGCAAAGTCATGTGGAGGCCTGACAAACAGAAGCTACCTAGTATTATATTAGTTTGCTGTTTACTCCACAATATCATTCTTGACAGTGGGGATAAGTTGCATTCCGATGTTGCTTTACCCGGTCACCATGATTTTGGCTATGTAGAACAGGGTTGCAAGCAAGTTGATCCACTGGGGAGTGCATTGAGGGAAAACCTTGCTAAAAACTTGCAGTGCCGACGAGAGAGTGTTCCATCAAAGTAAAGAGTCTCTTTCATGTATACACCTGGCAATTATTATGAATAGTTCTCACCTAACTTTTCAGTTCAACCGACCTTCCTAATGTGCAGATTCAGTTTCATTTTTCCGTGTGGAGACTAAGAGGTGGTGGACTAAAAGAGTCTGCACTCTTAGTTCACCATCTTTTGGCAGGTGTTCTAAGTACATATCACGAATCAGTTCTATCATCTGAAAATGATCAGATAGCTTAACCATCGTATATATTACTTAAAACTCTTTTTTGGTCCTGTGATGACATTTTTCAGTGAACTAGATTTTATGGCACAGTGGCTCGCTATGACTGAGTAGAGGCAATGACACTTATGACGCTAACTTGAATCAACTTATTACAGAATGCTTCAAGTCCAGATGCATGAATAATAATGATGAGCATTTTGCCTGCATTGCCTTTGGGGCCAATTTTAGTGGCACTGTGTATTAGCAAACCCCATTTTAATCGATAAGAGTTTATCTGTCTGTCCTATGTTTCTACTATCTGGTATTTTGCCCCTAATGTATGTGCTTGTGTGGCTGATGTAATAGAGAATTGTGCTTAAATGTGTCCTACAGTGAGATCAGATTTCTCAGTCTCCATGCAAGCCCATTTCAAGAATTAAAGGAAAGGGTGGTCTGGTTGGCTACTACTCCTAGCATATTCTCTGTTGGCAGTGCATGAAGTATTTTTACGAACTCGGAGCCAGTGAGGTTACACGGCATAAAGTCATTTCGTTTGTTCCAGATATTCCAAACCGCAGCTTCATTTGCTGGTTGGCTATATTGAATAGGCTCTCTACAGAAGATAGAATGGCTAGATGGTTCAACTCGGTTGATACCGATTTTGTGTTTCAATATGCTTTCCTCAGAGACTGGAAAATTATTTAAAGTGATGCCACACATCTAGGGTTGTGTATGATGTAACCAACCAATCATATTACTTGCATGCCACGCACCTCATCTTATGTGGTGCTTAAATTTTGTGATCATTCACTTTTGATTGGCATATCACGTCACGTATATCACTGCCACGTAACATAATCATCGCACCAAATAACTTCATGGATATGCACTTGCTGGGGAAATATGGCACCGAGTCTATACCAGATGTGGAGTGCAAAGGGCTGCTCATTGCCAGAATACCGAGTTGCAGTAGGTGTCTCGGTGTGCGAAAGGCAAATCACTTTCATCTGTCATTTTCAACGTTGCTCGGCAAGCTGCAATTTATAGCATATGGGCTGCCTGGAACTGGAAGATTCGCGAAGCTGAATTTCATGTAGACAGCAGTGTTGTTTTTCCAATTGATGTAAAAACTGGCGAATGTCTGGTTTTATCTCAACATGTTGAGCTATGTAGGAGCTGGAAATTGATGCAACTGCTAGTACGTTTGTAATAGTCTTAGGACTTTGAAGTTATGAATGAGATCTCTCGCTTACACAGCCACCAAAAAAATAAAAATAAAAAAGTTACCGTGATTACAAATAATGCAACTTAAACAGTACATGCAAGAAGAAATCACTGAATTTTCTTACTCTACTTGAATTTAAGAACATGCAGCTCTGGCTGGACTGTGAAAATTGAAGCAACCTTCTTAGTCAAAAAACAATGAGCAATCGAGAAGCCATCAAGAAATTTTGGGCGCTAGGAGCAGCCAATAGTGCATGAGAATTTGAGAAGATTGTGCAGAAGCAAGAAGCAACCATGATAGAGCGGCCTTTGATCTTTATGTTCTAGAGTTTATACCGAAGCTTACTGCAAATTCTTCAAATCCAATCCCACTTTCAAAGTTACCTAAGATGGAACATGTAGCATTGTACATGCATCGATAATGTGTCCTAACATAAAATCGAAAGCCTGAGTAACAGCGATGACCTTCGACATATTTCTTCATATATCTTCCCAAGACTTCAGAAAGTCGACATAGAGCTGAAACGAACAAGACGGTGAAACATAAAGGAGCTCTAACTTGTCTCTTCCTAGGATAAGGCCTGAGATATACAATATGATCCCTACAGTAAATAAGATAATGATCTCAGAGAGTTGACAGAGCTGAAAGTAACAAAACGCTGAAACGTATGGAGCTCTAGTTAGTGTCTCTTCCTAGGATATGGCCTGAGATATACAATATGATCCCTACACTAGAGAAGATAACGCCTTTCTCTGCTAAATACGCCCATTAAACTAACTCTACTTCTGCCATTCCTCACTGCCTTCTGGACGGGAGTTGAACGCACGAGCAAAAGGGAGATTTCTTTCTGCTCTGTGGGTTTCTTGGTCTGCCACTTATTAGATAATCCCTAAGCAAAACTCTTGTCTTTCGGTCGACCACTCTGGTTCTTGTTCTGCACTCTTTTTCATCATCCATCTTCAGCAAAAGGAATTGTATCTTCTGCACTTCCAACTGAAGCTTCCCGATTTTCTCAGACCCTCTTCGAGCCTGCTCTGAGATCAGCCTCCTCGCACAACCACGATCATCTGGATCTCTGGTGGATTTGCTGTCACAGGAAGATAAGCGCCTCTCAGCGTTTCTAATCAACTTATTATTCGAGTCGGATAATTTGTTGATGGTCGATTGAGCTTCTTCCAGCTGCTGCTTCACATTGCTGTACTCGAGGCCTTTTTCCATTCTGTTCTTCTCTGTGTTCTCCACCTTCCTCCTCAGATCCTGCACTGTTATTTGCAGGTTTGTCAGCTTCTGAGCATTAGTGTTAAGCCTCTCTAATATCTTCCTCTTGATCCTTGCTCGACGAGGTTCTGTCAAGCTCTCGGGTATCTCTAATTTATCAACGCTGAGATCCTTCTCATCAGGTGACTCTCCAGAAGGGTTACAGGACCTCTGTTCCTTATCTGCTTCGACAAAGTAATAGTCATTGGGCATATCAAAGGTCTTGTGAGCTTTCCCGACTTTAAGATCGATAATCCCACTTGAGTCGCTGGTCTCCCACAGCTCAAGCATTCGATCTTCAGCCTCAACTGAGTCAGTCCTACGAGCCCCATAGGGCAAATGTTTGGAAATCTGGTCGAGCATGATGTCTTTAGTCAGAAGCTCATTCTCAGTCACAGACATCTGAAGAGTTGCTTTGCGTATCTTCATGTCATTATCAGGTCCATCACCACGTCTTTCCTTTTCTTTTTTTCTTGGGACATGTTTCTGAGATCTGGTAGATTCCAACTCCTCCAATTTGGCATTCGAACTCAAGATTTCCAGAACAGTCGGATCCTCAACTTTCAGCAGCGTATCTCCAATTACCTTGATTCTTAATTGCAGGTCCTGCATTGCAGAAAAACAATCTGGCACCATCAATCTTGTATTTCCAACAGATTCAGAAATCCCAGATTGTTGTTGTGTCATCATGTTGATTTCCTGGTAACAAGGGAATATAAACAAGAACATGAATTTGGAGTCACATGATAATGTACTAGCAAAATAAGCAAACAACAGTTCTCTTGTTTAGCAAGAAGATTTCAAATTAATGTCCACAACAGGTTTGGATAGAAAATAAAGGATAGATGATCAAGTTTTAAGGGCAACAATTTCATAAAGATTTCAAGTAATTGCAAAGGGAGTGCAGAAATTTCCCATGGACTAGGACGACAGACAGACAAGTCAAATTATTTTCAACAAATTTAAAGAAAGGAGATGTAACAAGCAGATCCACTAGCATGTGGTGCATTAAGGGCAGGGGGAAAATTACCTTGACAACTTCTCTCTTGGACTTGTAAATATCTTTATGGACAGTCGTACAATTTTCCAATGAAGAAATACATTCCGCCAAAGAAAGTACTCCTGAAACGTAAGAAGCAAGCTGAGTTTTCAGTCCGCCATTTTCTCCTTCCAAAGCAATGATTGTTTCTTTTAGCTGTTCAATCTCCACACGTCTCACTTCACTTGCACTTTGATGGGCTTCATTGAGCTCAAGAATTTCCTCCTTGAGAAATGCTTCATCAATCTTGGAGGTTATCAGCTCAGCCTCCAATTTCCATTTTGCTTCCTGAAGAAATCTCGCCTCTCTGGTCCAATGACTCAAATCTTTAGACAGTCTGAGAATCTGCTTCTGTTGATGCTCTCGTCCTATGTTGATATCAGCATACTCTATTTTCAAATCCTCCAGCTTTTTCAGCACCTCTAGCTTCTCATTCTCGATTGCTCTCAATATTTCGGATTTCAGCACTTTTTCGTTGTCGATTCCCTCTGAGAACTTCAGCTTCAATTCTTCATTCGTATCTATAACCTTTTGCAGGCCATAGTTCAACACATCGAAGTTCTCAGATTTGATTTTTAGCTCTTGATGAAGGGCATCTCGTTCTATTGCAAGCTTTGTGGCCTCTAGTTCCACTTGCTTGAGCAGTGAATATAGGACTGATTTTTCGAAAACCACCCGGAGATTTTCCTCTTCTAACTTAGAAAAGGATTCTTGCAGATCTCTAATCTTTGTCAGAGTATTCCGTATATAATCATGGTCAAAATCCATATGGTCTTCAAACTCTTGACACGAACAGATCTCAAGAGTCTTTGAAATCCGATACAATGCCAATCGTTCTACAGTCATTTCATCAGACAAAAGTTTGAGCTCGGCCAGATGTTCAAGATTTTCACTCTCCAAGTAAGAAATTTGCTTCTGTGAGAATTGCCATGCGTCTACTAGAGTATGATATCTGAGTGAGAGTGAGAAATACTTCTCCCGCAGATCCTCCAGGAATTTCTGCAAAATGAAGATCTGCATGTGAGAGTCCAAAGCTTTTTCCAGTTCCTCTTCACATTCTGTATCTTTGCTCCGAGCTTCTTGCTGCAGGTGAATGATCTGGCACTCCACATCAGCTAACCGGGTCCTACTCAACTGCACAGAATTGTAATGATCCTCAATCTCTCTGTTCAAATCAAGCTGCAGATTCTGGATGCTCAAGATCAAGGATTCTCTCTCCTCCTTCATATCCGAGTAATCACCTTTTAATCCCTTATAACTGCTCACCAGGCTTTCCAGTCTTTGCTGAAAGACATTTAACTGATATTCCAGCTTTTCCTTCTCGAACTTTTCCTGCTCGTGCAAGACATGCATATCTACTGCATTCCTCACTTTGACATGTTCTTTTTCAAGATCCACATATTCATCATTAAGCAAATTCTGAGAAGTATCGTTCTTCCCCATGAGTTTGTAAAAGTTGCCAATCATACTCTCTATATAAGAAATCAGACTGGACTTATATGCCAGGAGAGATTCACAGGATTCTTCCATTCCCTTCAATTTAAGCTTATACTCTTCCACCTCAGCATTCAAATCCGAGATTCTATTCTCCAATAAGACAGTCTTCTCCACAAGCTTCTGGGAGACTTCCAGTTTCTTTAGTAGAGCGACTTTTTCACTTCGTTCTAAATCGCAGCACTTCTCAAGCTTTGAATTCGTATCCATCAACTCCATGAAAGCTGACCCCAAACGCCCCGGATCGAGACCCACTGAAGCCACCTGCTCCATCACTGAGCAGTGCTTCTTTCTCTGGTCATCCAGTTGCTCTTTCAGGTAGTAAATATCTTTTTGAAGAGAATCTCGTTCACCCACTATGGCTGCAGTCTCCACTTCAAGTTTGTGCATTATTTCTCGCATGCTCAAGATTTCATCTTCCAAGTTTTTTACCAACAGTGATGAAGCCATATTGACCTCATTTAGATTCTTCTTCTCCCCACAGGCCTTCCGGATTTCATCCTTCAAACCCTTATTGTGCAATTCCATGTCTTCTAGAAGCTGAGTCTTCTCCTGAAGCTTCATGGCTAGGGATCTCACCTGTTCCTGAGTCTCAAAGTGAAGATTCTGTAGATTCTGAAAGGAAGTTTGAACCTCAGAAAACCGTAACCGTTCTTCTTGCACACAAGTCCAGAGCCTTCCCATTTCCTTCTGCTTCTCTGTAGTTTCTTCACTCTGAGCTTCCATTTTCTTTGTCAAAGCCTCCAAAGCAGACTGCAGGGTCTGATTAGATCTCTCCAAAAGAAGACACATTTCTTCAGCTTTCTTTAGCTTTGTCGAATCCTTTTCCCGATCAGGATCCAACATTTGGGCCTGGTTTCGCATAATTTCCTGCTCGAGATTAGAAATCTTCATCAGCAGATTGTTGCAACGTCCAGCAGCAGCTTCCTTAATCTCTCTGTTATTCTCCTCTGCACATTTTAATTCATCTTCCAGATTTGATATCTTCTCGAGGCAGTGGTTGTGCTGAAGAAGTGCAGCTTGTTTTTCAGCTTCCACCCTTGCAAGATCTTGTTTTAGAGTGTCGGCCTTAGTTTCAGCTTTATCAGCTCGCTGCTTGATTTCATCCACCTCTTCTTGGGCACATGACACAGTGTTCTCAAGAGCTCTTAGTTTTTCTAAAGCCAGGTGGTACTGAATAAGATTGCCTTCCTTTTCGGCTTGTAGATCTGCTAGTGCTGTCTTCAAAGATTGAGCTTCTGCCTCAGCTTCATTGGCCCTTCGAGTAAGTTCCACTTCCAATTTTGATAATCTCTCCAGACTCTGATGAAACTGAAGCGCGTAGACTTCTCTCTCAGCCTCCAACTCTGCAAGTGCTTGGTTCAAGTTCTGAATTTCTTTCTCAGTATCACCTGCTCGCTCAAGTTCGCGTGTCATCGCATCATGCTTACAAGTACATTGTGCACTGTATTCTTTTTCTCCTGCATCACGACACATGAGGACCACATTTTCACTTCCTCCTCCAGAATCAGAAGTCTCATCAACCTGTTTCGACTCATTTCTACTTCTCATACCCTTGAAATCTTGATGCACGGCTCCATTCTTCTCACAAGCTTGGAAGTAAGACAGAGCTTGCTCCAAAATATCCTTGGGAAACTCATCACTGTCAAGAAGCGCTGGCTGGACTTGGTTGGGAAACGCTTCCGCCATAGTTTTATGGGCCTGGCACAGAACTCCTGTGGCGTGATCATATCTCTCAGCTAATCCACGATATGCTCGGTAAAACTCTTCAACCAAATGCAGAAGTTCAGGCCGTCTCTTATAGTACATCTCTGCTCGTCTCGCGAATGAGTCAGCATCTTCCTCAATGATGTTAATCATCTGTTTGACTTTGGCATCCACATCTGTTCAAAAGGAGAAGGATAAGTACATTTAACATCATATGCAGTCACGATATTGCGATGAAATCATAAGAAAAGGTCTGAAGGTAGAATATGCACTACAAACTGCACGATACCTCATGGATTGTATGCATGATTATCAAACTTTTCAAAGAAAGTAACCAGAAATTTTCGTTCAAAAAATTGAAATTCTAAAGTTTTCAGGCAAACCAGATACTAGAACTAAATTTAACCAGTGCTTGAGACATTGATTAAGATAGCGGCCAGCCTTCTCTCCTAGGTCATTTGAAAGCTCACTATCCTGTAATGTGAACTTTACCGCTTAGCTATAACACTGACAATAGTGTTGCAGGACCCCTTTCTCTAATTGATTTTCAAGCAAATTTCCTAGTCCAAGCATACAACACTGGAGGAAACATTAAGTTGAGTTGTCAATTCTGTGTCCCAGAAGCCGTGCTGAGCGAAACCATAAGCAACGGAACCATACCTGTAAGATTTTCCACGAGCCATTTGGAATTCTTTGGGATAACGTGACTACCCCACCACCAAGAATACATCCCTTTAGAATCTTCATTTGCAGTGGCGGCCATAACTCCAACCAACAATGATAAATTTTTGGCGCACTTAACTTGTAGTCCCACTGCAGTTTTGGTACCAACTGCTACGTGATCCTGTAGAGAACGAAAAAGATCTCTCTTTATCTTGAGATGCAGATCTACCAAAATGACACAAAATAAGACAACTTTGCTTCATTTTGCTACGAACACAACGCCCACCAAAAATTATTGTCAAAATTATAAATCAAGGGGCAGTAAGCAAAGTACCGGATCAACCGCATCAGGTTCCAGGAATCAGCACTTCTTCATCAATTGATAACAGGTTTACCTGATCAAAAGAGAGTTCATAGGATCAGAACCAACAAAGAGAGAAAAGACTTGACAAGTAAGGATTTTAACTAGGGATGCATAAATTCCTCATTCACCATGACGTAATCAAATCGCATGCCATAAAGAAAAACAAATGCTTAGATGAATACGCAAAAAGAAGCCCACATTGTCGTCCTCACATCACAAGACCGAAGGGGTTGAGAAACCCAAAACAGAAAAGGAGGAGAAAACGAAAGCTTTCTCGATTAGTGCAGAGAAATCGATCAACCAACAGAGAAACATTGAACCATCAAACGAATAACTGTACCAGCTCCTTACCACGAAAGAAGAGAGTTCAAACGCTGAGCGAGCTCTCAAGGAGACTCCTCAGCTCCTTCCCACGAAACCCAACGTTCAAGAACCAATATGACCCAACACCCAAAAAAGAAGAGAAAGGAAGAGAAAGATTAAAGCCTGCCGCACAAGGAGGAGCGAAAAACAGAGCTCACCAAAGCTGACAAAAGATTCCAATTCCTGAGGCCCGTAAGAAAAAAAGCAAAACTATGGCAGAGCTACTTTCACTGTTCGTGGTCGCAAATCTCAACCACACTGCTGGGTCAGATCTCTCTTCTCTCTTTCTAAAGCACACTCACACTCCCTCGCTCTACTCATTACTGCTCGCTGCTCGCTCTTAAAGCTGCGATCTTTTTTAATGGGGATTTTTATATTGGGCGAGATAAAGAAAATTCGTTCTGGGTTTGCCGAGAAAACAAGGGAAAATCCGAGTGTTGCGCCATGACTGTCGTTTTGCGAGTTCTCGGGAGAGAGAGGGCGAAATGACGAGCCTCGCCATGTCGAGAAAGAGGCCTTCGACCCTTGTCGTCTTTTGTCGTGTCTCTGTCCGACGAATGTTTGACCGCTTTCATCGTAAATGCGCAGATCACGATATTGTACGGGAATCGCTAAAATCGAAAAGAACAGGGTATTTGGACAACATAGACAACGAAATAAAATATTTATGGATTATTGATTTGCCGGAAAAAAAAAATTGAGATTCTTCGTATCCCCATTTGGGGATGTACAAAACAGATCTCTGGAATCGAAAATCACCTGGACCAGAAAGAATCAGTAGAGTGGGTCTAGTTCTCAAGAATGTAAATCAGTGTTCAAACGATTCGGTTCACAATTCAAAGAAAGAACTTGATCGAACCGCTTTCATATATTTTTAATTTTTTTTTAAATGAAAGTAATCATTTTTTTTTTATTTCTTTATAAGATATAGCATTAAATAGTGAGAGAAAAAAGTGATCGATTCCATTAAATCGGACCAAAAACCAATCACTCTTATCCCTATTCCTATATTACAAAGTAATATTTTGACCAAAAATAATATTATAAAGCAAATTCTCTATTACTTTCAACTTCAAGCTTTCATCTAAAAAAATCAATAAGTGAAAATGATTTGTTAAAAGCGTTCATATAAAAGTCGCATAATCAAATAAACATGGTAAATGACATGTGAAATTTAAACTCAGTCGCCATCAATCTCGTTAATTTATGTTAATTTCCTAAAACAGTTGAGTTTATTTCTTTATTAATTGATCTTTTGCATTTTTTTTTCGTAACGCTCATCTGCGCTTGCCTATTTTGCTTTCTCAGTTCCTTTTTTTTTTTTTTTTTTAAAGGAAACCTTCCTTTATTCTCCTCAACACTCTCACTTCCCATATAAATTGTAAAAATAGAAAAAAGATTCACAGATAGCAAAGTCAAATCTGCACCAGACTAGCACTAATTTAATTAGTGTAACGTTAATGACTAGTGAGGAGAAAAATGAAGAAAACAGTTTAGGAAAAAGTTACGATTCTCCAATGTTTTTATTGCTAGAAAAAAAAAAAAAAAAAAAGGAAAAAAATATCTATTTTATTGCCTCGTGTTATGCACAACAATGCTTCAAAAATCGAATTATTCCAAATAAAATACAAAATGATTCGTTTCACGGCAAAAAAAATAACAATGATTTGGTTTTGGATGCACCGATTTGTGATGTGTGAGGAGCCTTTTTTTTTATAACTAGACAAAATATGCATCTTGAATTTTCACGCAATTTATCGATCAAAGTTAGACAAAGTCACTAGGTAAAAAAAAAGGTCATGAGGATCGATCCAACCATCAACCACATGACTACAATCAATCGATCCTCCTAAAACACGAATGTAGTAAAAAAGAATATAAAAGACAGAGAATAGAAAATACTAATCACGCTTAAAGAGCACGAAATTAATTATTTAATCCTCCTGAATAAGAAATAAGAATCATTAAGGGACAAAAAGGGAAAAGGAAGAAGAAGAGGAAGCATCGCCCATCATTTCAAAGCTGAAAAAGGTCATAAAGGCGTAGTTTTGATTGCTTCCACCATAATTCATCTTTTTTTTTAGTTTCATCTCATCAATAAACAATAAAAAGAAGGGAAGGTAGGACAAGATTAGGGACAGAGACAATCACCTTCGTTCCCGAGCATTAGCTTCGCACTCTCATTGCTCGTCGAGCACTTGATGCACTAAAAAAAGGATAATATTTCGTGTGTGTATTATCAAAATCAACAATGATGTGTGATTTATAAATATACAATCTCTTGATTTTTTTATTTTCAATAAATGCCACATATCTGGCTGAAATCTCTCCCTTTTTATAGCCGTTGTGGGGGAGGGGGATACATGGATATGTGTTGTTTTTGCAAATCACGAGAGCTGTCGCTAATGATTGATGATTTTCGATGGCTTCCGAGTAAATGTTCCTGCGGAAATCTTGGCGCTGACATTGAAGGGGCGGTAAGGTCAAATTGCGTTGAGAATGACGTGACAGGTGTCGCCATCGTGGAACAGAAGGATTCTGGTGGGCCCCCATTAGGGCATGATGGACGGCCTTCGGTTTCTTGATTTCGTCCACGGCCAATTGGGGGACGTCTCTCCGTACAACTCGGACCGCGTAACATCATGGCTTTCACTGACTGTTTGGAATTATTATTTTTTCTCTTTATGACAGTTGAGCTTCATGACGCATAATTGAAATTGAGTTGGGTGCCACTCTCGTAGCTTATTTATTTATTTATTTCTTTTTGCTTCTTTCCTTTTATTTTTTATGCAATTTAATTACGTGACTTTCCCAATTTATGCATCATAATCTTTTCCCAACCAATGTAACACCGATAGAGGGTCTAATGGATTGAGAGCAACCCCTACGGTTCTCAAGTAAGGGCCGTCTAAAAGAGAGATCAATGAGCATGGCGTGATTAATATCGACAATAATAAGTGCGAGTAGCTTGTTCTTGCCTAAGGGCAGATGACACCTCAATAAAGGTTACAGCTCCTAGTCATTAATGGTGGCAAGTGAAGCGAAGGTTGCCTACCACCAATGAGGACCTCCAACCCTATGATTAGATATCAAATTATTCCTCGTGAGGGTGTTTAAGCCCTTCTTGGTGTTTGGATAGGGTTGGCATGCTAGCCCATGTGCTCTCACCATTTTTCCTAAGATGGCGCCTCATATCCAAATTTTATCAAGTGAGTGACATTATGTTAATGATTTGAAGGTGTTAATGATGAAAGGATTTGCTCGAGCAAGTTAGAATAGTTGAAGGGTTACATTGCATAAAAGTAGTAAGAAGGCCAAATTGCACTACTTAGGAGGTTTAGACTTATATTTGACCTTTCTATGATGGGCCATATGTTCTTTGTAAATTATGAACATTACTCTCATACAAAACTAATTAAATATAAATGTGAGTGATATTTATGTTCGTAATTCACCAATTAAAAATGGTGGTTGAAAGTTAGTCTCCTTTAACTAAAGCTAAGGAAAACGTAACCCTTTTCTACGACCATCTACACCTGCTTTTCCTAGATTAAAACTGCTCGTGTCGTGCAATATGAGTAGACATAACATTTTTACCACTCAATGTTGAAACATAATTGGATACAAAAAGTGTTTGCTTCTTACACCCACACATGTGAGGGACTCTTATTGCACTTTATGTAAGGGGCGAAACTTCCAACATGTCCAATAAAGTATTGACTTATATGGTAAGCAAGTTTGCTCCTAAGTAAAATTCTGAATGCACTTGTCTTGAGAACGGCCAAGATGGTGGACCAATTAAGGTGTGCGAAATCGACTTGGGTACCACCTGACTACTATACTAAAAAGGAACTCACAACACGTTCGGTTTGATTTGGCTTGGCTTCCCACCATTATCGCCCTCTACCTAATGCAATCAAGCCAAACCTCCAAAATACTTTATTTAAGATTACATTTTTGCAAGTCAGGAAAAAACTGTATAGTTGATGGGTGCATTTGTTTTGTTGAAAAATAATGTTTTAGAAGTTTTCTTCTTAACATTGATTTTTATATTGTTTTTGGAAATTGAGTGAATAAAACAAATTGTCCATTGGTAATGACTTACGTTTATATATTTATTGATAGCAATTTATTTTTCTTAATTATATTTTTAGTAATATAAACAATTAAAGTGAGAAAAATATTTTCCAAATTGTCACAAACATAAGCAATTTTTTTTCATTGGGTAATCCTATAAACCCGGAACTTCCAAGTGGAAGTAATAATCCAAGAGAAAATGCAGCAACTCCAAGGCCAGACCAAAGTCAAGGGGGATGGTCTAACCTAAAGGCATAAAGTCTGATTTTCCTGACACATTTACATTCTTTATCTTAATTAAAGAACTTACTTTACCCTTTATCTTGATTAAACAACTTAGTGACTCAGATAAATAACATATTATAATTATCGGCGTGGTGGTGCAGGTTGGTCACTGACCAAAACACTGTCATGCCGCACACCATCATTTTCTTTATTTATTTTACGGTGGAGATTAAGGACTATTTTACATAATACTCGTTTAGAATATAGTTAGAAAACAGATTCCGAAAATAGGGGGATAAATAAGAAAATGAAAATTTTTGGTGGTAATCAGTTGGGGACCTATTTAGTTATCGACGGAAGAAAATGCCAAAAAAGAGAAGGAGCGAAATTAATAGTTTTGACTTCTGTCTACATTAACAAAAATCTTTTAGAAACAATAATATTGATAATGTTGATGATGATATTAATAAAAAGGATAAGTGTATTGAAAGTTCTAAAATTTGTTACGAAACTACAATTAAGTTTTAATTTTTTTTGAAAAATCAAAATCAAATTCTAAAACTAGTCGTACAAGTCCAATTGAATCTTAAAATTTTCAAAAAGCGAACTCAAGCCCTTAAATTTACTAACATTTTTCATTTTATGAAGTAAGACAGAGTAAAAAAAAAAAGATTTTATTGCATGAACTTGATAAGATTTAGGATTTGATTAGATTTTTTGAAAATTTTAAGATTTAATTGTACTTTAGTGATAAGTTTTAGGACTTGATTATATTTTTTTAAAATTGTAAGATTTAATTGTACTTTTGTGATAAGTTTTGTAATTTTCAATATACTTATTCATGATAAAGAAAGAAGCATTGTGGGCAAAATGTAGATAAGAGAGAGGGGATGGAAATTCCAGTTGGGGGTGGGGGTGAAATGATGGATGTCAGGTGAAAGGCAGTGCAACCTTGAGACAAAGAATAGTGGGTCAAGCCACATGTTGCACGAGAGCCATCACCAAGTTCACAACTCAAGAATGCTAGTCTAATCATTCTCCTCGCCAGGCCTCTTTCTTATGTCATTCTTCCCTCTTATAACGAATTCCCGTTATGGTATGCTAAATCAATGCATCCAAGCTTAACGCTCCATTTATTTCGTTAAAAATATATATATATATTTTTTTTAAATGATCACTTTAATCGCTTGAAATTATTAATAAATGAAAAATACTTTCATAATTGACAACAATTTATGTTTAAACATCTTCGTAAACGATGTAAAATTTTTTGTTTATTCATTTTTGTAAAGCATGCAGAACGATCATTTTTAGGGAAAAATTTCCAAATAATTTATTTTCCATGAAATAAAAACATTTTCCTTAAAGTGAATGTTTGTATTGCTTAAAATAATTGACCAATGAAAAATATTTTAATTATTAATCACGATATGTCTAAATATTTTTGTGAGCGATGAACATATTTTTTCATTCATCATTTTTGTAAGCGACATAAAAAATCATTTTTATGATTTTTTTTTTCAAATCATTCATTTTTTTGTAAAATAAATGGAGTTACTACAATTATCGATTACTTTTACTGAAATGACTTGCGCTCAAAACACATGTTCCTACACCATCTGATCAAAACACATATGAATATATTCTCTCATCATTGAAATTGTTTGGAGATGTATTCCAAAATTATCTCCCCTTTTTATGAAAACGAAAACCTTAGCATTAACTCATTTATCCTTGAGGTACCGGCGTGTATAAAAAATACATAGAGCCGCTTGCATTTCTGACAAAGAAAGTCAATAGAAAGCAGATTTAAGCATGAAAGCAAATACACTTGTACAAGATTTGCTAAGCACTGAAATTTGTAAAGGCAATTTTGCAACACCCGACCGCACGAGCAGCGAGCTGACGCACCGCGCCAACCCTGGAGTTTCCGTTAATAGTTCTCGCGAGAAGTTCTGATGTTATGCTCAATCAACTAGTCATTCTGTCCATCTGTCTTCCCTTGGAAATCTTGTGAAAATTCCACGAAAATCACATGTGTAAACTCTCTCGAACCTAGCCAGTCAATTGGATTTTTCTGTATGAGGTCAGTTTGGATCGCATCTTTTCCATCGATTTCAGGACGGCTCCAGTCCACGAATTGCTGTTGCAAGACACTTGGATGTCCTTATCTTATGTACATGAGCAGGGACTTCAAATATGGAATTCCAGCAGTCGCGAAATCTATTTATGGAAAGTCCAGGTTGATCCCGTACGCGTCGGTTCGCTACTTCTATCACATGTTTCTACAAGTTGCCCATACAAAATTCGGAACTTGGCGAATCCTTCCTTGTATAAGTGTAGAACCGACGGCCAGTACTTGTTTCTGCAGAATAACTTCCGTTCGTCTTGTGACATACTTAAACATAAGTTTCTACCACACGTAAGAAAAAAAACTCTATACTGATCTTCGTGTCAGAGAAGACTACCAATCATTTCACTCTCTCTCACTCTACAAAGCTATATATCTTCCTTATTAAAGAAGATGAAGACGAAACTGAAAAACTAACTTCTGTTCTTACTCTCTAACTGACCGACGACTTCATATGGCTTTATAGTGGTAATCCGCAATCTGTGTTTATCCTCTTTGACAAATTTCCATCGTTGATCATAGACTTTATTAATTTTTATCTTGGCCGTTCATTTCCACTGGTATCAGTCGTAATTACTTCTTTTCCTTTTGCTTGTATCGGCTTCACTTGCTTTTCTCTTTTGCCAACTTCGGCAGCCTTGGCAACATCAACCTTAGCAGCATCCTCTGTTTTGACTCTAGCAGCTTCTGCAGAAGCTGCTCTCTGTTTAGTAGCATCCTGTGCTCTTTGTTGATATATGATCTTAACATTCCCCCTCAAATTGGGAGTAGGTGGAGAACCAAGTCCCAATTTGATGCATAGTTGGCAATGTGTAAAGTGTGAGAGAGATTTGGTGAAAATGTCAGCAATTTGGAAATTGCTTGGGACATACCGAACAGTGAGTGATCCTGAAGAGACTTTTTCTCTAACAAAGTGAAAGTCGACTTCAATATGCTTTGTTCGAGCATGTAGTATAGGATTAGCAGTGAGAGCTATAGCTGATTTATTGTCACAAAATAGATGTATAGGAGAGTTGAGAGTACAGCCTATGTCTCGTAAGACAAAGCTGATCCAAGTGAGTTCAGCAGATGTGGAAGCAAGTGCTCGGTATTCGGCTTCGGTAGAGGACCTACTAACTGTGGATTGCTTCTTGGCTGCCCAGGAGATAAGATTTGAACCAATGTAAGTACAGAATCCTGTAGTTGATCTTCATGTTTCTGTACATCCTGCCCAATCTGCATCTGAAAAACCATACAGATGCGAAGAACTCTGTGAATGAATGAATAAACCAAGATTGATGGTGCCTTTAATGTATCGCAGCACCCTTTTAAGTCGAGCAAGATCCGCCATAGTTGGTGTCTGTAATTTTTGACACAGTAAGTTGGTAGCATAGGCTATGTCAGGTCGTGTCAAAGTTAGATATTGAAGAGCACCTACCAAGCTACGATACTCAGTAGGATTGGTCAGAGGAACAAAGTCTTGTTGCATAATAATTGGCTTTAGAGAGAGAGGGGTAGCAATTGGTTTACATTCAGACATGTAAGCTCGAGTGAGAAGATCACTAGCATATTTGGTTTGACATAGAAACAAATGATCTTAATTTTGTTTGACTTCGATGCCAAGAAAATAATGCAGAGGGCCAAGATCTTTCATGTGGAATTTGAGACTAAGAGACTAAATAAGAACATAGAGTATTTGAGAAGAACTACCAGTCAAGACAATGTCATCAACATACAAAAGTAGAAGAATAGTATGCTGTTGATGATGATATATGAATAAAGATGGATCTGCCGAGCTGCAAAAGAATCCATATTCGAGTAAAAAATCACTGAACTTATCAAACCATGCTTGAGGAGCTTGTCGAAGACCATAGAGTGATTTCCTAAGTAAACACACATGATAAGGTCTCTGTGGGTCTTGAAATCTAGGAGGCTGCTCCATGTAGACTGTTTCATTAAGTGTGCCATGTAAAAATGTGTTTTTAACATCAAGTAGATGAATAGGCCACTGTCTCATCTTTACTATAGATAGAACAATTCTGATTGTGGCATGCTTCATTACTGGACTAAAGGTCTCTGTGAAATCAATACCTTCTTCTTGATGGAATCCCTTAGCAACTAGACGAGCTTTCAATCTATCAAGACTACCATCAGATGCAAGTTTTGTTTTGAAGACCCACTTGCAGCCAATTATATTCATATGTTCAGTTCGAGGAACTAAGTCCCAGGTTTTGTTTTGATATAATGCCTCCATTTCTTCTGTCATTGCTTTATGCCAACCTTCATTTGCTAATGCAGACTTAATTGTCTTTGGTTCAGAGGGTACCTTATAGACAGCAAGGCATGCATACCTGGGATTCGGTTTGATAATTCCAGACTTTGATCGTGTCTGCATTGAATGACTAGAAGGAATCCCTTGAGTTGTGTGAGAGGTAGCTTGATCAGATCCACTGCTTGTACTATTGGATAGTGGTGTATCAGCATCAGGTATGTAATGATTAGAAGAAACCCCTTGTGATGTATGAGAAATAGCTTGATCAGATCCAATGCTTGTACTATTGGATATTGGTGTATCAACATCAGATATGTCTTGGCTCTGTACAGGTGAAGTTTCTACATCAAGTGTAGCCATTGTAGAAATGACATGTCTCGATTGATCAGTATAGGGAATAGAGTTTTGTTGAGTACTTTGAGAGTTGATGACAATATTGTCTTTATCGAGTTGTAGATGGGCTGCACATGTATGAGAACCAGTATAAGGTATATTAGAGACTGTTTTTCTATTTGCTGACTCTGTTAACTGAACTTCTTCTGCCCATATCTGGTATAATGTTGTGAGGGTGTATACTTTGTCAAGCACGGCTTAGGGTGCGCAAGACAAAATTTCTGAAACAGAAATTGATTTTTGGCCAGAAATTGATTTCTCAATTTCTATTTCAGAAACTGAGAAGCTAAAAATTTTAGCTTCTTATTTCTTCTTCAAATCTATTTATGGAATAGAAATTTGTTTCAGAAATAGAGAAATCAAATTGCGTTACCAAACGGATTTCTGTTCCAAACCTGTTCCGGGGAACAGAGAAACAAAGAAATCAGAATCAGAAATTTTATCATGCGCAGCCTTAGTGAATGGAAAAGACTTCTCATCAAACTTCACATTTCTACCGACATATATTCGACCTGTTGAAGGCACAAGACATCTGTAGCCTTTATGATGATCACTATAACCAATGAATACACAGGTGAGAGATCTTGGATCAAACTTATGCTGAGCATAGGGTCATAAACATGGATAACAGGCACATCCAAATATTCTGAGGTGATCATAAGTTGGTTCTTGGTGATATAGTTTTCTATGTGGTGATTGCATGTCTAATCTCGGTGTTGGAAGAAGATTGATGACATAGTTAGCTGTAATGAAAGCATCAACCCAATACTTCAGTGGAACTCTGCCATGATATAACATGGCAAGACCTAATTCAACAATATGCCGATGCTTCCTCTCAGATATCCCATTCTGTGCAGGTGTATACGGACAAGAGAGATTTTGTTTTATACCACAGTTTTGCAAATGAGCTTGAAACCTATGGCTAAGAAATTCTCCTCCTCCATCACATTGAAAAACCTTGATTTTTGACTCAAATTGGTTTTCTACATGCTTTTGAAACATAACAAAGATCTTATAGAAGTCTGACTTCAATTTCAATGGATATATCCAACTATATCGAGAGAAATTATCCACAAATAGAACATAGTATCTGAAACTCTGAAATGAAGTCACAGGTGATGGTCCCCATATATCACAGTGGATTTTCTGTAGGGGCAAGGTTGTTACAGATTCAGAGGATGGAAATGGTAAAGCTGCATTCTTAGCAGTTTGACAGCTGCTACATACACTCAGCATCCTACTACTACATTGAATGAGTTTTTGATTCTGCAAATACTTCAAGATATGCAGATTGGTGTGTGCTAGTCTTTGATGCCATGTGTCCTCTTCTACTGCTTTGTGTCTCTGAGCTAGAAAGGCTTGTGTTGTTTGTGAATTCACTTAATATAGTCTTTTAGTTTTCCTTCCGAGCAGCAAGGTTGTGTTGGTCCAATTGTCCTTTATATATACACCAAATTTGTCAAAGACAAATGAGCATGGGTAATCATCTGTTAATTTGGACACTGATAGCAGATTTTTCTCTATATCAGGGACGATTAGAACATCTTTCAAAGGCAATAGACTTTCTTCAGTATGCAACAATGTATTACCAGTATGTGTAATCGACAAGTATGATCCATCACCAATCATAACAGTGTCATATCCAGTATATTCATAAGAGTTTCGAAGTATACCAGGATTAGCTGAAATGTGTGCAGTTGCTCCAGTATCTGGATACCACTCGCTGCCTTTGGCATCCTCGAGATGTATAGCTGCTAAAGCTGTTGGTATCTCCTCAGCTTGATACGAGTTATCAAATCTATACCAGCAGTGCAACGCATCATGGCTTGGTTTCTTGCAGATTTGACATTCTAATTTTATGTTGTTAATTGGCTTCTCATCCTGCACATTCTTGGGAAAAGTTAGATTGGAAGGATAAGATTTTACTTCTTGGTATCTCTGTGATGGACCTGCATAGGAATGAAATCCAGAGGTGAAAGCAAGTTCAGAGGAACTGTAATAAGGTTTGGTTTTATGATTTTCTTGCATATAGTTGATGTTGCTAGATCTGTAACCTGAGTTATCTCCAGGGTATTTGAATCCATGGCCTCTGTTATTAAAAGAACGTCCTCTTCCATAACTGCGGGCTCCTCTGTAATTACCTCTTCAAGCTGCAAAGCTTAAATTTTGAGGAATATACCCTCCATCAGTAGTTTCTTTAAACTGTGCTTGAGAATGTCTTTGCCCAAAGTAAACCATGTTGGGGTTAAATTGCGTTCTTGAATAATTCTGCATTCTTGACTCGAATCTTTCTAATTGTGCAATTACCTCATCATACTCAGGTTGAGGTTTTAGACAATATATTGTTGTTCGAAAACTTTCATACTCAACTCCTAACCCTTCCAACACACCAAACAGCTTGGTTATATCATCCACTGGTTTCCCGATAGCATTTAACTGATCACATATTGTCTTATATTCCCTAAGATAGACTGATAGATCTCGATCATGTTTTTGACAGGCTTGGAGTTTCCCCCTCAACTCAAACTCTCTTGCTGTTGATTTTTGTGTGAATCAATTTAAGAGTGTCTGCCACACTTCATAAGATGTTTCTAAGCCAATTATTAAGCTTAGTATATTCTCAGATACAGCTCTACTTATCCATGAGGATACTAGCTGGTCTGTTTTTATCCAGTCAGTATATTCTGGATTTATAGCCTCAGCTTCAACTCTTCCAACTACATTCTGCAGTATTCAAGTAGGTGGTGTAATATCACCATTAACAAAGCCAAAGAGTTCTTGGCTTTTCAAAAACCTATGGATCTGAGCTTGCCATAAGAGAAAATTGTCTTCGGCAAGTTTTATGGTGACAAAATTAGAAATATTCACATGTATAGGAAAGGGATACTTCGATGCTCTTACTGCCATTGCTGTACTCTTTCAACTATGAAGAACCAGAAAAGCAATTTCGTTTATGGAAAAACTAACTCAGTTACCGTGATACAGTAATCTGTATAGCTCCAGCTCCTTCTTTCTCGATCAACCAAGACGCTACTGAATGGATCCTTTTAGCTGAAACGATCAACCAGCTCTGATACCATGTGAAGATTATGCATTCATACAGAAGAATTAACAATGCAGAAGCTCTGGTGCAGAGGAATTGAAGATACAGAAATAGGAAGATATAGATGTTGAGATCAAGATTGATCAGTGAAGAACTCTGTATATTCTCTTCTGTTCTTGATCACAATGTACTTCAAGATCTTTACATCAATCGAAAGAAAAAAAAAACTCTATACTGATCTTCGTATCGAGAAGACTACCAATCATTTCACTCTCTCTCACTATACAAAGCTATATATCTTCCTCATTAAGGAAGATGAAGACGAAACTGAAAAACTAACTAACTTTTGTTATCACCAACTGACCGACGACTTCATATGGCTTTATAGAGGTAATCCGCAATCCGTGTTTATCCTCTTTGACAAATTTTCCATCGTTGATCACAAACTTCATTACTTTTTATCTTAGCCGTTCATTTCCACTGGTATCAGTCACAATTACTTCTTTTCTTTTTGCTTGTATCGGCTTCACTTGCTTTTCTCTTTTGCCAACTTCGGCAGCCTTGGCAGCATCAGCCTTAGCAGCATCCTCTGTTCTAACTTTAGCAGCCTCAGCAGCAGCTGCTCTCTGTTTAGCAGCATCCTCTGCTCTTTGTTGATATATGATCTTAACAACATTCACGTTAGATACATGATAAATCTCGTAATCGTCAGGATATTTTAAGGATGTTTTTCCATCGATCTCCCTCTCCGTTATGATGACAAAATACGTACGTGCCCTTCACAGATAAGTGAATTATCTTCGTGCGCAGGTTTCCAGTTCGCTGACCCATGAAAGACAGAACCAGAATCCTATAGAATCAAGATGAACGCTTGCTTTCACATGCTTTTAACAACAAAAAATTTATCTAAGGACTTGAAAACAAACTCCCCACTTGCTTCATGATTTATCCCTTGTTTGTCACATGGAGAATAAATTAAACGCAAAAAGCAGAAAGAGACAGCATATAAGTGAGATTCATCAAAGGCATATACAACCGCCACTTTAAGGTTGAATGGAACTTCTCTCGCTCGCGCACATTCCTCCTGTTGTCTCTGAATCCTGGAACTATATTGCATCAGCTGGTGGTTCAAAGCGGCATAGGGTAGATGAAATCCCCATAGGTTCCAACACCAACTTCTACTTTATTCTGAAGCATCTTAGTTCTCCAGAGTTACCTTCTCAAGAGCTTCAAGTTTCTCATTCGAAGTCTCCCATGATCTCTAACACAGTTTCCATCGTGCCTACGAGTTACCTTGATCTCCTCCGTAGTTTCAGCGGGTCCAACAAGTGTGAAGAAGCACCAAGAACCTACTTCTGCATTTCAGATCCTTCTTCATCTTTCTTTAATTCTTCCTACAGTTTAGTCATATAATTCAGCCCAAAATTCTCCTTTAGTGAGGGTTCATCTTCCTGCCTTCTCCCCTTTTCTCTCACTCTAATTTTTTGAGTTTCTCAGCCATCTTTTTCATAAGAGTTTGCATAGAGACTCCCTTACTGAAAGTCTAAAAGCTGTATCCTCATCTTCATCAAAAACAATTAAAGACACTGCTTTATCTTTCCATTTGACTTGCATCAACACAAACTCTACCTCGTTTAAAGTATCCTTCACGCTTTTTTTGGGCCAAAAAGCCATCGTCACGCGTTTTCTTCAGTGCTCTTACTCCTTTTAGCTTCAAATTCTCGAGATAAGGGATCCATGAAGGGAAGATCCCTCTATGCCTTCTTTCTAGCCTCATGAGATTGTGAGTGAGATCCAAACGGGATAGACTGATAATATTTTGTAATTCCTGAATCAAATCGAGCCAACAGAGCCAACCCTCTTTGTCTCTCTTTCTTGTTTCCCCCGATTTCTTGATACATGGCCTCTTCCAAAAGGAATTACCATGTGTTCCTGAGTTTTAGAGGCATGGATGTCCGCACCAATTTCTTAGTCATCTCTATGTAGCTTTGGATCAGAAAGGAATATACACTTTTATGGACAGCGAAGGGCTTAGGAAAAGAGAGCAAATATTGCCAGCGCTTATGAGGGCAATTGAGGAATTGTGCATTGCGATCATCATTTTCTCCAAAGGCTACGCTTCCTCCTGGTGGTGTTTGGAAGAGGTGGCAACGATCATGGAGTGCAAGGCATAGAAGGAGCTGATTGCATTGCCGGTGTTTTACAAAGTGGAATCAAGAGAAATGAGAGAGGGGAGAGAGGCTTATGGGAGAGCTATGGCTAAGCATGAGTCCAATTTTGGGAAGGATCCGGAGAAAGTGAAAAGATGGAAGAAACTCTTTTTTGACGCCAGTAACTTGTCTGGGTGGGAATTCAATGATGGGTAAGTAAATAGTTGACTTGACGCACTGCTTTGCCATAGTCAGCTGGTGATTGTTTGTTCATACGTTAAATCCCATGCAGATAAATTACTGCTAAAAAACTGAGAGATATTTTTAAATCGGTCTTTTTAATTGAAGTTACAAAGCGGATATATGCTCGATAGCAGACACAAAAGTGGAATAACCAAAATTTCCAGTTAGTAGATTGTATAAATTCGATTCTTGCTGTGTGGATAATGAGAAATTTTTGTCTTAGATAAATAGTCTAGTTTCATGATACCCGAGTCATTTTTGTCTTCAGGCGCAGGTTCACCCAAATGTGTTAATTTCTTTTCATTTTATTATTTGCTAACCTTCTTATGTTATTTTCCTTATGACGTTAGAGGTTGAATTCCTGCCATGGCTTTGAAACTGTAAAACACGTCTCTCTTTCTTTCGAGTGCTCATCAGAGATGAAGCAGAACTCATACGACGCATCGTAAAGCAATTATCAAGTCATCTAGAGCGACCACCCTTATATTTTGCTGTGAAGCAGAGCTCATACAATGCATCGTAAAGCAATTATCAATTCATCTAGAGCGAACACCCTTATATTTTGCTAAGTATCCGGTTGGAATAGATTCTTGAGTTGAAGAACTGATATCATTGTCGCAAAATGACTCAGATGATGATGTTCTCATGATAGGCATAGAGGGACCTGGAGGCACAGGGAAGACGACGGTTGCTAAAGCGATAGATAATGCTATTGAGAGACATTTTCAGTGATCTAGTTTTTTAAAGTGAGTGAGAGAAACTTCGAATAAAAGCAATGGTCTAGTTGATTGGCGAGAAAAACTTCTATCTCAAATCTTATATCCTAGACATCTAACGGTCTATAGTGTCCACAGAGGACTTAGTATGATAAGGGGAAAACTTTGTTGCAAGAAGGTTGTTCTTGATGATGTTGACCAGTTGCATTAATTGAATACGTTAGCTGGAGAAGGCAATTGGTTTGGCAAAGGAAATAGTATCTTTATAACATCAAGGGATTAACATTTGCTAACTTCTCATGACATAAATTGTGCGTACAAAGTTAAAACTTTAGACAACGATGAGGCACTAGACCTTTTTTTTTTCCTTTTTCTTTAGGCATGCCTTTCCAAACTGTAAAAAATTTGAAATAAGAAAGGATTTCATAGATAGAGCACTACATTACGCTAGTGGCCTTCCATTAGCCCTCGAAGGGTTGGGCTCCTTGTTGTGTGGAAGAAAGGAACCGGCATGGCAAAGCTCACTGCATAAACTCACAAAAACTCCTGACCAAAGTATCAATCGAGTTTTGAAGACAATCTTCAATGGATTGGAGGACAATGAGAGGGATATTTTCCTCGACATTGCTTGTTACTTTAAAGAAAAAAAAACATAAAATACATCAATGAAGTTCTCGATAGTTGTGACTTTGACACAACTATAGGAATAGGAATTCTCATCGAGAGGACCGTGATAAGAAATGAGCACGGGACCCTGCAATTGCATGATTTGGTTTAGTTGATGGGTAAGGATATTGTCTATTGGGAATATCCCAATGATCCTGGGAAGTGCAGTAGATTATGGCTTTTTGAAGATGTTCACGACATCCTATGTGAAGATACGGTAAAAGTTGTTTATGCAAACATTGTTACATTTCATTTTTATGTTACTTTGATTTGGAATCTCAATGGAAAGTTTGCGTGACAACTGAATTTGCTCTGTTTTCGATAGAAAACAAATGCAGTAAAAGGCATAATATTGGACTTGCCCACACCAAAAGAGAGAACTATGAGTCTTAAAGAGGTAACCGTAAGGCCCAATGCCTTCACAAGGTCCTGTTCGGCTCCCTAACAATCTAAGATGGCTTATATGGCCCAATGCCCCGTTTCTAGAATTTGGCTTTGGTCTAAGGAAACTTATTAGACTTGATGTTCAGAAAAGTCATATCAAACAATTTGAAGGCAAGTTCAAGGTTAGTGCTTGTGATGATTAGCTTTTCCCTATTTATAACTATAAATATTTACGGAGCTTAATGATGGTTCTGGTATTTTTGTTTTTCTACAGAATTTTAGAAAGTTGAAGTACATCAATTTCAGTCAACGCAAGTCCCTGGTTAGTGTTCTTGACCTTCGTCGGTTCCAAATCTGGAGAGAATGAATCTTGAAGAGTGCAAAAACTTGGTGGAGGTTCACCAATTTGTTGCATATCTCGACAAGTCATAATTTTCGTCACTACAATTTTGCTCCAACCTCAGTATCTTTCCTAACGCACTCGAGACAAAATCTATTCAAACCCTTGATCTTTTTGGTTGCTCTAAATTTAGTCGAGAAGTTCCCTAATATACCAGGAAAAATGGAACATCTAGAAGAGCTTGATTTAGGAAGGAGGGGTATTAAAGAACTCCCAGCGGCATCAATTGAAAATCTCATATCTGTGAAGAGTTTTTTTTTTTTTTTTTTTTTAAGATATTGTAAAATCGGGAAAATTGTCCAAAAAGTCATAAGCATTTTGCACTTTTGCCAATTCAGTCCTAAACCTTTTAACTTTGCCAATTGAATCCTAAACCTTTTTACCTCTTGCTAATTAAGTCTATCTGGCCAACTTTGGCTAGAAAATGTTGACGTGGATGCTGGCGGTGTCACGTAGGATTGCCGGCGTTGACGTGGATAATTTTTATTAATATTTTAATATTTTAAAATTTTTAAAATTTTTTTTCTTTTTTTTTTTTTCTTTTTGGCTTTTTCCTTGGCCTTTTTTGGTGGCCAGCCATCGGCCACGGGCGACGGCTGGCCACCAGCCATAGCCGGTCGGCTGGCCTCACCCACCACAGGCGAGGCTCGGCCGGGCATCGGCCGAGCAATGACGATGCCGAGCGAGGTCGCCCGGCCCCAACGAGGGCCGGCCTCGCCAGATCCGGCGAGGCTCGCCCTCGCCCGGGCGAGTGTTGGCCTCACCCCCGGCCGAGCGGGCGACAGTCGGCCACCGGCCACAGGCCGATGCCCGCCCGACTAGGGGCGAGGGCTGACCTCGCCGATTTAGTCCGGGCAAGGGCGAGCCCGGCGAGGGCTCCTCTTGCCCGATCTAGCGAGGCTACCCGGCCTTGGGGAGGGCCGGCCTCACTAGATCCGGGCAAGGCCAGCCCTTGCCGGGGCCGTGGCTGCCTCGCCTAGCGTTGCCATTGCTCGGCCGACGCCGGCCGGGCCTCGCCTGTGGCGGGCGAGGCCAACAGGCCGGCTGTGGCCAATGGCCGGCCATCGCTTGTGGCAAGTGGCCGGACCCCCGGAAAAGACCAAGAAAAAAAAAAGAGAGAGGAAAAAACAGAAAAAAAAATTAAAAAATTAAAAAATTAAAATGTTATTAAAAATTGTCCACGTCGGTGCTGCAGTTCTACGTGGCACCGCTGGAGTCCACGTCAGCATTTTCCGGCCAAAATTGGCCGGATGGACTTAATTGGCAAGAAGTGAAAATGTTTAGGACTCGATTGGCAAAGTTAAAAGGTTTAGGACTCAATTGGCAAAGGTGCAATAAGTTTATGACTTTTGGACAATTTTCCCTTGTAAAATCTCACAAGGCTTCTTTTAAACATTTATTAATTGCAAAATCTTGAGCATATGAGTCTTTAAGGCTGCTCGAATTTTGTCATGTTTTCAAAGAAATTTAAGGATGTAATCAATTCTAATGGCAATCCGAGATTCTCAAATTTATATTGGCTAGAATTTAGCGGGTGCAATCTATCAAAAGTCTTCCAATTTTCCCAAATTGGCATACTTGGATCTTTCCAATGACAAAGTTTACTCATTTGCTGACATGCATCGACAAATACCGTAATTTGGGAGAGTTGTATGTGGATCACTGCAGGCACCTTCAAGAGATTCCTCAGCTTCCACCACATGTGCATATCCTATCGACATAGAGATGCAAATCTCTACAAAGATTCCCAGATTCGTCGAGTCTCTCCTCTAATGAACTTCTAGTTGACTTAACTTGCTGTGAATTATTCCACAAAGGGGCAAATACGACTGATATGTTATTATCACTCAATGTGGGGCGAATACAACCGATATGTTATTATCACTCAAGGTTACTCTCTCTCTCTCTCTCTCTCTCTCTCTCTCTCTCTCTCTCTCTCTCTCTCTCTCTCTCTCTCTCTCTCTCTCTAACTATGAATGCTTGATAGCTCCCGAAGATGAGAAAAGTGAAAATTCTCTTGATGGGAAGAGAGATGCTAGAATGGTTTATCTTTTATGGTTCTCTAGGACTTGTACAACAAGTTCATAGGACTAGCACTCTGTGTTGTTCTTAACCAAAAGGAACGAAAAGCGGTCGATGTCATATGTCTTATTGTAATTCTTGTTAATGGCCGAGCGGTATTTAACGAAGTGAAACATTTTGATTCGATGGAATCCGATCATGTGTGGATCGAGTATCTGTTGTGCAGTATGCTGCATATGAAAAGGGAGCTTCTGCGAGACGATTGGAGCCAATTCCAAATTGGCCTCTAATTATTTGGAGGAAGATTGAAGAAGTGTGGATTCCGTCTAATATGCAAGCAAAAGAGGATGATCTGAGGGTTGTGATCCCACACTAACCGCAGATAGAAACATATTGGTCTTCAGAGGAAAATGATCGGATAGACGCCGAGGAAGAAGATAGTTCAAGTGAAACAGATGATGAACTTTTCGAAGCAGACGGGTGGGACCCGCCCAACCGAAGAAATCGGCAGTGGATAGAAGCAAACTGTCGAGTTGGTCTCCACTTGGCTTTGATACTTGGGGAGGCAATATCTTGATTCTGATGCCTCTTGGTCTTCTCCTCAAATCAAATTCAAAATCATTATGAGATACAGGTTTCGCGTCATGGTGTTGAAATGGTTGAAGAAACTTTCTTTTTTCCCTCTCTTTCTTTCTTTTATGATTTGTGATGCAGAGTGCATTAATACAAAATTCAGTGGATGCTTGTTGAATGGCCATGGTCTTCCATGTTGCTTCGTGAAACTTATGACATAAATCCTTGTCACCTTTCTTCATCCAATCAATGATGCCAATATTTCACACTGGAAAATTCTGAGATATTAAGTTTTGCTCAATCTAATGTATGATCCTTGTCTTTAGGAAAGTGTTGATCTCATCATATCAAAAGATCAAAAGGTCTCCATGGGGAAGAGTAGTTGATTCCTCTGTTGTTACTGGCCAAGTTGCACTTTCTCCCACTTCCTTCAACAGTAATTAGACATGTTAACTTCATGTGATTGTCGCGTCACAGCATCTTACCGTGTCCGTGTCAATTCTCAAGCTTCAATAGCAGTTTGGAGCAGCTGAAAACTTGTACACTGAAAGACAACTTCAAACAAATCTGAAGCAGCAACGTCACGCACTAATCCGTCTAGTGAAACAGTTTTCCGTCTGACCAAACCAACATTGGTATGATTATCTCAGTTCTTGTATGATCTCTTGCGTCGTTCTCTCTACCTCTTCAGCAATGCCCGGGATTCAATCATCTCCAATCCCGTCGAAATCAAAGAGCTAGAGAGATGTGGATGATCATGAAATATAGCCACCGACTAGCATGAAGATAGCAGCATAATCCTGTAAGAGGAGTATATTCATAGGGCCAAAAAGTTTCTGTCAGTCTTTTCTAGTTGATATTGAGTTTGGTAGCACTAAAATCTATTGAATTACCAAAAATAAGAAAGTATACAAACCGAAGAAGAAGAAGAAGAAGAAGAAGAAGAAAGTGGTTGGCTATCGACTTGGAGAAAATATTGGGTGGGGCAAGTACACTATCCAGACAAAATTGCAATGCCAGGTCATGTCCACATCAGATGCAAATCTGAACTCCTATCCTCTCGAACGATGCCGCATAAAAGCATCATCCTTACTGCTACCGGTCCCAAGCCAAGACGCCGTTGACTCATCAATCTCTCTCCCCCCCTCCCTGACTAACAATGCCTTCTTCAATGGCACTGTTGATCCTCCGTTGCAACTTCCATTGTTGAGCCTCCTTGCTCCTCCAAGTGAGACTCTTGTCCCATTCGCCGAAGGAGGCGGGGGCTTCAAAGTGACAGACCTTAGAGCCGGAGCCCATGAGAAAATACTAGTGGCAAACCGAGGCAACAACTATTATAGAATTTCCTGCATCAGTTGAAAATCTTCCTTCTATAAAGCAAATACATTTGCAGAAACCTCGCAAAGCTCCCTCAAGGGTTTATAAGTTGCAAAATCTCAAGCATTTGAGTCTTCAAGGCTGCTCCAATTATGTCATGTTTCTAAAGAACTTGGAGGATTCATATCATCCTAATGAAAATTCAGGGTTCTCAAATCTAAAGAACGTAATGACTACAATCTCTCAGAAATAGAGTTCCTCGAGAGTTCTTCTAATTTTCTCAAATTAGTGCATCTAAATCTTTCCAAAAACAAGTTTACTCATCTTCCAACATGCATCAACAGATACCATGATTTGGAACACTTGTACGTGGATGAATGTAAGCAACTAGAAGAGATTCCTCAGCTTCCGCCAAACGTGCATATCCTAATGGCAAAGAGTCGCAGATCTCTACAAGAATTCGCTGATTTGCTCATCGAATTCCTTTTTATTTTGATCCAATTAATGAAGAAGTTATCAAATCCAATTTTTTAAAAAAATAAAGCTTGGTCGTAATTAAATGAGAGAAGAAACATAATTGATACCACCTTCTGTAGTTGGATCAATTCTTCAACCGGGCATGAAATAACATTTCGTGCTATCTCAAATAGTGGCATGTGTACCGCAACTTCCATGAAGAGCCACGAGTTCAAGCATGTACTTGACAATTCTTTTCCAAAAAAAAAAAAAAAAAAACTATCTGTCAACTTTTTTCGCAATAAAAAAGAAAGAGAAATTAAAGTAGAATTGTGAAGAGGCACGACTACTTTATATAAAATTGTTTGCTTTTGAATAATTTTATGATATCATTAACAGATCATATGTGATTATATTTTGATATAATTATTCCCTTGATTTTTTAACATTAATTTTTTAACATATTTCGAATTACTAATTCAGCCTAAAGCATAGGAATTCATGCCAATTGATTACACTTTTTTTTTTTGGGAGCATTTATGCGATTTAACATATTATCAATGTGCTTCCAATCATTGTGATCCATCCTCTGAAAACATCACGCTTCATTAGTCCAAGTCACTGAAATTCAGACTACAACCTTGTTAGCCATTGTTTTGGTCATGTTGTTGTTGTCCACATTGCTAGGTCATCGATGCCCTGCTGAGACGGTTGTTGATTGAACCTTCTGTAGGCTTGCTTCGCATAGGCCCCATAAGCTTATCACAATTAATTTTGCTAATATGTGGTGCACCTGTTATTACAGTGAGGAGGCACTATTACTATAGCTAAAATTAAGTCGCCGCTTACACAAATTTATGGTCTATCAACATGTACTGTTCGAACAAGCAATTAATTTCTATAATTACTGCATAAAAAAAAAAATCGAGACAAAATCATTGGCATACCTTAAAGTCAAAAATCAAACGTTGTAAGACATCTTCTATCTGCACGGGCTCATCGTTGGCAAGAGATAATCATTTATTGATAGTTCATTCTTCTCATTTCCATTAAGTAAATTCGACTTTAAAGATTATTTTGGCCATTACATTTTACTAATTTTTGTTGTATGACGTTATCTTTGTTCAATAAGGTTTCCTCCATATCACAAGTTATCCATCTATTTCAACTCAGGAAAAACTATTTGTGAAAGCTCATTGACTTTTCCATCATTAAGGTTTTAAGCTAATATTCTAAACATCGATGTACCTTGAAATAACTGAATATGAAATTAGAAAGTTCTTTGAAAAAAGTATTCCACTAACAAGTTAAAATTATTACATGTATAATGAGTTTGATAAGGTGGTGTAGAAACATTTGTTTTAGTTTTGCATCAAAAGAAAATTGTATTCTTTACTTAAAGTGGACAGAAGCACCAAGAACCTACTTCTACATTTCCGCTCAAATTTCATCTATCTTTAATTGTTCCTACAGTTTAGTCAAATAATTGAGCCCGAAATCCTCCTTTAACGAGGGGGTCATCTTCTTCCTGCCTTTCCTGCCTTCTTCCCTCTCATTTTCTCTCTAAACTTTTTGAGTTTCCCAGCCGTCTTTTTCGTACTGGCTTGCAGAGAGATTCCTTACCAGAAGTCTACAAGGTGTTTCCTCATCTTTATTAAGAACAATCAGTGACACCGCTTTATCTTTCCATCTTGTAAAGTATTTCACACGTCTTTTAGGGCAAAAAGTCATCATCACGCGTTTGCTTCAGTGCTCTTACTCCTTTTAGCGTCAACATTCTCAAGACAAGGGATCCACAAGGGAAGATTCCTCTGTGCCTTCTTTCTACCCTCATGAACGGGAGTGAGATTTAACGGGATAGACCGATAATATTTTGTAATCCTTGAATCAAATCGAGCCAACTTAGCCAACCTTCTTAATTTCTCTTTTTTGTTTCCTTTTTCCTTTCTTCTTTCTTTTGTTGGTGGTTGGCCACTGACCATGGCCGAGCTGGTTGGTGCCCCAATGAGGGGAGCCCTCAACTAGGCAAGCCTAAGGCTTGCCAAGCCAAGGCAGCCTCGCCTGATGTCACCCAAGTGAAGATGACACCGAGCCTTGCTAGCCCTCCCTTGGGTGAGAGTTCCATGCACCAGGGCTCGCTTGTGGCAAGTGAGGATAGCTTTCGGCCATCGCCTATGGCCAACAATCGGTAATAGAAAGAAGAAAGCGAAAAAAAGCAGAAAAAATTCGAAAAAAAATATTAAAATATTATAAAAAAATTATCCATGTCAACATCGGTCATGCCATTTAAGATGGCATGTGTCCACGTTAACGAATTCCGGCTAAATCGTCTATGGCTGGCCATTTGGTCCTTAGATTGTCGATGCCTGGCCACGATCATCGTTGATTGAACCCTATGTAGGCTTGCTTCGCATAGGCCCCACAAGCTTATTGCAATTAGTTTAGCTAAAATATGGTGCACCTGTTATTATAGTGACGAGGCACTAGCTAAAATCAAGTCCCCGCTACCCCAGATGTATGGTATAACAACATATACTGTTCAAACGAGCAATTCCTTTATGGCTCGAAAAAAAAGCAATTAATTTCTATAAGTACCCCATAAAAAAAAAAAAAAAAAAAGGATGTTGAGACAAAATCGTAAGTATACGTTGAAGTCAGAAATAGCGTTGTAAGACGTCTTCTATCTGCATGGGCTCGTCATTGGCAGGAGATAGCCGTTTATTGATAGTCCCTTTTTATTATTGCCATCAAGTAAATTTGACTCTTAAATTCTGTCTTTATCGATTTAATTATTTTAGTCATTACATTTTACTTATTTCTCTTATGTGAATTTCCTTATTTGGCGACATTATCTATGTTCATTAAGGTTTCCCGCATTATAAGTAATCTAATTATTTCAACTCAGGAAAGCTTAGAACCTGTTTGGTAACCATCCCAATAGTGCTAGATTCTGATTTTTTGTTCCCAGAATCAATTTGGGATAAGAATCGCGTTTGGTAAAATTTTTGTTTCCGGGAACAAATTTATTCCTAGAATCGGCTTGGGACGAGAATTATTCCTAGAATCAGCTTGGGACGAGAATCAAGAATAATAAAAAAAAAAGTTGATTATTGTTTCGGGAACAAAATTGAGAATCAAAACTCTTCTTTTTCTCTTTTTTTCTTCTTCATCGACTGTCATCTTGCGACCGTTACTGCAGAACCCGCCGCCCGCGATCGTCCGCCCCGTCGTCGCCATCGCTCATTGCCGCCTCCTATCGTTCGCCGGCTGCCTTTGCTTTCTCGCTTCGCTATTGCTTGCCGCCGCTGCCATATACGCCACCGCCCGCCGCCATCGCCGCGCGCCCTTGCCATCCGCTGCTGTCACCGGTCGCCATCGCTCGCTGGCTGCCAACATCCGGTCGCCACCACCACCGCCGCCACCCATTGTCATCCGATGCTGCCAATCGTTGACGATCGATCGACGAGCTCGCGAGGCTTGCCGGAGCTAGGGCGAGGTTCGACGAGCTTGCCGGAGGCAAGCCTAGCCACTAGTAAGGCTTGCCCAACCTCGCCAGTGACCAAGCAAGCCTCGCCCAAACCCGACAAGGACCGGCCTCACCGAGGGTTGGCAACTGGCCTGAAGAAGAATTAGAATAGGAGAAAAAATTTAAAAAAAAAAGGAAAAAAGGAAAAGAAAAAAGGAAAAAAAAGGAAAAAATTAAAATAAATTGATTTGGAACATAATCAATGAACACGGTACCAAACACAATTCTATTTCAGAATTAGAAATTTTGTACAATTATCAAACGTGTTTTTTTACTCAGAATTAATTCTCGGAAACTAAATAAATAATAATCATTGATGATCGAAATTGTTTCCGGGAACAGAATCGTTACCAAATGCGCCCTTATTGACTTTCCTCTATTATCAAAATTTTGACCTAACATTGTAAATATTGATGTACTTTGAAATAACTTAATATTGAACTAGAAAGTCCTTGAAAAAAAGCAATCTACTCACAAGTAAAAAATAGAAAATGATACGCAGTGATTTGATTATTTCATCAACAATATCTTCTAATCATTATACGTACAACGAGTTTGATTAGGTGGGTAAAAACGTGTGTCGTAGTGCTGGAGTGCCGAAGCTGTTTCGGTAGATGTGACTAATGGCAGCGAAGGTTCTGCACTTGCTTTTTCATCTTTCTTTGAAATATCTTGGGGAACTTCCACGAAAGTCACTTTGTATGATCAGCGGGTCCAGCAAAGCGGGTAGAATTACCAAGAATCTACTTCTGCATTTCAGCTCCTATTTCATCTTTCTTTTAATTCTTCCTCCAGTTTAGTCAAATAATTCACCCCAAAATTGTCCTTTAGTGAGGGGGTCATCTTCCTGCCTTCTTCCCTCTCATTTTCCCTCGCTCTTGACTTTTTGAGTTTCTCAGCCATCTTTTTCGTACCAGTTTGCATAGAGATTCCCTTACCGAAAGTCTACAAGGTGTAGGAACGAAACTCTTATCAACTAGGGGCACTACTCTGCCTTTTGGTTGATAGGAGTGCCGTTAAGCAGGCAGGACTGCAGCAACTTTCGTTGCAACTACCGACGTTGGCTAGGCTTATGTAGGCCTAGCCTTACCGTGCCGGTTAACTTGGTTGTTTCCAACCAAGCCCCGAGGGTTACACTTTTCCCTCGCAGGCCCCCCAATTCCCGGCCAAGCTTTTCTTCCTGACCAAGTGGAAATACGGAAATGACATTGCAGAATCTTAAGGTTTTACACTTGCTTTTTCATCTTTCTTTGAAATATCTTAGGGAACCTCCACGAAAGTCACATGTATGATCTCATCGACAGTTTTTGCGGATCTAACAAAGTGGGTTGAATTACGAAGAACCTACTTCTGCATTCAGCTCCTATTTCATCTTTCTTTTATTTCTTCCCACAGTATAGACAAATAATTCACCCCAAGATTGTCCTTTAGCAAGGGGGTCATCTTCCTGCCTTCTTCCCTATCATTTTCTCTCACTTTAAACTTTTTGTGTTTCTCAGCTATCTCTTTCGTACCAGTTTGGGTAGAGATTGAAGAAGCTCACAATGTGTGGATGATTTTTCATATCACATAATTTACAGATTGTACACACTTATAAAGAGAAGGAAAAATACATTCTTTGACAAAGCAAGAATCATGGAATACCAACTCATCTACAGTTGGTATGCTAAGATGAAAAAATATTGCATATTCAAAAAATAATATCAGAAAAAGATTTCATATCTTAACATGCCCCCGCAAGATGGACATTCCATCGGAAACGCCCATCTTGTCTCGTAATTGTATTTTCCGCAGCCTTGATAATGGTTTCGTGAGAATGTCGGCAAGTTGATCATGGGTGGAAATATGAGAGACTCGCATCTTGCCGGCTTTAACAAGTTCCCGAACGAAATGGTAATCTATCTCAATGTGTTTCATGCGGGAATGGAAGACGGGATTTGCACAAACATAAGTAGCACCTATGTTGTCACAATACAAGCTTGGTGCCGTGTCCATGTGAATGCCAAGTTCTTGAAGCAAAGATTTTACCCAAATGAGTTCCACCAAGGCCGTGGCAATGGCTCGATATTCTGCTTCGTAGACGACCGTGCAACCGATCGTTGCTTTCGAGAACTCCAAGAGATAAGATTGGCTCCTATATAAATCACAAAATCTGAAGTAGATGTGCGATCATCAATGTTACCTGCCCAATCTACATCGGTGTAGGCATGAAGCACAGGTTGTATGTCACGTCGCAAGTGCAACCCATGGAATAATGTTCCCTTAAGATAGCGTAAAAGCCTTTTTGCAGCTATCCAATGGGTTGTGGTTGGCTTATGCATGAATTGAGATAGCTTGTTTATTGCAAAACCAAGATCCGGGCGAGTGATGTTGAGGTACTGAAGTGCACCAATAAGGCTTCAAAATTCTGTAGCATTGGCTGGTGATTATTTGTCATGAACCGAAAGAGATTGACTCGTGGCTAATGGTGTCGCTACCTTTTTTGCATCTCCCATTTTGAAGCGCTCAAGTAGCTCTCTTATGTATTTATGTTGAGAAAGAATTAAACTAGTCTTTGTAGGAATGACTTCAATTCCCAAAAAGAAATGCAATGGCCCCAAGTCTTTAATTGATAACTGATTAGAGAGAGCGTTGATGAAGTCCGAAACAAACTTTTGATTACTTCCTGTGATAATAAGATCATCCACGTACACTAAAAAATAGGCTTGAACACCACCATGATTGTAAATGAACAACGAACTATCATTCTTTGAATTGACAAATGAATTTGCGAGAAGGAATGAACTTAACTCATTATACCAAGCCTGCGGGCCTACTTTAACCCATATATGGCTTTGCGAAGTTTGCAAACGCGTGTTGATTTTTCTGGGTCTTTAAAGCCAGGCGGTTGCGACATATAAACCTCATCTTGAAGAGTGCCTTGGAGGAAGGCATTGTTGACGTCCATTTTTCTCAATGTCCATCCACGCATTTGCTCTAATACCATGAAGAAGCTTACAATGTGTGGATGATTTTTCATATCACATAATTTACAGATTGTACACACTTATAAAGAGAAGGAAAAAAACAATCTTTGACAGAGTAAGAATCATGGAATACCAACACATCTACAATTGGTATGCTAAGATAAAAATCAAAAAGATATCAAAAAGATTTCATATTCAAAAAATAATATCAGAAAAAAGATTTCATATCTTAACAGAGATTCCCTCACTAAAAGTCTACAAGGTGTTTCCTTGTCTTTGTCAAGAGTAATTAGTGACACTGCTTCATCTTTCCATCTTGTCTAAAGCATTCTTCACACGTCTTTTGTGTAATAGCCTCCTCTCTCGTCTCACATCGCCTAGGGAGGAAGGTCTTGGTTAGCTTATAAGGCTTGGGTCCCTCTAACCTGTGTAACGCGTTTTAAAGCCGTGAGGGAAGAGACCGTGGCTGGGATGGCGGTTCGTCCGCGCCAGGGCGAGTGACCTAAAGCGGACAATATTACACAGTGGAGCTCGGGATGTTACAAGTGGTATCAGAGCCGACTCTCGATCACGTGTGGGACCACAGCTCGAATGTTGTTCTGACGCCCGTGGGGCCACAGCGAGGACGCTGTTCTGTTAAGAGGTGGAGAGTGTAATAACCTCCTCTCTTGTCTCACATCGCTTAGGGAGGGAGGTCTTGGTTAGCTTATAAGGCTTGGGTCCCTCTAATATGTGTAACGCGTTTTAAAGACATGAGGGAAGAGACCGTGGCTGTGATGGCGGTTCGTCCGCGCCAGGGCGGGTGACCCAAAGCAGACAATATTACATAGTGGGGCCTGGGATATTACAAGTGGTATCAGAACCGACTCCTGACTGCGTGTGGGACCACAGCTTGAATGTTGTTCTGACGCTCGTGGGGCCACAGCGAGGACGCTCCTCTGTTAAGAGGTGGAGAGTGTAATAGCCTCCTCTCTTGTCCCACATCGCTTAGGGAGGGAGGTCTTGGTTAGCTTATAAGGCTTGGGTCCCTCTAACCTATGTAACGCGTTTTAAAGCTGTGAGGGAAGAGACCGTGGCTGGGATGGCGGTTTGTTCGCGCTAGGGCGGGTGACCCCAAGTGGACAAATATTACACAGTATCCCGAGCCCGCTGTGTAATATTGTCCGCTTTGGGTCACCCAGCCCTGGCGCGGACAAACCGCCATCCTAGCCACGGTCTCTTTTCTCACGGCTTTAAAACGCGTTACACAGGTTAGAGAGGCCCAAACCTTATAAGCTAACCAAGACCTCCCTCCCTAGGCGATGTGGGACAAGGGATGAAATCCCCAGATTAGCATCAAAGCCAGGTTAAGGTGTATCAGTTTAGGGTTTTTTTTTATATAGTGTAATAGCCTCCTCTCTTGTCCCACATCGCCTAGGGAGGGAGGTCTTGGTTAGCTTATAAGGCTTGGGTCCCTCTAATCTGTGTAACGCGTTTTAAAGCCATGAGGGAAGAGACCGTGGCTGGGATGACGGTTTGTCCACGCCAGAGCGGGTGACCCAAAGCGGACAATATTACATAGTGGGGCCCGGGATGTTACATTTTGGGCCAAAAAGTCATCATCGCGCGTTTGATTCAGTGCTCATGCTCCCTCTAGCTTCGACATTTCTCAAGATAAGGGACCCATTAGGGGAAGATCCCTGTATGCCTTCTTTCTACCCTTATGAACGTCAGTGAGATCCAATGGGACAGATTGATAATATTTTGTAATCTTTAAATGAAATTGAGTCAATAAGAGCCAACCTTCTTAATCTCTCTTTTGCATTTTTCTTTTTCCCTTTCTTCTTCCTTTTTTGGTGACCAGCCACCAACCATGGCCAAGCCGGCTAGCTTCACCTAGGTGAGGGGAGCCCTCCCCTAGGCAAGGGTCGGCCTTGCCCTGGGAGGGCTCCCCTTGCCCAGGTGAAGCCACCCAAGCTAGGAAGGCCTTGGTGGGCAGCAACGCTTGGGTGAAGGTGATGCCGAACGCCAAATCTAGCTTGGGCGAGACTAACCCTTGCTGGGCCTTGTTTGGATGAGGGCTTCACTCTTTGGGCCTCGCCCTTGCCTGTGGCAGGTGAGACTAGCCTACTCGATCACCGCCTGTGACTGGCCATTGATAATAGGAAGAAGAAAGGGAAAATTAGAAGAATAAAAAAAATTAAAATATTATTTAAAAAAATACAGCATCGATCATGCCACTTAAGATGGTCAACGTCTACATCAGTGAATTCCGACCAAAATCGTCTGTAGTCGGCTGTCATTGTTGCGGTCATGCTGTTGTCGAGGCTGAGCCATCACCAAAATCCTAGGTCGATAATGCCTTGCCTTATCGTTGTTGATTGAACCCTATGTAGGCTTGCTTCGCATAGGCCTCACAAGATTATCGCAATTAATTTTGCTAAAATATGGTGTGCCTGTTATTATAGTGACAAGGCATTATTACCTTAGCCAAAATTAAGTACCCCAGATGTATGCTATAACAACGTATACTGTTCCAACGATCATTTTTTTTTTTTGGCTCGAAGATTAGCAATTAATTTCTATAAATAGTACATCATAAAATAAAAAAGATTTTGAGACAAAATCATATGTATATCTTAAAGTCAGAAATCGAAAGACACCTTCTATCTGCATGGGCTCGTCATTGGCAATATATAGTCGTTTATTGATAGTTCCTTTTTATTGTTGTCATTAAGTAAATTTGACTCTTAAATTCTAAGCATTTATCGATCCAATTATTTTAATAATTAAACTTTACTTATTTTTGTTATGTGAATTTCCTTATTTGGCGACATTATCTTTGTTCATTAAGGTTTCCTCCTCATTATAAGTAGTATATCTATTTCAATTCAGGAAAAACTATTTGTGAAAGCTCATCGACTTCTCCTCTATTAAATATTGATGTACCTTGAAATAACTTAATATCGAACTAGAAAATCCTTCAAAAGAAAAAAAGTAGTCTACTCACAAGTAAAAGAAGAAAAAAATATGCAGTGATTTGGTTAATTCATCAACAACATCTTCTAATCATTATACCTATAACGAGTTTGATTAAGTGGGGTACTAGAAACGTGTGTCGGAGTGCCGAAGCTGTTTCGGTAGATTTGACTAATAGCAGTCATGGTTCTCCACTTGCTATTCCGTATTTCTTGGAAATATCTCGGTTCACTTCCACGAAAGTCACATTGTATTATCAGCGGTCCAGCAAGGCGGGTAGAATGACTAAGAACCGACTTCTGCATTTCAGCTCCTATTTCGTCTTTCTTTTAATTCTTTCTACAGTTCAGTCAAATAATGCACCCCAAAATTGTCCTTTAGCGAGGGGGTCAACTTCCCGCCTTCTTCCCTCTCATTTTCCCTCGCTCGACTTTTTGAGTTTGTTAGCCATCTTTTTCGTACCAGTTTGCATAGGATACCCTTACTGAAAATCTACAAGGTGTGCCCTCATCCTTATCATGAACAGTTGGAGATCCCGCTTTCATCTATCCATCTCTCTTCCATCGACGCAAGCTCCACCTCGTCTAAAGTAAGTCTTCACGCATCTTTTTGGGGCAAAAAGCCATCGTCCGTCACGCGTTTTCTTCAGTGCTCTTACTCCTTTTAAGCTTCAACATTCTAGATATAAGGGATCCATTAAGGGAAGATCCCTCTATGCCTTCTTTCTAGCCTCCTGAAATTGTGAGTGAGATCCAAAGGGATAGACTGATAATATTTCGTAATCCTCGAACCGAATCGAGTCCACAGAGCCAGCCTTCTTAATCTCTCTTTCTTGTTTTTGTCCCCAAGTTCCTGATATATGGCCTCTTCCAAAAGGAACTACGATGTGTTCCTGAGTTTCAGAGGCACGGACGTCCGCAACAATTTCCTCAGTCATCTCTACGCAGATCTAAATCGGAATGGGATACGCACTTTTAAGGATAGCGAGGAGCTCTGGAAAGGAGAGGAAATATCGCCGGTGCTTATGAGGGCGATTGAGGAATCGCGCATCGTGATCATCATATTCTCTAAGGACTATGCTTCCTCGCGGTGGTGTTTGCAAGAGCTGGCGAAGATCATGGAGTGCAAGGACCCGATTGTGTTGCCAGTGTTTTACAAGGTAAAACCAGGGGAAGTAAGAGGGCTGAAAGAGGGTTATGGGACAGCTATGGATACGCATAAGTCTGAGGGGAGGGATCCGGAGACAGTGGAGAGATGGAAGAATGCTCTTGTCGGCGCCAGTAACTTGGCTGGGTGGGATTATAATAATGAGTAAGTAAATTATTGGTGTGACGCACTGTTTTGCCATAGCTGGTGATTGTTTCTTATGCGTCAAATTGTATGCAGATAAACTACCGCTGAAAAACTGATAAATATTGTCAAATCGGTCTTTTTAATTGAAAATAAAAAGCGGAGATATGCTAGATAGCATACACAAAAGTGGAATAACCAAAACTTCGAACTAGCAGATTGTTTGAATTCGACTCTTGCTGTGTGGATACTGAGAACTTTTTGTCTTAGATAAATAGCATAGTTCATAGTACCCGCTTCATTTTTGTCTTCAGGCGCAGGTTTACTCAAATGTGTTATTTCTTTTCATCTTATTATTTGCTATCCTTCTTATGAGGTTAAATTCCAACCATGGCTTTGAAATGCTAAAACATGTTTCTCTTTCTTTTGAGTACATATTAGAGATGAAGCGGAGTTCATACGAGGCATTGTTGAGCAAGTATCAAGTTATCTAGTGCGAACAACACCCTCATATGTTGCTAAGTATCCAGTCGGAATAAATTCCCGAGTTCAAGAAGTGATATCACTGTTGCAAAAGAAGTCGTATGTTGATGATGTTCTCATGATAGGTATATGGGGACTTGGAGGCATAGGGAAGACAACGATTGCTAGAGCGATATATTTCGCTATTAAAAGACAGTTTGGGGGATCTAGTTTTTTGGATCGAGTTAGAGAAACTTCAAACAAATGCAATGGTCTGGTTGAGTTGCAACAAAAAATTCTTTCTCAAATCTTATCTCCTCCAGATCTAAAGGTCCCCAGTGAAGGCGAAGGATGTAGTTTGATAAGGGAAAGACTTTGTAACAAGAAGGTTCTCCTGGTTCTTGATGATGTTGACGATAAGCATCAACTGGATATGTTAGCTGGAGGAGGCGATTGGTTTGGCAAAGGAAGTAGAATCTTTGTAACATCAAGGGATAAACATGTGCTAACTTCTCATGGCATAAATCATGTGTATGAAATAGAACCTTTAGACCATGTCGAGGCACTAGACCTTTTTAATCAGCATGCCTTTCCAAATTGCCAAAAACCCGAAATAAAAAAGGATCTCATAGATAGAGCAATGCATTACGCTAGCGGCCTTCCATTAGCCCTCGAAGTGTTGGGCTCATTCTTATGTGGAAGAAGCGAACCAGCATGGGAAAGTGAGTTGCATAAACTCTCCAATAGTCCGAAAGAAGATATCGATCAAATTCTGAAGATAAGCTTCTATGGATTGGAGAAGAATGAGAGGAGAATTTTCCTCGACATTGCTTGTTTCTTCAAGGGGAAAAGTATAGAATACATCAAAGAAGTTCTCGACGGCTGTGACTTTGCGACAACTATAGGAATAGAAATTCTCATTGAGAGATCCTTGATAAGAAACGAGCATGGGACCCTGCAAATGCATGATTTGCTACAATTGATGGGTAAGAATATTCTTATGCAAGATAATCCTGGGCAACGCAATAGATTATGGCTTTTTGAAGATGTTCAGGACATTCTATGTGAAGAAAAGGTAAAAGTTGTTTATGCAAACATTGTTATATCTCATTTTCATGTTACTTTGATTTGGACAGTGTATTATATATCTCAATGGAAATTTTGTATGACAACTGAATTTGCTCAATTATGGATAGGGAACGGAAGCAATAGAGGCCATAGTAGTGGACTTGCTAACACCAGAAGAGATAAATTTGAGTCTTGAAGAGATAACCATAGAGGCTGATGCTTTCAAAAAAATGACAGACTTGAGAATGCTCATTTTGCCTGAAGCACATATCTCTTCGAAAGGTCCTGTTCGTCTCCCTAGTAATTTGAGATGGCTTAAATGGCCCAACGCCCCATTGCTAAAATTTGGCACTGGTCCAAAGAAACTTATTGGACTTGATCTCCAGAAAAGTCATATCAGACAATTAGACAATAAATTTAAGGTTAGTGCTTGTGATGATTAACTTTTTACTTTTTATAACTACAAATATTTACAAAGCCTAATGACTACCGTATTTTTTATTTTTATTTTTATTTTTATTCATTTTTGCAGCATTTTAGAGTGTTGAAGCACATCAATTTCAGTCAATGCAAGTCCCTAGATAGTGTTCCCGACGTTTCATTGCTCCCAAATCTAGAGAGCTTGAATCTTGATGGGTGCAGAAGCTTGGTGAAGGTTCACCAATCTGTCACATATCACGACAAGTTAAAATTTTTGTCCCTAAAGTTTTGCTCTAACCTCAGTGTCTTTCCTCACACACTCAAAACAAAATCTCTTCAAGCCCTCAATCTCCGTGGTTGCTCTAAACTCAAGAAGTTCTTTGATATACCAGAAAAGATGAAACTTCTAGAATATCTTGATTTAGGATGGACGGCTATTAAAGAACTGACTGCATCAATTGAAAATCTTGTCTCCGTGAAAAAAATAAAGTTAGCATTTTGCAAAAAACTCACAACACTCCCATCAAGTGTTTATAAGTTGCAAAATCTAGAGCATTTGAAACTTACAGGCTGCTCCAATTTTGTTGTGTTTCCAAAGAACTTGGAGGATCCAACTGATCCTAATGGCAATCCGGGATTCCGAAATTTAGATCGGCTAGAACTCGATGGCTGCAATCTCTCAAAAATAGAGTTCCTTGAGAGTTCTTCCAGTTTTCCCAAATTGGTGTGCCTAGATCTTTCCGGCAACAAGTTTACTCATTTGCCGACATCCATCAACAAATATGATGATTTGGAACACTTGACTTTGTCTAATTGCAAGCAGCTACAAAAGATTCCTCAGCTTCCGCCAAATATGCATATGCTATGGGCAAGAGGTTGCAGATCTCTACAAGAATTTCCAAATTTGTCGGGTCTCTCCTCCAAATGCCTTCAGGTTGACTTATCTTCATGTCGTGAATTATTCCGCAAAGGGGCAAACACGACTGATGTGTTATCACTCAAGGTCAGACTCTCTCTCTCTCTCTCTCTCTCTCTCTCTCTCTCTCTCCCTCCCTTCCCGCACTCACTAACTTTGAATGCTTGATATGCAAACTATTTGTATGACAGGAGCTCCCGAAGATGAGAGATGCTGACATTATGCTGAGTGGAAGAGAGATGCCAGAATGGTTTCTCCACTGTAAAGACGGTTCCATATCTTTTATGGTTCCCAGGGACTCGTATGACAAATTTGTAGGACTAGCACTCTGTTTAGTTCTTGGCCCGGAGGAAGAAGTGGCCTGTGGCATCGAAATTCTTGTCAATGGCCAAAGAGTGTTTTGCCAGAAAAGAGGCATCAGTTTTCTGAAATCCGATCTTGTGTGGGTTACATATCTCCCAAGAAGTAAGCTATATCAGATATGTAAAGAAAGGGAGGTTCTGCGAGACGATTGGAACCATTTCCAAGTTCACCTCGAAGCATACGGAGGAAGATTGAAGAAGGGTGGATTCCGTCTAATATGCGAGCAACAGGAGGATGAGCTGAGGATTGAGCTCCAACACCATCAGCCGACAGAAACAAATTGGCCTTTGGAGGAAAGAGACTCGGACGAAGAAAATTGGATAGACACCGAGGAAGAAGAAAGTTCAAGTGAGACAGATGATGAACTTATCAAAGCAATCGACCCAGAAAATGACAAATGCTCTAAGTTCTTCGAGACTCGAATCAATGGTTGTAGCGCTTGGAAAAGTGGCTGTAAAAGTCGTGGGCATTGGTTTACGGCGCAATTCTTGACGAATCAAGGTATGAGATTCTGATTCCAGTGCCTTTTGCTTTTCCCTTGTTCTTTTTTCAGTGTCTACTGTAAGTTTTTGGATGTGTGCTCCTTCAATTCAAGTGCAAAAATCATTATGAAATACAGGATTCATATCATGCTACTGACAAGGTTGAGGTTGAGGAGCTTCCCTTTTCCCCTTCTCTCTTTTCTTCTTGTGGACGTAATATTGCTGGATAAATGGACATACTACCGCTCACGAATGTGCATTCGTGTCGCATGGTTTTATCTTTTCATTCCTTAAAACCCAATCCTCTCCCTCATTTCTCTTCATTTTTATATTAATTATTGGAAGAATATTGTTCAGAGTGCTCTGGAAATTCTTATTTAGCGCCCAGTCGAAATTTTATGATTTTTAATGCACGGATTGTTCTCGTGTTTTGCAAAGTCAGTATTAATTTGATTATTACCATCGACGTATGCAGAACCATTTTTCTGGAAGGAGGCCAATGCAACTTTTAAGGAAGACCATCATTAGAGGTACGTTCGCTGTTGACTCGAGTCGGGGCGATGGAATTATCCGGTTCGAGAAAATATTAGGTCATCTCCACGTCAGATCCAAATCCGAACTCTTCAATCCTCTCAGACGACGTCGCATAAAATCATCATCCTCACCGCTACCCGTACCGACTCCCAAGACAAGACGCCGTTGACTCATCACTCTCTCTCTCTCTCACTAATGATGCCTTCTTCAATGGCGCTATTGATCCTCCGTCGCAACCTCCATGGTCGAACCTCCTCACTCCTCCAGGCAAGGCTCTTCTTGTTGATAAAATAGTTATTTTATTTTTCACATGTTGCTGATTTGGTTTTTTAGTTATTAGAGTTAGTGGAGTCATGTGTGTTGGTTATCCTAGTTTTTAGGTGTTAGTGGGGCAAGTGCTTTATGGAGAACATGGGTAGTTATGGGGTGTTTTACGTGATGTATTTTGTCTTTTGTAAAAGACTTGGTTGCTTTGTACGTAAGATGAAGTTTCAGTCTCATCTCTTCTCCTTTTTAGCAATTTAACAGTGGTATCAGAGCCTGAGAAAAACGTGAGAGTTTAAAAAAAAAAAAAAAAAAAACTTTCGTGAGAAAATTGCAGTAGCAATATTTCCAATGGCCACCGATAATTTTGTTCAACCAGCAATTCCACGCTTTGATGGTCACTATGACCATTGGAGTATGTTGATGGAGAATTTTTTACGATCAAAGGAGTATTGGTCGGTTGTCGAATCTGGAATTCAAGAGCCACCGTAGGCATGGCGTTGACAAATCCCCGAAAGCAGAATTGGAAGCTAGAAAGTTGAAGGACTTGAAGGCAAAAAATTATTTTTTTCAGGCTATCAATCGTTCCATCTTGGAGACTATTCTTTGCAAAGAAACCTCCAAGGATATTTGGGATTCTATGAAGAAGAAATATCAAGGCTTTGTTAGGGTGAAGCGTGCACAGCTTCAAGCCTTGAGAAGAGATTTTGAGACACTAGCGATGAAGGATGGAGAATCTGTCACTAGTTATTGTGCTAGAACAATGGAGATCAGCAACAAGATGCGATTCCATGGCGAGAAGATGGACGATGTCACAATTGTGGAGAAGATTTTGCGTTCCTTGACACCAAAGTTTAATTATGTTGTCTGCTCAATTGAAGAGTCGAAAGACATAGATGCGCTCTCTCTTGATGAATTGCAAAGCTCCTTATTGGTTCATGAACAGAAGATGAATAGAAGTTCAACAGTAGAGGAGCAAGCGTTGAAGGCTTTTACCAATACTCATTCCAACAATTTCAGAGGAAGGGGTAGAGGTAGAGGTAGAGGAAGGGGAGATCGAGGAAATAGAGATGTTGGCAGGAATTTTAAAGCCAACAATGACCAATTTCAAGGCAAAGGCGAGAGGACGGGATCCTAACAAATTCAAGGTAGAGTGTTTTAGATGTCATAAATTTGGTCATTATGCATCGGAATGTTATACTAGGCTGCCTAATAATAAAGAAAATGCAGAGAGTTCAAATTTTATTGAAGAAAAGGAAAGCGAAACGTTGTTGATGATTTGTTCAAGATAAAAAGGAGCGCGAGTCGAGATATTTGGTATGTGGATACAGTGCAAAAGTAACCACATGAGTGGAAGTAAGTTTTCTTTTTCTCATCTAAATGAAGATTTTCATTCCACTGTGAGTTTTGGGGATCATTCTACTGTGAAAGTGATGGGAAAATGTGATATTAAGATAAGAACCAAGAATGGTTTTGTAGAAACGATCTCTAACGTGTTGTATGTTCCTGATTTGAAAAGTAACCTATTGAGTGCTGGCCAATTACAAGAAAAGGGTTATGTAATCACCATTCAGAGGGGTGTTTGTGAAATTTATGATTCCGTTAGAGGTGCTATTGCAGTTGTTCCTATGAATTCAAATAGATTGTTTCCATTAAAGATTGAAAATATTCAGTCTTGCTTGATGGCTGAAAAGAAAGATCCCTCATGGCTTTGGCACTTTCGCTATGGTCACTTAAGTTTTGGTGGATTGAAGACCCTCCAACATAAAAATATGGTGACGGGTCTTCCTCAAATTCTTGTTCATTCTCAAGTCTCGTGAAGAATGTGTTGTTAGCAAACATCGTTCTCAATTTTCAAAAGAAAAGTCATGGAGAGCAAATGATGTTTTTGCGGCTGGTGCATTCGGACATTTGCGGTCCCATAAATCCATCTTCTAATGGAGGTAAAAGATACTTAATTACCTTCATTGATGATTTTTCCAGAAAAACTTGGGTTTATTTTTTACGGGAAAAATCGAAGCTTTCTCCACATTTAAAAGCTTCAAAACTCGTGTTGAAAATGAAGCGGGAAAGACCATTAAGACTCTTCGAACGGATCGTGGCGGTGAATATTGCTCAAAAGAATTTGAAGTTTTTTGTGCGAGTATGGCATTCGAAAAGAGCTTATATTTGCATATACACCACAAGTAGAATGGTGTATCTGAGAGGAAAAATAGAACAATTCTCAACATGGTGAGAAGTTTATTGGTAAGAGGAAGAGTTCCAAAGACTTTCTGGCCAGAAGCAGTAAATTGGAGTATTCATGTTTTGAACAGAAGTCCAACTTTTGCTGTTCAGAATATGACACCTGAGAATAGGGGTGAGCGGTTCCAGGTTCCGGTTCGGTTCCGTCTGGAACCTGGAACCTACCCTCGGGTACAGGTTCCTCAATTTTTGGAACTTGGAACCTACCCGTTAGAACCAAGAACCTAGAACCTACCCTGTTACAGGTTCCAGGGTCGGTTCCAGGTTCCACAGGTTCTTTTTTTTTTTTTTTTTTTCATTTTATGATTTGAAAAGCTCTTTTCAAACAATTGAAAGTTAGGCTCACAAAGTAGTAATAATCTCAGCCTCCTCATCAAATATATGGAGCTAAAGAGTATAAACGAAAGAAAAAGGAAATCAAGATAATGTTCCCTAGTATTACCCTCAAACTACTTCCCTAACGCATGTCGCCTGAGGGCTCTAAGGGTTCCACTATTCCCTTGGAAGAAGCTGATATCCCAAGATTAAGATCAAGACCATGGTCACCATCTGCATCAATTGCATCAGAATACTTCATCAACCTTGTAGAGAAACCTGATGTATTTCTTTTCATAAAAATGAAATAGTTTCATAGTTTGCCAAAGGCTTCTTATTTACAACAAAGAATGTGATTACAGATGCTATTTCCATTGTTGGCTTTTGCAATCATCTCTCCGTCGTACCTACTAGGTTCAAAGTTGGTCTGACCTCTCTTCCGTTACATTTGATATTTGCCTTGTCATACGCCCCGATTTCAAATAAGCAAAAGCTATAAGTGAGGGATCCAAAGCATATTAAGGCCGAGTACTCATAAAATTGAATTCTCTATGCGATCACAAGTTGCTCATAACACCTTGCTGCCTCTACTTCACTATCAAATAGGCTTGAGGTATATATACCTGCACAAATGCATTGCAAGATACTAAGATACAATTCTCCAAAGTTCGCTTTCCGAACATTTAGTGCTAATCGGCTTGTATATAAACATAAAAGCTTGCCTCGGTTCACGGGCGAGAAAATCTTTATAAAGGGGAACGGGTTTTAAAGGGAAAAGGCTTTTAGTTTTTTACTTTTTGCCAAGGAATTGAGCCATTCTAGCTTCCCAACGCCCGCACTTGTGTGGTGTCACCCCTCGATATTTCGAACTTCCCCTAGAAAAGCCAGTGCTCTGTCAACGAAGTATGTGTACAAATTCTTCCTTTGAAAGATTCTTCATCTGCCAATCTCAACCAAGAAAGAGTCTAAGCCAATCTAGAATGCAAACCAACATGGTGCAATGGCGGAAGTTTAAATCACGCAAAACATCTTACCTGTTTAAAATCATCCTCATAATCACTCAAATTGAAATTTATGTACGCATCAAGCCCTCGAATTTTATTGCGGCTCGATCATAGGTGAGTCCACAAAAACCCAATTATGTTATCTTCTAGATGAATGGAACCTTCTAAAGCTACAAAGCTTAATGAGACATGGCGATGTCTTACCTAGCCGCAAGCATCCGAGAAAAGACTATGCATACCCAAATACACTTGTTTTCCACAGTCCCTATATCAAAAATAAGAGAATAAATCCGTGGTCAATAAGTCAAGGGCGAGCACACGGCGCGAAGGTGACGAAGACATTAGTCTCACGGCACCAACGGCGGCACGGACGGCGCGGCGAAGACGGCGGCGGTCGCGGCTTAACCCACGGCCAAGGGGAGAAGTGCTCGATTCTAACGGAGGTGGTGGCGGTTCCGAGCAACGACGGCCCGGACGGACAAGCAAGCGGTGGCATGAGGTGGTGACGGTGGCTTGGGGACGGCGGTGGTGGCTCACGGCAGCGAGGGGCGGTGCGACAGCTCGTCGGGCTCAACGGCGAGACGGCTTGTCGGACGAGGGTGGGTGGTGGTGGTTTGGTGGCCAAGAGGTGGTGGTGAGTAGAGCGTGGGGCGGCGGTGAGGTGGTGGGTGAAGCAACGGCCAGCAAGAGGAAGGAAGGAAGGAAGAAGAAGAAGAAGAAGAAGAAGAAGAAGAAGAAGAAGAAGAAGAAGGTGGGGGGAGGGGTTTCGGCCGAGAGAGAAGGGGAAAGAGAAGAGAAAGAGAGAGAGAGAAAGAAAAGAAAAAAAGTTGGGGGCAGGAAGTGACGTGAGGAGAAAAATGGGGAGAAAAGAAAGAGAGAGAGAGAAAAAAGAGGGGGAAAGGAAAATCACGTGGGGGGAAGTGCTAGGGTTTTTTTTTTTTTTTAAATCTTAACAGGTTCCGGTTCTTCCGGTTCCGGTTCCTATAGGAACCGGAACCGGAACCGGAACCGAACTGTCTTTGTAGAACCGGAACCGAACCGGACCCTCCGGTGCGGTTCTCCGGTTCCCGGTTCTACCCGGGAACCGTGCTCACCCCTACCTGAGGAGGCTTGGAGTGGGAGAAGACCGACTGTAGATCACTTCAGAATTTTTGGATGCATCGCATATACCCATGTCCCGGATGTGAAAAGGAAGAAACTTGATGACAAGGCTGAAAAATGTGTCTTTCTTGGTGTAAGTGAAGCATCCAAAGCATATAAATTATTCAATCCACTAACAAAGAAGATTGTGACTAGCAGGGATGTTGTTTTTGATGAAGAGAACACTTGGGATTGGAATAGGCAGCAGCCTACCCAAGTTTTTTATGACAATGACGCTGAACAGGAGCAAATTTCAGCACCTTGTATTCCTCAAAATTCATCAAATACGACTTCTACAGCTGCTGAAATTTCACCAACAGGCTCTGAAGTCAATGAAAAAGAAGCCCAATCTCTTCGCCGCGTTAGAAGAAAGCCTGCTTGGATGGAAGATTATGAGGTAACTGGAATTGGAGATTCAATTACTCACTTTGCTTTATTTTCAGACTATGACCCTACAACTTTTGAGAGTGTTGTCAAAGAAGAAAAATGGCGAAAAGCGATGGATGATGAAATTAATGCCATCGAAAGAAATGATACTTGGGAGCTATCCGATCTTCCGGATGGACAAAAAACCATTGGTGTAAAGTGGGTCTTTAAAACAAAATCGAAAGAAAATTGTGAAGTTGACAAATATAAAGCACGTTTGGTAGCCAAGGAATACAAGCAGCAATATGGGATCGACTATACAGAAGTTTTTTCTCCAGTTGCGAGACATGACACAATTAGATTGGTGGTTGCATTGGCGGCACAGAATTCTTAGCCTATTTTCCAGCTAGATGTCAAATCGGCATTCTTGCATGGATACTTGGAGGAACAGGTATTTGTCGAGCAACCCCCTGGTTATGTCAAGATTGGAAATGAGCATAAAGTTTATAAATTGAAGAAAGCTCTTTATGGGCTAAAACAAGCCCCTCGGGCTTGGTATAGTCGTATTGAAACTTATTTTCTTAAAGTTGGTTTTTCAAAATGTCCTTATGAGCATACGCTTTTTGTCAAGATTGGAGATAAAGGGAAAATGCTTATTGTGCGCTTGTATGTTGACGATCTTATATTTTGGAAGTTGTGATGGCATGTTTGAAGAATTCAAGAAATCCATGATGGATGAGTTTGAAATGTCTGATCTTGGTATGATGCATTACTTCCTTGGCATAGAAGTGGTACAATCGGATGATGGGATTTTTATTTCTCAAAAGAAATATGTGGGAGAAATTTTGGATAGGTTTCAGATGAAGGATTGTAATCCCGTAAACACTCCGAGTTGAGTTTGGCTTAAAGTTATACAAAGATCATGAAGGGAGGAAGGTTGACAAAGACACTTTATAAACAAATTGTGGGCGAGTTTGATGTATTTAAGCGCAACAAGACCAGACATAATGTATTCGTGAGTTTAATCGGTAGATATATGGAGAATCCTACACAAATGCATTTGTTAGCTGCCAAGAGAATCCTTCGTTACTTGCAAGGAACTAGAGACTTTGGGCTATTTTACAAGAAGGGTAAAAAGTCGATTTGTTGGGATTTACCGATAGTGACTATGCGGGAGATCAAGATGATAGGAGGAGCACTTCGGGTTATGCTTTTATGTTTAGAAGTGCTATTTCGTGGTCATCCAAGAAACAACCAATTGTCACATTGTCAAGTACGAAGCTGAATTTGTTGCTGCAACACTAGTGCTTGTCAAGCTATTTGGCTAAGGAGAATTCTTGAAGAGCTACAATTCAAGCAACCGGGACCTACTAAAATTTTTTGTGACAATAATTCAGCAATAAAACTCTCCAAGAATCCGGTGTTACATGGAAGAAGCAAGCACATTGATGTAAAGTTTTATTTCTTGAGAGATCTTAGCAATGATGGAACAATTGATCTAATCTACTGCATGAGTGAAGATCAAGTTGCTGATATATTCACCAAGGCCCTCAAGATGGAGTCATTTGTGAAGCTCGAGAAAATTACTAGGTGTTTGCATGATGAAAGAAGTCAAAACTTTAAACCGAATGTTAGCAAACATCAATTTAAGGGAGGGATTGTTGATAAAATAGTTATTTTATTTTTCACATATTGCTGATTTGGTTTTTCAGTTATTAGAGTTAGTGGAGTCATGTGTGTTGGTTATCCTAGTTTTTAGGTGTTAGTGGGGCAAGTGCTTTATGGAGAACATGGGTAGTTATGGGGTGTTTTACGTGATGTATTTTGTCTTTTGTAAAAGACTTGGTTGCTTTGTACGTAAGATGAAGTTTCAGTCTCATCTCTTCTCCTTTTTAGCAATTTAACACTTCTCCCGTTCGCCGGAGTCGGCGGCGGGGCCGTGGCTCCGAGCGGCGAACCTCGGAGCCGAAGCCCATCGAGAAGATGCGCGGCGAACCGAGGCGAGATAGCTTGCAGGATCATGAGGACGGCGGGGAGGCTCGGGATTCGGACCGTCGCCTTCTACGGCCGACGCCGACGCGGCGCTCTCCACGTCAGTCCCCAACGAGGCCGTCGGCATCGGTCCCGCTCCGCCGCTCGCCTCGGCTACCTCGGTGGAGCGTCCCACGTCGAGGCCGCTCTTCTCGCCGGTGCTCAGGGGAGGCGTTGAGAACTATCTGCCGTTTGAAGTGCGTGTAATCGCTGCGATTGGAGGATGCGCGATTTCGCATGTGGCATGGCGGAATGTTTGATTCTGGTTGGGAGAAATGGTCGTGCTCGTTGGAGCAGTGGTTGTTAGCATGGAGTGAACGGGATTTGGTGACGGTGGAGGAAACTCGTGAGATTGTGAATTTCAAGTATTGGAGCTCAATTCCTATTTGTTCATTAAGGTTTCCTCCACATTACTCAGGATAAACTATCTGTTGAAGCTCATTCACTTCTCTATCATCAAGGTTTTAAGCTAATATTCTAATTATCAATGTATCTTGAAATAACTTAATATCAAACTAGAAAATCCTTTCACTGCTATTAGACACTTATGAGGGCGATCGAGGAAACGCGCATCGCCATCATCATTTTCTCTGAGGACTATGCTTCCTCGTGGAGGTGTTTGGAAGAGTTGGCGAAGATCATGGAGTGCAAGGCACAGAAAAAGCTGATTGTGTTGTTAGTGTTTTACAAAGTGGAACCAAGAGAAGTGAGAGGGGGAAGAGAGGCGTGTGAGAGAGCTATGGCTAAGCACGAGCCCAAGTTTGGGAAGGATTCGGAGACAATGAAGAGATGGAAGAAGGCTCTTTTCGATACCAGTAACTTGTCTAGGTGGCATCTTAATGATGGATAAGTAAGTACACACTGCTTTGCCATTGTTAGCCAGTGATTTTTTGTTTTATTTCAAACTGTATGCAATAAATTACCACTGAAAGCTTGTTTACATTGTCAAATCGCTCTTTTTAATTGATATCGTCAAACTTGCTGAGGAAGCAACACTATGGGAAGGAGACTAGGTCATCCTACAGACCATATATAAAATCAGAAGTGGCTCCTCCTGATACCGGTCCCTTTTGCTTCATATTATTCCCCTGACATGGTTGGGGTTGAGGAGCTTCCTTTTTCCCTCTCTTTTTTTTTATGATTTGCGATGGAGATTGCATTAATACAGAGTTAAGTGGATGTTTGTTGACATTAGATTGATATAATCGTATAGGTAAAGACATGTAGGGGTGAGCGGTTCCCGGTTCCGGTTCGGTTCCGTCGGAACCCGGAACCTACCCTCTGTACGAGTTCCTCAATTTTGGAACCGGAACCTACCCGTCGGAACCGAGAACACGGAACCTACCCGTCACGGGTTCGGGGTCGGTTGGTTCCAAGGTTCCGGGGTCGGTTCCGATTCCAACGGGTTTTTTTTTTTTTTTCATTTTCGTAGTGGGCACGAATATCCGGAAGCTGTCTTCGCAATTTACATATTACTCGGGGAAGAGAACGTGAACCCTCAACTGCTCCTTTCTTTTTGGATCGACACGGGAAGGAAAGCGAGAGAAGCAAAGGAAATTGAGAACAAAGCGCGTTAACAAAATCACAAACACAAAGAACTAATTTCACAAAAATTGAGGAACCTTTTTGGTTCCAATCAATCCCACATCTCAAGCAATGCGGCATGTCAAATGAAAGAGACGGGTATGGCAACTGGGTTGTGTTAAGTGAACTGATCATCGCCGGAAGACCCCTTTCAAGGGTCGGTTGAACCGACTTCCGGAAGTCTCATAGTTTGCAATGCACATAGTCAAGAGTTGTTTGGAGAAGAGATGGGCTCCAAAACTACCATAACCACATCCTATATCCAAGATTGTTCTAACCTGAAAATCAGCGCAAGGAAAAGCTCAAAGAGAAGTACCAGCAAGTGAAAATATATGATCAACATGCTCTCAGGAACATATAACGATTAAACAAAAAGTAGGATGTAGAAGTCAAAGCTTTCAGAACTAAAGTATGAAAATTGTCAATTGGCATATAATATGTCGTCTTTTAACACGAGACTGTAATGAATAATTACAATTTCAGATATCCAGCTAATAGCAGTGCCAGCATGCAGTGCAAGACAAAGTTCCTTTTACCATGAGACCTAACAGGAAGAAATTAGAAGATGAATATTTCCTTTCTAGTACTCATGGATTATCTCATCTCAGGGCCAGTTACGTTTTGATTTAGCTGCAATGAAATTGCATCACAAGGAAGATGAATTTGGCCAGAAAAATGTATATCTTGAATTTGGTTTTATGCATCTAACATCACCATCATCCCACTGAAACTGGAGAGCATTAAACATGATAATAAGTGCAACAGTATCTATAGGAGGTAAAAGGAAACAATAGATAACACAATCCATCGATGCAGGTAGTCAATACTCAATGGATGAATAATATCTCCACTTACCCCAGCTTTGGTAAATTCATATTCATTGCTAAGACCAATCATTTTTGCTATTTGCTGAGCATAGTCTTCCACGCCATCAAACATTAGAGAAGCTGAACGGAAAGAAATCTGCTCTTCCTCTAGCATCATCATCCTAGAAAGGCAACGGAAGTGAAATTAATCATATGAAGGGAAATAGAAGTGTGATAAAACTAGCGATATTATTAGCATGTCCACATACCTCTTGGTCAAGCTCCCCGAAGAGAGTACCTGCTGGGCAGTAATTTTAGCATTTGCAACCCAGATAATGTCTTTCCCCGTGGGCCACCTCAAAGGGATTTTGTAATTTGTCGGTGGAACAACCAAACAATGTTGTTTGACAGAATGCCCACAATGTCGCTCAAACTCATTTCCATCCGAATAGCCCAGAGCAACATTTTCTGAAACATTTCGAGAGCCGAGATCTTCAAGCTCTGCGAAGCCAGGCTCCACTCGAGCCTCAAGCACCTCTCTTCCATCGACCTGATGGTCGCGCGCTTCGACTCCAGGACCAGCGATTTGGTGGCTTGCAGCTCTCTCTCTTCGCCTGCAAAAATTTCCAGCACCTCTCATCCGCTACCGATCCAAACCGATCGCCTCGCGAAGAAAAGTTCGAGAGATCGCGTCGCGGTGGAGTAGACCTGGAGGAGAGAGAGGCGCTGGTTCCTGGTCCGGTCCAGCTGTTCCAGCCACTCGCCGAACGCCGCGGAGAGCGACATTTCAGTACGGACCGGAAGCTAATCTCAGGTGGCGGCGGCAAGAGGTGGTGACGGTGGCTTGGGGACGGCGGCGGTGGCTCACGGTGGCGAGGGGCGGCGCGGACGGCGCGACAGCTCGTCGGGCTCAACGGCGAGACGGCTCGTCGGACGAGCGGTGGGTGGTGGTGGTTCGGTGGCCAAGAGGTGGTGGTGAGTACTGAGTAGGGCGTGGGGCGGTGGTGTGGTGGTGGGTGAAGCACTAAGCAGCAGCCAGCAAGAGGAGGAGGAAGAAGAAAAAGAAGAAGAAGAAGAAGGGGTAGGGTTTCGGCCGAGAGAGGAGGAAAGAGAAGAGAGAAAGAGGAGAAAAGAAAAAAGTTGAGGGGGCAGGAAGTGACGTGACGAGGGAAAAGGGGAGAAAAGAAAAGAGAGAGAGAGAAAAGAAAGGGAAAGGGGGAAGAATCCGCGGGGGGAATCTTGCGGGGTTTTTTTTTTTAATTATGACCGGTTCCGGTTCCGGTTCCGGTTCCCTTTTCAGGGAACCGGAACCGGAACCGGAACGCCGGTTCCCAGAAAAAAGGGAACCGGGAACCGGAACCGGTCTCTTTAGAACCGGGAACCGAACCGGACCCTCCTCCGGTTCGGTTCCCGGTTCCCGGTTACCCGGGAACCGTGCTCACCCCTAAAGACATGAGGCTTGGCCTATTTGATGTAAATTATTAATGGATTCAAAAAATATGAACAAAAAAAAAAAGGAGAGAAAGGGGTAATGTAGGAATCTGCTTCTAAGATGTTCACATGTAACAGACAATCGAAAATCGGTTTATTGGTTTTTATCCTGCTTTTATTCCAATTAAATTCTGTGTTTTTTCTCTCTAGGATTCCATATTTTGATTCACTCCATGACCTTTAAATTCAAAATTCTTCTCGGTCCTCTTGGCTTTTTCTCTTCTCTGCCTTTTCTTGCTCCTTCTGGCTTTAGGTTTCTGTGCATGGCCAGCTGCTCACATTACTTCTCAAAGCAAGATTGACAGGAATCCTATATTAACAACGCTAATCTCAGTTTGAGATTGCAAAAGTTTCTTTTTCCTTTTGTATTTCTTCGTTGATTTTCTTGGGGAGTTATGGTTTGGAGAAGAGCTCGTGCTTACTGCAATCAAACGTTGCTCAAAGGAGCTGTACTTTTGTTGGGCGTTTCTCTAGTTTTGTTTTTACTGGCATCATCAGTACCATATGACTACTGGCGCTCGAATTATGGTTCATGCACGCCAGCTTCTTGCGGTTCATGCTCTTGCGTTTGCCCTTTGAAGCGACGAATATTTCTATTGGCTTCAGGTAAGTCTAACGGTAGAGATTGAGTTAGTATATCGCAGAGGCTTCTCAGTTCGCAATCAGAAGAACATGTCTTCATGATGGTTGGAGTCAGTTTTGTATTTTTCTTCTTCCATGCTTTTTCTTTTTCAGTAGAAGTATTGGAACTTTAGTGTTGAGTAAATCCAGACTAACTAATTGAATTTTTGTTTGTTGAGAACAATTAATGACGAACAAGTTTGAGTCTTTGATGGCTCATAGGTAAGTTAGTAATGTTTGTATTTCTCCTTATTGGAGTGTTGCTGGTAAGGCTTGGTATCTTGTCCTGGGTAATCTTGCGTCTAATGTGGTCAATTCGTCAATCTATGTCTCTTTTCTACACAGATTGTGGTGAAAGTGATATGAAGGAGAGCAGATGGGATATGTTGAAGGAGCAACTGAGCTTACAAGAAACTGTAGCAAAGGAAACAGTGGCGCGCACCAAGGCATTAAGAGAGGATGCTAAGAAGACCTCGCTGAGATTCAGGGTCGAGGCCGAGAAGTGCAATGCTGGGGTGGCAACTTGCGAGCTAAGCAGAGAAAGGGCTGAAGCATGGCTGGTTGAGGAGCATAAGCTCACGGCATTGTGGGAGAAACGAGCCTGTGACAGAGGGTGGAAGGACAGTGATAAAGTATACTTGTACAGATAAAAGGGAATATGATGATAGCAGCTAGCTTCTTGATTATAAGGCAATTTTATAGAGGATTCATGAAGTCTCGTGTAAAGTATCACACGTTTGAACCGCTTTTGCCAGGTGAATATGAGTTGGAAAGAGGGTGCACTCTTCATAAGAGATTAGATTAATGTGTAAGTCTACTCTTTTGTGCAGTCCTCGCAACTACAAGTTATCTACTAGCTGCTCTCTTTTGAGGACTGCATATATATTGAAGTTGAATTGCTGATTCATGACATACAGGTTGTTCCGAGTTTTTGGTGCAATTTCCCCAGTAGCAATACTCTCTTTTTAGGGAACAACTGCAGCATGCAATTTTTTCGTTGGAATATGATTTTGCTACATCATGTTGTCTTCGACACACTGTAAAGCTCTCTATAAGTAGTTTCCCATCCTGCCTGGACCGGGACAAGAACCTGAAGCCGCTTAAAAATAATTTTTGTATCCTCTTTCTGACCATCTCCCTACCATAAAAAGGTAAACAGGCATAAACAAATCCAAAGGAAGAAGAAGAAAATCCAGTCAAAGCTGTAATGCCAGGTCATCTCCACGTCAGATGCAAATCCGAACTCCTCTATCCTCTCTAGGGGTGTGCAAAATACCCGGGAACCGCCCGGACCGCCCGGAACCGGACCGGAACCGCCCGGAACCGGCGGATCTTGAGGGAACCGGTCCGGTTCCCGGTTCCAATTTTTTGGAACCGGTGGGAACCGGTCCGGTTCCCGGTTCCGCGGGCGGATCCACCCGCCCGCCCGCCCGGACCGAACCGGTTCCTTTTAATATTAAAAAAAAAAATACTAAAAACAAACCTAGGTCAAAATTTCAGAATCAGATCTCACCTTCTCCTTCTCGAGCTCGACTCTCATCAGACTTCTCTTCGATTTCTTCTGCGGCTGCCTCTGGTTCCTCTCACCATCTCGCTACTGCCGTCCGCCCCTCACGTCGGTCGCCACCCACCACAACCTTTGGTTCCTCTCGCCATCTCGCCGCTGGCCCGCTGCTGTCCGCCCCTCGCGCCGGCCGCCACTCGGCACAGCCTCTGGTTCCTCTCGCCATCTCACAGCTGCTGTTCGCCCCTCGCGCCGGCCGCCACCCGCCACAGCCTCCGGTTCCTCTCGCCATCTCACCGCTGCTGTCCACCTCTCGCGCCGACCACCACCCGCCACAGCCTCTGCTTCGCCCAGCAGTGACCCGCGCTCTCGATTTCTCCGTCGTCCCTCCTCTCCTCCATTAAACACAACGTCCCCGCAGTTTCCGTCTCGGTGAGGACTCCCTCACCTGCTGCTACCGCCGCTCCACTCAATTTCTGCCGCATTGCTCGGGGCCTTCGCCGCCTCTCCCTCTCGAAGGTATGTCCTCGTCATCGGTATCATCGACCGCTTGGTCTGCACATTGTTTGAGCTTGCGGACTTCCTTCTGTGCAATGGCGCCCTGAAGGTGCCGCGCCGTGCCTTTGTGCTGTTTGTTTTATTGTTTGGAAATGCCAATTCTCGAGGACCCAGATTAGCTCTTTGGTTCGATTGGGAAAAAGGTCGGTTCTTTTAGGGAAAAAATGGAATTTTTGGAAGAGGGTAGAGGAGCTTGGCCGAGTTCGTGCTTCTGTTTTCGTGCTTTACGTGAGTCCTCGGTGGTGACTGGGGACAGTCCTAGGTATCAGACTATAGACAGAAAAGGCACTTTCAAACTCCAGCTTAAACAGAGTATAGCCAAACATTAAGACTCAAAGGAAAGAAAACTAGAAGAAATGCCATATTAAAACTCAGGACACCATGACACAATGCATTCATAAAAGAGTGGTTAAGAAAGTTTAATGTAAACCGTTTTAATATAGATCAGCAAAAAGACCAACAAGGAGGAATATATCTCAGTGGGTGAAATAGGAAGGGAAATAGCATTTTGAGTGAATCTACCTTAAGAAAGTACAATATTAATTTCTCTGCTTGGGTATTTGGGGTCTGTTGAGATCAAGAAAGTTATTATCTTCTTTAGCTTTCTCATCTTTCTGCCACAGATACTGTAGAATTAGATGCCGTTGATGATTCCAAGTCATTGACCGCTTCACTCTCTAGTTGACTGTCCAGAATTTCCTAATTCCGTGGCGTGATAAGTGTTTAAGTGTTGATAGTGTGTTGCTTGATTCAGGTGATTCATTAACATGTCGATGGAGGAATCCTATGATGCAATAACGCCAATAGTGGAATCAACATCACAAGAACATGAAGGAGATGAAAACTTTGAAGAAACATCCAACACAAATAAGGTATCCGGTTCTTGTCCATGTCCTCCTCCTAGTAAGCGAAAATCAGCAGCTTGGCTTCATTTTCGAAAAGGAACAACTCACAAAAATGGGAAAGTTGATGTATTTTGCAATTACTGCGGATCCAAGTATTCATACCACGTTGATAATGGTACTTCAAATATGTTGAAGCACTTGAGAAAGTGCAATAAGTATCCTCGCAATGTGGATAAAAGGCAAAAATTGTTTGCATCACAAAGAGTAGATGGAACTCAAATGATAGGAGGAGATACTACTAGTAGCATTGGGAGTGGTGGAATGTTGACGACATGGAAGTTTGATCAGGAGATATGTAGGCAAATGCTTATTCGGATGATTATAATTGATGAACAACCATTTTCGATTGCTGAACGTGTTGGATTTCGTGATTATGTGAATCAATTACAACCTCTCTTCAAGCATATGTCGCGATTTACGGTGGCTAGGGATTGTATGAAGTTGTATTTTTGTGAAAAAAGAAATTTGAAGGCTTCTTTTCGTAAGCTTAATTCTAGGATCGCACTCACGACTGATACTTGGAGTTCCATTCAGAATTTGAACTATCTATGCCTTACAGCACATTTTATTGATGAAAATTGGAAATTGCACAAAAGGATCATCAATTTTGTGATCATAGCTAGTCACAAGGGCAGGGATATTGGGAGAGTAGTTGAGAAATGCATATATGAGTGGGGAATAGAGAAAAAAGTGTCCACAATCACAGTGGATAATGCTAGTTCAAATGATGTGGCCATTAATTATTTGAAAGAAAAATTTTCAAGAGAGAGGCTATTGATCTTAGATGGTGAATCTTTACACATGAGGTGCACGGCTCATATATTAAACTTGATTGTGAAGGATGGCTTGGCCGAGATACGTGATTCCATTGCACGTATTCGAAACGTGGTTAGGTATGTGAGGAGTTCTCCTATGAGAGCTAAGACATTTCGAGATTGTATTGAAAGTACAAGGATTACTTATAAGGGTTCAGTTTGTCTTGATGTCTCAACTAGGTGGAATTCCACTTACCTAATGTTAGAGAGTGCCATAAAGCTAAGAAAAGCTTTTGAAAGGATGGAAGAAGAAGATGTGTCTTTCTTGACTGAGCTTAATTCTGATACTCCAAGTAGTGTTGATTGGGAAAATGCTATTGTTCTTTCTAATTTTTTGAAGAAGTTTTATGATACCACCAAGAAGATGTCCGGAACTTTGTATATCACTTCAAATGATTATTTTGTGGGGATAGCTTCTTTGTATAAATATTTGCGAGAAGCGACGAAGGCTTTTGATCATAGGGTGAGAGTTATGGGCTTGAAAATGAAAGATAAGTTTGACAAATATTATGGGAGCTTTGACAAAGTAAATATGATGGTGTTGATTGCGGTAACATTGGATCCTAGAAAAAAGCTGAATTATGTGAGGTATTGTTGTAAGCTCATTTATGATGATGCTGCAGAAGTTGATGAGATGTTTGATAAGGTGAAGTTTGCCCTGGAACGTGTGTTTAAATTTTATAAGAAATCTTGTCACACTTCTAGAGACAAAAATTTGGATGGCGAATTGGTAAGTTCTACTAATATCGGTAGTAGTTGCGATTCTTATTTCAATGAGGGAAATGAAGAGGACGATTGCAGCTTAAATTTCTATGTGCAAGAGCCTTCGTATGATGACTTTCTTAATGAGGAGAAGAAAAAGTCCGATGGCAACTTATCTGAGCTCGATCGATATCTTAAAGCTGAACTTGAAGATGGTCGTGATCTTGACATTTTGAAATGGTGGAGCGTTGCTGGCCAAAAGTTTAAAATTTTATCTTTGATGGCTCGGGATATTTTGTCTATTCCCGTTACTACCGTTGCTTCAGAATCAACTTTCAGTACTTCTGGTCGTGTGCTTGATAGTTTTCGGAGTTCTTTGACTCCCAGAGTTGTGGAAGCTTTGATTTGCACTCAAGATTGGTTGAGAGCAATTCTTGAGCCGATTAATATTGAAGAATGTATCGAAAATGCGGAAAAGTTTGAATTTGGTAAGTCCATATCATTTCATCATGTAATTTTTTTGTATATCTATTATCTAATAATTGAATACTTTATTTAATATATTCTTTTTGTTAGATATGGATGATGTTAACAAGGAGATTAACAAGGAGATTGACGGTCCATAGAGTTTACAAGTTGAAGTGGGAGGAATCTATATGGTGAGATTTTCAATAATTGTTTTGAGTTCAATTTTTAGTAGCTCACGCATGCTGCCTTTGTTGTTGCTCTTGCAAGAAGTACTTCTTGCTGGAGTTGATGGATCTTGTAGCTGAAGTTTTTGGCGTCATGTGAGCACATGTATTTGTTACTTAGCTAGTAGTGTGGGACATGACCTTGCTTTGGGTCCACTTGGTTAGTTGGGATTTGGGTGACATTACTTTGGAAGGAGTTGCAATTAATTGCTTGGTGGAAAGTACAGCCGTAGAGAACTCTCCTTTCTCTCGTAGACAAGTCGGATGGTTAATCACCCTAACTATCCTTTCCTTGGCAACTGGTATGACTTTCTGTTGTGGAGATGTTTGTTAGGACAGTTGGGAATTGTACTGGGCATGGCCGGTGGTGGCAAAGAAATGAATGCAAAATTATAAATCCAATTAAAGTGTCTAGAAATCACGGAGGGGCATAATGAGATGCGTCTTGAATGGAGGCTATTTACTAGTTAAAACCTCAATGAAGTATGATGAAATATTCGCCCCAAAAAGAACAAATACTATGACATCGTGTTTAAATCTGGAGAACAGAATATAGCCGTACAGAAGTCTGAATGAATTGCTTTACCCATTATGCCTCCAATTTCGTAGTCTCGAGCAAAAGCGCCAATTGTCTGCAACCAGCCTTTCTATTTGATGAAGGGTGAAATCTGGGTCAATAGAAGTATAATCAGCATTTGAAATTCTCATCCCTAGACTGAGGCATGGCCTGGCTCCTTTTGCTTAAAATAATCCGAGGCTGGGCCACTAAATCTGGTGCAAAATCACTTGCTTGTTGGAACAATGTGACCTTTTGACACTGGAATTGCTGATTTAATTTGGCAGCTACCTTAGGTTGCTTGTGTAATAGATTCATGGAGTGATTGGGGTATGGCATGTGGATTAATAACAAACTTCTGTTCTGCTTCTTGGAGAATTCTTTGTACTTCCACAGTTGTTACAGTTAATACAACTTGATATGCAGGCAGCCATGTTGAGGAGTTCATGCAAGTTTGCTCTTAAAGAATTACAACGTTGGATGATGCCGGAGAAGGTACTGTCCCGGAACATCACTTCTGACTAGACACTGGATATTTTATGCTCTTTTTGAGAGGTCATCGGATTGAGCTTTATAATTTTCGTTATTTTGCAGGTTAAAACTTCACTAACCACTTTTCCTTCATCAGCTGAAATAGTGTCAGAACCTCTGGGAGTTGTGCTAATAATTTCAGCATGGAATTATCCTTACTGTATGAGACATTTCTCATTCTTTATTTTCCCTGTGTCTTTTGCATTGTTTACTAATCTCTTTGTGGTTCCGACATTTTTTCTTCCCTATTTGTCAGTGTTGTCTCTCGATCCAGTTGTTGGAGCTATTGCAGCAGGCAATGCTGTTGTTTTGAAACCTTCAGAGATAGCACCAGCCACATCAGCATTGCTTGCAAAATTGTTAGGGGAGTATACGGTCCATAGATTTTTGGCGTCAAAATCGGTTCCATGGATCCACCCGGGAACCGGACCGGACCGGCGGTCCGGTTCCCGGGTGGATCCATGCAATAAACGGGTGGATCCCGGTTCCCGGTTCTAGGTCGGGAACCGCCCACCCGGACCATGCACACCCCTAATCCTCTCCTCTCAGACGACGTCGCATAAAGGCATCACCCTCAACACTACGCGTCCCGACTCCCAAGACAAGACGCCGTCGACTCATCACTCTCTCTCTTTCTCTCTCCGACGACTGATCATGCCTTCTTCAATGGTGCTGTTGATCCTCCGTCGCAACCTCCATGGTCGTACCTCCTCGCTCCTCCACGCGAGGCTCTTCTCCCGTTCGCCGGAGCCGGCAGTGGCGGCGGCTGCTGCAGCGAAGCGACGGGCCTCGGAGCCGAAGCCCATCGAGAAGATACTGGTGGCGAACCGAGGTGAGACAGCTTGCAGGATCATGAGGACGGCGAGGAGGCTCGGGGTTCGAACCGTCGCCGTCCACAGCGATGCCGACGCCGGGGCTCCCCACGTCAGGTCCGCCGACGAGGCCGTCCGCATCGGCCCCGCTCCGGCTCGCCTCAGTTACCTCAGTGGAGCATCCATCATCGACGCCGCGCTTCGCACCGATGTTCAGGTGAGGGGTTGAGAACTGACCATCTGCTGTTTGAAAATGCGTGTAATCGCTGTGGTTGGAGGATGGGGGATTTCGCATGTGGCATGGCGGAATGTTTGATTCGTTAGAGCAATGGTTGTTAGCATGGAGTGAACGGGATTTGGTGACGGTGGAGGAAACTTGTGAGATTGTGAGTTTCAAGTATTGCAGCTCAATTCCTATTTGTTCATTGAGGTTTCCTCCACATTACTCAGGAAAAACTTTCTGTTAAAGCTCGTTGGCTTCTCTATATACGCAGGGATTTAAATAATTCCTAAAGAAAATATTGATCAAATTCTGAAGATAAGCTTCTATGGATTGGAGAAGACTGAGAAGGATATTTTCCTCGACATTGCTTGTTTCTTCAAGGGAAAAAGTATAGAATACATCACAAAAATTCTCGACGGCTGTAACTTTGCGACAACTATAGGAATAGAAATTCTCATTGAGAGATCCTTGATAAGAAATGAGCATGGGACCCTCGAAATGCATGATTTGGTTCAATTGATGGGTAAGAATATTGTTATGCAGGATAATCCCAGGCAATGCAGTAGATTATGGCTTTTTAAAGATGTTCTGAACATTCTATGTGAAGAAAAGGTAAAAGTGTTTATGTAAACATTGTTATATCTCATTTTCATGTTACTTTGATTTGGACGGTATATTATAAATTTCAATGGAAATTTTGTATGACAACTGAATTTGCTCAATTATGGATAGGGAACGGAAGCAATAGAGGCCATGGTAGTGGAATTGCTCACACCAGAAGAGAGAGATTTGAGTCTTGAAGAGATAACCATAGAGGTTGACGCTTTCAAAAAAATGACAAACTTGAGAATGCTCAATTTGCCTGTAGCGCATATCTCTTCGGAAGGTCCTGTTCATCTCCCTAGTAATTTGAGATGGCTTAAATGGCCCAATGCCCCATTACCAAAATTTGGCTCTGGTCCAAAGAAACTTATTGGACTTGATCTCCGAGATAGTCATATCAAACGATCAGATGACATATTTAAGGTTAGTGCTTGTGATGATTAGCTTTTTACTTTTGATAACTACAAATATTTACAGAGCTTAATGACCGTACTGGTATTTTTTTTACTTTTTTGTAGCATTTTAGAAAGTTGAAGTACATCAATTTTAGTCAATGCAAGTCCCTGGTCAGTGTTCCAGACTTTTCATCGACTCCAAATCTGGAGAGCTTAATTCTTGATGGGTGCAAAAGCTTGGTGGAGATTCACCAATCCGTCGCATGTCACGACAAGTTAAAATTTTTGTCACTACGATTTTGCTCTAATCTCAGTATCTTTCCTAACACAATCAAGACAAAATCTCTTCGAGCCCTTCTTCTCTTTGGTTGCACTAAACTTGAGAAGTTTGATATACCAGAAAAGATAGAATATCTAGAAGAGCTTGATCTTGGAAGGACGGCCATTACAGAACTCCCTAAACCAGTTGAAAATCTTCTCTCTTTGAAGATAATAAATTTAGAAAGATGCAAAAACCTCACAACGCTCCCATCAACTATTTTTGAGTGGCAAAATCTCGAGCTTCTGAATCTTGCAGGCTGCTCCAATTTGGTCTGGTTTCCAAAGAACTTGGAGGATTCAATAGAGAGAGATTTGAGTCTTGAAGAGATAACCATAGAGGTTTATGCTTTAAAAAAAATGACAAACTTGAGAATGCTCAATTTGCCTGAAGCGCATATCTCTTCGGAAGGTCCTGTTCATCTCCCCAGTACTATGAGATGGCTTCAATGGCCCAATGCCCCATTACATAGCGTTGATCCAAAGCACCTTGTTATACTTGATCTCCATAAAAGTCATATCAGACAATTAGATGATCCAAAGCACCTTGTTATACTTGATCTCCAGAAAAGTGATATCAGACGATTAGATGACAACTTTAAGGTTAGCGCTTGTGATGATTAGTTTTTTACTTTTGATAACTACAAATATTTATAGAGCTTAATGACCGTACTGGTATTCTTTTTTTTTTTTCCCTTTTTTGTAGCAGTTTATAAGGTTGAATCACATCAATTTCAATCAATGCGAGTCCCTGGTCAGTGTTCCAGACTTTTCATCGTCTCCAAATCTGCAGAGCTTAATTCTTGATGGGTGCAAAAGCTTGGTGGAGATTCACCAATCCGTCGCACGTCACGACGAGTTAAAAATTTTGTCACTACGATTTTGCTCTAATCTCAGTATCTTTCCTAACACACTCAAGACAAAATCTCTTCGAGCCCTTCATCTCTTTGGTTGCACTAAACTTGAGAAGTTGTTTGATATGCCAGAAAAGATGGAATATCTAGAAGAGCTTGATCTTGGAAGGACTGCCATTACAGAACTCCCTAAACCAGCTGAAAATCTTCTCTCTTTGAGGATACTAAATTTAGAAGGATGCAAAAACCTCACAACTCTCCCATCAAATGTTTTTAAGTGGCAAAATCTCGAGCTTCTGAATCTTGCAGGCTGCTCCAATTGTGTCACGTTTCCAATGAACTTGGAGGATTCAAACAATCCTAATGGCAATCCAGGATTCCGATAATTAAAGATGCTGGAACTTCAGGGCTGCAGTCTCTTAGAAGTAGAGTTCCTTGAGAGTTCTTCCAATATTCCCAAATTGAGTTACCTAAATCTTTCCAAAAACAAGTTTATTCATCTGCTCACATGCATCAACAAATACAAAAATTTGGAGCACTTGGCTGTGAATAAGTGCACAGAGATACAAAAGATTCCTCAGCTTCCGCCAAATGTGCATTGCTTTACGGCAAATTGTGGTAGATCTCTACAAGAATTCCCGGATTTGTCGGGACTCTCCGCCGACTGCTGTTGGGCTGAATTGTCCTCATGTCATAAATTCTTCCGCAAAGGGGCAAATATTGCTCATGCGTTATCGCTCGAGGTTAGACTCTCTCTGTCTCTCGTGCGCGCGCACTAACTTTGAGTGCTTGATATGCGTACTATTTGTATGACAGGGGCTCCCGAAGATGAGAAATGTTGACATTTGTGTAATTGGGAGAGAGATGCCAAAATGGTTTTTTCGCGGTGAAGACAGTTCCATATCTTTCACGGTTCCCCAGGACTTCTATGACAAGTTCTTAAGACTAGCACTCTTGTTTGGTTCTTGGCCCAAAGGGAAGAAAGGCAGTCCGTGTTTCTAGGGAAGTCGAAATTTGTGTCAACGGCGCACGGATGTGTTCCTTTCAAGACAGGCGTTCAATGGTATCCGATCATGTGTGGATAAAATATCTCCCGCGCAGTAGCCTGTGTACACTAAGGAAGCGCCTGCGAGACGATAGCAACCAATTCCAAGTTAAGTTCAAAATAGGAACCGAAGGAAGATTGAATGAGTGGGGATTCCATCCAATATGCGAGCAACAGGAGGATGATCTGAGGATCGTGCTCGAACCCCCTCAGCCCATTGGAACAAATCGTTTTTCGTTTGAAAGACACCCAGAGGAAGACAATTGGACGGACACCATGGAAGAAGAAAGTTCTAGTGAAACAGATGATGAACTTATCGAAGCAATCGACCAAGAAAAAGAAAAACAAGGACTTCCCAAAGCAGATAAGATCGGGCCTTTGGAGGAAAGAGACTCAGAGGAAGACAATCGGACAGACACCGAGGAAGAAAAAAGTTCAAGTGAAACAGATGATGAACTTATCAAAGTAATCGACTCAGAAGAAGAAGAAGAAGAAGAACTTTGGCAAGCAGATAAGCTCCTCACCGGTGCAACTCTTGATTGTTCCGCTACAGAAGATCTCTGTCGAGGTCTTAAGACCTTGACAAGGAAGCGATTCTTGAGGAAGAAATTTTGGGGATAGTGATTCCAATGCCTTTTGGTTTTCCCTCTTTTTTTATTTTTTCCGTCTCTACTGAAGTTCTTGAATGTTTGCTCCTTCAATTCAAGTCCAGAATCATTATGAAATACGGGTTTCACGTCATGCTACTGACGTGGTGAGGTTGAGGAGCTTCCTTTTTCCCTTTCTTTCTTTTATGATTTGTGATGCGGATTGCATTAAATACAGAGCTAAGTGGATGCTCCTTGAATGGCCATGGTCTTTCCAGTTGCTCAGCGAAACTCATCACATAGACCTCTGTCATCTCTCTTCATCCAATCAATGATGCCCATACTTCACGCTCGAAAATTCTCATCTAGCAAGTTTTTCGCAATCTAATATGATCTCCATCTTTAGGGAAGTGTCGATCTAATTGCGTCATAGAACAAAAGGTCTGTGCAGGGACGACTAGTTGTTCCTCTGTTGTTACTAGGTCGATTGCATTCCCTCCCACTTAACATTAATCAGACACATCATTTTAACCTAGCTGTCGCATCAAGTGTCTTACCATGTCTGTGTCGATTCTCAAGCTTCAACAACAGTTTTAAGCAGCTAATATTTCGTTCACTGAAACGTAACTTCAAACAGATTTCAAGCAGCAATGTTGCACAACAATCTCTCTAACAAAACGGCTATTCCGTCCGATGAAACTGACATCATGAGGATTTTCGTTCCAATTAACATCCGATCACTCCCACCATTCTCTCTATCTCATCGACAATGCCTGGGATCCAATCATCTCCATTCCTGTCGGAACCAGAGAGAGATGTAGACGATCATGAAATAGAAGCCATCAACTGGCATGAAGCGAGATGCATAATCCTGGTAAGAGGAGTATATTCACGGGGCCAAAAAGTTTCTGATTCAGTTCGGTCTTTTCTTGTTGTGGATGTTATATAGCTAGATGATGGACACATCGTTGCTGCATAATACACCAAAGTACATCCATGGCGTACTGTCTTTGCATTCCTTAAAACCCAATCCTCTACCTCATTTCTCATCATTTTTATCATAATTATTGGAAGGATTTTGTTAGCGAGAGTCCTAAGCGCACTTTTTAAGCACCCAAGTCAACCAAATCTTACCGTTTCTAATGCGCAGACCGTCCTTAAAATATGTTGTGAGTCCTTTCTTACCATAACCCTGCCAAACAGAAAGTAAAACAGGCACAGACAAACCCAAAAGAAGAAAGGATTTGACTGTTGACTCGAGTGGGAGGAATGGAATTGTCCGGTTCAAAGTTGTTGCAATGCCATTGCCAGGTCATCTCCACGTCAGATGCAAATCCGAACTCTTCAATCCCCTCAGACGACGTCGCATAAAAGCATCATCCTAACCGCCACGCGTCCCGACTCCCAAGACAAGACGTCGATTTCTTTTTTTTCTTTTTTTTGTGCGCTGAGACAAGACGCCGTTGACTCATCAGTCTCTCTCTCTCTCTCACTAATCACGTCTTCTTCAATGGCGCTGCTGATCCTCCGTCGCAACCTCCATGGTCGAAACTCCTCGCTCCTCCAGGCGAGGCTCTTCTCCCGTTCGCCGGAGGCGGAGGCGGCGATTGCAAAGCGGCGAACCTCGGAGACGAAGCCGTCTACAGCGACCCCGGCGCCGGCGCTCTCCACGTCAGGTCCGCCGATGAGGCCGTCCGCATCCGTCCCGCTCCGGCTCGTCCATCATCGATGCCGCGGTTCGTGCCGGAGCTCCGGTGAGGGGTTGAGAACTAACTAACCTGCTGTTTGAACTGCGTGTGATCGCTGCGATTTGGAAGATGCGGGATCTCCTAGGTCATTTAAAAACTCACTATCCTGTAGTATGAACTTTACCGCTTAACTACAACATTGACACTCGTGTTGTAGGACCCCTTTTTCTCTTTGATTTTCAAGCAAATTTCCTAGTTCAAGCATACAACACCGAAGGAAACATTAAGTTGAGTTGTTAATTCTGTGTCCGAGAAGCCGTGCCGAGCAAAACCATAAGCAACGGAACCGCACATGTAAGATTTGCCGCAAGCCATTTGGAATTCTTATGGGTAACGTGACTACCCCACCACCGAGAATACATCCCCTTAGAATCTTCATTCGCAGCGGCGGCCATAACTCCAACCAACAATGATAAATTTTCGGCACCTTTATCTTGTAACCCCGCTGCAGTTTTGGTACCAATTGCTCCGCGATGCTGTAGAGCCCGAAAAAGATCTCTCTTTATCTTGAGATGCAGATCCACCAAAATGACACAAAATAAGACGACTTTGCTTCGTTTTGCTACGAGCACGATGCCCACCAAAAATCATCGTCAAAATGATGGATCAAGGGGCAGTAAGTAAAGTACCGGATCATCCGCATCGAGTTCCAGGAATCAGCACTTCTTCATCAAGTGATAACAGGTTTACCTGATCAGAAGACAGATCATAGGATCAGAACCAACAAAGACAAAGAAAAGATTTGACGAGTTAGGATTTTAACTCGGGATGCATAAATTCCTCAGACACCATCACTTAATCAAATCGCATACCATAAAGAAAAACGAATGCTTAGATGAATACGCAAAAAGAAGCCCACATTGTCGTCCTCACATCACAAGACCGAAGGGGTTGAGAAACCCAAAACAGAAAAGGAGGAGAAAACAAAAGCTTTCTTGATTAGTGCAGAGAAATCGATCAACCGACAGAGAAACATTGAACCATCAAACGAATAACTGTACCAGCTCCTTCCCACGAAAGAAGAGAGTTCAAACGCTGAGCGAGCTCTCCAGGAGACTCCTCAGCTCCTTCCCACGAAACCCAACGTTCAAGAACCAATATGACCCAACACCCAAAAAAGAAGAGAAAGGAAGAGAAAGAGTAAAGCCTGCCGCACAAGGAGGAGCGAAAAACAGAGCTCACCAAAGCTAACAAAAGATTCCAATTCCTGAGGCCCGTAAGAAAAAAAGCAAAACTATAGCACAGCTACTTTCACTGTTCGTGGTCGCAAATCTCAACCCACTGCTGGGTCAGCTCTCTCTCTCTCTCTCTCTCTCTCTCTCTCTCTCGTTCTAAAGCACACTCACACTCCCTCGCTCTACTCATTACTGCTCGCTGCTCGCTCTTAAAGCTGCAGTCCTTTTTTTATGGGGATTTTTATATCGGGCGAGATAAAGAAAATTCGTTCTGGGTTTGCCGAGAAAACAGGAAAATCCGAGTGTTGCGCCATGACTGTCGTTTTGCGAGTTCTCGGGAGAGAGAGGGCGAAATGACGAGTCTCGCCACGTCGAGAAAGGGGCCTTCGACCCCTGTTGTCTTTTGTCGTGTCTCTGTCCGACGAATGTTTGACCGCCTTCGTCGCAAAAGCGCAGATCACGATTTTGCATGGGAATCGCCAAAATCGAAAAGAACAGGGAATTTGGACAACATAGACAACGAAATAAAATATTTTGGGATAATTGATTTGCCGAAAAAATAATTGAGATTCTTCGTATCCCCATTTGGGGGGATGTACAAAATAGATAGCTGGAATCGAAAATCACCTAGACCAGATAAAATTAGTCGAGTGGGTCTAGTTCTCAAGAATGTTGATTCGGTTCCAAATTCCTAAAAATGAAATAAGTGTTCAAACGATTTGGTTCGCAATTCAAAAAAAAGAACTTGATCGAATCGCTTTCATATATTTTTAATTATTTTTTAAAATCAAAGTAATCATTTTTTTATTTCTTTATAAGATATAGCATTAAATAGTGGAAAAAAAAGTGATCGATTCCATTAAATTGGACCAAAAACCAATCACTCTTATCCCATTTCCTATATTACAAAGCAACATTTTGACCAAAAATAATATTATAAAGCAAATTCTCTATTACTTTCAACTTCAAGCTTTCATCTAAAAAAAATTCAGTAAGTGAAAATGATTGGTTAAAAGCATTCATATAGAAGTCGCATAATCAAATAAACATGGTAAATGACATGTGAAATTTAAACTCAGTCGCCATCAATCTCGTTAATTTATGTTAATTTCCTAAAACAGTCAAGTTTACTTCTTTATTAATTGATCTTTTGCTTTTTTTTTTTTTTTTTCGTAACGCTTATCTTCGCTTGCCTATTTTGCTTTCTCAGTTCCTTTTTTCTTTTTTTTTTTTTTTTTATAAAGGAAACCTTCCTTTTATTCTCCTCAACACTCTCACTTCCCATATAAATTGTAAAAATAGAAAAAAGATTCACAGATAGCAAAGTCAAATCTGCACCTGACTAGCACTAATTTAATTAGTGTAACGTTAATGACTACCGAGGAGAAAAGTGAAGAAAACAATTAAGGAAAAATTTACGATTTTCCAATGTTTTTATTGCTAGAAAAAAAAGCAAAAAAAGAAAAAATATATTTTATTGCCTCATGTTATGCACAACAATGCCTCAAAAATCGAATCATTCCAAATAAAATACAAAATGACTTGTTTCATGGCAAAAAAAATAACTATGATTTGGTTATGGATGCACCAATTTGTGATATGCGAGGAGCCTTTTTTTACAACCAGACAAAATATGCATTTTGAATTTTCACGCACTTTATCGATCAAAGTTAGACAAAGTCACTCGGTATAAAAAAGATCATGAGGATCGATCCAACCATCGACCACATTACTACAACCAATCAATCCTCCTAAAACAAGAATGTAGAAAAAAAGAGAATATAAAAGAGAGAATAGAAAATACGAATCGCGCTTAAAGAGCACGAAATTAATTATTTAATCCTCCTCAATAAGAAATAAGAATCATTAAGGGACAAAAAGGGAAAAGGAAGAAGAAGAGGAAGCATCGCCCATCATTTCAAAGCTGAAAAAGGTCATAAAGGTGTAGTTTTCAATTGCTTCCACCATAATTCATCTTTTTTTTAGTTTCATCTCATCAATAAACAGTAGAAAGAAGGGAAGGTAGGAGAAGATTAGGGACAGAGACAATCACCTCCATTCCCAAGCATCAGCTTCGCACTATCATTGCTCGTCAAGCACTTGATGCACTAAAAAAAAAAATGATATTTCATGTGTGTATTATCAAAATCAATAATGATGTGTGATTTATAAATATATAATCTCTTGATTTTTCTTTTATTTTCAATAAATACCACATATCTGGCAGAAATCTCTCCTTTTTATAGCCGTTGTGGGGGAGGGGGATACATGGATATGCGTTGTTTTTGCAAATCACGAGAGTTGTCGCTAATGATTGATGATTTTCGATGGCTTCCGAGTAAATGTTCCTGCGCAAATCTTGGCGCTGACATTGAAGGGGCGGTAAGGTCAAATTGCGTCGAGAATGACGTGACAGGTGTCGCCATCGTGGAACAGAAGGATTCTGGTGGGGCCCCATTAGGGCATGATGGACGGTCTTCGGTTTCTTGATTTCGTCCACGGCCAATTGGGGGACGTCTCTCCGTACAACTCGGACCGCGTAAATCATGCTTTCACTGACTGTTTGGAATTATTATTTTTTTCTTTTTATGACAGTTGAGCTTCATGACGCATAATTGAAATTGAGTTGGGTGCCACTCTCGTAGCTTATTTATTTATTTATTTTGTTTCTTTCTTTTTATTTTTTATGCAATTTAGTTATGTGACTTTCCCAATTTATGCATCCTAATCTTTTCCTAACCAATGTAACACCAATAGAAGGCCTAATGGATTGGGGAGAGCCCTTATAGTTCTCAAGTAAGGCTTGTTTAAAAGAAAGATCAATGAGCATGAGCATAATAGATATGAATAGCTTGTTCCTACCTAAGGGCAGGCAATATATCAACAAAGGTTATAGCTCCTAGACATTAATGGTGGCAAGTGAAGCAAAGGTTGCTTGCCACTTATGAGGACCTCAAAACCTATCACTAGATATCGGATTATTCCTCGCAAGGGTCTTTGAGCCCTTCTTGGTGTTTGGATAGGGTTGGCATGCTAGCCCATGTGCTCTCGCCATTTTTCCTGGGATGGTGCCTCATATCCAAATTTTATCAAGTGAGCGACATTATGTTGATGATTTGAAGGTGTTATTGATGAAAGGATTTGCTTGAGCAAATTGGGATAGTTGAAGGATTATATCGCATAAAAGTGGTAAGAAGGCCAAATTGCACTACTTAGAGGTTTAATATTATAATTGACCTTTCTATAACGGGCCATATGTTCCTTGTAAATTATGAACATTACTCTCATACAAAACTAATTAAATATAAATGTGAGTGATATTTATGTTTGTAATTCACCAATCATAATGGTGGTTGAAAGTTAGTCTCCTTTAACTAAAGCTAAGGAAAACGTAACCCTTTTCTACGACCATCTACACCTGCTTTTCCTAGATTAAAACTGCCCTTATCGTGCAATATGAGTAGACATAACATTTTTACCACTCAACGTTGAAACATAATTGGATACAAAAAGTTTTTGCTTCTTACACCCACACATGTGAGGGACTCTAATCGCACTTTATGTAAGGGGCGAAACTTCCAACATGTCCAATGAAGTATTGACTTATATGGTAAGCAAGTTTGCTCCTAAGTAAAATTCTGAATGCACTTGTCTTGAGATCGGCCAAGATGGTGGACCAATTAAGGTGTGCAAAATTGACTTGGGTACCACCTGACTACTATACTAAAAAGGAACTCACAACATGTTCGGTTTGTTTTGGCTTGGCTCCCCACCATCATCGCTCTCCGCCTCATGCAATTGAGCCAAACCTCCAAAATACTTCATTTAAGATTACAATGTTGCAAGTTGGGAAAAAAAACTGTATAGTTAAGGGTGCATTTGTTTTGTTGAAAAATAATGTTTTAGAAAATATCTTCTTAACATTGATCTTTTATATTGCTTTTGGAAATTGAGTGAATAAAACAAATTGTCCATTGGTAACGACTTATGTTTATATATTTATTGATAGCAAATATTTTTCTTAATTATCTTTTTAGTAATATAAACAATTAAAGCAAGAAAAATATTTTCCAAATCGTCACAAACATAAGCAATTTTTTTTTTTTCATTGGGTAATCTTTTAAACCCTGAACTTCCAAGTGGAAATAATAATCCAAGAGAAAATACAACGACTCCAAGGCCAGACCAAAGTCAAGAGGGATGGTTTATCTAAAGGCATAGAGGCTGATTTTCCTGACATATTTACATTCTTTATCTTAATTAAAGAACTTACTTTACGCTTTATCTTGATTAAACAACTTAGTGATTCAGATAAATAACATATTATAATTATCGGCGTGGTGGTGCAGGTTGGTCACTGACCAAAACACTGTCATGCCGCACACCATCATTTTCTTTATTTTATTTTACGGTGGAGATTAAGGACTATTTTACATAATACTCGTTTAGAATATAGTTTGAAAACATATTCCGAAAATAGGGGGATAAATAAGAATATGCAAATTTTTGGGGGTAATCAGTTGGGGACCTACTTAGTTATCGACAGAAGAAAAGGCCAAAAAAGAGAAGGAGCGAAATTAATAGTTTTGACTTCTGTCTACATTAACAAAAATCTTTTAGTAACAATAATACTATTAATGTTGATGATGATAATAATATCGAAAGTTCTAAAATTTATTGCGAAAGTACAATTAAGTTTTAATTTTTTTTTTTTGAAAAATCGAAATCAAATTCTAAAACTAGTCACACAAGTCTAGTTGAATCTTAAAATTTTCAAAAAGCGAACTCAAGTCCTAAAATTCATTAACATTTTTCGTTTTATAAAGTAAGACAGAGTTAAAAAAAAAGAAGATTTTATTGCATGAACTTGATAAGATTTAGGATGTGATTACATTTTTTTTGAAATTTTTAAGATTTAATTGTACTTTAACGATAAGTTTTAGGATTTGATTATATTTTTTTAAAATTATAAGATATAATTGTAGTTTTGTGATAATAAAGAAAGAAGCACAGTGGGCAAAATGTAGATAAGAGAGGGGGATGGAAATTCCAAATGGGGGTGAAATGATGATGTCAGGTGGAAGGCAGTGCAACCTTGAGACAAAGAATAGTGGGTCAAGCCACATGTTGCACGAGAGCCATCACCAAGTTCACAGCTCAAGAATGCCAGTCTAATCATTCTCCTCCCCAGGCCTCTTTCTTATGTCATTCTTTCCTCTTATAACGAATTTCTATAATGGTATGCTAAATCAATCCATTCAAGCTTAAAGCTCCATTTATTTCGTTAAAAATAAATTATTTTAAATTTTTTAAATGATCGCTTTGATCGCTTGAAATTATTAATAAATGGAAAATATTTTCATAATTGACAACAATTTATGTTTAAAAATCTTCGTAAACGATGTAAAATATTTTGTTTATTCATTTTTGTAAAGGCTGGAGAATGATCATTTTTAGGGAAAATTTTCCAAATAATTTATTTTCCATGAAATAAAAACATTTTCCTTAAAGTGAATGTTTTTTTTTTTTTTTTTATGACTCGGGAATCGCCATACGGTTGGTAGCCAGCGGCGTAAACCCCGGCGACCCAAGGGGACCCACCTTCCCTGAACCGCGGGTGAGTCGCACAAGTGATTGTGGGGATTCGAACTCGCTCCCTTTCCGAAAGAGGGATTGAGCGCAAACCACGCGACCACCAATGGGATGGGTTAAAGTGAATGTTTGTATCACTTAAAATAATTAATTAATGAAAAATATTTTCATTATTAATCATGATTTATGTCTAAATATTTTCGTGAGCGATGAACATATTTTTTCGTTCATTCATTTTTATAAGTGATACAATAAACCAATTTTATGATTTTTTTTTTCAAGTCATTTATTTTTTGTAAAACAAACAGAGTTACTACGACTATTGATTACTTTTACAGAAATGGCTTTTGCACTCGAACACATGTTCCTACACCATCTCGATCAAAACATGTTAAAATATGCTTCGAGTTTAAGCCCAATGCAAAATTACGAATATTTCGAATTGGATATATTGCGAATATTCGAAATCGAGCGAAGAAGATCGAAAGATCAACTTCCTAAATTTGAATATGCATTGGAGAGTCTGGCTACTAAAATAGGAAAGTCTAACTTTGACTAGGACTTGGATTTTGTTTAAAATATACAAAGATATGTTTTGGATAGGAAACAAAATCCTATGAGAAGTTGGCAAAAGAATAAGGGTTTTACTTATATATAGACTTCAGGCCATGGGTAATAGACGTGGATCACAAATTGTCTTGAAGCGCTGCGTGAGTACTTGGTGTTCCGCCGTTGATCGTGAAGAATTGGTCTTGAAGCGCTGCCTCGTTGTCAAGTGCTTGGGGAGGGATTTTCTTTGTCGTGAATTACATCCAAGAAGGTTTAGTGTTTAAAGCCAATTAAATCTTGTGGTAAAATTTGCGTGTAATTCCTTCGTGAGATTAAGAGATTATTTCTTGAGGAATTTCGGGGTTAAACACTGTGTGTGTAATTGAGGCTTGGGAAACACCGAGAGAGTGTTTGAGTGACTTGAGTGTGTAATCTCTTTGTATCGCTTGATCTATAGTGAAATTCGCTACTACTCTCCCCGTGGACGTAGGTCTTTACGACTGAACCACGTAAATTTGGTGTCTAATATTTTTTTTTTCTGTCTATATTATTGTTCGATCGCTCGCCTTATCGCAACAAGTGGTATCAGAGCTAGACTTGGCTAAGTTGAAGCGAATCGATGGTGACAGAAGAAGTAAAAGTGAGAATTGACAGATTTGATGGGAGTGATTTTAGTTTTTGGAAGATGCAGATTGAAGATTATCTTTATTAGATGAAATTGCACTTGCCCTTGTCTGGGGAGAAATCAGAGACGATGAAGCAAGCTGATTGGGATTTGTTGGATAGACGAGCTATGGGTGTGATTCGGCTAACGTTGGCTCGTAACGTTGCGTTTAATATCCTGAAGGAGAAGACCACTGCTGATTTGATGCAAGCCCTGTCGGATATGTACGAGAAGCCTTCTTTGCGATCAACAAGGTCTGTTGATGCGACGTCTGTTTAATTTGAAGATGAGCGAAGGTGCGTCAGTTGCTGATCATATTAATGAATTTAATGTGATTGTTAATCAATTGAGTTCAGTTGAGATTGACTTTGAAGATGAGGTACGTGGTTTGATTTTATTATCCTCATTACCTGATAGTTGGAATACTATTGTTAGTAATTCCTCTGGGTCAACAAGTTTGACGTTTGATGGAGTTCGAGATTTGATTCTGAGCGAGGATATTTGTAGAAGAGAATTTGGCCAATCTGTTTCTATTGCTTTAGTAGGTGAAAATAGAGGGAGATCTGTAACACTTGTGGGTAAAAGTAGTACCAATATGAATAGACCTAGTCAATCTAAGATTGCTAATGTAGTCTGTTGGAGCTGTGGTAAAAGGGGCATCCTAGAAGGGATTGCCTTAAGTTGAATAATGAGAAGGGTAAGGAAATTATAGTTGATTCTGCAGATAATGTTGCAGCTGTAGCAGATGATGCCGATTATGTATTGTCTGTCACTAATGATTCATCGTTTGATGGATGGATTATGGATTCTAGTTGTTCTTTTCATGTCACACCAAATAGAAACTGGTTTATCACTTATCAATGCACGGGTAGTGGTAAAGTTCAGTTAGGGAACAACGCTAAGTGCGATGTTGTGGGTGTTGGTAATGTTAAAATCAAAATGCATGATGGCATTGTGAGGACATTGACTGGAGTGAGGCATGTTCTAGAGTTGAAGAAGAACTTAATTTCCTTGGGTGCCCTAGATTCAGTTAGCTGCAGGTATTCTTCAGAAGGTGGAGTTCTGAAGGTTGTTCGAGGTGCCTTGGTGATAATGAAAGGAATCAAGCACGAAGGCTTGTATAGACTTCAAGGTGAGACAATGACAGGTTTCGCCCCGAAGACGTCGAATGCATATGTTCGAGAGTCTTTTGACTACTCGAAGAAGACTTGGATGTTTGTGCCAATGCACAAGTTTGATGGTGATGTTAGGATCACGTGGTTGAGAGCTTTGATTGAGACGGAGATTGGTAAGTCGATCAAGTATGTGTGGACTGACAATATCATGGAGTTCTGCTCGGAGCTGACAAATAAATTCTGCATGAAAGAGAGAATAGTAAAACACCGCACTAGTGCCAGTAAATCATAACAATGTGCAGAATTAATGAGTAGAATATTACTAGAAACGGCCCGTAAAATAATCTCTAGTGCTGGTATTGCTAGGAGAATCCTAGCTGATGTGCTTAGTACGATAAGCTGCCTAGTGAATAAATCCCCATCAACTGCTATTGAATGGCGGACTCCTGAAAAAGTGTGGTTAGGTAACGTTGCTGATTATTCTATTAATAGAATATTTGGTTGTCCGTGTTATTTTCGAGTGAGTGATGGTAAACTCGATTGGAGGGCAAGGTGCATATTTCATAGCTATGCACAAGGTGAGCAAGGCGATCGGTTGTGGTGCCTAGATATAAATTCACCCGTTAACAGCAGAGAAGTTACTTTTGACGAGTCTCCAGTACTTCTGGCTAAGAGTGATTATAGCAGTGTTCAAATGGATCTGAACGGTGTTCAGCTTGAGGTGGAGTTGCGACCATAAACTCCTGAGGTAGCGAGTACAAGTACTAGCAAAGTAATCAACACAAATGGTGCTCATAGCGAGGTGGAGCCTGTAGAGCCAATGGTTGCTGTAACTGCTGAAATTAACAAGGTACGTATTCGATCTCCTGACAGATATGGATGCAACAATGGTTTTGCTTTATCTGCGGTTAGGAAGGTTATGTCGGAAAATCCTTGCAGAGCAATTAAAGGTGCATGTAGAGTTGGTATTCTAATAAGGTCCTCGGTTATGGCGAAGTTCAAGCGAGGCTTGGACTTAGATAATATTTGTGGCGGTTGAGCCCATCAGGGGCTATGGAAAAGTAGCAGCAGAGTTTGAATTTTTGCAAAGGGATTGTGACTTAGCTGAAATGTCGAGCCAAGGTGGAGATTGTTAAAATATGTCTCAAGTTTAAGCCCAATGCGAAATACGAATATTTCGAATTGGATATGTTGCGAATGTTCGAAATCGAGCAAAGAAGATCCGAAGATCAACTTCCCAAATTTGAATCTGCGTTGAAGAGTCTGGCTACTAAAATAGGAAAGTCCAACTTTGACTAGGACTTGGATTTTGTTTAAAATATACAAAGATATGTTTTGAATAGGAAACAAAATTCTATGAGAAGTTGGCAAAAGAATAAGGGTTTTAGTTATATATAGACTTGAGGCCATGGGTGATAGACGTGGATCACAAATTGTCTTGAAGCGCCGCGTGAGTGCTTGGTGTTCCGCTATTGATCGTGAAGAATTAGTCTTGAAGCGCCGCCTCGTTGTCGAGTGCTTGGGAGAGATTTTCTTTGTCGTGAATTACATCCAAGAAGGTTTAGTGTTAAAGCCAATTAAATCTTGTGATAAGATTTGCGTGTAATTCCTTCGTGAGATTGAGAGATTATTTCTTGAGGAATTTCGGGGTTAAACACTGTGTGTGTTATTGGGTGTAATTGGGGCTTGGGAAACACCGAGAGAGTGTTTGAGTGACTTGAGTGTGTAATCTCTTTGTATCACTTGATCTATAGTGAAATTTGCTACTGCTCTCCCCGTGGACGTAGGTCTTTACGATTGAACTACGTAAATTTGGTGTCCGATATATTTTTTTTTCTGTCTATATTATTGTTCGATCGCTCGCCTTATCGCAACAAAACACATATGAATATATTCTCTCATCATGGAAATTGTTTGGAGATGTATTCCAAAATTATCTCCCCTTTTTATGAAAACAAAAACCTTAGCATTAACTCATTTATCCTTGAGGTACCCGCGTGTATCAAAAATACATAGAGCCACTGGCGTTTATGACAAAGAAAGTCAATGGAAAGCAGATTTAAGCATGAAAGCAAATACCCTCGTACAAGATTTGCTAAGCACTGAAATTTGTAAAGGCAACTTTACAACACCCGACCGCACGAGCAGCGAGCTGACGCACCGCGCCAACCCTGGAGTTTCCGTTAATAGTTCTCGCGAGAAGTTCTGATGTCATGCTCAATCAACTAGTCATTGTGTCCATCTGTCACATGTGTAAACTCTCTCGAACCTAGCCAGTCAATTGGATTTTTCCGTAAGAGGTCAGTTTGGATCGCATTTTTTCCATCGATTTCAGGACGGCTCCAGTCCACGAATTGCTGTTGCAAGATACTTGGATGTCCTTAACTTATGTGCATGAGCAAGGACTTCAAATATGGAATTCCAGCAGTCGCGAAATCTATTTATGGAGAGTCCAGGTTGATCGCGTACGGCGTCGGTTCGCTACTTCTATCACATGTTTCTACAAGTTGCCCATACAAAATTCGGAACTTGGCGAATCCTTCCTTGTATAAGTGTAGAACCGACGGCCAGTGCTTGTTTCTGCAGAGTAACTTCCGTTCGTCTTGTGACATTCTTAAACATAAGTTTCTACCGCACATTCACGTTAGATACATAGTAAATCTCGCAATCGTCAGGATATTTTAAGGATGTTTTTCCATCGATCTCCCTCTCCGTTATGATGACAAAATACGTACGTGCCCTTCACAGATAAGTGCATTATCTTCGTGCGCAGGTTTCCAGTTCGCTGACCCATGAAAGACAGAACCCGAATCCTATAGAATCAAGATGAATGCTTGCTTTCACATGCTTTTAACAACAAAAAATTTATCTAAGGACTTGAAAACAAACTCCCCACTTGCTTCATGATTTATCCCTTGTTTGTCACGTGGAGAATGAATTAAACGCAAAAGGCAGAAAGAGACAGCATATAAGTGAGATTCATCAAAGGGATATACCACCGCCACTTTAAGGTCGAATGGAACTTCTCTCGCTCGCGCACATTCCTCCTGTTGTCACTGAATCCTGGACCTATATTGCATCAGCTGGTGGTTCAAAGCGGCAGATTCAGAGCTGAAAAATCTCTTTCGGTTATTCATCTGCTTCCCTTTAGGGTAGATGAAATCCCCATAGGTTCCAACACCAACTTCTACTTTATTCTGAAGCATCTTAGGCTTCTCATTCGAAGTTTCCCATGATCTCTAACACGGTTTCCATCGTGCCTATGAGTTACCTTGATCTCATCCGTAGTTTCAGCGGGTCCAACAAGTGTGAAGAAGCACCAAGAACCTACTTCTGCATTTCAGCTCCTACTTCATCTTTCTTTAATTCTTCTCACAGTTTAGTCATATAATTCAGCCCAAAATTCTCCTTTAGTGAGGGGTCATCTTCCTGCCTTCTTCCCTTTTCTCTCACTCTAATTTTTTGAGTTTCTCAGCCATCTTTTTCATACTAGTTTGCATAGAGACTCCCTTACTGAAAGTCTAAAAGCTGAATCCTCATCTTTATCAAAAACAATTAAAGACACTCCATTATCTTTCCATCTGTCTTGCATCAAGACAAACTCTACCTCGTTTAAAGTATCCTTCAAACTTCTTTTGTGCCAAAAAGCCATCGTTACGCGTCTTCTTCAATGCTTTTACTCCTTTTAGCTTCAAATTCTCGAGATAAGGGATCCATGAAGGGAAGATCCCTCTATGCCTTCTTTCTAGCCTCATGAGATTGTGAGTGAGATCCAAATGGGATAGATTGATAATACTTCGTAATCCCTGAATCAAATTGAGCCAACAGAGCCAACCCTCTTAATCGCTCTTTCTTGTTTTTGTCCTATCTTCTTGATATATGGCCTCTTCCAAAAGGAATTACCATGTGCTCCTGGGTTTCAGAGGCATAGACGTCCGCAACAATTTCCTCAGTCATCTCTATGTAGCTTTGAATTAGAAAGGGAAATACACTCTTATGGATAGCGAAGAGCATAAAAAAAGAAAAAGAGAGCGAATATCGCCAGCACTTATGAGGGCGATTGAGGAATTGCGCATTGTGATCTATCATTTTCTCCAAAGGCTACCTTCCTCCTGGTGGTGTCTGGAAGAGGTGGCGACTATCATGGAGTGCAAGGCATAGAAGGAGCTGATTGTGTTGCCAGTATTTTACAAATCAAGAGACATGAGAGAGGGGAGAGAGGCTTATGGGAGAGCTATGGCTAAGCATGAGTCCAATTTTGGGAAGGATCCGGAGAAAGTGAAAAGATGGAAGAAACTCTTTTTTGACGCAGGTAACTTTTTTGGGTGGGAATTCAATGATGGGTAAGTATATAGTTGACCTGGCGCACTGCTTTAGTCAGCTGGTGATTGTTTGTTCATACATCAAATCCTATGCAGATAAATTACCGCTAAAGAACTTAGAGATATTGTTAAATCGGTCTTTTTAATTGAAGATACAAAGCGGATATATGCTAGATAGCAGACACAAAAGTGGAACAACCAAAATTTCCAGTTATAGATTGTATAAATTCGATTCTTGCTGTGTGGATAACGAGAAATTTTTGTCTTAAATAAATAGTCTAATTTCATGATACCCGAGTCATTTTTGTCTTCAGGCGACGGTTCACTCAAATGTGTTAATTTCTTTTCATTTTATTTTTTGCTAACCTTCTTATGTTATCTTCCTTATGACGTTAGAGGTTGAATTCCTGCCATGGCTTTGAAACTGTAAAACACGTTTCTCTTTCTTTTGAGTGCTCATCAGAGATGAAGCAGAACTTATACGATGCATCGTAAAGCGATTATCAATTCATCTAGAGCGAACACCCTTATATTTTGCTGTGAAGCAGAGCTCATACAATGCATCGTAAAGCAATTATCATATCATCTAGAGCGAACACCCTTATATTTTGCTAAGTATCCAGTTGGAATAGATTCTTGAGTTGAAGAACTGATATCATTGTCGCAAAAAGACTCAGATGATGATGTTCTCATGATAGGCATATGGGGACCTGGAGGCATAGGGAAGACGACGGTTGTTAAAGTGATAAATAATGCTATTGAGAGACATTTTCAGTGATCTAGTTTCTTGGAGTGAGGGAGAGAAACTTCGAACAAAAGCAATGGTCTAGTTGATTTGCAAGAAAAACTTCTATCTCAAATCTTAAATCCTAGACATCTAACGGTCTATAGTGTCTACAGAGGAATTGGTGTGATATGGGGAAGACTTTGTTGCAAGAAGGTTCTACTGGTTTTTGATGATGTCGACAAGTTGCATCAATTGAATGCGTTAGCTAGAGAAGGCAAGTGGTTTGGTAAAGGAAATAGAATCTTTGTAAGATCAAGGGATTAACATTTGCTAACTTCTCGTGACATAAATTGTGTGTATGAAGTTAAAACTTTAGACAACAATGAGGCACTAGACCTTTTTATTTTATATTTTTTTCAGCATGCCTTTCCAAACTGTAAAAATTCTGAAATAAGAAAGGATCTCATAGATAGAGCACTGCATTAAGCTAGTGGCCTTCCATTAGCCCTTGAAGGATTGGGCTCCTTCTTGTGTGGAAGAAAGGAACAGGCATGAGAAAGTTCACTGCATAAACTTACCAAAACTCCTGACCAAAGTATCAATCGAGTTTTGAAGACAATCTTCGATGGATTGGAGGATAATGAGGGAGATTTTCCTGGACATTGCTTCTTTCTTTAAAGGAAAATGTATAAACTACATCAAGGAGTTCTCAATAGCTGTGACTTTGACACAACTATAAAAATAGGAATTCTCATCGAGAGGACCATGATAAGAAATGAACATGGGACCCCACAAATGCATGATTTGGTTTAGTTGATGGGTAAGGATATTGTCTATCGGGAATGTCCCAATGATGCTAGGAAATGCAATAGATTATGGCTTTTTCCAAATGTTCAAGACATCCTATGTGAAGATACGGCAAAAGTTGTTTATGCAAAAATTGTTATATTTCATTTTTATGTTACTTTGATTTGGACATTATAATGTAAATCTCAATGGAAAGTTTGCGTGACAACTAAATTTGCTCTGTTTTGGATAGGGAACGAATGCAGTAAAAGGCAGAGTATTGGACTTGCCCACACCAAAAGAGAGAACTATGAGTCTTAAAGAGATAACCATAAGGCCTGATGCTTTCACAATCATGAAAATATTGAGAATGTTCATTTTGCTTGAAATGCATATCTCTTCACAAGATCCTGTACAACTCCAATGCCCTGTTTCTAGAATTTGGCTCTGGTCTAAGGAAACTTATTAGACTTGATGTTCAGAAAAGTCATATCAAACAATTTGAAGGCAAGTTCAAGGTTAGTGCTTGTGATGATTAGCTTTTTTCTATTTATAACTATAAATATTTACGGAGCTTGATGATGGTCTTGGTATTTTTTTTCCATAGAATTTTAGAAAGTTGAAGTACATCAATTTCAGTCAATGCAAGTCCCTGGTTAGTGTTCCTGACCTTTCGTTAGTTCCAAATCTGGAGAGAATGAATCTTGAAGGGTGCAAAAACTTGGTGGAGGTTCACCAATTTGTCGCATATCTCGACAAGTTAGAATTTTCGTCACTACAGTTTTGCTCCAACCTCAGTATCTTTCCTAACACACTCGAGACAAAATCTATTCAAACCCTTAATCTCTTTGGTTGCTCTAAACTTGAGAAGTTCCCTGATATACCAGGAAAAATGGAACATCTAGAAGAGCTTGATTTAGGAAGGAGGGGAGTTAAGAACTCCCAGCGGCATCAATTGAAAATCTCATATTTGTGAAGTTTTTTTTTTTTTTTTTTTTTAAAGACATTGTAAAATCTCACAAGGCTTCCTTTAAACATTTAGTAATTGCAAAATCTTTAGCACATGAATCTTTAAGGCTGCTCAAATTTTGTCATGTTTTCAAAGAAATTTAAGGATGTAATTGATTCTAATGGCAATCCGAGATTCTCAAATTTATACTGGCTAGAATTTAGTGGGTGCAATCTATCAAAAGTAGAGTTCCTTGAGAGTTCTTCCAATTTTCCCAAATTGGCATACTTGGATCTTTCCAATGACAAGTTTACTCATCTGCCGACATGCATCAACAAATACCGTAATTTGGGAGAGTTGTATGTGGATGCCTACAGCTTCAAGAGATTCCTCAACTTCCACCACATTTGCATATCCTATTGACACAGAGATGCAAATCTCTACAAAGATTCCCAGATTCGTCGAGTCTCTCCTCCAATGAACTTCTAGTTGACTTAACTTGCTATGAATTATTCCAGAAAGGGCCAAATACGACTGATATGTTATTATCACTCAAGGTTACTCTCTCTCTCTCTCTCTCTCTCTCTCTCTCTCTCTCTCTCTCTCTCTAACTATGAATGCTTGATAGCTCCTGAAGATGAGAAAAGTGAAAATTCTCTTGATGGGAAGAGAGATGCTAGAATGGTTTCTCCACTATCAAGGTATCTTTTATGGTTCCCAGGACTTGTACAACAAGTTCTTAGGACTAGCACTCTGTGTTTTTTCTTGGCCAGAAGGAACGAAAAGTGGTTGATTCATATGTCTTATCGTAATTCTTGTTAATGGCTGAGCGGTATTTAACGAAGTGAAACATTTTGATTCAATGGAATCTGATCATGTGTGGATTGAGTATCTGTTGTGCAATATGCTGCATATGAAAAGGGAGCTTCTGCGAGACGATTGGAGCCAATTCCAAATTGGCCTCTGATTATTTGGAGGAAGATTGAAGAAGTGTGGATTCTGTCTAATATGTAAGCAAAAGAGGATGATCTGAGGGTTGTGATCCCACACTAACCGCGGATAGAAACATATTGGTCTTCAGAGGAAAATGATCGGATAGACGCCGAGAAAGAAGATGGTTCAAGTGAAACGGATGATGGACTTTTCGAAGTAGATGGGTGGGACCCGCCCAACCGAAGAAATCGGCGGTGGATAGAAGCAAACTGTCGAGTTGGTCTCCACTTGGCTTTGATTCTTGGGGAGGCAATATCTTGATTCCGATGCCTCTTGGTCTTCCCCTCAAAATCAAATTCAAGATCATTATGAAATACAGGTTTTGCATCATGCTATTGAAATGGTTGAAGAAACTTTCTTTTTCCCCTCTTTCTTTCTCTTATGATTTGTGATGCAAAGTGCATTAGTACAAAATTCAGTAGTTAGTACAAAATTCAGTAGATGCTTGTTGAATGGCCATGGTCTTCCATGTTGCTTCATGAAACTTATGACATAAATCCTTGTCACTTTTCTTCATCCAATCAATGATGCCAATACTTTGGGGAAGTACAATATCAGTGCCATAAGTTGTGTACGGTGATCACTTTGGTGCCAAAAGTTTTCGTCGGATCACTTAAGTGCTAAATCGGAGAAAAAACGATCACTTTGGTGCCACTAGCGAGAGATTTCGGCCAGATTAATTACGTGGCTTTTATATTTAAAAAAAAAAGTTCCGGTTGCTTTAAAACAACGTCGTTTTTTGTCCTCCTTAAGAAAACGACGTCGTTTTGCCATCCTACGTGGATGGCCTCACAAAAACGATACCGTTTAACTCATTAGGGGATTTTATTTTATTCTATTTGGGGATTGAAATTAGGGTTTTTCCAACCTAGCTCGCTCGACTGCTGTCACTCGGCCTCTGCCGTTGCTGGGCTGCTGTTGCTCGGCACTGTTCGGACGCCCTCAACGGCACACGAGGGAGCACTAGCCCCAGTCACTAGAGCCTAGGTATTGGAAGACGCAGGCCAGGCACTTGTCGGGGAGATCGGAGATGGAGAGGGAGACATCAATGGCAACGCACTCGTTGGCGACCTCCCCAAGCACCGACCAAATCACAGCCTTCGACTTGGCTGCCGAGTGGCCGTCGTCAAGGTTGGGGTCGGGGTCGGGGTCGGAGCTGCGGTCACCGAGTGACCATCGTTGGGGTCGTGGTTGGAGCTGCGGCTGCCGAGTGGCCATCATCGGGGTCAGGGTCGGGGTTGGGATTGGGGTCGAAGCCGCGGGCATTGACCATGGGGGCCGTCGAGGACGACGATTGGCTAGAGATTTAGGGTTTTGAATTGGGGGAGACACTACACAGCGTCATTTTGGTATTAGGATGCCAACTGTACTCTCCAGCAAGCCACATCAACTTCAAAAATTAATAAAAAAGTGTCACGTCGGATTTTCGGCCAACCAGATCGGAGTTGACACTAAAATGATCATTTTTCAAACTTTTTGGCACTTAAGTGATCCGACAGAAACTTTTGGCACCAAAATAAGCGCCGTACACAACTTATGACACTAATAGTGTACTTATCCCCCAATACTTCACATCGGAAAATTCTAAGATAGTCCAATACTTCACATCGGAAAATTCTAAGATAGTAAGTTTTGCTCAATCTAATGTATGATCCTTGTCCTTAGGAAAATGTTGATCTTATCATATCAAAAGATCAAAAGGTCTCCATGGGGAAGAGTAGTTGATTCCTCTGTTGTTACTGGCCAAGTTGCACTTTCTCCCACTTCCTTCAACATTAATTAGACATGTTAACTTCACGTAATTGTCGCATCGCAGCATCTTGCCGTATCCTTGTCAATTCTCAAGCTTCAATAGCAGTTTGGAGCAGCTGAAAACTTGTACACTAAAAGACAACTTCAAACAAATCTAAAGTAGCAACATCACGCACTAATGCCTCTAGTGAAATAGTTTTCCGTCCGACCGAACCAACATTGGTATGATTATCTCAGTTCTTGTATGATCTCTTGCATTGTTCTCTCTACCTCTTCAGCAATGCCCGGGATTCAATCATCTCCAATCCCGTCGAAATCGAAGAGCTAGAGAGATGCGGATGATCATGAAAGAGGAGTATATTCATAGGGCCAAAAAGATCATGATTCAGTTCAATCTTTTCTAGCTAATATTGACTTTGGTAACAATAAAATCTATTGAATTACCAAAAACAAGAAAATATACAAACTTTATGGGTTTTTTATTTGATGGGCCAAGTTAAGCCCGTTCGCCCATGTTAGGCTATAATCCGGCCTATAAATAAAGGGCCATAAGAAAGTGTAGTTACCGTCGTGTGTGTGTGTATATATATATATATAGAACGTTGAGAATATACAATGAAAAACACATAACGTATTTTTCTGTCCTTGGACAACAGTGTTTTCTCCCTTGACGAACGGAATTCTAGGGTCTCAATTTATTCTTCTAAGATTGCAACGATACTTAATTTGTTGCAAATAAGGTATGCCAATTTTTATGATATATCTTTTGATTGGTGTTACATGTTTTCCGGGCACCTTTTTGCATTCGTTTTTGGTATTTGTTCGTTTGAGTATCAGTTCGTTTTCAGGAATCTGTTTCCAACAAAACGAAGAAGAAGAAGAAGAAGAAGAAGAAAGTAGTTGGCTATCGACTTGGAGAAAATATTGGGTGGGTAAATTGCAATGCCAGGTCATCTCCACATCAGATGCAAATCTGAACTCCTGTCCTCTCGAATGATGCCGCATAAAAACATCATCCCTACTGCTACCGGTCCCAAGCCAAGACGCCGTTGACTCATCAGTCTCTCTCTCTTTCCTCCCTCCCTCCCCCCCCCCTCCCTTCTCTCCCTGACTAACAATGCCTTCTTCAATGGCGCTGCTGATCCTCCGATGCAACTTTCATTGTCGAGGCTCCTCGCTCCTCCAGGTGAGACTCTTGTGTCATTCGCCAAAGGAGGCGGGGGCTCTAAATTGATAGACTTTAGAGCCAGAGCCCATGAGAAAATACTAGTGGCGAACCGAGGTTGGAATGATGATTATTAAAGAATTTCCTACATCAGTTGAAAATCTTCCCTCTATAAAGCAAATACATTTGGAGAAACCTTGCAAAGCTCCCTCAAGGGTTTATAAGTTGCAAAATCTCAAGCATTTGAGTCTTCAAGGCTGCTCCAATTTTGTCATGTTTCTAAAGAACTTGGAGGATTCAACTGATCCTAATGAAAATTTGGGGTTCTCAAATCTAAAGAACTTAATGACTGCAATCTCTCAGAAGTAGAGTTCCTTGAGAGTTCTTCTAATTTTCCCAAATTAGCGCATCTAAATCTTTCCAAAAACAAGTTTACTCATCTTCCAACATGCATCAACATATACCATGATTTGGAACACTTGTACGAGGATGGATGTAAGCAACTAGAAGACATTCCTTAGCTTCCGCCAAACGTGCATATCCTAATGGCAAAGAGTCGCAGATCTCTACAAGAATTCGCTGATTTGCTCATCTAATCCCTTTTTAATTTGATCCAATTAATGAAGAAGTTATCAAATCCAATTTTTAAGCAAAATAAAGCTTGGTCATAATTAAATGAGAGAAGAAAGACGGTTGATACCACCTTCTGTAGTTGGATCAATTCTTCGATCGGGCATGAAATAACATTTCGTGCTATCTCAAATAATGTCATGTGTACTTGGCCAGTTCCATAAAGAGCCACAAGTTTAAGCATGTACTTGACAATTCTTTTTAAAAAAAAAAAAATCCTATCTGTCAACTTTTTTCGCAATAAAAAAGAAAAAGAAATTAAAGTAGAATTGTGAAGAGGCACAACTACTTTATATAAAATTGTTTGCTTTTGAATAATTTTATGATATCATTAACAGATTATATGTGATTATATTTTGATATAATTATTCCATTAATTTTGTAACTTATTAATTTTTAATATATTTTGAATTACTAATCCAGCCTAAAGCATAGGAATTCATGCCAATTGATTACACATTTTTTTTTTGAGCATTTACATGATTTAACATATTATCAATGTGCTCCCAATCATTGTGATCCATCCTCTGAAAACATCACGCTTCATTAGTCCAAGTCACTGAAATTCAGACTACAACCTCGTTAGCCATTGTTTTGGTCATGCTGTTGTCGGCCACATTGCCGGGTCACCGATGCCCTGCTGAGACGGTTGTTGATTGAACCTTATGTGGGCTTGCTTCACATAGGCCCCATAAGCTTATCACAATTAATTTTGCTAATATATGGTGCACCTGTTATTATAGTGAGGAAGCACTATTGCTATAGCTAAAATTAAGTCACCGCTTACACAAATTTATGGTATAACAACATGTACTGTTCAAACAAGCAATTAATTTCTATAATTACTGCATTAAAAAAAATCGAGACAAAATCATAGGCATACCTTAAAGTCAAAAATCAAACGTTGTAAGACATCTTCTATCCACACGGGCTCATCGTTGGCAAGAGATAATCCTTTATTGATAGTTCCTTCTTCTCATTGCCATTAAGTAAATTCGACTTTAAAGATTATTTTGATCATTACATTTTACTAATTTTTGTTGTGTGACGTTATTTTTGTTCATTAAGGTTTCCTCCATATCACAAGTTATCCATCTAATTCAACTCAGGAAAAATTATTTGTGAAAGCTCATTGACTTTTCCATTGTTAAGGTTTTAAGCTAATATTCTAAACATCGATGTACCTTGAAATAATTGAATATGAAATTAGAAAGTTCTTTGAAAAAAGTAATCCACTAACAAGTTAAAATAAAAAATATAGTGATTTGGTCAATTCATCAACAATATCTTCTAATTATTACATGTATAATGAGTTTGATTAGGTGGTGTAGAAACATTTGTTTTAGTTTTGTGCCAAAAGAAAATTGTATTCTTTACTCAAGTGGGTAGAAGCACCAAGAACCCACTTCTACATTTCCGCTCATATTTCATCTTTCTTTAACTATTCCTACAGTTTAGTCAAATAATTGAGCCCAAAATCCTCCTTTAATGAGGGGGCCATCTTCTTCTTGCCTTCTTCCCTCTCATTTTCTCTCTAAACTTTTTGAGTTTCTCAACCGTCTTTTTCGTACTGCTTTGCTTAGAGATTCGTTACCAGAAGTCTACAAGGTGTTTCCTCATCTTTGTCAAGAACAATAGGTGACACCGCTTTATCTTTCCATCTTGTAGTCGTCACGCGTTTGCTTTAGCACTCTTACTCCCTTTGGCGTCAACATTCTCGAGATAAGGGATCCACAAGCGCCAGATCTAGCTCAATGAGGCCAACCCTTGCTGAGCCTTGCTTGGTGAGGGCTCCACTATTTGAGGCTTGCCCTCACCTATAGGCTAGCTTGGTTGGCCATTGCCTGTGTCTGGCCATTGATAATAGGAAGAAGAAAGGGAAAACAAAACAATTTGAAAAAAATATGAAATTATTATTAAAAACTATCAATGTTAGCATTGATTGTGTTATTTAAGATGGCTGGTATCTACGTCAGTGAATTTTGACTAAAATTCCCTATGGTTCGCCATCGTTGTTGTGGTCATGTTGTCAAGGCTGAGCTCACCACAATCCTAGGTCACGGATGCCCTGCCACTACTGTCATTGATTGAACCCTGCGTAGGCTTGCTTCGCATAGGCCCTGCGAGCTTATTACAATTAATTTTGCTTAAGTATGGTGCAGCTGTTTTTATAGTGACAAGGCACTATTACAATAGCTAAAATTAAATCCCCACTACCCCAGATACATGGTGTAACAATATATACTGTTCAAACGAGCAATTTTTTTTATGGCTCGAAAACGAGCAATTAATTTCTAAAAGTACTATATCCAAAAAAAAAAAAAAGATTTTGAGACAAAATCATAGGGTCGAAAATCAAACATCGTAAGACGTCTTCTTTCTGCACAGCCTTGTCATTGGCAAGAGATAGTCGTTTATTGATAGTTCCTTTTTATTATTGCCATTAAGTAAATTTGACTTTAAATTCTATGTAATTATTGATCGAATTATTTTAATCATTACATTTTACTTTTTTTGTTATGTGAATTTCCTTATTTGGTGACATTATCTTTGTTCATTAAGGTTTCCTCCACATTATAAGAAATCTATCTATTTCAACTCAGGAAAAACTATTTGTGAAACCTCATTGACTTCTCTATTGCCAAGGTTTTGAGCTAATATTCACCTTAAAATAACTTAATATCGAAATAGAAAGTCCTTGAAAAAAGTAATCTACTCAAAAGCTAAAAATAAAAACAATACGCAGCAATTTGGTTAATTCATAACAAATCTTCTAATGATTATATGTACAATGAGTTTGATCAGATGGTGTAGAAACGTGTGGTTGGCGAAGCTATTTCGAAGTAGATGTGACTATTAGGCGCGTTTGGTAACGATTCTGTTCAGGAGCGATTCGATCGAACCGATTCTTTTTGATTGTTCGGAACCGATTCGAGTAAAAAAGCGTGTTTGGTAACTTGTTCAAAATTTTTGATTCTCGGAATAGAATTGCGTTTGGTACCGTATTAATTGATTACGTTCCAAATTAATTTCTTTTAATTTTTAAATAAATTTTAAATAATTTAATTTACTTTTAAATAAATTTTAAATAATTTAATTTACTTTTAAATAAATTTTAAATAATTTAATTTACTTTTAAATAAATTTTAAATAATTTCTTTACTTTTTTACTTTTTTCTTTTCTTTTTTCCTTTTTTCTTTTTTTTTTTCTTTTTTTCCCCTTTTTTCCTATTCTTCTTCTTCTTCATTTGGCCGGTCGTCGGACCGGCGACCGGCCAGACGAGGGTCGGCGACGCTCACCGGAGCGTCGCCGGCCCTCGGCGAGGTCGGCCTTCGTCGGCCGAGCCTCGGCGGGGTTGGGCGAGGCTCGCCCGGCCCGCCGAGGCTCGGCCTCGCCGGAGTCGGGCGAGGCCGAGCCTCGCCCGGTGGCAGCCGGGCCTCGCCCGGCCTCGGCGAGGCCGGCCAGCCCCCCGGGGGGGGCGAGCCTCGCCGATGGCCGAGCGAGCCTCGCCGGCCGGGCGAGGCTCGGCCTCGCCCGGATCCCGGGCGAGGTCGAGCCTCGCCCCACCGGCGAGGCTCGACCTCGCCCGTCTGGCGAGGCCGAGCCTCGCCCAGTGCCGCCGGCGAGGGCTCGCGGGCCACCGGCGAGGCTCGCCCAGCCCCGCCGGTGGCTAGGCCGGCCTCGCCGGTGCTGGGCGAGGCCGGCCTGGCCACCGGCGAGGCTGGGCCTCGCCAGATCTGGCGAGGCCGAGCCTCGCCGGTGGCTAGGCTTGCCTCCGGCGAGCTCGCCGGACCTCGCCCTGGCCTGGCGAGCCTCCGGCGACCTCGCCGGACCGGCGACCGGCGGCGGACCGGCGCCGCGGCGGACCGGCGACCTCGCGGACCGGGACCGGCGGCGGCGGCGGCGGACGGCGGCGGGCGGCGGCGGGCGATGGCGAATGGTAACCGAGATGTTGAAAGAGAAGAACAAAGTTTTACCGTGTTGATTCTTTTTCTAATTCTCTTCCGAGAATCAAATTTTTTTAGATTCTCAAACCTTGTCCGAAACTGTTCCCGGGAACAAAAAAGTTACCAAACGCGTTTTCGTCCCAACCGATTCTCAGGAACAAAAAATCGAAATTATTCTTGTTGGGCAAGTTGCCAAACAGAGCCTTAGCAGTCAGGTTCTCCACTTGCTATTCCATCTTTCTTCGAAATATCGTGGGGAACTTCCACGAAAGTCACATTATTGTATGATCAACGGGTCCAACAATGCAGGTAGAATTACCAAGAATCTTCTTCTACATTTCGGCTCCTATTTCATCTTGCTTTTAATTCTTTTTGCAGTTTAGTCAAATAATTCACCCCAGAATTCTCCCTTACTGAGGGGGTCATCTTCCTGCCTTCTTCCCCCTCATTTTCCCTCGCTCTTAACTTTTTTGAGTTTCTCAGCCATCTCTTTCGCACCAGTTTGCATAAAGATTCCCTTACCGAAAGTCTACAAGGTGTAGGAACGACACTCCCATCAACTAGGGGTACTGCCATGCCCTCTAGTTGATAGGAGTGTTGTCAGGCAGGACTGTAGCAACTTTCGTTACAACCATCGATACAGGCTAGGCTTATTTAGGCCTAGCCTTACCGAACTGGTTAACTTGGTTGTTTCCAACCAAGCCCCGAGGGTTATACTTTTACTTCACGGGGCCCCCAATTTTCAGCCAAGCTTTTCTTCCCGACCAAGTGAGAATATAGAGTGACATTATAGGTCTTAAGGTTCTCACTTGCTTTTTCATCTTTCTTTGAAATATTGTGGGGAACCTCCACGAAAGTCACATTGTATGATCTCGTCAATAGTTTCCGCGGGACCAACAAAGTGGGTAAAATTACCAAGAACCTACTTCTGCATTTCAACTCCTATTTCATCTTTCTTTTTATTCTTCCTACAGTTTAGTCAAATAATTCACCACAAAATTGTCTTTCAGCGCCGCCCCCTCCCCCTGGGAAGGGGTTGTCATCTTCCCGCCTTCTTCCCTCTCATCTAACCTTTTTTTTTTTCTTTTCTACTTTTTGAGTTTCTCGGCCATCTTTTTTGTACTAGTTTATCTTTCCATCGACACAAACTTTTTTTTTTTTTTTTTTTTGAGCCAATCGACACAAACTTCACCTCGTCTAAAGTAGTCTTCACATGTCCTTTGGGGCAAAAAGCCATCGTCACGCATTTTCTTCAGTGCTCTCGCTCCTTTTAAAAACTTCAACATTTTCGAGATAAGGAATTTATTAAGGTAAGATCTCTCCATGCCTTCTTTCTAGCCTCGTGAATGTAGGCTTGCTTCGCATAGGTCGCCAATGACCTGCCTCAATCATCGTTGATTGAACCCTATGTAGGCTTGCTTTGCATAGGCTCCACAAGCTTATCACAATTAATTTTACTAAAATATGCACCTATTATTATAATGACAAGGCGATATTACTACTTTAGCCAAAATTAAGTCCCCTCTACCCCAGATGCATGGTACAACAACATATAATGTTCCACGCTCCAAAAAAAGCAATTAATTTCTATAAATACTACATCAGTAAAAAAAAAAAAAAGGATTTTGAGACAAAATTGTAAATATACCTTAAAGTCAGAAATCAAATGTTATAAGATGCCTTCTATTTGCACGGGCTCGTCATTGGCAATATATGGTCGTTTATTGATAGTTCCTTTTTATCGTTGCCATTAAGTAAATTTGACTCTTAAATTTTCTGTATTTATTGATCGAATTACACACTTTACTTATTTTTGTTATGTGAATTTCCCTATTTGGCGACAATATCTTTGTTCATTATGGTTTTCTCTGCATTATAAGTAATTTATTCATTCTGATTCATGAAAAACTATCTGTGAAAGCTCATTGACTTCTCATCTATTAAATATTGATGTACCTTGAAGTAACTTAATATCGAACTAGAAAATCCTTCAAAAAAAAGTAGTCTACTCACAAGTAAAAAAAGAAAATAATATGTAGTGATTTGGTTAATTCATCAACAATATCTTCTAATCATTATACCTATAACGAGTTTGATTGGGTGGGTAGAAATGTGTTTCGGAGTGCCGAAGTTGTTTCACTAGATTGGATTAATAGCAGTCAGGGTTCTCCACTTGCTATTGCATATTTCTTGGAAATATCTTCGGCAACTTCCACGAAAGTTATGATCAGCGGGTCCAGCAAGGCGAGTAGAATTACCAAGAACGTACTTTTGCATTTTAGGGCGCGTTTGGCTGCACCCTATTTCTGTTCCCAGGAACAAAAATTTCTGTTTTTTTGTTCCTGGGAACAAAAAAGGAACAGAAACGCGTTTGTGCGTTTCTGTTCCTTTTTTGTTCTTTTGTTCCCAGGAACAAAAAAGAAACAGAAACAAGAAACAAAAAAAACTTGTTTCTTGTTTAACAAAATCTAGAAATACTTATCTTTTTTATTTTTTTCTTTTCTTCTTCTTTTTTTCTTTCTTTTTTCTTTGGCCGGTCGCCGGCCTTGGCCATGGCCGGCGACCGCCGACGAGGGCCGATGGCCTCGCCGGCCACCGCCAGGGCGATGCCGACTGGCGGTGGCCGGCGAGGCCGAGCCTCGCCGGCCCGGGCCGGGCGAGCTCGGCCTCGCCCGGCCATCGCCAAGTCGGCGTCGCTGGGCGGTGGCCCGGCGAGGCCGAGCCTCGCCCAGCCACGGCCAGGCTCGGCCTCGCCGGGGCGAGAGCCTCGCCGTGGAGTGGGCGAGCCGCCGCCCCTCGTCGGCCGGCTCTCCGAGGCCGCGGACCGGCCAAAGGAGAAAAAATAAAAAAATAAAGAAAATAGAAAAATAAAATAAAAATATTAAAAAATTAAAAGAAATAAAAAATTATATAAATTTACCAAACGTGTTTCTATTCTTTTTATATTTTTGGAACAGATTTACCAAACGCATTTTTTTTTGTTCAAAAATTGTTCCAGGAACAGAAACACTTTTTTCTATTTCGTTTAGGAAACAATTTTTAAACGAAAAACGTTACCAAACGCGCCCTCAGCTCCCATTTCATCTTTCTTTTAATTTTTCCTACAGTTCGTTCAGTCAAATAATTCACCGCCAAATTGTCCTTTAGCGAGGGGGTCATCTTCCCGCCTTCTTCCCTCTCATTTTCCCTCGCTCTTAACTTTTTGAGTTTCTCAGCCATCTTTTTCGTACCAGTTTTGCTTCGAGATTCCCTCACCGAAAGTCGGCAGGGTGTTTCCTCATCTTTATCAAGAACAGTTAGAGATCCTGCTTTCATCTTTCCATCCCTCTTCCATCGACGCAAGCTCCGCCTCGTCTAAAGTAAGTCTTCACGCATCTTTTTGGGGGCTAAAAGCCATCGTGCGTCACGCGTTTTCTTCAATGCTCTTCCTCCTTTTAAGCTTCAACATTCTCTATATAAGGGATCCATTTAAGGAAGATCCCTCTATGCCCTCTTTCTAGCCTCCTGAAATTGTGAGTGTGATCCAACGGGATAGACTGATCATATTTCATAATCCTTGAATAGAATCGAGTCCACAGAGCCAACCTTCTTGATCTCTCTTTCTTGTTTTTGTCCCAAGTTCCTGATATATGGCCTCTTCTGAAAAGAATTACTATGTGTTCGTGAGTTTTAGAGGCACGGACGTCCGCAACACCTTCCTACATGATCTCTATGCAGCTCTGGATCAGAAAGGGATATACACTTTTGTGGATAGTGAGGAGCTTAGGAAAGGAGAGCAAATATCGCCAGCACTTATGAGCGCGATTGAGGAATCGCGCATTGCGATCATCATTTTCTCCGAGGACTACGCTTCCTCACGGTGGTGTTTGGAAGAGTTGGCAAAGATCATGGAGTGCAAGGCACAGAAGGGGCTGATTGTGTTGCCGGTGTTTTACAAAGTGGAACCAAGAGAAGTGAGACGGGCAATAAAGGGTTATGGGAGAGCTATGGCTAAGCACGAGTCTGATTCTGAGAAGGATCAGAAGGCAGTGGAGACATGGAAGAAGGCTCTCTTCGATGCTGGTAACTTGTCTGGTTGGGTTTGCAATGATGGGTAAGTAAGTAATTGATGTGATGCACTGCTCTGCCATTGTTAGCTGGTGATTGTTTTATGTCAAATTATATGCAGAGAATTTACAGCTGAAAAACTGATAGATATTGTTAAATCGGTCTTTCTACTTGAAGATACAAAGCGGAGATATGCTAGACAGTAGACACGATAGTTGAATATCAAAACTTCAAGCTAGCAGATTGTTTGAAGTGGATTCTTTCTGTCTGGACAATGAGAAATTTTTGTTTTAGATAAATCGTGCATTTCATAGTATCCGAGTCATGTTGTCTTCAGGCGCAGGTTCACCCTAATGGGTTACTACTTTTCATCTTATCATTTGCTAATCTTGTAATGTAATTTTCCTTATGACGCTAGAGGTTGAATTCGTGCCATGGCTTTGAAATGCTAAAACATGTTTCTCTTTCGATTGCTTATCAGAGATGAAGCAGAGGTGATACAAAGCATTGTAAAGGAATTACCAATTCGTCTAGAGCGAACACCCTTGGATGTTGCTAAGTATCCGGTTGGAATAGAGTCCCGAGTTGAAGAACTAAAACCATTGTCACAGAAAGAGTTGGATGGTGATGATGTTCTCATGATAGGTATATGGGGACCTGGAGGCATAGGGAAGACAACGATCGCTAAAGCGATATATAATGTTATTGAAGGACAATTTCAGGGAGCTATATTTTTGGAGCGAGTTAGAGAAACTTCAAACAAATGCGATGGTCTGGTTGAGTTGCAAAGAAGACTTTTTTCTCAAATCTTACCTCCTAAACATCTAATGGTCCATGGTGTCGCTGAAGGAATTAGTTTGATAAAGGAAAGACTTTATTGCAAGAAGGTTCTCCTGGTTCTTGATGATGTTGACCATCTGTGTCAACTGGATGCGTTAGCTGGAGAAGTTAATTGGTTTGGCAAAGGAAGTAGAATCTTTGTAACATCAAGAGATAAACATTTGCTAATTTCTCATGGCATAAATCACGTGTATGAAGTTAAAACTTTAAAGAAGGATGAGGCTCTAGACCTTTTTGTTAGGCATGCCTTCCCAAATTGCAAGGAAGTTGAAATAAGAAAGGATCTCATAGATAGAGCAGTGCATTATGCTGGTGGCCTTCCATTAGCCCTCGAAGTGTTGGGCTCATTCTTATGTGGAAGAAAGGAACCAGAATGGGAAAGTGAGCTGCATAAACTCTCCAATAGTCCGAAAGAAAATATCGATCAAATTCTGAAGATAAGCTTCTATGGATTGGAGAAGAATGAGAGGGATATTTTCCTCGACATTGCTTGTTTCTTCAAGGGAAAAAGTATAGAATACATCAAAGAAGTTCTCGACGGCTGTGACTTTGCGACAACTATAGGAATAAAAATTCTCATTGAGTGATCCTTGATAAGAAATGAGCATGGGACCCTGCAAATGCATGATTTGGTTCAATTGATGGGTAAGAATATTGTTATGCAGGATAATCCTGGGCAACGCAGTAGATTATGGCTTTTTAAAGATGTTCTGGACATTCTATGTGAAGAAAAGGTAAAAGTTGTTTATGTAAACATTGTTATATCTCATTTTCATGTTACTTTGATTTGGGCAGTATATTACAAAACTTAATGGAAATTTTGTATGACAACTGAATTTGCTCAATTATGGATAGGGAACGGAAGCAATAGAGGCCATAGTAGTGAACTTCCTCACACCAGAAGAGATAGATTTGAGTCTTGAAGAGATAACCATAGAGGCTGATGCTTTCAAAAAAATGACAAACCTGAGAATGCTCATTTTGCCTGAAGCACATATCACTTCGGAAGGTCCTGTTCGTCTCCCTAGTAATCTGAGATGGCTTATATGGCCCAATGCCCCATTACCAAAATTTGGCTCTGGTCCAAAGGAACTTATTGGACTTGATCTCCAGAAAAGTCACATCAGACAATTAGATCACTTCAAGGTTAGTGCTTGTGATGACTGTACTGGTATTTTTTACTTCTTGAAACTACAAATATTTACAGAGCTTCCACCGCCCGCGGTGGCCGCGCGGTTAAGGCTTGGTACCCTCCACGCCAAGGGGAAGAGTTCGAGACTTCGTGGACGCAGTGCTTCAATGCTCAACGCGCGACTTACCCGCGTACGGGGTCAGCGGTGGGGGCCCCGGCGCTCCAGGGTTTACTCTCCGCCGCGAAGCGGCAGAGCGGAGGTTCCCTGGGTTACCAAAAAAAAAAAAATATATTTACAGAGCTTAGTGACTGTACTGGTATTTTTTTTTTCTTTTTTGTAGTATTTTAGAAAGTTGAAGTACGTCGATTTCAATCATTGCAAGTCCCTAGTCAGTGTTCCAGACTTTTCATCGGCTCCAAATCTGGAGAGATTGATTCTTGATGGGTGCAGAAGCTTGGTGGAGATTCACCAAACCATCGCATGTCTTGGCAAGTTAGAATTTTTGTCATTACAATTTTGCTCTAATCTTAGTATCTTTCCTAACACACTCAAGACAAAATCTCTTCAAGCCCTTGATCTCTTTGGTTGCACTAAACTCGAGAAGTTCCCTAATATACCAGAAAAGTTGGAAAATCTAGAAGAGCTTGATCTTGGAAGGACGGCAATTATAGAACTCCCTGCATCATTTGAAAATCTTGTCTCTTTGAAGGTAATGAGTTTAAGAAAATGCAAAAAACTCACAACACTCCCATCAAGTGTTTATAAGTGGCAAAATCTTGAGGATTTGGTCCTTGTAGGCTGCTCCAATTTATTCACGTTTCCAAAGAACTTGGAGGATTCAAACAATCCTAATGGCAATCCAGGATTCCGAAAATTAAAGATTCTAGAACTTTATGGCTGCAATCTCTCAGAGGTAGAGTTCCTCGAGAGTTCTTCCAGTTTTCCCAAATTGAGTTGGCTAGGTCTTTCCAGAAACAAGTTTACTCATTTGCCGACATGCATCAACAAATACAAATATTTGCAACACTTGGATGTGGAAAAGTGCAAACAGCTACAAAAGATTCCCCAGCTTCCGCCAGGTGTGCATGTTCTATGGGCAGATGGTTGCAGATCTCTACAAGAATTCCCAGATTTGTCGAGTCTCTCCTCCGACTGCTGTTAGATTACGTTGTCATCATGTCGTAAATTGTACCGCAAAGGTGCAAATATGGCTCATGCGTTATCGCTCGAGGTTAGACTCTCTCTCTCTCTCTCTCTCTCTCTCTCTCTCACTAACTATGAGTGCTTGATATGCGTACTATTTGTATGACAGGGGCTCCCGAAGATGAGACATGTTGACATTTGCCTAATTGGGAAAGAGATGCCAGAATGGTTTTTTCACTGTGAAGACAATTCCGTATCTTTCACGGTTTCCCGGGATTTGTGTGACAAGTTTTTAGGACTAGCACTCTGTTTTGTTTTTGGCCCGGAGGAAGAAAAAGCTGTCGATCCAATATGTGGCATCCGTATTCTTGACAATGGCCAATATGTGAGGGGCATGGGAAGATGCTTTTATTCAATTAAATCCGATCACGTGTGGATTAGGTATCTCCCACGCAGTGAACTGTATAGTGAAAGGGAGCTTCGGCGACATGATTTCCAATTTTTCCTCAGTGTGTCAAGAGGAAGATTGGAGAAGTGTGGATTCCGTCAAATATACAAGCAACAGGAGGATGATCTGAGTATCGTGCTTCAACCCCATCAGCCGATTGAAACAAATTGGCCTTTGGAGGAAAGAGACTCGGAGGAACACAATTGGATGGACACTGAGGAAGACGAAAGTTCAAGTGAAACAGATGATGAACTAATCGAAGCAATCGACCAAGAAAAAGAAAAACAAGGACTTTTCAAAGCAGATAAGATCGGGCCTTCGGAGGAAAGAGACTCAGAGGAAGACAATTGGATAGACACCGAGGAAGAAGAAAGTTCAAGTGAAACAGATGAATCTATCAGAGCAATCGACCCGGAAAAAGAAGAAGCAGAACTTTTTGACGCAGGAAAGTTCAGCGACGAATATATTCCAGAGTGTGAAGCTACACTCTGTCGAAGTGAGAAGACCTTGTCAAGGAAGCTATTCTTGAGGAAGCAAATTTAATGATACTGATTCCAATGCCTTTTGCTTTTCCCTTTCTTTTTCTTTTTTTTTTCCCGTCTCTACTTGGAGTTTTTGAATGAGACGGACATCATGAGGATCTTCATTCCTGCTCACATCCGGTCTGTCCCATCATTCTCTCTATCTCATCAACAATGCCTGGGATTGAATCATCTCCATTTCTGTCGAACTGAAGAGCGAGAGAGGGAGATGCAGATGATCATGGAATATAGCCATCAAGTGGCATGAAGCGAACTTGCACAATCTGGTAAGAAGAGCATATCAACGGGACCAAAAGGTTTCTGATTCAACTCGTTCTTTTCATGTGATGGACGTAATATTGCTGGATGATGGACACATTGTTGCTGCTGAGTACACAAACGTACATTTACATCATAGTGTATTATCTTTTCGCTCCTCAAAATCCGATCGTCCACCTCCTTTCTCTTCATTTTTATAATAATTATTGAAAGGATTTTGTTGACGAATATCCTAAGAGCACTTACCAAGCACCCAATCGACAGAATTTTAGAGAATCTAATGCGCAGATCGTCCTAATCATAATCCTCCCAAATTGGAAGTAAACAGACATAAGCAAACCCAAAAGAAGAAGAAAGGATTTGACTGTTGACTCGAGTGGGCGCGGAATTATCCGGTTCAAAGTTGCAATGCCAGGTCATCTCCACGTCAGATGCGAATCCGAAATCCTCTATCCTCTCAGACAACGTCGCATGAAAGCATCATCCTCACTGCTAACTGTCCCGACTCCCAAGACTAGACGCCGTTGACTCATTCACTCACTCTCTCTCTCTCTCCCTCTCTGTGACAAATCATGCCTTCTTCAATGGCTCCTCCAGGCGAGGCTCTTCTCCCGTACTCCGGAAGCGGTGGCGGCGACGGCTGCGAAGCTGCGAACCTCGGAGCCGAAGCCCATCGAGAAAATACTGGTGGCGAACCGAGGCGAGATAGCTTGCAGGATCATGAGGACGGCGAGGAGGCTGGGGATTCCGACCGTCGCCGTCTACAGCGACGCCGACGCCGCCGCTCTCCACGTCAGGTCCGCCGACGAGGCCGTCCGCATCGGCCCCGCTCCGGCTCGCCTCAGTTACCTCAGTGGAGCGTCCATCGTCGACGCCGCGCTTCGCGCCGGTGCTCAGGTGAGGGGTTGAGAACTAACTATCTGCCGTTTGAAGTGCCAGTAATCGCTGCGGTTGGAGGATACGGGATTTCGAATGTAGCATGATTCCATGTTAGATTGTGGCCGTGAGAAATGGTCGTGTTCGTTAGAGCAGGGGTTGTTAGCTTGGAGTGAATGGAATTGGTGACGGTGGAGGAAATTTGTGAGAATTTGAGTTTCAAGTATTGGAGCGTACTAGTTCCCATTTAGTGTTGCCTCCGTGAACTTTCTGCTACTCTACAAATTTTGGATGGATGATGATATTATATACGCTATCCCGATGAATGCTGAGGGAGCATTTCTCTGTGTCTAATTGTTTCCAAGTCTCTGGACGAATTAACATTTCCAATTGTTTCTTGTCTTTATGGGTGTTGCTTTAAATCCCAAGTTAGGTGGCCTTCTGTTGGGTGAAAGAGCGGTTGAAGGGTTATGGATATCTGCTCTATAGTAACCTGATCTCTGTCAATTCAGTAGATTGCAATTGCCTAATTTGTTAGTACGTGTGGGGCATGCTTTCAGCATGGCTATCTTTTTTGATGACTAGGCTATCCACCCAGGATATGGTTTTCTGTCAAAGTCAGCTGAATTTGCTTAGCTCTGTGAAGATAATGGCCTCACTTTCATTGGTCCTCCTGCGTCAGCTATTAGAGACATGGGTGACAAAAGGTATGAAAGAGGGACCTTCTGCCGTCGTATGTTCACTGTTTCGATACTAATAGGGTCTGCTTAATTGGTTCCATGTGGGGGACAAGAATTCTGTATCTTTATTCTTTGAATGATAATATATGTTTATCCAGTGCATCAAAAAAGATAATGGGTTCTGCTGGGGTTCCGCTTGTGCCTGGGTATCATGGTGATGAACAGGACATTGACTTTATGAGGTCAGAAGCTGAGAAGATTGGTTATCCCATTTTAATAAAACCAACACATGGAGGTGGGGGAAGGTATGTTTTTTTCTCCGTCAAAAAGATCACCGGTATATCTAATGTTCTTAGAAATGTAGAGTTTGACATCATATTCAAATGCATTTAACTTTCCTTTTCTTTTCGTTTTCCTTGAGGCTGTTACTATCTCACAACTTATTCTTCATACATATAGGGTATGAGGATTGTTCAAAGTGCAAATGAATTCGTCGATTCCTTCTTAGGAGCACAACGTGAGGCTGCTGCTTCTTTTGGCGTAGACAAGATCTTACTGGAGAAATATATCACAAGACCGAGACATATAGAAGTCCAGGTACCTATAATGCTGATAAAACAAAAACTATTTAAACAGAAAGCACTCGTCCTCTTTGTCAGTCATGTCCTTGAGCCCAAGTGGTCTCTTGTTTATCTGAAGTTTTATATCCAGAGCAACATATCAATCCGTTTGAACTTGCCTGATTGATCTTTATGAATATGTCGTGACCAGCTAAATTGTTTCTCTTGTTGTTTTAGATATTTGGAGACAAGTATGGGAACATACTCCACTTAAATGAGAGAGATTGCAGTGTACAAAGAAGACATCAGAAGATTATTGAAGAAGCTCCTGCTGTAAGAACTGCATTTTGATTCTAATCTTGGTTTTCACGATTTGGAACTGCTAGACTATAATGAGAGTGCCATTGGTGCAGCCAAATGTTACTAGCAACTTCCACACCCACCTGGGTCAAGCTGCTGTTTCCGCTGCCAAGGTACCGTATCTATATTGATTAGAAGCTGTATTTTATTGTAATACCCGCACCATTAGATTGACTATATCAACTTAGCAAGCTGTTTTCTCTCAATACCCTTTGGAAGCAAAGGACTACAATTGAGATAACTATTCAGTTCAGAATATAGTCTAGAAAATATCTAATATATGTTGTCAGAAAAATCACAAGTTGAATGAATTGGTAAGATATAGTGCATATGTGTCACCAACGACATATTTACTTGCAAAATAAGCAAACATTGGACAATGAAGTAGTAGAACAAAGAAGAGGACCATGTGCCAATATGGACCTAGGCACCAGAATCTGCACTGTACTGAGAAATTGTGTCTTTATGGCTTCGGTGTCTGCTCAGTATAAAAGTGGTCTTAGATGGACTTAGGGGATTAACCTTTGCAGTCTTTTTTTATCTGAGTACCATTGCCTTTTGTCTAGGCACTGGTACAACAGCTCTTGCCTAATCTCTTGCCATTCATGTGTATGCCATGAACTTCAACGAAGTATCCTAACCTTAGCAACAAATTTCACTGTTGTTATCACTTCGTTTTTATTTTATTTTATTATTTTTTTTTTATTGGACTTGATATTGGCTTTGCCCAAGTCTAGGGATAGTCGTTGGCTTTCATGACAGTACGGACTAGCCACTGGTAAAATTGAGGGTCCAACTAAATGATTCTGGATAAATAGACTCCATTTTGACAAATGTCCCTTGTGCAAATGAGATTTGTCCCTCCTATCATTTTGAGTCCTGCATGTAAGTCAATAGTTTTGATTTCCTGTGTTTGTGTGGATGAGGAACTATTGTTTTCTGAGTGCATGAGTTTATTGATGAACTTTTGGTCTTTGGATCCACCAAAGCCAAAGTTCCATTTTCTTGTTTAGCTCACCATACAAAGATCATGTGGCTAATGGATTAAATATATGGTTGCTGAATGTAGATCTTGGTTAGTTATCTGTCTTCTTTCGTCATGATTCTGATGAACTGCTTAATAGATTTATGTTTCCTCTTGGAATATTGAGGCAAAGTTCCTTTACAATATGTGAAGGCAGTAAATTATCACAATGCTGGCACTGTGGAGTTCATAGTTGATACTGCTTCTGGCCAATTTTACTTCATGGAGATGAATACCCGTCTACAGGTGCTTTGTTGACTCTATCTGTCTAATTTTTGAACTTACGTCACAGATGGAATCTTTCTAAAGTTTGTTTTGTATTCTCTGCCAGGTTGAGCATCCTGTGACTGAGATGATTGTCGGTCAAGACCTTGTTGAGTGGCAAATTCGCTTTGCCAATGGTGAACCGCTTCCCATCAATTAGTCAGAGGTTCCATTGTTAGGTCTGTGATTTTTTCCGTAGTCATACCAAAGTACTTCCTACATGTTCTCTGGATATGTGTTCATTATGCACTTGTAATGATGTAGTTGAACACTAGATGACTTGTGCAATGCACTTTGGATAATGGGCCTGTGCACGTGTGTGAGCGCATGCAGGCACATGTGTTCAGATATTTAATTATGGAGATATATGTAAAATACGTCCCTCTTCTGCTTTTTCATTTGGTGGGGTTGCAAGTAGGTAAGGGTTGCAGGGAAGAAAAAGTAGTTTATTTCTAAGTGAAGGATTTCTTCCAGCAACTGGAGTCCTTCATCACTATCGTCCTGTTCCAGGCACATCAAGTGGTCAGTTACATCAGAGATTTAGCTAAATTTCAATAGATAATTTCACATTGTTTGAAGATCCCTCTTCTTCTTTTGGAATGAAGAATTGCAATGCTTATAAGGATTTTCCTTTAAGAAACTCTTCCCTGTCTTGTGCTTTTGAAAAGCTTTGATAGTGCTGAGTTGGCCATAATGTGCTGGATATGTCATCTAGCAGTGAGGGTCGATACTGGAGTTGAGGAAGGAGACACTGTTAGCATGCATTATGATCCTATGATTGCGAAGCTTGTTGTATGGGGAGAAAGCCAGAGTGCAGCACTGGTTAAACTGAAGGATAGCTTGTCAAAGTTTCAGGTATCTGTTATGAAGATATCAGTTCTTAGATAAGAGCAAAGCACTTAGAATGATTCTTTTGAACTATCAAATTTATGTGCATGGATCACTAGTTTGATAGGTCTTCGGGCTTGACTAAACTATGAAGCACAATAATGAAACACATCCATGACACGATGAGTGCTATCCTTCTGATGATGACTACTTCAGAATTTAATTTGACTTAATTGTTTGAGATTTTTTATTGTTTCCTCCTTTAGAAGTTTGTTTTGCTTTAGTCTCAGATGATTGACTTTGACAGGTTGCAGGCCTTCCAACCAATATAAATTTTCTCAGAAAGCTTGCTAATCATTGGGCATTTGAGGATGGAAATGTGGAAACTCATTTTATTGAGCACTTTAAAGATGACCTCTTTGATGATTCCTGTCATGAAAAAGAGGCATATGAGGAGGCTATGTATGGTGCAGCCCTGGTTTCGGCATGCATTTGCAACAAGGAACATTCAAATTTTAGAGAAGGTTTTCCTGGTGAATTCAATGTGCTATGTGATTGTATTGTCTTTCATTCTTTGTTAGTAATTCCTTGTAATGTGAAATTTCTCTTTGTTCAGGAGGCAATGGATTAAACTCCATATGGTATGCTAATCCCCCTTTTCGAGTCAATCACTGTGCGAAGCGTGTCTTTGAATTTCAGTGGGATGACGATTATGATAGCACTGGCTCAAAACCGCTGGTGCTTTCTCTTACTTATCAGGCTGATGGGCAATATGATATCGAGGTACTTTCCCATCTGCAGTAAGTTAAATATTAGAATTAACTGTAAAACCACTCCAAAAAATATTGCGGTTCTTTGTTCCAGCATTATAGTTTATTATGAATTTTCAATTGTTACCGACAAATCGAGCATCATTTGCATAGATGAAACTCATAATGCTCTTCATCTTCTCACAGGTAGAAGGAGAAGGTAATTCCTTGGGCTTTCATGTCAAAGTGACATACCTAGGCAACCGTGATTTTAGAGTTGAAGTCGATGGTGTCAGTATTCAAGTTAGTTTAGCAACCTACGAGAAGGTATAATTCTGTTCTGACTGTACTTTTTGCCTGTGCTATCTTGTGTAGTTGCATATCAAAATTCTTATTGGGGAGAAAAATCATATGCCCCAAATTAGATGGTTGTGGTGTGTTCCTGTAAGTACTTTTTTTTTTTTTTTTTTTTTGGTAAAGTAAGAATATATTGAGCTTTAAGTACTTTATCTGTAAAGATTGCACTAAACCCATCATTTAAGTCTCCACCCACAATAATTGGTTCACCATGCTTTTCTTAACCATAATTTTCCAAATTTCACATTTAGTTTTCTTTTTCTTTTTCTTTTTCTGATAGAAGCCAGTCGGGAGGGCCACATTATCAATGAGCATTTGTTGCCAAATGAAGTTACAAGAGTAAAAGAAAATAACAAACAACACTAAGCAAGAAACTGCCATTCACTTGCAAACGAAAATTATGAATGCCTCAAATAATTTGAATATAGTATAGATAAAGAATATTCTTAATTAATCTTAGGAAGTCTTCTGAGTTTAGTTCTTCAGCAGGATGGGTAAACTTAGTCCCAATTGTTTTCTGCATTTTAGACCATCATTAAATGCTTAAATACATGTCTGGTGAGTATATATTTCCTTATGAAAGATTGAGTCAAGTCATACTTACTCGTACTCAACAAAACCATAAAACTCAGGGTGTCGCATCTTTGTCTTCGGGGATGTACAGTTTGGCGTAATTTTTTAGTCAGCTAGTCTTGACACAGTATTCCATGTGAACAAGATTGAGCTCTTATTCTAGTTGATTATCTACGCTTTACTTTGGTTTATATGACTTCAGATCCAAATCATGATCGAAGTCTGAAACTTTGTTGAGGGATGGTCAATGTCTGTCTTACCTGTAAGTTTGAGAGTAATTGATTAGATGCTCCATCCTCTCCTGTTAATGAAGAATTTTTGTTTTGGCAGGATTTGGATAAGCATATTCAAATCTGGCACGGGTCTAAACATCATCATTTCAGACAGAAACTGGGACAGCCATTGTTCGATGACAACAGCAGCCAGCACAAGCCCAGTTTTGAGATGGCATCACATCCTCAGGGAACGGTAGTGGCACCAATGGCAGGTTTAGTGGTTAAGGTCCTGGCCAAGGATGGGATGCGAGTGGAGGAAGGTCAACCTATATTGGTTTTAGAAGCAATGAAAATGGAGGTATGCGGTAGTGCTAGATTCACCTGCTACATTTCACCTTTATGTTCCCCCGTATGGAAGAACTGAGTTTCTGTCGGTCACAGCATGTTGTCAAAGCACTGTCTGCTGGGCATGTTCATGGGCTTGCCGTAACTGCGGGTCAACAGGTTCCTGACAGTAGTGTTCTCTTCAGCATCAAGGTTAGCAATTTCTTTACGACGTACTTTTTCGACGAGTCAACTAATCTAAATGAAGATCGGTTGACTATTTCTTCTGATATTACTCACAGGAATAGTATCCAGATCAGAAAGAATAATTCAAAATAAAACAAATCAGTGCGTGTGACAAATTGTTACGACGACATCGCTGTGATTGTTTGCGACAAGGAGTGGAAGTTCACTCAATGCCGGCAAGGAAAGGCAGTCACTAAAATGTATCAAATGTTATTCGTTACATTGTATATTTACACAGCCAAATGCGCAATTTCTGCTCTCGTCTTTTTGCGGAGTCGATTGGACCTGTAACATGTACATTTTTCGGGATTCATCGGCAGATGTTCCATGTATTGGATGGCTTTTGTCCTACGAACTTATGGCCTAGTTTTCTCTGCTACTCCTAGCGCATGGACGTATCATAGTAGTTCTAACGGTAGTTCTCTTGCATGTTGGTTGATCTAAATCTAGCTAATTTATGCGAGGGTTAAGCCAAGTCGCTAATCAGAGTGGTATAACGAATACGCCGTTGCTTTTATCTAAGAATCAAATGGATAAAACAAAGATAAAAGGGAGAGGCTTGTAAGGCTGATTGGTTCTTGGTTTGGTCTAATTCAATGGAATCAGTCAAACACAAAGTGAAAGAAAAAAGGTTCTTGAAGAATTTTTTGTATTCACTCTGCTTTGATATGTATTCTTTACATGTATTTATCTTCCAAAGTATAAACAATAAAAGGAAAATACAAAGATACAAAATCATTTTGAATCACTAATAGTTATCAATCTAAATCTTACATTGAATTAAGTATCTTCAATCAAATCAATTGCACATATAATTTCTCCAACATGGTTAGTTTTTTTTCCCACTACTTGAAATTAGACGAGATAGTATTTAGTTCATAATTTTTCTAATTTTTTAAGGAAAAAAAAATAAGTATAAGTGGTTGATCCGGTGACTAGACACCGGTTTTGCTTTTAGGAATTGAGAACTAGATCAACGCACTCTGGAATAGGACCCAACCAGCCGGTTCAATCCAATATGGGCAGTTCTTGGCACTGGTAATCCGTTCTCCATACCCTTGGAGGCTCGTCCCATTTCCACTTCAAATCAAACGGACCTGTCGAGAGCAACCCACGTAGATCTCTTCAAAGAGTGATCGCCGGTCGTCATCCATAGACGCCTTCCCAATCTTTCTAATGGACAAATCACTATCCCTCGTGCACGTCAAGCTCCTAGCCTTCGACCTCCTCTCCCTGGCCCAATCGCCTCCCCACGTCCCGACCTTCTCCCGCGACGGCGTCTCCCTTTCACGCGCCGAGGTGCTCGGTGTCGTCGTCTACCGCGAGCACAAGCCTGGTCGCTTCCTCAAGTTTGCGGTCGACGACGGCACCACGTCCCCTGCATCCTCTGGCTCAACCACGCCACCTCTCCCTACTTCGCCCGCCAGCGCCCCCAAGGTGTTCGACTGATTGCCGATGTGGTGAACAGCCAGGCTTCCCTGGTGAAGTTGGGCGTGGTCACTCAAGTGCGCGGCAGGATCACGAGCTACCGGGGCATGGTGCAGATCATGTCGTCGAGCGTTGCGGTCGAGAGGGAGCGGAGGTCCTGCATTGGCTGGATTGCTTGAAGCTGGCTCGAAGGGTCTACGGTCACCCAGGATCGCGAGAAATGCTTGCACGGACGGAGCCCACGGACAGGACGCGATTGCTATAGATGACGGTTTTCCGCAATGTCGATTTGATTTGATTGTTCGAGACACTCATAAATACGCTATTCATTTCCATATATATCAAGCAAACGTTTCACTACACTTGCTGTCCAATAGTAAGATGTAACAACCATGCATTTGTTAGCAGACGTAAGAAATCATGTCAAATCCATGGAAGCCGCCGCGCGATAATTGGGATTATTCCGTGAATTTGTAATTCTCATATCTGATCCTACAATCTTGAAGCTGAACCTGCGCTCCAATGTTCCAAGTACACTCGTCTCGTATCTGTTTCCTTGCGGCAATCAAGCACGACTTGCAGTCCGATGGCACGAGCGCGCCGTTGCAGGCCCAGTGTGCATAACAATCCACTGGCATAGTGGTCTTCGGATTTGCCATAGTAGTTATAGCCGTTGTCAGCTGTATGCACCACGATGTCGGCGAGGGCCGAATCTATGGCATCATCAAAAAGACTCGATGGATCGTGCATGTTGCCGTTACATATCTTGTTCACTTGATTATTGCTTGGAGTGGCACTAGCCACTCGGTAGATAAGATAGAACTTAATCACAAGAAATCTAGGTTTGTCCAAAGCAGGGTGTTTGTGAAATGCTGGTCGAATTATTTTTATTTTTATTTTCCTATACTTTATCTCCCTCATTCGTCACTTGCTACAACCTAACCTATGAAGAATGATCTCTTTAATTGGAATATTCTCTCTCTCCCTCCCTCCCACTGTACATTTATACAATTGGAAAATCCAATGCACCCTATGTTGTCTTAGGTACTCAAACCTCTACTAGAACTTTGGCTTTGAGCAAACTCAAATGAAGTTGAGGAAAAAATGAAAAGACCAATGATAATGCAAATAGATATAAGTAAATGATGTGTCTATCTTGTGAGATCTTATATGAATTCCATTAGTATTATTTGTTTTTCTATCGAGATAGGTTGTTTCTTTTTTGGTTGAAAGAGAGTTGTTTCTTGAAAAGTAAAAAGTATGTATTGAAAATAGCAAGACTCCTATTTGTTTAGACTTTTTTTTAAGTAAAATGGTACTTAGTTTCTTCCCAATCAAAATGAAAATAATTATTCCAAGTATATAAACGACGGTTAAAAAGAATCATTGCACGGGCATGGTTTACATGGTAACGCACATATCTAATTTTTAACATCGGTGAATGAGTCCATTTCATTAGTAGATAAGAGTTTTCATTTCATAATTGCTTGTTTAAAAGATATTCCACGCTGCAATATACCCATATATATATATATCTATATTTAATCATGGATGATCTTAACTGTCCATCTGTCCATATATGAGGGTTCGCAATGATTCGAGGGTTTCAGCAATTAATAAAAGTGAGATGTCAAGTGATAAAAAGGAAAAGGTTAATCCAAACACACAAGTTTTGAAGTAGCTTGCTTATGCCTTTATCTTGCTTTATACTTTACTTTTTTAACCAACCGGTAGATGCATGTTTCAAATAGTTTATGTTAAACATTTCAACCTTTTTTTTTCCTTAATTTTTTTTTTTTTTATATTTTCAATGTCCTTCTCAATTATTTTTAAGGTCGACATCTACAAACTACTTGACGGCCATGTCAAACAACTTGTCCATAATTTTGACGGAAAGACCAATTTAAAAAAAAAAAAAATTAAGAACCCACTTGCATAAAAAATAAATTTAGTGACTGAATTGAACAATTTGGAAAAGTTTCGGAACCGCTGGTGCCTTTTTATCTTCTTCTGAAGATTATTTTTCGCAATAATAGATGGGGCCAAAAGATCACACAGGGTTGACCTATCATTCGAAGTCTGGACTTGCATCCAATGAAGCAATGTTTCATCACTTGTTTGACCACTTTGATTCATCGGACCGTACAGCATGCTGTCTCCATTGCACCGGTTGTTCCAAACTCGACTGATCGGGGATGAGAAAAGTCAAAATGGACGCAAATGGAGAGAGTTTGACAAATGAGGATAAATAACTGATTTTGTCTAAATTCCCACGAAAGAAACAGACACCAGATATACCGTCGACTATCCTTTGATTCTTTCACTCCTCACAAGCCTACACCTAACAGCTTTCGCAAGCTAAGAGTGATCTTGATCCAACATCCCTACCACAAAAGATACAAGGACTTAAAGCACGAAAATGAATAAAACACTTATGTACTTACTATGCAAGATTTTCTTTTCATCAGAATCAATATACTGATTTCTATGATCGATTTACATATCAAAGCCTAATGAGAGGAAAGGGAAAAACCTGGGATGTAAGTCCCAACTACTTCAAGAAACAAAAGGTCCATAAAGAAAAGGGACTAGAGTACATTGTCATGGAGGAGTTGCCAGTTAAAACTCTAGTATTGCCATACTCTAAACTCAAATTGAGAGAGCAAGCGTCCCAAAAGACAGGAAGTCAAGTTTCTTAAAGGCCCAGGGCCTTCTTGCACAATGTCTTCATCCAAGCAACGGCGTCTCGATTTATCGTATGCCACAATATCTGCACATGGTTTGAGAAATTAAAATGTGTATAAGCAAACAAGCCTGTGTCGCTAATGCAGCATGCTTCATCTGAAACATCTGATACCAAAGATGATGCAATAGTTTCTTTAATAGGCACTGTGCATGTGGATTGCCAGTTGGCTTACCTAGAGTCTCCACTCAAAAGATGCTCTAGCATAACGTTTACCACATCACAACCAATTATCCTGGCAGGTCTCACAGTATGTCTAATTTATGGTAATATGTGAAGTGGAGGTTGATTCGGTATCTCTCTTCCCCCTCCAGAGGATGATCTGCTCGTCCTTAAATAATATAGGAATGGAAGGTACCAAATCCTGCATGGGTGTAAAACAGACATAATTTGATCTAAGCTCTAAACAGATAAATACAGATCAAGATAACAGTAAAAAGGTTAACATCCTGAGCAGAAAAGGAAGAAAAAAGCGACGAAATTTAGAGAGCATACTCTAAGTTTCACGCCAATCAGTTTGCAGTCACTTGTACCCACGTGTTTGCAGTCTAACCTCACAACCTCTTCAGTCTTGAATGCTTCCCTCACTTTCTCGACCACATTGACATAGACACCATTCCTCGCTGATATAAAATGAATAGTTTATTATGTCATATTGAGGTCAATTATGGCAGGTAAGAAACAAGTAGACCTTAGTAAAAGGCTAAGCCATGGGAAACAAGTTTACTCACTAAGTTTTGTTAAAGGGGGAGAGTTCAATCCTCTGTTTCTCATTTCTTTTGTTTCCTCAAATGTCAACCCTTCTGCAACATTCTTCACAAGCTTCGGGTATATTGGTGCATAAGGCTTCCACAGCATGAGGGGTATAACTGGTCTTTGCTTCGGATCATAATGTCGACCTCGATACAAGAGGAGGATATTGATATTGCGGTAAATTATCTTCCCGCCAGATTTGTCCTTTGAGAAAACTGGTAACCCGTCAAATAAGAGACCATGAAAAAGCAAAAGGGTCTACTGTATTCTCAATCAGTTCATTCAGTTAATACCTCAAGGTGAAAGCAAACATTGTCCATGTCAAGTGTCGGCACTCCCAGGCACTTAATCCTAACTGCTTCGGCTTTCTTCCAGTGATTGTGAATGTCATCCAACATGTTGTGAGTAACTCCTCCTTTGCCTGCGTGAAAATAATGGCATCAATCAAAGTGTGGCCAGAGGTAAAAGAAATTTCTACAAAGCCTGAAAAGGAGATAATAACGAAGTGTGGCAACATCTCTCATTGAGTCTTCTTGACAAAACTTCCATGTTCTGCCCAGGTATCTCAAACTAAGTTTCTATATTCAATTCCACCGAAGAATATAGCTTGCACCCAAATCACACAAGTTACAATGTCAATCTGGTGCTGACATCGCCGCATGTGAAGGATTTGCAAAGTTCCTCATCTCGCCCAAATGCATTCATATCATTACCAACATATTCACAAGCAGCATTGGTACATGTCTCAAGTACAGCAAATATACTAATGAGCAGCCAAGCCAAAAACAGGTTGATTTCATGCATCAACACAGAAAATTTCACAAAAATTCCACAATCCACACTAGGCAGAAGCTCATCTCATCATTTGGGGGCCTCAGGGATCATCAGAATTATAACTACAGAGAAAGGACGAAACACGCACACTTACCCAGATTAATCTGGCGATTGCAATCGCTGTGCCGGTACCGCTCCACGAGCTCCGCCACTTCCTCCTCCGAAAGCGGAGCTCCCAGGAACCGTTCCCTCTCCCCCGCCGCCTTCTCCAGGTCCGGCGCCTCTCGGGCCGGCGCGGAAGTCCCCGTCCAAGTCCTGTCGATCCGGCCGGGCCCGAACGGAGAGAACCGCGGCGGCTCGCGGAACCCGATGGGCTCGGCGGCGGCGCTCGTCTCCGAGTACGAGTACCTGAAGTCGAAGGGGAGGTCCGGTCCGGCCGGGCGTTCCGGGTCGCCGCCCGGGCTTGATCCCGGGGGCTCCTTCCGGGCCTTGCTTCTCCGGACATTGTAAGACATCTTCTATCTGCACGGGCTCATCCTTGGCAAGAGATAATCGTTTATTGATAGTGACTTTAAAGATTATTTTGATCATTACATTCTACTAATTTTTGATGTGTGACATTATCTTTGTTCATTAAGGTTTCCTCCATATCATAAGTAATCCATCTATTTCAACTCAAAAAAAACTATTTGTGAAAGCTCATTGACTTTTCCATTGTTAAGGTTTCAAGCTAATATTCTAAACATCGATGTGCCTTGAACTAATTGAATATGAAATTAGAAAGTTCTTTGAAAAAAGTAATCCACTAACAAGTTAAATAAAAAATAGTGATTTGGTCAATTCATCAACAATATCTTCTAATTATTACATGTGTAATGAGTTTGATAAGTGGTGTAGAAACATTTGTTTTAGTCTTGCGTCGAAAGAAAATTGTATTCTTTACTCAAGTGGGTAGAAGCACCAAGAACCTACTTTTGCATTTCCGCTCATAGTTCATCTTTCTTTAATTATTCCTACAACATAGTCAAATAATTGAGCCCAAAATCCTCCTTTAATGAGGGGGTCATCTTCTTCCTGCCTTCTTCCCTCTCATTTTTTCTCTGAAGTTTTTGAGTTTCTCAGCCGTCTTTTTCATATTGGTTTGCTTAGAGATTCCTTACCAGAAATCTACAAGGTGTTTCCTCATCTTTATCAAGAACAATCGGTGACACCGCTTTATCTTTCCATCTTGTAGTTGTCACGCGTTTGCTTTAGTGCTCTTACTCCTTTTGGCGTCAACATTCTCGAGATAAGGGATCCACAAGGGAAAATTCATCTGTGCCTTCTTTCTACCCTCATGAACGAGAGTGAGATCCAACATAAAAGACTGATAATATTTCGTAATCCTTGACTCAAATTGAGCCAATGGAGCCAATCTCTCTCTCTCTCTCTATTTTTTTTTTCTTCCTTTTGTCGGTGGCCGGACACCCACCACGGTTGAGCCTGCCTTCACCTAGTTGAGGGAAGCCCTGCCCTAACTGAGGTTCAGCCTTGCCCAAGCGGTAAGGGTTGGCCTCGTTGGGTGGGTTGCTTAGGTGAAGGTGACTTTAGGCACCAGATCCGGGCTTGGGTGAGGACTCCACTAGCTAAGGCTCGCCCTCGCCTATGGCGGGTGAGGCTAGCTCGCTTGGCCATCGCCCGTGGCTGGCCATCGATAATAGGAAGAAGAAAGGGAAAGAAGAAGAAGAAACAATTCGAAAATTTATTAAAAATATTATTAAAGATTATCGATGTTAGCACTAGCCGTGCTACTTAGGATGACTGACATTCATATTAGCGAATTTCTAGAAAAATCCCCTGTGGTCGGCCATCGTTGTTGTGGTCATGCTGTTGGCAAGGCGGAGCCATCACCACAATCCTAGGGCATGGATGCCCTGCTAGTATTGTCGTTGACTGAACCCTGTAGGCTTGCTTCGTGTAGGCCCTGCGAGCTTATTGCAATTAATTTTGCTAAAATATGGTGCAGCTATTTTTATAGTGACAAGACACTATTACATTAGCTAAAATTAAATCCCCACTACCCCAGATATGTGGTGTAACAATATATATTGCTCAAGCATGCAATTTTTTTATGGCTCAAAAACAAGCAATTAATTTCTATAAGTACTATATCCAGGAAAAAAAAAGAAGATGTTGAGACAAAATCATAGGTACACCTTATGGTCACAAATCGAATGTTGTAAGACGTCTTCTATCTGCACGGCCTCATCATTGGCAAGAGATAGTCGTTTATTGATAGTTCCTTTTTATTATTACCATTACATAAATTTGACTTTAAATTCTATTTAATTATTGATCAAATTATTTGAATCATGACATTTTACTTTTTTTGTTATGTGAATTTCCTTATTTGGCGACATTATCTTTGTTCATTAAGGTTTCCTCCACATTATAAGAAACCTATCTATTTCAACTCAGGAAAAACTATTTGTGAAACCTCATTGACTTCTCTATTGTCAAGGTTTTGAGCTAATATTCTAAATATCGATGTACCTTAAAATAACTTAATATCGAACTAGAAAGTCCTTGAAAAAAGTAATCTACTCAAAAGTTAAAAATAAAAAACAATACGCAGCGATTTGGTTTTTTCATAACAATATCTTCTAATGATTATATGGACAAAAAAATTGATCAGGTGGTGTAGAAACGTGTGCTTGAGTGCAGAAGCTGTTTCAGTAGATGTGACTAATAGCAGTCAGGGTTCTCCACTTGCTATTTCATCTTTCTTGGAAATATCGTGGGGAGCTTCCACGAAAGTCACATTGTATGATCAGTGGGTCTAGCAAAGCAGGTAGAATTACCAAGAGTCTACTTCTCCATTTCAGCTGCTATTTCATCTTGCTTTTAATTCTTTCTACAATTTAGTCAAATAATTAACCCCAAAATTCTCCTTTAATGAGGGGGTCATCTTCCTGCCTTCTTCCCTCTCATTTTCCCTCGCTCTAACTTTTTTGAGTTTCTCAGCCATCTTTTTCGCACCAGTTTGCATAAAGATTCCCTTACTGAAAGTCTACAAGGTGTAGGAACGACACTCCTATCAACTAGAGGCTCTAGTTGATAGGAGTGTTGTTAAGCAGGCAGAACTGTAGCAACTTTCCTTACAACCACCGACACTGGCTAGGCTTATTTAGGCCTAGCCTTACTGCACTAGTTAACTTGGTCGTTTCCAACTAAGCCCGGAGGGTTATACTTTTACTTCACAGGGCCCCCAATTTTCAGCCAAGCTTTTCTTCCCGACCAAGTGAGATTACAGAGTGGCATTATAGGTCTTAAGGTTCTCACTTGCTTTTTCATCTTTCTTTGAAATATTGCGGGGAACCTCCACGAAAGTCACATTGTATGATCCCATCGACAGTTTCCGCGGGTCCAATGAAGTGGGTAAAATTATGAAGAACCTACTCTTTCTTTTTATTCTTCCTACAGTTTAGTCAAATAATTCACCACAAAATTGTCCTTTAGTGGGGACCCCCGAAAAGGGGGGAGGGAGGAGGTGTTTCGTCTTCCCGCCTTCTTCCCTCTTATTTTCCCTTGCTCTAACTTTTTGGGTTTCTTAGCCATCTTTTTCGTACCAGTTTGCATGGAGATTCCCTTACCGAGTCTACAAGGTGTACCCTCATCCTTATCAAGAACAGGTAGAAATCCCGCTTTATCTTTCCGTCCCTCTTCCATCAACACAAACGTCACCTCGTCTAAAGTAGTCTTCACACGTCTTTTGGGACAAAAAACCATCGTCACGCGTTTTCTTTAGTGCTCTTACTCCTTTTAAAAGCTTCAACATTCTCCAGATGAGGAATCCATTAAGGGAAGATCCCTCTATGCCTACTTTCTAGCCTTGTGAATGTAGGCTTGCTTCGCATAGGTCGCCAATGCCCTGCTGCAATCATCGTTGATTGAGAACCCTATGTAGGCTTGCTTTGCATAGGCCCCAAAAGCTTATCGCAATTAATTTTGCTAAAATATGATGCACCTGTCATTATAGTGACGAGGCATTATTACTTTAGACAAAATTAAGTCCCCTCTACCCCAGAGGTATGGTATAACGACATATACTGTTCCAATGAGCAATTTTTTTTGGCTTGAAAATTAATTTCTATAAGTACTACATAAAAAAAAAAAGAGACAAAATCATAGGTTCACCTTAAAGTCAGAAATCGAAAGTTGTAGGATGCCTTCTATCTGCATGAGCTCGTCATTGACAATATATAGTTGTTTATTGATAGTTCCTTTTTATCATTGCCATTAAGTAAATTTGACTCTTAAATTCTATGTATTTACCAATCGAATTATTTCAATCATTACACTTTACTTATTCTTGTTATGTGAATTTCCTTATTTGGCGACATTATCTTTGTTCATTAAGGTTTCCTTCACATTATAAGTAATACATCTATTTCAATTTAGGAGAAACTATTTGTAAAAACTCATTGACTTCTCTATTGTTAAGGTTTTAACACCTTGAAATAACTAAATATCTGACTAGAAAGTCCTTTGAAAAGAGTAGTTTACTCACAAGTCAAAAATAAAAATAATATGCAGTGATTCGGTTAATCCATCAACTATATGTTCTAATGATTATATGTATAACAAGTATGATTAGGTCGTGTAGAGACGTGTGCTTTAGTGTAGAAGCTGTCTCGGTAGATGTGACTTCAAGTAGTCAAGGTTCTACACTTGCCATTCCATCTTTCTTCGAAATAGCCTGGGCAACTTCCACGAAAGTTGGACTATATGATCAGCGGGTCCAGCAAAGCGGGTAGAATTACCGATAATCTACTTCTACATTTCAGCTTTTATTTCATCTTTCTTTTTATTCTTCCTACAGTTGAGTCAAATAATTCACCCCAAAATTGTCCTTTAGTGAGGGCATCATCTTCCCGCCTTCCTCCCGCTCATTTTCCCTCGCTCCAACTTTTTGAGTTCCTCAGCCATCTTTTTCGTACCAGTTAGCACAGAGATTCCCTCACCGAAAGTCTGCAGGGTGTTTCCTCATCTTTATCAAGAACAGTTAGAGATCCTGCTTTCATCTTTCCATCCCTCTTCCATCGACGCAAGCTCCACCTCGTCTAAAGTAAGTCTTCACGCGTCTTTTTGGGGCAAAAAGCCATCCTCCGTCACGCGTTTTCTTCAGTGTTCTTACTCCTTTTAAGCTTCAACATTCTCGATATAAGAGATCCATTAAGGGAAGATCCTCTATGCCTTCTTTCTAGCCTCTGAAATTGTGAGTGAGATCCAAAGGGATAGATTGATAATATTTCGTAATCCTCGAACTGAATCGAGTCCACAGAGCCAGCCTTCTTGATCTCTTTTTCTTGTTTGTGTCCCAAAGTTCCTTATATATGGCCTCTTCCAAAAAGAATTACGATGTGTTCCTGAGTTTCAGAGGCACGGACGTCCGCAACAATTTCCTCAGTCATCTCTACACAGCTCTAGTTCAGAATGGAATACACACTTTTAAGGATAGTGAGGAGCTCAGGAAAGGAGAGCAAATATCGCCGTCGCTTATGAGGGCGATTGAGGAATCGCGCGTGGCGATCATCATTTTCTCTGAAGACTATGCTTCCTCGCGGTGGTGTTTGAAAGAGCTGGCGAAGATCATGGAGTGCAAGGACTTGATTGTGTTGCCAGTGTTTTACAAAGTGGAACCAAGAGAAGTGAGAGGGGCTTATGGAAAAGCTATGACTAAGCATGAGTCCAATTTCGAGAAGGATCCGAGGATAGTGGAGAGATGGAAGAAGGCTCTCTCCGATGCTGGTAGCTTGTCTGGGTGGGTTTGCAATGATGGGTAAGTAAGTAATTGATGTGACGCACTGCTCTGCCATTGTTAGCTGGTGATTGTTTCTTATATTTCAAACCGCACGCGATAAACTAGCACTGAAAGCTGATTGATATTGTCAAGTCGGTCTTTCGAAATTTGATTAAAGATACAAAGCGGAGATATACAAGACGGCAGACTCAAAATTCGAATAACCAAAACTTCAAGCTAGCAGGTTCTTTGAATTCGGTTCTTGCCACGTGGATAATGAAAACTTTTTTGTCTTCGATGAAAGTGTGGTTAACAGTTACTTAGTCATTATTGTCTTAAGGCGAAGGTTCTTCGTAATTTTCCTTGGAAGATGTTGGGTAGGTTCATCAGATGTGTTGATTTCGTTTCATCTTATTATTCGCTCATATTCTTATGTCATTTTCCTCATGACGTTAGAGGTTGAATTCTTGCCATGGCTTTGAAATGTTAAAACATATTTCTCTTTTTCTGTTGAGTATTTATCAGAGATGAAGCGGAGCTCATACAATGCATTGTTGAGCAAGTATTGAGTCATCTAGAGCGAATACCTTTACGTGTTGCTAAGTATCCGGTCGGAATAAATTCCCGAGTTGAAGAAGTGATATCATTGTCGCAAAAAGAGTCGGATGGCGATGATGTTCTCATGATAGGTCTTTGGGGCCCTGGAGGCATAGGGAAGACGACGCTTGCTAAAGCGATATATAATGCTATCGAGAGACAGTTCGGGGGATCTAGTTTTTTGGAGCGAGTTAGAGAAACTTCAAACAAAGGCAATGGTCTAATTGATTTGCAACAAAAACTTCTATCTCAGATCTTATCTGGTAAACATCTATCAATCTATAGTAAGGACAGAGGAATTAGTTTGATAAGGGAAAGACTTCACTGGAAGAAGGTTCTCTTGGTTCTTGATGATGTTGACCATTCAAGTCAACTGGATGCGTTAGCTGGAGGAGGTGATTGGTTTGGCAAAGGAAGTAGAATCTTTGTAACATCAAGGGATCGACATTTGCTTACTTCTTCTCATTGCAAAAATTGTGTGTATGAAGTTAAAACTTTAAAGAATGATGAGGCACGAGACCTTTTTGTTTGGCATGCCTTTCCAAACAGCAAGAAAGTTGAAATAAGAAAGGATCTCATAGATAGAGCACTGCATTACGGTAGTGGCCTTCCATTAGCTCTTGAAGTGTTGGGCTCATTCTTACGTGGAAGAAATGAACCAGCATGGGAAAGTGCACTGCGTAAACTCTCCAATAGTCCGAAAGAAGATATCAATCAAATTCTGAAGATAAGCTTCTATGGATTGGAGAAGAATGAGAGGAGAATTTTCCTTGACATTTCTTGTTTCTTCAAGGGAAAAAGTATAGAATACATCAAAGAAGTTCTTGACAACTGTGACTTTCAGACAACTATAGGAATAAAAGTTCTCATTGAGAGATCCTTGATAAGAAACGAGCATGGGACCCTACAAATGCATGATTTGGTTCAATTGATGGCTAAGAACATTGTCATGCAAGATAATCCTGGGCAATGCAAGTAGATTATGGCTTTTTGAAGATGTTCTGGACATTCTATGTGAAGAAAAGGTAAAAGTTGTTTATGCAAACATTGTTATATCTCATTTTCATGTTACTTTGATTTGGACAGTATATTATAAATCTCAATGGAAATTTTGTATGACAACTGAATTTGCTCAATTATGGATAGGGAACGGAAGCAATAGAGGCCATAGTAGTGGACTTGCTAACACCGGAAGAGATAAACTTGAGTCTTGAAGAGATAACCATAGAGGCTGATGCTTTCAAAAAAATGACAGACTTGAGAATGCTCATTTTGCCTGAAGCACATATCTCTTCGGAAGGTCCTATTCGTCTCCCTAGTAATCTAAGATGGCTTAAATGGCCCAATGCCCCATTGCTAAAATTTGGCTCTGGTCCAAAGAAACTTATTGGACTTGATCTCCAGAAAAGTCATATCAGACAATTAGACGACAAATTAAAGGTTAGCGCTTGTGATGATTAGCTTTTTACTTTTTATAACTACAAATATTTACAAAGCTTAATGACTCTACCGGTAATTTTTTTTTTTTTCATTTTTGCAGCGTTCTAGAGTGTTGAAGCACATCAATTTCAGTCAATGCAAGTCCCTGGTTAGTGTTCCTGACCTTTCATTGCTTCCAAATCTAGAGAGCTTGAAACTTGATGGGTGCAGAAGCTTGGTGGAAGTTCACCAATCTGTCGCATATCACGACAAGTTAAAACTTTTGTCACTGAAGTTTTGCTCTAACCTCAGTGTCTTTCCTCACACACTCAAGACAAAATCTCTTCAAGCCCTCGATCTCTTTGGTTGCTCTAAACTCAAGAAGTTCTCTAATATACCGGAAAAGATGAAACATCTAAAAGAGCTTGATTTAGGATGGACGGCTATTAAAGAACTGCCTGCATCAGTTGAAAATCTTCTCTCCGTGAAGTTAATAAATTTAGCATTTTGCAAAAAACTCACAACGCTCCCATCAAGTGTTTATAAGTTGCAAAATCTACAGCATCTGATACTTACAGGCTGCTCCAATTTTGTTGTGTTTCCAAAGAACTCGGAGGATCCAACTGATCCTAATGGCAATCTGGGATTCCGAAATTTAGAGCGGCTAGAACTCAATGGCTGCAATCTCTCAAAAATAGAGTTCCTTGAGAGTTCTTCCAGTTTTCCCAAATTGGCGCACCTAGATCTTTCCGGCAACAAGTTTACTCATCTGCCGACATCCATCAACAAATATGATGATTTGGAACACTTGATTATGTCTAATTGCAAGCAGCTACAAAAGATTCCTCAGCTTCCGCCAAATATGCATATGCTACGGGCAAAAGGTTGCAAATCTCTACAAGAATTTCCAAATTTGTCGGGTCTCTCCTCCAAACGCCTTAACGTTGACTTATCTTCATGTCGTGAATTATTCCGTAAAGGGGCAAACACGACTGATGTGTTATCACTCAAGGTCAGACTCTCTCTCTCTCTCTCTTCCGCACTCACTAACTTTGAATGCTTGATATGCGAACTATTCGTATGACAGGAGCTCCCGAAGTTGAGTTACGCTGACATTTTGCTGAGTGGAAGAGAGATGCCAGAATGGTTTCTCCACTGTAAAGACGGTTCCATATCTTTTATGGTTCCCAGGGACTCGTATGACAAATTCGTAGGACTAGCACTCTGTTTAGTTCTTGGCCCGGAGGAAGGAGAAGTGGGCTGTGGCATCGAAATTCTTGTCAATGGCCAAATAGTGTTTTGCCGGGCAAGAGCCATCTATTTTCTGAAATCCGATCTTGTGTGGGTTACATATCTCCTAAGGAGTGAGCTGTATCAGATGCGTGAAGAAAGGGAGGTTCTGCGAGACGATTGGAACCATTTCCAAGTTCACCTCACAGCAGACAAAGGAAGATTGAAGAAGGGCGGATTCCGTCTAATATGCGAGCAACAAGAGGATGAGCTGAGGATCGAGCTCCAACACCATCGGCCGACAAAAAAAAGGACTTTGGAGGAAAGAGACTTGGACGAAGACGATTGGATAGACACCGAGGAAGAAGAAAGTTCAAGTGAAACAGATGATGAACTTGTCAAAGCAATCGACCAAGAAAATGAAAGACGCTCACTTATCTTAGCAGAGAAGATGATCATGCCTTCACGAAGAGATGGTTGTAGCGGTGGGCATGGTGGCTGTCAACGTCTCTTGTTTAGGAAGCGACTCTTGAGGGAGCAAGGTATGAGATTCTGATTCCAGTGCCTTTTGCTTTTCCCTTGTTCTTTTTTCAGTCTCTACTGTAAGTTTTTGGATGTGTGGTCCTTCAATTCAAGTGCAAAAATCATTATGAAATACAGGATTCATATCATGCTACTGACAAGGTTGAGGTTGAGGAGCTTCCCTTTTCCCCTTCTCTCTTTTCTTCTTTTGGACGTAATATTGCTGGATAAATGGACATACTATTGCTCACGAAAGTGCATTCATGTCGCATGGTTTTATCTTTTCATTCCTTAAAACCCAATCCTCTCCCTCATTTCTCTTCATTTTTATATTAATTATTGGAAGAATTTTGTTCAGCGAGTGCTCTGGAAATTCTTATTTAGCGCCCAGTCGAAATTTTATGATTTTTAATGCACGGATTGTTCCTGTGTTTTGCAAAGTCAATATCAATTTGATTATTACGAGTGACGTATGCAGAACAAATTGGGGAGCCCAAGCCCATCCAGAAGATAGCTTGCAGGATCACGAGGACGGGGACGAGCCTCGGGATTCGGAACGAAGCCGTATACAGCGACACAGCGTCGGTCCGAATCGGGTACACCTGTTGTGAGAAATTCGAGGTGGGAGGATATGATTTCGAACGGATGTTCAGATTTCAAACGGATCTTTAGAGTATTTAAATTTGGCTGTACGCAGGTATGGTGGGGTTTAACCCACATCTAATCATCTCTTTAGGTATATAAAGAAAACCCCACACTTATTAATTGATCTACTTCCTCACTTTTTCTATGTGAGACAAGGAAAATGCACTTAGTTTGTTTTTACAAACAAACTTCCAACAATTCGTCCTCATCTAATGTAGGTAGATGACAAATCCCAAGATCCATCAGCAGTTGGAACACAAGCAGAGCCTGGAGAAATAACATCTCAGCTTGAAACTGTGAGGAGAGTAGATGCAGGATCCCTCATCTACAAGCATGTTCTTTTTGCTGGGCTGATAGCGCATATTGCATCAGCAGCTTATGTGTTCCTACAACAAAATTCTCCTTCATAAGAATCCTTGAGAGAGCTTTTTTGGGCCCTGGAGAGCACTTACAAGCTCTGTGAATTTCATCATTATACATCTGTTACAAGAAGGTACTTAAGTCTATTTTCAGAACTTCATGGTCTCGCTCCTTGATTTGTCATTCTGTTCCCATTTCAATGCAAACCAGAGGGAGAGGACAGAGGAGAGACAATTTAGAAGTTGCTTTCTCTTTCAATATATTGCAGGGGACATTGTTTTAACATTTGTATTTTTGTATGTCTTTGTTGCATAACTGAATTTTTTACCATCACCATTCATGTTCTTATAGGAGCTTTGTGAATACTATTCACCCCTCTTCATTTCTATTTACTATATAAGGCAACATATTCTCAATGAGGCATGATGACTTCTTGTTTTCTTCCTTAAGAGATAAATCAGAAGTCTTTCGAATCTGGTGTGTGGATCCGAAGCTGGGTTTAACTAACCCCAGAAAAAAAAAAAAAAAAAAAAAAAAAGGAAAACCTAGAAACCCGACCCAATCCGAATTTTTGATGATGGTCTAATGTGTTTCGGGTTGGTTCAGTTTGGTCTAAGTGCGTGTAATCGCTGCGATTGGAGGATGCGTGATTTCGCACGTGGCATGGCGAAATGTTTGATTCTGGTTGGGAGAAATAGTCGTGTTCGTTAGAGCAATGGTTGTTAGCGTGGAGTGAACGGGATTTGGTGACGGTGGAGGAAACTCGTGAAAATGTGAATTTCAAGTATTGGAGCTCAATTCCTATTTGTTCATTAAGGTTTCCTCCACATTACTCAGGAAAAACTATTTGTTAAAGCTCATTCACTCTTTATCGACAAGGTTTTAAGCTAATATTCTAATTATCCATCTACCTTGAAATAACTTAATATCAAACTAGAAAATCCTTTCACTACTATTAGACACTTATGAGGGCGATCGAGGAATCACGCATCGCCATCATCATTTTCTTTGAGGACTATGCTTCCTTGTGGAGGTGTTTGAAAGAGTTGGCGAAGATCATGGAGTGCAAGGCACAGAAGAAGCTGATTGTGCTGCTGGTGTTTTACAAAGTGGAACCAAGATAAGTCAGGGGGAAGGGAGGCGTGTAAGAGAGCTGTGGCTAAGCATGAGCCCAAGTTTGGGAAGGATTTGGAGACAGTGAAGAGATGGAAGAAGGCTCTTTTCGATGCTAGTAACTTGTCTGGGTGGGATTTTAATGATGGATAAGTAAATAATTGATGCGACACTGCTTTGCCATTGTTAGCCAGTGATTTTTTGTTATATTTCAAATCGTATGCAATAAATTACCACTGAAAGCTTATTGATATTGTCAAATCGCTCATTTCAATTGATATTGTCAAACTTGGTGAGAAAGCAACACTATGGGAAGGAGACTAGGTCATCCTACAGACCATATATAAAATCAGAAGTGGGTCCTCTTGATAACCGTCCCTTTTGCTTCATATTATTTCCGACATGGTTGGGGTCGAGGAACTTCCTTTTTTCCTCTTTTTCTTTTATGATTTGTGATGGAGATTGCATTAATACAGAGTTAAGCGGATGCTTGTTGACATTAGATTGATATAATCGTATAGGTAAAGACATGAGGCTTAGCCTATTTGATCTAAATTATTAATGGATTCAAAAAAATATGAACAAAAAAAAAAAAAAAGGAGAGAAAGGGATAATGTGGGAATCTGCTTCTAAGATAGTCACATGTAACAGACAATCGAAAATCGGTTTATTGGTTTTTATCCTGCTTTTATTCCAATTAAATTCTGTGTTTTTTCTCTCTAGGGTTCCATATTTTGATTCACTCCATGAACTTTAAATTCAAAATTCTTCTGGGTCCTCTTGGCTTTTTCTCTTCTCTGCCTTTTCTTGCTCCTTCTGGCTTTAGGTTTCTGTGCATGGCCAGCTGCTCACATTACTTCTCGAAGCAAGATTGACAGGAATCCTATATTAACAACGCTAATCTCAGTTGAGATTGCAAAAGTTTCTTTTTCCTTTTGTGTTTCTTCGTTGATTTTCTTGGGGAATTATGGTTTGGAGAAGAGCTCGTGCTTACTGCAACCAAAAGTTGCTCAAAGGAGTTGTACTTTTGTTGGGCGTTTCTCTAGTTGTGTTTTTCCCGGCATCATCAGTACCATATGACTACAGGCGCTCGAATTACGGTTCACGCACGCCAGCTTCTTGCGGTTCATGCTCTTGCGTTTGCCCTTTGAAGCAACGAATATTTCCCTTGGCTTCAGGTAAGTCTAACGGTAGAGATTGAGTTAGTATATCACAGAGGCTTCTCAGTTCGCAATCAGAAGAACATGTTTTCATGATGGTTGGAGTCAGTTTTGTATTTTTCTTCTTCCATGCTTTTTTTTTTTTCAGTAGAAGTATTGGAACTTTAGTGTTGAGTAAATCCAGACTAACTGGTTGAATTTTTGTTTGTTAAGAACAATTAATGATGAACAAGTTTGAGTCTTCGATGGCTTATGGGCAAGTTAGTAATGTTTGTATTTCTCCTTATTGGAGTGTCGCTGGTAAGGCTTGGTATCTTGTCCCGGGTAATCTTGCGTCTGATGTGGTCAATTCATCAGTCTATGTCTCTTTTCTACACAGATTGCGGTGAAAATGATATGAAGGAGAGCAGATGGGTATGTTGAAGGAGCAACTGAGCTTAAAAGAAACCGTAGCAAAGGAAACAGTGGCGCGCACCAAGGCATTAAGAGACGATGCTAAGAAGACCTCGCTGAGATTCAGGGTCGAGGCGGAGAAGTGCAATGCCGGGGTGGCGGCTTGCGAGCTAAGCAAAAAAGGGCTGAAGCATGGCTGGTTGAGGAACGTAAGCTCACGGTGTTGTGGGAGAAACGAGCCCGTGACAGAGGGTGGAAGGACAGTGATAAAGTATACTTGTACAGATAAAGGGAATGTGACGATAGCAGCTAGGTTCTTGATTATAAGGCAATTTTATAGAGGATTCATGAAGTCTCGTGTAAAGTATTACACATTTGAACAGCTTTTGCCAGGTGAATATGAGTTGGAAAGAGGGTGCACTCTTCATAAGAGATTAGATTAATGTGTAAGTCTACTCTTTTGTGCAGTCCTCGCAACTAGAAGTTATCTACTAGCTGCCCTCTCTTTTGAGGGCTGCATGTTTATTGAAGTTGAATTGCTGATTCATGCCATACAGGTTGTTCCGAGTTTTTGGTGCAATTTCTTTAGTAGTAATATTCTCTTTTTAAGGATTCGCCCTAGTGGCCACTCTTTCAATATGGAAGGAGGAGGTGAGGGGTTCAAATCCTCACCTTTTCAGGGGGATGGGGTGGGAACACGTAAGTTTCAGAAGTGAGTTTCGACTCCCACGCCCTGTGAGAGGCAGGGCAAAAGTCTAAGAGTGAGTGTAGAGTAGGAATAGAGTAGAAATGAACAAAAAAAAAAAAACTGCAGCATGCAATTTCTTCGTTGGGATTTGATTTTGCTACATCATGTTGTCTTCAACACAATGTCTTCAACACAATGTAAAGCTCTATAAGTAGCTTCCCATCCGACCTAGGCCGGGACAAGAACCTAAAGCCGCTTAAAAATATTTTTTGTATCCCCTTCCTGACCATCTCCCTACCATAAAAAGGTAAACAGGCATAAACAAATCCAAAGGAAGAAGAAGAAAATCCAGTCAAAGCCGTAATGCCAGGTCATCTCCACGTCAGATGCAAATCCGAACTCCTCTATCCTCTCAGACGACGTCGCATAAAGGCATCACCCTCACCACTACGCGTCCCGACTCCCAAGACAAGACGCCGTTGACTTATCACTATCTCTTTCTTTCTCCGACGACTGATCATGCCTTCTTCGATGGCGTTGCTGATCCTCCGTCGCAGTCTCCATGGTCAAACCTCCTCGCTCCTCCAGGCGAGGCTCTTCTCCCGTTCGCCGGAGGCGGCAGTGGCGGCGGCTGCTGCAGCGAAGCGACGGGCCTCGGAGCCGAAGCCCATCGAGAAGATACTGGTGGCGAACCGAGGCGAGACAGCTTGCAAGATCATGAGGACGGCGAGGAGGCTGGGGGTTCGGACCGTCGCCGTCTACAGCGACACCGACGACGGGGCTCTCCACGTCAGGTCCGCCGACGAGGCCGTCCGCATCGGCCCCGCTCCGGCTCGCCTCAGTTACCTCAGTGGAGCATCCATCATCGACGCCGCGCTTCGCACCGGTGCTCAGGTGAGGGGTTGAGAACTAACTATCTGCTGTTTGAAGTGCGTGTAATCGCTGTGGTTGGAGGATGCGGGATTTCGCATGTGCCATGGCGGCATGTTTGGTTCTGGTTGTGAGAAATGGTTGTGTCCGTTGGAGCAATGGTTGTTAGCTTGGAGTGAACGGATTTGGTGACGGCGGAGGAAACTTGTGAGATTGCGAGTTTTAATTAATTGATAGCAGAAAGATAGTTGATACCACATTCTCTAATTGAATCAATTCTTTGATCGGGCATGAAATAACATTTTGCGCTATCAAAGCGTACGTCAGGTCTGTTGACGAGGCCGTCCGCATCCGTCCCGCTCATGGTCGCTTCAGTTACCTCAGTGGAGCGTCCATCATCGATGCCGCGCTTCGTGCTGGTGCTCAGGTGAGGGTTGAGAACTAACTATCTGCTGTTTTTCCTCTCTTTTTGGGGTCATAAACTACCTGCTGTTTGAACTGCGTGTGATCGCTGCGATTCGGAAGATGCGGGATCTCCTAGGTCATTTGAAAACTCACTATCCTGTAATGTGAACTCTACCACTTAGCTATAACATTGACGATTGTGTTGCAGGACCCCTTTCTCTCTTTGATTTTCATGCAAATTTCCTAGTCCAAGCATCCAACACCGAAGGAAACATTAAGTTGAGATGTTAATTGAGCAAAACCATAAGCAACGGAACCATACCTGTAAGATTTTCCACGAGCCATTTGGAATTCTTCGGGGTAACGTGACTACCACACCACCAAGAATACATCCCTTTAGAATCTTCATTTGCAATGGCGGCCATAACTCCAACCAACAATGATAAATTTTCGGCACACTTATCTTGTAGTCCCACTGCAGTTTTGGTACCAACTGCTACGTGATCCTGTAGAGAACGAAAAAGATCTCTCTTTATCTTGAGATGCAGATCTACCAAAATGACACAAAATAAGACAACTTTGCTTCATTTTGCTACGAACACAACGCCCACCAAAAATTATTGTCAAAATTATAAATCAAGGGGCAGGAAGCAAAGTACCGGATCAACCGCATCAAGTTCCAGGAATCAGCACTTCTTCATCAATTGATAACAGGTTTATCTGATCAAAAGAGAGTTCATAGGATCAGAACCAACAAAGAGAGAAAAGATTTGACAAGTAAGGATTTTAACCAGGGATGCATAAATTCCTCATTCACCATGACGTAATCAAATCGCATACCATAAAGAAAAACAAATGCTTAGATGAATACGCAAAAAGAAGCCCACATTGTCGTCCTCACATCACAAGACCGAAGGGGTTGAGAAACCCAAAACAGAAAAGGAGGAGAAAACGAAAGCTTTCTTGATTAGTGCAGAGAAATCGATCAACCAACAGAGAAACATTGAACCATCAAACGAATAACCGTACCAGCTCCTTACCACGAAAGAAGAGAGTTCAAACGCTGAGCGAGCTCTCAAGGAGACTCCTCAGTTCCTTCCCACGAAACCCAACGTTCAAGAACCAATATGACCCAACACCCAAAAAAGAAGAGAAAGGAAGAGAAGGAGTAAAGCCTGCTGCACAAGGAGGAGCGAAAAACAGAGCTCACCAAAGCTGACAAAAGATTCCAATTCCTGAGGCCTGTAAGAAAAAAAGCAAAACTATAGCAGAGCTACTTTCACTGTTCGTGGTCGCAAATCTCAACCACACTGCTGGGTCAGATCACTCTCTCTTTCTAAAAGCACACTCACACTCCCTCGCTCTACTCATTACTGCTCGCTGCTCGCTCTTAAAGCTGCGATCTTTTTTAATGGGGATTTTTATATTGAGCGAGATAAAGAAATTCGTTCTGGGTTTGCCGAGAAAACAAGGGAAAATCCGAGGGTTGCGCCATGACTGTCGTTTTGCGAGTTCTCGGGAGAGAGAGAGGGCGAAATGACGAGCCTCGCCATGTCGAGAAAGAGGCCTTCGACCCTTGTCGTCTTTTGTCGTGTCTCTGTCCGACGAATGTTTGACCGCTTTCATCGTAAATGCGCAGATCACGATATTGTACGGGAATCGCCAAAATCGAAAAGAACAGGGTATTTGGACAACATAGACAACGAAATAAAATATTTATGGATTATTGATTTGCCAAAAAAGAAAAAAATTATGAGATTCTTCGTATCCCATTTGGGGAGGTACAAAACAGATCGCTCGAATCGAAAACCATCTAGACCGGACGAAACTAGTTGATTGGGTCTAGTTCTCGAGAATGTCGATCCGATTCTAGATTCCTAAAAGTGAAAATCGATGTCCAAACGGTTCAATTCCCAGTTCAAAGAGGGAACTTGATCGAATCACTTTCATATATTTTTTATTTGTTTATAAGATATAGAATTAAATAGTGAAAAAAAGAGTGATCGATTCCATTGAATCGGATCAAAAACCAATCACTCTTATCCCTATTCCTATATTACAAAGCAAAATTTTGATCAAAAATAATATTATAAAGCAAATTCTCTATTACTTTCAACTTCAAGCTTTCATCTAAAAAATTTCAATAAGTGAAAATGATTGGTTAAAAGCGTTCATATAAAAGTTGCACAATCAAATAAACATGGTAAATGTGAAATTTAAATTCAGTCGCCATCAATCTCGTTAATTTATGTTAATTTCCTAAAACAGTCAAGTTTATTTCTTTATTAATTGATCTTTTGTATTTTTTTCGTAACGCTCATCTGTGCTTGCCTATTTTGCTTTCTCTTATGTATTATCTCACTTCTAATTATTTAAAGGAAAAGGAAGTTCCTTTTTTTTAACGATACCTTCCTTTTTTTTTCCTCAACACTCTTACTTCCCATATAAATTGTAAAAATAGAAAAAAGATTCACAGATAGCAAAGTCAAATCTGCACCTGACTAGCACTCATTTAATTGGTGTAACGTCAATGACTACCGAGGAGAAAAGTGAAGAAAACAATTAAGGAAAAATTTACGATTTTCCAATGTTTTTCTTACTAGAAAAAAAATGCAAAAAAAAGAAAAAAAATCTATTTTATTGCCTCATTTTATGCACAACGGTGCCTCAAAAAACGAATCATTCCAAATAAAATACAAAATGACTCGTTTCATGGGAAAAAAATAACACTGATTTGGTTATGGATGCACCAATTTGTGATGTGCGAGAAGCCTCTTTTTACTACCAAACAAAATATGCATCTTGAATTTTCACGCAATTTATCAATCAAAATTAGACAAAGTCACTTGGTATAAAAAAGATCATGAGGATCAATCCAACCATCAACCACATTACTACAACCAATCAATCCTCCTAAAACAAGAATATAGAAAAAAAAAAAGAGAATATAAAAGAGAGAGAATAGAAGATACAAATCGTGCTTTAAGAGCACGAAATTAATTATTTAATCCTCCTGAATAAGAAATAAGAATCATTAAGGGACAAAAAGGGAAAAGGAAGAAGAAGAGGAAGCATCGCCCATCATTTCAAAGCTGAAAAAGGTCATAAAGGCGTAGTTTTCGATTGCTTCCACCATAATTCATCTTTTTTTTTAGTTTCATCTCATCAATAAACAGTAAAAAGAAGGGAAGGTAGGACAAGATTAGGGACAGAGACAATCACCTTCGCTCCCGAGCTTTAGCTTCGCACTCTCATTGCTCGTTGAGCACTTGATGCACTAAAAAAAGATAATATTTCGTGTGTGTATTATCAAAATCAACAATGATGTGTGATTTATAAATATACAATCTCTTGATTTTTTTATTTTCAATAAATGCCACATATCTGCTGAAATCTCTCCCTTTTCATAGCCGTTGTGGGGGGAGGGGGAAACATGGGTATGTGTTGTTTTTGCAAATCACGAGAGCTGTCGCTAATGATTGATGATTTTCGATGGCTTCCAAGTAAATGCTCCTGCGGAAATCTTGGCGCTGACATTGAAGGGGGCGGTAAGGTCAAATTGCGTTGAGAATGACGTGACAGGTGTCGCCATCGTGGAACAGAAGGATTCTGGTGGGGCCCCATTAGGGCATGATGGACGGTCTTCGGTTTCTTGATTTCGTCCACGGCCAATTGGGGGACGTCTCTCCGTACAACTCGGACCGCGTAACATCATGCTTTCACTAACTGTTTGGAATTTTTTTTTTCTTTTTATGACAGTTGAGCTTCATGACGCATAATTGAAATTGAGTTGGGTGCTACTCTCGTAGCTTATTTATTTATTTATTTATTTTTGCTTCATTCTTTTTATTTTTTATGCAATTTAATTATGTGACTTTCCCAATTTATGCATCCTAATCTTTTCCCAACTAATGTAACACTGATAGAGGGTCTAATGGATTGAGAGCAACCCCTACGGTTCTCAAGTAAGGGCCGTCTAAAAGAGAGATCAATGAGCATGGCGTGATTAATATCGACAATAATAAGTGCGAGTAGCTTGTTCCTACCTAAGGGGAGATGACACCTCGACAAAGATTACAGCTCCTAGTCATTTAACGGTGGCAAGTGAAGCGAAGGTTGCCTCCACCAATGAGGACTTCCAACCCTACGATTAGATATCGGATTATTCCTTGCGAGGGTCTTTAAGCCCTTCTTGGTGTTTGGATAGGGTTGGCATGCTAGCCCATGTGCTTTGGCCATTTTTCCTAGGATGGCACCTCATATCCAAATTTCATCAAGTGAGTGACATTATGTCGACGATTTGAAGGTGTTAATGATGAAAGGATTTGCTTGAGGAAATTAGGATAGTTGAAGGGTTACATTGCATAAAAGTAGTAAGAAGGCCAAATTGCACTACTTAGAGGTTTATAATTATAATTGACATTTCTATAACGGGCCATATGTTCCTTGTAAATTATGAACATTACTCTCATACAAAACTAATTAAATATAAATGTGAGTGATATTTATGTTCGTAAATTACCAATCATAATGGTGGTTGAAAGTCAGTCTCCTTTAACTAAAGCTAAGGAAAACGTGACCCTTTTCTACGACCATGTACACCTGCTTTTCCTAGATTAAAACTGCCCTTATCGTGCAATATGAGTAGGCATAACATTTTTACCACTCAACGTTGAAACATAATTGGATACAAAAAGTTTTTGCTTCTTACAACCACACATGTGAGGGACTCTAATCGCACTTTACGTAAGGGGCGAAACTTCCAACATGTCCAAGGAAGTATTGAGTTATATGGTAAGCAAGTTTGCTCCTAAGTAAAATTCTGAATGCACTTGTCTTGAGATCGGCCAAGATGTTGGACCAATTAAGGTGTGCGAAATTGACTTGGGCACCACCTGACTACTATACTAAAAAGGAACTCACATCATGTTCGGTTTGATTTGGCTTGACTCCCCACCATCATCGCCCTCCGCCTCATGCAATCAAGCCAAACCTCCAAAATACTTTATTTAAGATTACATTGTTGCAAATCAGGAAAAAAACTGTATAGTTGATGGGTGCATTTGTTTTGTTGAAAAATAATGTTTTAGAAATTCTCTTCTTAACATTGATCTTTTGTATTGCTTTTGGAAATTGAGTGAATAAAACAACTTGTCCATTGGTAACGAATTATGTTTATATATTTATTGATAGCAAATATTTTTTCTTAATTATCTTTTTAGTAATATAAACAATTAAAGTGAGAAAAATATTTTCCAAATTATCACAAACATAAGCAATTTTTTTTCAATGGTAATCCTATAAACCCGGAACTTCCAAGTGTAAGTAATAATCCAAGAGAAAATGCAGCAACTCCAAGGCCAGACCAAAGTCAAGGGGGATGGTCTAACCTAAAGGCATAAAGGCTGATTTTCCTGACACATTTACATTCTTTATCTTAATTAAAGAACTTACTTTACCCTTTATCTTGATTAAACAACTTAGTGACTCAGATAAATAACATATTATGATTATCGGCGTGGTGGTGCAGGTTGGTCACTGACCAAAACACTGTCATGCCGCACACCATCATTTTCTTTATTCATTTTACGGTGGAGATTAAGGACTATTTTACATAATACTCGTTTAGAATATAGTTTGAAAACAGATTCCGAAAATAGGGGGATAAATAAGAAAATGAAAATTTTTGGGGTAATCACTTGGAGACCTATTTAGTTATCGACGGAAGAAAAGGCCAAAAAAGAGAAGGAGCGAAATTAATAGTTTTGACTTTTGTCTACATTAACAAAAATCTTTTAGAAACAATAATACTGATAATGTTGATGTTGATATTAATGAAAAGGATAAGTGTATTGAAAGTTCTAAAATTTGTTGCGAAACTACAATTAAGTTTTAATTTTTTTTGAAAAATCGAAATCAAATTCTAAAACTAGTTGTACAAGTCCAATTGAATCTTAAAATTTTCAAAAAGCGAACTCAAGCCCTTAAATTTACTAACATTTTTCATTTGTGAAGTAAGACAGAGTAAAAAAAAAAAATTTATTGCATGAACTTGATAAGATTTAGGATTTGATTAGATTTTTTGAAAATTTTAAGATTTAATTGTACTTTAGTGATAAGTTTTAGGACTTGATTATATTTTTTAATAATTGTAAGATTTAATTGTATGATAAGTTTTGTAATTTTCAATGTACTTATTCATAATAAAGAAAGAAACATTGTGGGCAAAATGTAGATAAGAGAGAGGGGATGGAAATTCCAGTTGGGGGTGAAATGATGATGTCAGGTGAAAGGCAGTGCAACCTTGAGACAAAGAATAGTGGGTCAAGCCACACGTTGCACGAGAGCCATCACTAAGTTCACAGCTCAAGAACGCTACTCTAATCATTCTCCTCGCCAGCCCTCTTTCTAATGTCATTCTTCCCTCTTATAACGAATTCCCGTTATGGTATGCTAAATCAATGCATCCAAGCTTAACGCTCCATTTATTTCGTTAAAAATATTTTTTTAATTTTTTTAAATGATCGCTTTAATCGCTGGAAATTATTAATAAATAAAAAATACTTTCATAATTGACAACAATTTATGTTTAAACATCTTAAGTAACGATGTAAAATTTTTTGTTTATTCATTTTTGTAAAGCATGCAAAGCGATCATTTTTAGGGAAAAATTTCCAAATAATTTATTTTCCATGAAATAAAAACATTTTCCTTAAAGTGAATGTTTGTATCGCTTAAAATAATTAATCAATACAAAATATTTTCATTATTAATCACGATTTATATCTAAATATTTTCGTGAGCGATGAACATATTTTTTCATTCATTCATTTTTATAAGCGATTCAAGAAATTATTTCTATGAATTTTTTTTCAAGTCATTCATTTTTTGTAAAACAAACGAAGTTACTGCGATTATCAATTACTTTTAATGAAATGGCTTTTGCACTTGAACACATGTTCCTACACCATCTAATCAAAACACATATGAATATATTCTATCATCATTGAAATTGTTTGGAGATGTGTTCCAAAATTATCTCCCCTTTTTATGAAAACAAAAACCTTAGCATTAACTCATTTATCCTTGAGGTACCCGCGTGTATCAAAAATACATAGAGCCGCTTGCGTTTATGACAAAGAAAGTCAATAGAAAGCAGATTTAAGCATGAAAGCAAATACACTTGTACAAGATTTGCTAAGCACTGAAATTTGTAGAGGCAACTTTACAACACCCGACCGCACGAGCAGCGAGCTGACGCACCGCGCCAACCCTAGAGTTTCCGTTAATAGTTCTCGCGAGAAGTTCTGACGTTATGCTCAATCAACTAGTCATTGTGTGCATCTGTCATCCCTTGGAAATCTCGTGAAAATTCCACGAAAATCACATGTGTAAACTCTCTCGAACCTAGCCAATCAATTAAATTTTTCTGTATGAGGTCAGTTTGGATCGCACCTTTTCCATCGATTTCAGGACTGCTCCAGTCCACGTATTGATGTTGCAAGATACTTGGATGTCCTTATCTTATGTAGATGAGCAGGGACTTCAAATATGGAATTCCATCAGTCGCGAAATCTATTTATGGAAAGTCCAGGTTGATCCCGTACGCGTCGGTTCGCTACTTCTATCCCATGTTTCTACAAGTTGCCCATACAAAATTCGGAACTTGGCGAATCCTTCCTTGTATAACTGTAGAACCGACGGCCAGTACTTGTTTCTGCAGAGTAATTTCCGTTCGTCTTCTGACATTCTTAAACAAAAGTTTCTACCACACATTCACGTTAGATACATAATAAATCTCGCAATCGTCAGGATATTTTAAGGATGTTTTTCCATCGATCTCCCTCGCCGTTATGATGACAAAATACGTACGTGCCCTTCATAGATAAGTGAATTATCTTCGTGCGCAGGTTTCAAGTTTGCTGACCCATGAAAGACAGAACCAGAATCCTATAGAATCAAGATGAACGCTTGCTTTCACATGCTTTTAACAACAAAAAATTTATCTAAGGACTTGAAAACAAACTCCCCACTTGCTTCATGATTTATCCCTTGTTTGTCACGTGGAGAATGAATTAAACGCAAAAAGCAGAAAGAGACAGCATATAAGTGAGATTCATCAAAGGCATATACAACCGCCACTTTAAGGTTGAATGGAACTTCTCTGGCTCGCGCACATTCCTCCTGTTGTCTCTGCATCCTGGACCTATATTGCATCAGCTGGTGGTTCAAAGCGGCAGATTCAGAGCTGAAAAATCTCTTTCGGTTATTCATCTGCTCCCCTTTAGGGTAGATGAAATCCCCATAGGTTCCAACACCAACTTCTACTTTATTCTGAAGCATCTTAGTTCTCCAGAGTTACCTTCTCAAGAGCTTCAAGCTTCTCATTCGAAGTTTCCCATGATATCTAACACGGTTTCCATCGTGCCTATGAGTTACCTTCATCTCATCCGTAGCTTCAGCGGGTCCAACAACTGTGAAAAAGCACCAAGAACCTACTTCTGCATTTCAGCTCCTACTTCATCTTTCTTTAATTCTTCCCACAGTTTAGTCATATAATTCAGCCCAAAATTCTCCTTTAGTGAGGGGTCATCTTCCTGCCTTCTTCCCTTTTCTCTCACTCTAATTTTTTGAGTTTCTCAGCCATCTTTTTCATACTAGTTTGCACAGAGACTCCCTTACTGAAAGTCTAAAAGCTGTATCCTCATCCTATCAAAAACAATTAAAGACACTGCTTTATCTTTCCATCTGTCTTGCATCAGGACAAACTCTACCTCGTTTAAAGTATCCTTCACACTTCTTTTGGGCCAAAAAGCCATCGTCATGCATTTTCTTCAGTGCTCTTACTCCTTTTAGCTTCAAATTCTCGAGATAAGGGATCGATGAAGGGAAGATCCCTCTATGCCTTCTTTCTAGCCTCATGAGATCGTGAGTGAGATCCAAACGGGATAGACTGATGATATTTCATAATCCCTGAATTAAATTGAGCCAACAGAGCCAACCCTTTTAATCTCTCTTTCTTGTTTTTGTCCTGAGTTGTTGATATATGGCCTCTTCCAAAAGGAATTACCATGTGGTCCTGAGTTTCAGAGGCATGGACGTCCGCAACAATTTCCTCAGTCATCTCTACGTAGCTTTGGATCAGAAAGGGATATACACTTTTATGGATAGCGAAGAGCATAAAAAAGAGAGCAAATATTGCCAGCGCTTATGAGGGCGATTGAGGAATTGCGCATTGCGATCATCATTTTCTCCAAAGGCTGCGCTTCCTCCTGGTGGTGTCTGGAAGAGGTGGCAACAATCATGGAGTGCAAGGCACAGAAGGAGCTGATTGTGTTGCCGGTGTTTTACAAAGTGAAATCAAGAGAAATGAGAGAGGGGAGAGAGGCTTACGAGAGAGCTATGGTTAAGCATGAGTCCAATTTTGGAAAGGATCCGGAGAAAGTGAATAGACGGAAGAAACTCTTTTTTGATGCCGGTAACTTGTCTGGGTGGGAATCAATGATGGGTAAGTAAATAGTTGACTTGACGCACTGCTTTGCCATAGTCAGCTGGTGATTGTTTGTTCGTACGTCAAATCCTATGCAGATAAATTACTGCTAAAAAACTGAAAGATATTGTTAAATCGGTCTTTTTAATTGAAGATACAAAGCGGATATATGCTAGATAGCAGACACAAAAGTGGAATAACTAAACTTTCGAGTTAGCAGATTGTATAAACTCGATTCTTGCTGTGTTGATAATGAAATTTTTTTGTCTTAGATAAATAGTCTAGTTTCATGATACCCGAGTCATTTTTGTCTTCAGGCGCAGGTTCACCCAAATGAGTTAATTTCATTTCATTTTATTATTTGCTAACCTTCTTATGTTATTTTCCTTATGACGTTAGAGGTTGAATTCCTGCCATGGCTTTGAAACTGTAAAACACGTTTCTCTTTCTTTTGATTGCTCATCAGAGATGAAGCAGAACTCATAAGATGCATCGTAAAGCAATTGTCAATTCATCTAGAGCGAACATGCTTATATTTTGCTGTGAAGCAGAGCTCATACAATGCATCGTAAAGCAATTATCAATTCATCTAGAGCGACCACCCTTATATTTTGCTAAGTATCCGGCTGGAATAGATTCTTGAGTTGAAGAACTGATATCATTGTCGCAAAAAGACTCAGATGATGATGTTCTCATGATAGGCATATGGAGACCTGGAGGCATAGGGAAGACGACGGTTGCTAAAGCGACAGATAATGCTATTGAGAGACATTTTCAGTGATCTAGTTTTTTGGTGTGAGTGAGAGACTTTGAACAAAAGCAATGGTCTAGTTAATTTGCAAGAAAAACTTCTATCTCAGATCTTATATCCTAGACAAATAACAGTTTATACTGTCTACAAAGGAATTAGTGTGATAAGGGGAAGACTTTGTTGCAAGAAGGTTCTACTGGTTCTTGATGATGTTGACCAGTTGCATCAATTGAATGCATTAGCTGGAGAAGGCAATTGATTTGGCAAAGGAAATAGAATCTTTGTAACATCAAGGGATTAATATTTGCTAACTTCTCGTGACATAAATTGTGTGTATGAAGTTAAAACTTTAGACAATGATGAGGCACTAGACTTTTTTTTTTTTTTTTTTTTCGCATGCCTTTCCAAACTGTAAAAAATCTGAAACAAGAAAGGATCTCATAGATAGAGCACTGCATACGCTAGTAGCCTTCCATTAGCCCTTGAAGGGTTGGGCTCCTTCTTGTGTGGAAGAAAGGAACTGGCGTGGGAAAGTTCACTGCATAAACTCACCAAAACTCCCGACCAAAGTATCAATCGAGTTTTGAAGACAATCTTCGATGGATTGGAGGATAATGAGAGGGAGATTTTCCTCAACATTGCTTGTTACTTTAAAGGAAAAAGTATAAAATACATCAACAAAGTTCTCGATAGCTGTGACTTTGACACAACTACAGGAATAGGAATTCTCATCGAGAGGACCATGAAAAGAAATGAGCATGGGACCCCGCAAATGCATGATTTGGTTTAGTTGATGGGTAAGGATATTGTCTATCAAGAATGTCCGATGATTCTGGGAAATGCAGTAGATTATGGCTTTTTGAAGATGTTCACGACATCCTATGTGAAGATTGTTATATTTCATTTTTATGTTATTTTGATTTGGACATTATAATGTAAATCTCAATGGAAAGTTTGCGTGACAATTGAATTTGCTCTGTTTTGGATAGGGAACGAATGTAGTAAGAGGCAGAGTATTGGACTTGTCCACACCAAGAGAGAGAACTATGAGTCTTAAAGAGATAACCATAAAGCCTTATGTTTTCACAATCATGAAAATATTGAGAATGCTCATTTTGCTTGAAGTGCATATCTCTTCACAAGGTCCTATTCGGCTCCCTAACAATCTAAGATGGCTTATATGGCCCAATGCCCCGTTTCTAAAATTTGGCTCTGGTCTAAGGAAACTTATTAGACTTGATGTTCAGAAAAGTCATATCAAACAATTTGAAGGCAAGTTCAAGGTTAGTACTTGTGATGATTAGCTTTTCCCTATTTATAACTAAAAATACTTACAGAGCTTAATGATGGTTTTGGTATTTTTGTTTTTCTACAGAATTTTAGAAAGTTGAAGTACATCAATTTCAGCCAATGCAAGTCCTTGATTAGTGTTCCTAACCTTTCGTCGGTTCCAAATCTGGAGAGAATGAATCTTGAAGGGTGCAAAAACTTGGTGGAGGTTCACCAATTTGTCGCATATCTCGACAAGTTAGAATTTTCGTCACTATAGTTTTGCTCCAACCTCGGTATCTTTCCTAACGCACTTGAGACAAAATATATTCAAACCCTTGATCTCTTTGGTTGCTCTAAACTTGAGAAGTTCCCTGATATAAGAGGAAAAATGGAACATTTAGAAGAGCTTGATTTAGGAAGGAGGGGTATTAAAGAACTCCTAGCAGCATCAATTGAAAATCTCATATTTGTGAAGAGTTTTTTTTTTTTTTTTTTTTTTAAAGATATTGTAAAATCTCACAAGGCTTCCTTTAAACATTTATTAATTGCAAAATCTTGAGCATATGATTCTTTAAGGCTGCCTGAATTTTGTCATGTTTTCAACAAAATGTAAGGATGTAATTGATTCTAATGACAATCCGAGATTCTCAAATTTATACTGGCTAGAATTTAGCGGGTGCAATCTATCAAAAGTTAGAGTTCCTTGAGAGTTCTTCCAATTTTCCCAAATTGACATACTTGGATCTTTCCAATGACAAGTTTACTCATCTGCCGACATGCATCAACAAATACCGTAATTTGGGAGTTGTATGTGGATCACTGCAGGCAGCTTCAAGAGATTCCTCAGCTTCCACCACATGTGCATATCCTATCGACACAGAGATGCAAATCTCTACAAAGATTCCCAGATTCGTCGAGTCTCTCCTCCAATGAACTTTAAGTTGACTTAACTTGCTGTGAATTATACCACAAAGGGGCAAATACGATTGATATGTTATTATCACTCAATCTGGGGCGAATACAACCGATATGTTATTATCACTCAAGGTTTCTCTCTCTCTCTCTCTAAATGCTTGATAGCTCCCGAAGATGAGAAAAGTGAAAATTGTCTTGATGGGAAGAGAGATGCTAGAATGGTTTCTCCACTATCAAGATGGTTATATATCGTTTATGGTTCCCCAAGACTTGTACAACAAGTTCTTAGGACTAGCACTATGTGTTGTTCTTGGCCAGAAGGAACGAAAAGCGATTGATGTCATATGTCTTATCGTAATTCTCGTCAATAGCCGAGCGGTATTTAAAGAAGTGAAACATTTTGATTCGATGGAATCCGATCATGTGTAAGTTGAGTATCTGTTGTGCAGTATGCTGCGTATGAAAAGGGAGCTTCTGCGAGATGATTGGAGCCAATTCCAAATTGGCCTCTGATTATTTGGAGGAAGATTGAAGAAGTGTGGATTCCATCTAATATGCAAGCAAAAGAGGATGATCTGAGGGTTGTGATCCCACACTAACCGCAGATAGAAACATATTGGTCTTCAGAGGTAAATGATCGGATAGACGCCGAGGAAGACGATAGTTCAAGTGAAACAGATGATGAACTTTTCGAAGCAAACGGGTGGGACCCACCCAACCAAAGAAATCGGTGGTGGATAGAAGCAAACTTTCGAGTTGGTCTCCACTTGGCTTTGATTCTTGGGGAGGCAATATCTTGATTCCGATGCCTCTTGGTCTTCCCCTCAAATCAAATTCAAAATCATTATGAAATACAGGTTTCGCATCATGCTGTTGAAATGGTTGAAGAAACTTTCTTTTTTCCCTCTCTTTCTTTAATGATTTGTGATGCAGAGTGCATTAATACAAAATTCAGTGGATTCCACGTTGCTTCGTGAAACTTATGACATAAATCCTTGTCACCTTTCTTCATCTAATTAATGATGCCGATACTTCACACTGGAAAATTCTGAGATAGTAAGTTCTGTTCAATCTAATGTATGATCCTTGTCTTTAGGAAAGTGTTGATCTCATCATATCGAAAGATCAAAAGTTCTCCATGGGGAAGAGTAGTTGATTCCTCTGCTGTTGCTGGCCAAGTTGCACTTTCTCCCACTTCCTTCAATATTAATTAGACATGTTAACTTCATGTGATCGTCGGATCACAGCATCTTACCGTGTTTGTGTCAATTCTCAAGCTTCAATAGCAGTTTGGAGCAGCTGAAAACTTGTACACTGAAAGACAACTTCAAACAAATCTGAAGCAGCAACCTCACGCACTAATCCCTCTAGTGAAACAGTTTTCCATCCGACCGGACCAACATTGGTATGATTTTCTCAGTTCTTGTATGATCTCTTGCATCGTTCTCTCTACCTCTTCAGTAATGCCCGGGATTCAATCATCTCCAATCCTGTTGAAATGGAAGAGCTAGAGAGATGCGGATGATCATGAAACATAGCCACCGACTAGCATGAAGATAGCAGCATAATCTTGTAAGAGGAGTACATTCATAGGGCCAAAAAGTTTCTGATTCAGTTCAGTCTATTCCAGCTAATATTGACTTTGGTAGCAATAAAATCTATTGAATAACCAAATATATATATATATATACACAAACCTGATGGGTTTTTTATTTGATGGGCCAAGTCAAACCCGTTCGCCCATGTTGAGCTAAAATCCAGCCCATAGATAAAGGGCCATGAGAGAGTGTAATTACTGTTGTGTAAATATATAATAAAAAAAAAGGGAGAATGTCGAGAATATATTGTGAAAAACACATAAATTTTTCTTTCTCCTTGACAACAATTTTTTTCTCCCTTAACAAATGGACTTTAAGGTCTCAATTCATTCCTCTCGAACGACGCCGCAAATAAAGCATCATGTTCATTTTTGTGATATATTGGTGTTACATGCCAAGCACGCCGCATTCGCTCGGGATTCAGTCGTTTGAGTATCAGTTCATTTGACTAATCTGCCTTTATAACAAAACCAGAAGAAGAAGAAGAAGAAGAAGAATGCCAGGTCATCTCCACATCATATGCAAATCTGAACTCTTCTTTTTCTTCTTCTTCTTCGCCAAAGGAGGCGGGGGCTCCAAAGTGACAGACTTTAGAGCCGGAGCCCACGAGAAAATACTAGTGGCGAACCGAGGCTGGAACGACGACTATTAAAGAATTTCCTACATCAGTTGAAAATCTTCCCTCTATAAAGCAAATACATTTGCAAAAACCTCGCAAAGCTCCTGCAAGGGTTTATAATTTGCAAAATCTCAAGCATTTTCAAGCATTTGAGTCTTCAAGGCTACTCCAATTTTGTCATGTTTCTAAAGAATTTGGAGGATTCAACTGATCCTAATGAAAATTTGGGGTTCTCAAATCTAAAGAACTTAATGACTGCAATCTCTTAGAAGTAGAGTTCCTTGAGAGTCTTCTAATTTTCCCAAATTAGCACATCTAAATCTTTCCAAAAACAAGTTTACTCATCTTCTAACATGCATCAGCATATACCATGATTTGGAACACTTGTACATGGATGGATGTAAGTAACTAGAAGACATTCCTCAGCTTCCGCCAAAACGCGCATATCCTAATGGCAAAGAGTTGCAGATCTCTACAAGAATTCGCTGATTTGCTCATCGAATCCCTTTTTATTTTGATCCAATTAATGAAGAAGTTATCAAATCCAATTTTTAAGCAAAATAAAGCTTGGTCATAATTAAATGAGAGAAGAAAGACGGTCAATACCACCTTCTGTAGTTGGATCAATTCTTCGATCGGGCATGAAATAACATTTTGTGCTATCTCAAATAATGTCATGTGTACTTGGCAAGTTCCATGAAGAGCCACGAGTTTAAGCATGTACTTGACAATTCTTTAAAAAAAAAAAAAACTATCTATCAACTTTCTTCGAAAAAAAAAAGAAGAAAAAGAAATTAAAGTAGAATTGTGAAGAGGCACAACTACTTTATATAAAATTGTTTGCTTTTGAATAATTTTATGATATCATTAACAGATTATATGTGATTATATTTTGATATAATTATTCCATTAATTTTGTAACTTATTAATTTTTAATATATTTTGAATTAATAATCCTGCCTAAAGCATAGGAATTCATGACAATTGATTACACGTATTTTTTTAGGAGCATTTACGCGATTTAACATATTATCAATGTGCTTCCAATCATTATGATCCATCCTCTGAAAACATCACGCTTCATTAGTCCAAGTCACTGAAATTCAGACTACAACCTCGTTAGCCATTGTTTTGGTCATGCTGTTGTTGTCCACATTGCCGGGTCATCGATGCCCTGCTGAGACGGTTGTTGATTGAACCTTATGTAGGCTTGCTTCGCATAGGCCCCATAAACTTATCACAATTAATTTTGCTAATATATGGTGCACCTGTTATTATAGTGAGGAGGCACTATTACTATAGCTAAAATTAAGTCCCCGCTTACACAAATTTATGGTATAACGACATGTACTGTTCAAACAAACAATTAATTTCTATAATTACTGCATTAAAAAAAAAATCGAGACAAAATCATAGGCATACCTTAAAGTCAAAAATCAAACGTTTTAAGACATCTTCTATATGCATGGGCTCATCGTTGGCAAGAGATAATCGTTTATTGATAGTTCCTTCTTCTCATTACCATTAAGTAAATTTGACTTTAAAGATTATTTTGATCATTACATTTTACTAATTTTTGTTGTGTGACATTATCTTTGTTCATTAGGTTTCCCCCATATCATAAGTTATCCATCTATTTCAACTCAGGAAAAACTATTTGTGAAAGCTCATTGACTTTTCCATTTTTAAGGTTTTAAGCTAATATTCTAACATTGATGTACCTTGAAATAATTGAATATGAAATTAGATTTTTTTTTTGAAAAAAGTGATCCACTAACAAGTTAAAATAAAAAATATAGTGATTTGGTCAATTCATCAACAATATCTTCTAATTATTACATGTATAATGAGTTTGATCATGTGGTGTAGAAACATTTGTTTTAGTTTTGTGTCAAAAGAAAATTCAAGTGGGTAGAAGCACCAAGAACCTACTTCTACATTTCCGCTCATATTTCATCTTTCTTTAATTATTTCTACAGTTTAGTCAAATAATTGAGCCCAAAATCCTCCTTTAATGAGGGGGTCATCTTCTTCTTGCCTTCTTCCCTCTCATTTTCTCTCTAAACGTTTTGAGTTTCTCAACCGTCTTTTTCATACTGGTTTGCATAGAGATTCCTTACCAGAAGTCTACAAGGTGTTTTCCTCATCTTTGTCAAGAACAATCGGTGACACTGCTTTATCTTTCCATCTTTAAGTCGTCACGCGTTTGCTTTAGTGCTCTTACTCCTTTTGGCGTCAACATTCTCGAGATAAGGGATCCACAAGGGAAAATTCATCTGTGCCTTCTTTCTACCCTCAAGAACAAGAGTGAGATCCAACGAAAAGACCGATAATATTTCATAATCCTTGACTCAAATCGAGCCAATGGAGCCATCCTCCTTGATCTCTCTCTCTCTCTCTTTTTTTTTTTTTCTGTCCTTTTGTTGGTGGCTGGCCACCAACCACAATTGAGTTGACTAGCTTCACCTGGTTGAGGGAAGCCCTCCCCTAAGCGAGGGTCGGCCTTGCCCAAGCTAGATTTGGCAAGGGTTGGCCTCATTGGGTGGGTCGCTCAGGTGAAGATGATGTTGGGTGCCAGATCTAGCTCAAGTGAGGTGAACCCTTGCTGAGCCTTGCTTGGGTGAGGGCTCCACTAACTGAGGCTTGCCCTCACCTGTGGCGAGTGAGGCATAGGAAGAAGAAAGAGAAAAAAAGAAGAAGAAGAAACAATTCAAAAAAATATTAAAATATTATTAAAAATTATCAATGTCAGTAGTGATTGTGTCATTTAGTATGGCTAGCATCTACATTAGCGAATTTTGACCAAAATCCCCTGTGGTTGGCCATTGTTGTTGTGGTCATGCCATTGTCAAGGCTGAGCCATCACCACAATCCTAGGTCATGGATGCCCTACCACTATCGTCGTTGATTGAACCCTACGTAGGCTTGCTTCGCATAGGCCTCCAAGCTTATTACAATTAATTTTGCTAAAATATGGTGCAGCTGTTTTTATAGTGACAAGGCACTATTACAATAGCTAAAATTAAATCCCCACTACCCCAGATATATGGTGTAACAATATATACTGTTCAAACGAGCAATTTTTTTATGGCTCAAAAACAAGTAATTAATTTCTAGAAGTACTATATCCAAAAAAAAAAAAAGATTTTGAGACCAAATCATAGGTATGCCTTTTAGTTGAAAATTGAACATCGTAAGACGTCTTGTATCTACATGGCCTTGTCATTGGCAAGAGATAGTCGTTTATTGATAGTTCCTTTTTATTATTGCCATTAAGTAAATTTGACTTTAAATTCTATGTAATTATTGATCGAATTATTTTAATCATTACATTTTACATTTTTTATTATGTGAATTTCCTTATTTGGTGACATTATCTTTGTTCATTAAGGTTTCCTCCTCATTATAAGAAAGCTATCCGTTTCAACTCAGGAAAAACTATTTGTAAAACCTCATCAACTTCTCTATTGCCAAGGTTTTGAGCTAATATTATAAATATCAATGTACCTTAAAATAACTTAATATCGAAATAGAAAGCCCTTGAAAAAAGTAATATACTCAAAACTATAAATAAAAACAATACGCAGCGTTTTGGTTAATTCATAACGATATCATCTAATGATTATATGTAAAATGAGTTTGAGCAGGTGGTGTAGAAACGCGTGCTTGAGTGCAGAAGCTATTTCAGTAGATGTGACTATTAGCAGTCAGGTTCTCCACTTGCTATTGCATAGTTCTTGGAAATATCATGGGGAACTTCCACGAAAGTCACATTGTATGATCAACGGGTCCAACAATGCAGGTAGAATTACCAAGAATCTTCTTCCACATTTCAGCTCCTATTTCATCTTGCTTTTGATTCTTTTTACAGTCTAGTCAAATAATTCACCCCAAATTCTCCTTTAATGAGGGGGTCATCTTCGTGCCTTCTTCCCCTCATTTTCTCTCGCTCTAACTCTTTTGAGTTTCTCAGCCATCTTTTTCGCACCAGTTTGCATAAAGATTCCCTTACCGAAAGTGCAGAGGGTATAGGAACGACACTCCCATCAGGTAGGGGTACTGCCCTGCCCTCTAGTTGATAGGAGTGCTGTCAAGCAGGATTGTAGCAACTTTTGTTACAACCACTGATACTGGCTAGGCTTATTTAGGCTTAGGCTTACCGAACCGGTTAACTTGGTTGTTTCCAACCAAGCCCTGAGGGTTATACTTTTACTTCACGGTCCCCCAATTTCCAGCCAAACTTTTCTTCTCGACCAAGTGAGACTATAGAGTGACATTATAGGGTCTTAAGGTTCTCACTTGCTTTTTCTTCTTTCTTTGAAATATTGTGGGGAATCTCCACGAAAGTCACATTGTATGATCTCATCAATAGTTTCCGCGGGTCCAACAAAGTGGGTAAAATTACCAAGAACCTACTTCTGCATTTCAACTCCTATTTCATCTTTCTTTTTGTTCTTCCTACAGTTTAGTCAAATAATTCACCACAAAATTGTCTTTCAGCCGCCCCCCCCCCCCCCCCCAGGGGGAAGGGGTTCTCATCTTCCCGCCTTCTTCCCTCTCATCTAACCTTTTTTTTTTCTTTTCTAACTTTTTGAGTTTCTCAGCCATCTTTTTTGTACTAGTTTATCTTTCCATCGACACAAACTTCACCTCGTCTAAAGTAGTCTTCACATGTCCTTTGGGGCAAAAAGCCATCGTCACGCATTTTCTTCAGTGCTCTCGCTCCTTTTAGAAACTTCAACATTCTCGAGATAAGGAATTTATTAAGGTAAGATCTCTCTATGCCTTCTTTCTAGCCTCGTGAATGTAGGCTTGCTTCGCATAGGTCGCCAATGCCCTGCCGCAATCATCGTTGATTGAACCCTATGTAGGCTTTGCTTTGCACAGGCCCCCACAAGCTTATCGCAATTAATTTTACTAAAATATGGTGCACCTGTTATTATAGTGACAAGGCGTTATTACTTTAGCCAAAATTAAGTCCCCTCTACCCCAGATGCATGGTACAACAGCATATAATGTTTCCACGCTCGAAAACAAGTAATTAATTTCTATAAATACTACATCAGTAAAAAACAAAAAAACAAAAAGATTTTGAGACAAAATCGTAGGTATACCTTAAAGTCAGAAATCAAATGCTGTAAGATGCCTTCTATTTGCATGAGCTCGTCATTGGCAATATATAGTCGTTTATTGATAGTTCCTTTTTATCGTTGCCATTAAGTAAATTTGACTCTTAAATTTTATGTATCTATTGATCGAATTATTTTAATCATTACACTTTACTTATTTTTGTCATGTGAATTTCCTTATTTGGCGACATTATCTTTGTTCATTATGGTTTCCTCCGCATTATAAGTAATCTATTCATAAACTATTTGTGAAAGTTCATTGACTTCTCATCTATCAAATATTGATGTACCTTGAAGTAACTTAATATCGAACTAGAAAATCCTTCCAAAAAAAAGTAGTCTACTCACAAGTAAAAAAGAAAATAATATGTAGTGATTTGGTTAGTTCATCAACAATATCTTCTAATCATTATACCTATAACGAGTTTGACTAGGTGGGTAGAAATGTGTGTCGGAGCGCCGAAGCTATTTCACTAGATTTGACTAATAGCAGTCAGGGTTCTCCACTTGCTATTGCATAGTTCTTGGAAATATCTTGGGCAACTTCCACGAAAGTCACATCGTATGATCAGCGGGTCCAGCAAGGCGAGTAGAATTACCAAGAACGTACTTTTGCATTTCAGCTCCCATTTCATCTTTCTTTTAATTTTTCCTACAGTTCGTTCAGTCAAATAATTCACCGCCAAATTGTCCTTTAGCGAAGGGGTCATCTTCCCGCCTTCTTCCCTCTCATTTTCCCTCGCTCTTAACTTTTTGAGTTTCTTAGGCCCTGCGTGGTAACACTTCTGAAAAGTGTTTATGAACACTTTTTCTGTTTTTTTTGTTCTAGGGAACAAAAAAAGAACAGAAACGCGTTTGTTTGCGTTTCTGTTCTTTTTTGTTTTTTCGTTTTTGGAACAAAATTGAAACAGAAATCAGAAACACTTTTGTTGTTTCTCTACTCCAGAAACACTTTTTGAGAAACCAAAAAAGAACAGAAATAAAAAACACAATGGAACAAAACGGAACAAAAGTGTGAAGCCCTTCTCCTTCGTGCGAAGCCCTTCTCCTTCGTGGCCGATTGAAGCTCGTTCTCTCCCCCGACGCCTCCCCTCTCCGGCGCCTCCCACTCGGGCGGACTCTCCGGCGACTCTCCGGCGCCTCCCCACTCCGCTCACTCCCCGGCTTCGACAGTGGTGCTCCGTCAACCGGCTGAAGCGCGCCCAGTCCAGGTAGGCCCGCTGCTCCTCCATCTCCGTTCGAAGAAGTCGAGCTCGGCGACACCCACGTTCGCCGACCACCGCCGGACGCTCGCTCGAGCCTCAAGCGAGCGTCGCTCGCTGCAGCTGCTCTCCCGACACCGTCGCTTACAACACCATAATCAGATGCCACGCCCACTCTTCCCCTCCCCACTCTCTCTCCTTCTTTGCCCAGATGCTCCGCCGCGGCGTGTCCCCCGATAACTTCACCTTCCCTTTCGTCCTCAAGGCCCGCACTCGCCTCCCGGAGATGGGCCACGGCCTTCACGCCCCGATCGCGGCTCGGGCTCGCTCCGACGTCTATGTCCGAACGCGCTGATCAGCGCATACGGGTGTGTTGGTGCGGTGGAGACGGCGCGGAAGGTGTTTGACGAAATGCCTGAGCGAGACTTGGTGTCTTGGTCGTCCTTGATTGGGTGTTACGCGAATAATGGATTTGGGTACGATGCCTTGGCTTGTTTTCGGGAAATGCAGCTGGTAGAGAGTTTTGAACCGGATAAGGTAACTATGCTCAGTGTGATCTCGGCGGTTTCCAGCTTAGGGGCTTTGGAATTGGGGAGGTGGGTCGAGTGTTATTTTCGGAGAAGTGGCTTGAGTTGGAAGATTTCTGTCGGGACTACTTTGATAGACATGTACTCCAGGTGGGGATCAATGGGCTTGCGGTGCATGGCCACGGTGATGAGGCCCTCGAATTGTTCCATGACATGAAGGAATCAGGAATGCAGCCGGATTCTATAACGTTCTCCGCAGTTTTAGTGGCTTGCAGCCATGCAGGACTTGTCGAAGAAGGCCGAGGAATATTTGAAAGCATAAAGAAAGATTATGGCTTGGAACCGACGCTTGAGCATTATGGGTGTATGGTTGACATTTTTGGCCGAGTGGGGATGGTTGAGCAAGCATATGAATTTGTTGAAAAGATGCCGATCAGGCCAAACTCAGTTGTCTGGAGAACTCTGCTTGGAGCCTGTGTGAATCATGACCATCTTGGCTTAGCTGAAAAGGCGAGAGGAAGACTTCATGAGCTGGATCCTCATCACGATGGTGATTATGTCCTTCTGTCCAATGCCTATGGGGGAGTTGGTAAATGGAACGCAAAGCGCAGATGAGGATTTTAATGAAAGATAGGAGAATTAGCAAAAGACCAGGTTATAGTTTGATCAATGCAGACCAAGAGATCCATGAGTTTGTTTCAGGGGAAAATTCTCATCCGGAGTGGGAAAATATTAGGGACTTGTTAACTTCAATAATGGACAGATTGAAGCTTCGAGGTTATATGCCACAAACGTCAAACGTGCTCCATGATATTGAAGAGGAGGAGAAGGAGAGCAATCTGAGTTATCACAGCGAGAAGTTGGCAGTTGCTTTCGCCTTTCTGCATTTTGAAAACGGGAGAACGATTCGGGTCATGAAGAACATCCGAATTTGTCACGATTGCCATTCTTTTATGAAGCACGTGTCGGATGTATTCCAGGGAGAGATTGTTGTCCGAGATCAAAACCGTTTCCACCATTTTTTGCTAGTTCTTATTGTACGAACTTTACTTATAAATTTAGTTTTTAAGTATGCATATATGATTATGTTGGAAATATTTTTCTTCACTCACCATTATCAAAATTAAATTGATGAGAATTTATGAGAATGAGAATTCAATCATGTTTAAATGTTATAAAAATAAAAAATAGAAAAAGTACTTGAAAAAAATTTGATTCGTTTAAACTTTATTTAGAAAAAGCATTTTTTTTAAAATTTAAAAACAGAAATTTTGTACAGTTTACCAAACGTGTTTCTGTTTTTTTTTATTCCAGGAACAAAAATTAACTGCAGTTACCAAACGTGTTTTTGTTCTTTTTTTATTTCAAAAAATAGTTTTTTTTACACTTACCAAACGCGTTCTTTTGTTCAAAAACCGTTTCTGGAACAGAAACACTTTTTTTTTTGTTTCTGTTCCCCGGAACAAAAAAAGAACAGAAACGTTACCAAACGCACCCTTAGCCATCTTTTTCGTACCAGTTTTGCTTCGAGATTCCCTCACCGAAAGTCTCCGGGGTGTTTCCTCATATTTATCAAGAACAGTTAGAGATCCTGCTTTCATCTTTCCATCCCTCTTCCATCGACGCAAGCTCCGCCTCGTCTAAAGTAAGTCTTCACGCATCTTTTTGGGGGCAAAAAGCCATCGCACGTCACGCGTTTTCTTCAATGCTCTTCCTCCTTTTAAGCTTCAACATTCTCTATATAAGGGATCCATTAAGGGAAGATCCCTCTATGCCCTCTTTCTAGCCTCCTGAAATTGTGAGTGTGATCCAACGGGATAGACTGATCATATTTCGTAATCCTTGAATAGAATCGAGTCCACAGAGCCAACCTTCTTGATCTCTCTTTCTTGTTTTTGTCCCGAGTTCCTGATATATGGACTCTTCCGAAAAGAATTACCATGTGTTCGTGAGTTTTAGAGGCACGGACGTCCGCAACACCTTCCTCCGTGATCTCTATGCAGCTCTGGATCAGAAAGGGATATACACTTTTGTGGATAGCGAGGAGCTCAGGAAAGGAGAGCAAATATCGCCGGCGCTTATGAGGGCGATCGAGGAATCGCGCGTCGTGATTGTCATTTTCTCTGAGGACTACACTTCCTCACGGTGGTGTTTGGAAGAGTTGGCAAAGATCATGGAGTGCAAGGCACGGAAGGAGCTGATTGTGTGGCCGGTGTTTTACAAAGTCGAACCAAGAGATGTGAGAAGGGGGATGAAGGTGCATGGGAGAGCTATGGCTAAGCGTGACTCCGATTCCGAGAAGGATCTGAAGACGGTGGAGACATGGAATAAAGCTCTCTTCGATGCCGGTAGCTTGTCTGGGTGGGTTTGCAATGATGGGTAAGTAAGTAATTGATGTGACGCACTACTCTGCCATTGTTAGTTGGTGATTGTTTGTTATATGTCAAATTGTATGCAGAGAACCTACAGCTGAAAAACTGATAGATATTGTTAAATCGGTCTTTTTAACTGAAGATACAATGCGGAGATATGCTAAGAAAGTAGACATAGTATTTGAATATCAAAACTTCAAGCTAGCAGATTGATTGAAGTCGATTCTTTCTGTTTGGACGATGAGAAATTTTTGTTTTAGATAAATCGTGCATTCCATAGTATCCGAGTCATTTTGTCTTTAGGCGCAGGTTCACCCTAATGTGGTACTCCTTTTCATCTTATTATTTGCTAATCTTGTTATGTAGTTTTCCTTATAATGCTAGAGGTTGAATTCCTGCCATGGCTTTGAAATGCTAAAACATGTTTCTCTTTCGATTGCTTATCAGAGATGAAGCAGAGGTGATACAAAGCATCATAAAGGAATTACCAATTCGTCTAGAACGAACACCCCTGGATGTTGCTAAGTATCCGGTTGGAATAGAGTCCCAAGTTGAGGAACTAAAATCATTGTCACAAAAAGAGTTGGATGGTGATGATGTTCTTATGATAGGTATATGGGGACCTGGAGGCATAGGGAAGACGACGATTGCTAAAGCGATATATAATGCTATTGAAGGGCAGTTTCAAGGAGCTATATTTTTGGAGCGAGTTAGAGAAACTTCAAACAAATGCAATGGTCTAGTTGAGCTGCAAAAAATATTTCTTTCTCAAATCTTACCTCCTAAACATCTAACGGTCTATAGTGTCGCTGAAGGAATTAATTTGATAAAGGAAAGACTTTATTGCAAGAAGGTTCTCTTGGTTCTTGATGATGTTGACCATTCGTATCAACTAGGAGCATTAGCTGGAGGAAGCAACTGGTTTGGCAAAGGAAGTAGAATCTTTGTAACAACAAGGGATAAACATTTGGTTACTTCTTCTCATTTCATGACTAGTGTGTATCGAGTTAAAACTTTAAAGGACGATGAGGCACTAGACCTTTTTGTTTGGCATGCCTTTCAAAACAACGAAAAACTTGAAATAAGAAGGGATCTCATAGATAGAGCATTGCATTACGCTAGCGGCCTTCCATTAGCCCTTGAAGTGTTGGGCTCATTCTTACATGGAAGAGAAGAACCGGCATGGAAAAGTGCGCTGCACAAACTCTCCAAAAGTCCTTACAAAGATATTAATCGAGTTATGATGACAAGCTTCGAAGGATTGGAGGAAAACGAGAGGGAGATTTTCCTCGACATTGCTTGTTTCTTTAAGGGAAAAAGTAAGAAATACATTGAGGAAGTTCTCAACGGCTGTGACTTTGACACAACTATCGGAATAGAAATTCTCATCCAGAGATCCTTGATAAGAAATGAGCGTGGGACCCTACAAATGCATGATTTGGTTCAATTGATGGGTAAAAATATTGTTAAGCAAGATTATCCCGATGACCCTGGGCAGCGCAGTAGATTATGGCTTTATGAAGATGTTATGGAGATTCTATGTGAAGATATGGTAAAAAGTTGTTTTTATAAACATTTTTTATGTCATTTTCATGTCACTTTGATTTGGACAGCTTATTGTAAATCTCAATGGAATTTTTGTGTGAGAACTAAATTTGCTATGTTATGGATAGGGAACGAATGCAGTAAAAGCCATAGTATTGGACATGCTTGCGACCATGAGTCCTGAAGAGATAACCATACGTCCTGATGCTTTCAGAAACATGAAAATGTTGAGAATGCTCATTCTACCCGAAGTGCATATCTCTTCACAAGGTCCTGTTCGTCTCCCTTATAATTTGAGATGGCTTAAATGGCCCAATGCCCCGGATCTAGATTTTGGCTTTGGTCTAAAGAAACTTATTGGACTTGATGTCCAGAAATGTCATATCAAACAATTAGAAGGCAAGGTTAGCGCTTGTGATGATTAGGTTTTGCCTTTTTACAACTACAAATATTTACATAGCTTAACGAGTATACTGTATTATTATTATTTTTTTTTTTTTTGCAGCATTTTAGAAAGTTGAAGTACATCGATTTCAGTCAATGCAAGTCCCTGGTTAGTGTTCCTGACCTTTCATTGCTTCCAAATGTAGAGAGCTTGAATCTTGATGGGTGCAGAAGCTTGGTGGAGGTTCACCAATCTGTCGCATATCACGACAAGTTAAAATTTTTGTCACTAAAGTTTTGCTCTAACCTCAGTATCTTTCCTCCCACACTCAAGACAAAATCTCTTCAAGCCCTCGATCTCTTTGGTTGCTCTAAACTCAAGAAGTTCTCCGATATACCGGAAAAGATGGAACATCTAGAAGAGCTTGATTTAGGATGGACGGCTATTAAAGAACTGCCTGCATCAGTTGAAAATCTTCTTTCCATGAAGTTAATAAATTTAGCATTTTGCAAAAGACTTGCAATGCTCCCATCAAGTGTTTATAAGTTGCAAAATCTAGAGCATCTGATACTTAGAGGCTGCTCCAATTTTGTTGTGTTTCCAAAGAACTCGGAGGATTCAACTGATCCTAATGGCAATCTGGGATTCCAAAATTTATGCCGGCTAGAACTTGATGCTGCAATCTCTCAAAAGTAGACTTTCTTGAGAGTTCTTCAGTTTTCCCAAATTGACGCACCTAAATCTTTCCAGCAACAAGTTTACTCATCTGCCGACATCCATCAACAAATATGATGATTTGGAACACTTGATTATGAATAATTGCAAGCAGCTACAAAAGATTCCTCAGCTTCCACCAAATATGCATATGCTAGAGGCAAGAGGTTGCAGATCTCTACAAGAAATTCCAAATATGTCGGGTCTCTCCTCCAAACCCCTTCTGGTTGACTTAACTTCATGTCGTGAATTATTCCGCAAAGGGGCAAACGCGACTGATGTGTTATCACTCAAGGTCAGACTCTCTCTCTCTCTCTCTCAACACACCCACCTCTCCCCTCAACACACCCCCCCCTCCCCGCACTCCCTAACTTTGAATGCTTGATATGCGAACTATTTGTATGACAGGAGCTCCCAAAGATGAGAGACGCTGACATTTTCCTACCTGGAAGAGAGATGCCAGAATGGTTTCTCCGCTATAAAGACAGTCCCATATCCTTCATGGTTCCCGGGGACTTGTATGACAAGTTCTTAGGACTAGCGCTCTGTCTTGTACTTGGCCCGGAGGAAAGAAAAGTGGGCTGTGGCATCCGTGTTTTGTTCAATGGCGAAGTGGTGGGATCCTCGTGGAGAGGCTTCTATTCAGTGAAATTCGATCATGTGTGGATTGCATATCTCCCACGCAGTGATCTGTTTCGGATGTATAAAAAAAAGGAGGCTCTTCTGCGAGACGATCAGAGCCATTTCCAAGTTGAACTCACGCTGGAAGGAAGATTGAAGAAGTGCGGATTCCGTCTAATATGCGAGCAACAGGAGGATGAGCTGAGGATCGAGCTCCAACATCATCAGCCGACAGAAACAAATTGGCCTTTGGAGGAAGAGACTCAGAAGAAGACAATTGGATAGACACCGAGGAAGAAGAAAGTTCACGTGAAACAGATGATGAACTTATCAAAGCAATCGACCCAGAAGAAGAAATAAATGCACTTGGCTGTGCAGATAAGATCAACCTTGTAAGTCGAGAAGATGCTTGTCTCGCTCAGGAAAGTGGCTGTCGAAGTCGTAGGCACTGGTTTACGGAGCGATTCACGAGGGACCGAGGTATGAGATTCTGATTCCAGTGCCTTTTGCTTTTCCCTTGTTCTTTTTTCAGTCTCTACTGTAAGTTTTTGGATGTGTGCTCCTTCAATTCAAGTGCAAAATGATTATGAAATACAGGATTCATATCATGCTACTGACAAGGTTGAGGTTGAGGAGCTTCCCTTTTCCCCTTCTCTCTTTTCTTCATGTGGACGTAATATTGCTGGATAAATGGACATACTACTGCCCACGAAAGTGCATTCATGCCGCACCGTTTTATCTTTTCATTCCTTAAAACCCAATCCTCTCCCTCATTTCTATTCATTTTTATATTAATTATCGGAAGAAAATTTTGTTCAGCGAGTGCTCCAAAAATTCTTATTTAGCACCCAGTCGAAATTTTATGATTTCTAATGCACAGATTGTTCTTGTGTTTTGCAAAGTCAATATTAATTTGATTATTACGAGCGACGTATGCAGAATGGATGCCCGGGAAGCCCCGGAAGACCATGGGCACTTTTCAGGAAGACCATCATTAGAACTTAGAAGTACGTTCGCTGTTGACTCGAGTCGGGGCGATGGAATTATCCGGTTCAAAGTTGCAATGCCAGGTCATCTCCACGTCAGATCCAAATCCGAACTCCCCTATCCCCTCAGACGACGTCGCATAAAAGCATCGTCGTCACCGCTACCCGTACCGACTCCCAAGACAAGACGCCGTTGACTCATCACTCTCTCTCTCTCTCTCTGAATAATCATGCCTTCTTCAATGGTGCTGTTGATCCTCCGTCGCGACCTCCATGGTCGAACCTCCTCGCTCCTCCAGGCGAGGCTCTTCTACCGTTCGCCGGAGTTGGCGGCGGCTGTGGCTCGGAAGCGGCGAACCTCGGAGCCGAAGCCCATCGAGAAGATACTGGCGGCGAACCAAGGCGAGATAGCTTGCAGGATCATGAGGACGGCGGGGAGGCTCGGGATTCGGACCGTCGCCTTCTACAGCGACGCCGACGCCGGCGCTCTCCACGTCAGGTCCCCCAACGAGGTCGTCGGCATCGGTCCCGCTCCAGCTCGCCTCAGCTACCTCAGTGGAGCGTCCATCGTCGAGGCCGCTCTTCTCGCCGGTGCTCAGGGGAGGCGTTGAGAACTATCTGCCAAACGGCGTTGAGAACTATCTGCCGTCCCGCATGGCGACATGTTTGATTCTGGTTGGGAGAAATAGTCGCGTTCGTTAGAGCAATGGTTGTTAGCATGGAGTGAACGGGATTTGGTGACGGTGGAGGAAACTCGTGAAATTGTGAGCTTCAAGTATCGGAGGTCAATTCCTATTTGTTCATTAAGGTTTCCTCCACATCACTCAGGAAAAACTCTCTGTTGAAGCTCATTCACTGCTCTATCGTCAAGGTTTTAAGCTAATATTCTAATCATCGATGTACCTTGAAATAACTTAATATCAAACTAGAAAATCCTTTCACTGCTATTAGACACTTATGAGGGCAATCGAGGAATCGCTCATCGCCATCATCATTGTCTCTGAGGACTATGCTTCCTCGTGGAGGTGTTTGGAAGAGTTGGCGAAGATCATGGAGTGCAAGGCACAGAAGAAGCTGATTGTGTTGCTGGTGTTTTACAAAGTGGAACCAAGAGAAGTGAGAGGGAGAAGAGAGACGTGTGGGAGAGCTATATGGCTAAGCACGAGCCCAAGTTTGGGAAGGATTCGGGGACAGTGAAGAGATGGAAGAAGGCTCTTTTCAATGCTAGTAACTTGTCTGGGTGGGATTTTAATGATAGATAAGTAAGTAATTGATGAAACACACTGCTTTGCCATTGTTAGCCATTGATTTTTTGTTATATTTTCAAACGTATGTGATAAATTACCACTGAAAGCTTATTGATATTGTCAAATCGCTCTTTTTAATTGATATTGTCAAACTTGCTGAGGAAGCAACACTATGGGAAGGAGACTAGGTCATCCTACAGACCGTATATAAAATCAGAAGTGGGTCCTCCTGATTCCGTCCCTTATTCCCCTTACATGGTTGGGGTTGAGGAGCTTCCTTTTTCCCTCTCTTTCTTCTATGATTTGTGACGGAGATTGCATTAATACAGAGTTAAGTGTGGATGCTTGTTGACATTAGATTGATATAATCGTATAGGTAAAGACATGAGGCTTAGCCTGTTTGATGTAAATTATTAATTGATTCAAAAAAATATGAACAAAAAAAAAGGAGAGAAAAGGATAATGTAGGAATCTGCTTCTAAGATGGTCACACGTAACAGACAATCGAAAATCAGTTGATTGGTTTTTATCCCGCTTTTATTCCAATTAAATTCCATGTTTTTTCTCTAGGATTCCATATTTTGATTCACTTTATGACCTTTAAATTCAAAATTCTTCTGTGTCCTCTTGGCTTTTTCTCTTCTTTGCCTTTTCTTGCTCCTTCTGGCTTTAGGTTTCTGTGCATGGCCAGGTGCTCACATTACTTCTTCTCAAAGCAAGAGTGACAGGAATCCTATATTAACGACGCTAATCTCAGTTTGAGATTGCAAAAGTTTCTTTTTTCTTTTGTGTTTCTTTGTTGATTTTCTTGGGGAGTTATTGTTTGGAGAAGAGTTCGTGCATATTGCAATCAAAAGTTGCTCAGAGGAGCTGTACTTTTGTTGGGCGTTTCTCTAGTTGTGTTTTTCCTGGCATAATCTGTACCATACGACTACAGGTGCTCGAATTACGGTTCATGCGTGCAAGCTTCTTGCGGTTCGTGCTCTTGCATTTGCCCTTTGAAGAGACGAATATTTCCCTTTGCTTCAGGTAGAGATTGAGTTAGTATATCGCAGAGGCTTCTTGGTTCGCAATCAGAAGAACATGTTTTCATGATGGTTGGAGTCAGTTTCGTATTTTTCTTCTTCCATGCTTTTTTTTTCAGTAGAAGTATTGAAACTTTAGTGTTGAGTAAATCCAGACTAACTGGCTGAATTTTTGTTTGTTGAGAACAATTAATGATGAACAAGTCTTGAGTCTTTGATGGCTTATAGGCAAGTTAGTAATGTTTGTATTTCTCCTTATTGGAGTGTTGCTGGTAAGGCTTGGTATCTTGTCCGGGGTAATCTTGCGTCTGATGTGGTCGATTCATCAATCTATGTCTCTTTTCTACACAGATTGTGGTGAAAATGATATGAAGGAGAGCAGATGGGATATGTTGAAGGAGCAACTGAGCTTGCAAGAAACCGTAGCAAAGGAAACAGTTGCGCGCACCAAGGCATTAAGAGAGGATGCTAAGAAGAACTCGCTGAGATTCAGGGTCGAGGCCGAGAAGTGCAATGCTGGGGTGGTGGCTTGCGAGCTAAGCAGAGAAAGGGCTGAAGCACGGCTGGTTGAGGAGCATAAGCTCGCGGCGTTGTGGGAGAAACGAGCCTGTGACAGAGGGTGGAAGGACAGTGATAAAATATACCTGTACAGATAAAGGGATTATGACGATAGCAGCTAGGTTCTTGATTATAAGGCAATTTTATAGAGGATTCATGAAGTCTTGTGTGAAGTATCACACATTTGAACAGCTTTTGCCAGGTGAATATGAGTTGGAAAGAGGGTGCACTCTTCATAAGAGATTAGATTAATGTGTAAGTCTACTCTTTTGTGCAGTCCTCGCAACTACAAGTTATCTACTAGCCGCTCTCTTTTGAGGACTGCATATATATTGAAGTTGAAATGCCGATTCATGATATACAGGTTGTTCCGAGTTTTTGGTGCAATTTCTTCAGTAGCGATACTCTCTTTTTAGGGAACAACTGCAGCATGCAATTTTTTCGTCGGAATTTGATTTTGCTACATCATGTTGTCTTCGACACACTGTAAAGCTCTCTATAAGTAGTTTCCCATCCTGCCTGGGCCGGGACAAGAACCTGAAGCCGCTTAAAAGTATTTTTTGTATCCTCTTTCTGATCATCTCCCTACCATAAAAAGGTAAACTGGCATAAACAAACCAAAAAGAAGAAGAAAATCCAGTCAAAGTCAAAGCTGTAATGCCAGGTCATCTGCACGCCAGATGCAAATCCGAACTCCTCTATCCTCTCAGACGACGTCGCATAAAGGCATCGCCCTCAATGCTGCCCGTCCCGACTCCCAAGACAAGACGCTGTTGACTCATCGTTGTTACTGATCAAAACAGTAAACAAGAAACAGAAAACCAGAAGCTATAGATTTCAAATGAGGAAGAGAAGCACAAAGAAAAAACAAAGCACAAACTTGCGTACGTCTTGTGCTTAAGAAAACAAACTGTCGAGTACCACAACTAAATACAAAACAAAAACTGCTCACGTACGTACAACACATAACTGCACACATACATGCTATTTACTTCCTAGAAAATAACAAAAACACTATATATATAACTTAATGAACTTGTCTATTTTTTAATAAAAAAATAGAGTAAAACAGAGTAAAAAAAAAAAAACTGAAAACAACAGAAAACAGAGATATTATAATCCAACAAATTCTTCATTGGATTAGTTGCTGCTGCATACTCCAATTTTCTTTCTTAATACTTCAAATCTTCCAGCTTGAAGTGGTTTTGTTAACATATCTGCAAGCTGATCTTCAGATCTGCAATAGACCAATTTAACTTCGCCACTTTGTTGCACCTCACGCAGAAAGAAAAATTTGACTTTGAAATGCTTGGTTTTGCCATGGAAAACTGGATTATGAGATATTGCTAGAGTAGCTTGATTATCCACATTGATTTCGATACATCCACTGGAATTCAGTCATAAATCTTTCATTATCTTCTTCAGCCACAAAGCTTGATTTGTAGTTGCAGTAGCTGCTATAAACTCAGCCTCTATAGTAGACTGAGCTACAATCTCTTGCTTTTTAGAACACCAGGAGAAACAAGTAGAACCAAAACTGAAACAATATCCAGACGTACTCTTCATGTCATCTACTGAACCAGCCCAGTCACTATCAGAAAATCCTTGCAAATTAAACTTCTAACATTTCTTAAACTTCACACCAAAGAACAATGTTCCTTTGAGATATCTCAATACTCTTTTTGCTGCAATCAAATGTAACTGACTAGGACTACTCATAAACCTGGATAAAACACTCACAGCAAATAGAATATCTGGTCTGGTTGCTGTAAGATACATGAGACACCAAATCAGACTTCTATACATAGAAGCATCTATTGCATCTGTTCCATCATTCTTCTGCAGCTTCTCTTTAGCAGCCATATGAGTGCTTACACTTCGACAATCTTCCATCTGAAACTTCTTTAGAATTTCCTTCATGTATTTTTTCTGACAGATGAAGATCTCATATGAAGCCTGTTTAACTTCCAGACCCAAAAAATAAGACATCTTTCCCAAGTCTGACATCTAAAAAACTGCAAATAGATCTTGCTTCATCTTCTTTATCAATTCCATATAATTCCCCGTCACTAATAGATCATCTACATAAAGTGACAGAATAACAACACTGTGATTCACCTTCTTGACATAAAGAGTGAACTCACTTAAGCTTTTTACAAAGCCAAAATCCTGCAAATATCGATCTATCTTCCCATACCAAGCTCTTGGAGCCTGCTTCAGTCCATATAGAGCTTTCTTCAACCTGTATACACTCTCTTCTTGCCCTTTGATACTGAAGCCTTCAGGTTGTTCAACAAAAATCTCCTCCTCAAGCTCTCCATTCAGAATTGCGAACTTGATATCTAACTAAAATATAGGCCACCCCCTTCTCTGCTGCAATAGCTAACAGTAGCCTTATTGTATCAAATCGTGCAACAGGAGCAAATGTTTCAGAATAGTCTCCTCTCCATATTTGTGCATATCCTTTCACCACCAGTCTAGTTTTGTGTTTATTAACAGAACCATCAGGATTAAGTTTTGTTCTAAACACCCACTTAACCCCAATCACATTCTTATCAGATGGTCTGTCAACAAGCTCCCATGTGTGGTTTTTCTGGATCATTGAAATCTCCTCCTGCATAGCTGCAATCCACCTCTGATCCTCCTTAGCTTCCACAAAGTTAGATGGTTCAAGCATTGCCACATTGCTTCTTTCATAGATTTCAGCAAGTGATCTTGTGCCTCTCACTGGTAAATCATCCATACTGTCTTCAAATCCATCTATAACTTCATCAACCTCTACATCCGTTGTAGGTTGTTTTTCGAACTGTTGCTGTTCTGCAGTCTTTCCTTCCATCCAATTCCATTCATCTTCCTCTAGAAAAACAACATCTCTGCTTACAGTCACCTTCCCTATCATAGGGTGAAAAATTCTGTAAGCCTTTGATTGGAGACTGTACCCGATGAAGATTCCAAGCTCTGCTTTCTTATCCAGCTTGTCTCTCTTGATCTCAGGAACATGAGTGTAACACAAACACCCAAAAACCTTCAAATTTTTCACAGAAGGTTTAACACCATACCAGACTTCAAAAGGTGTTGACCTCTCTAAGGCCTTTGTGGGCAATCTGTTCAATAAGAACACTGCAGTATTAGTTGCTTCAACCCAGAACTTCTTAGGCAACATCTTCTCCTGCATCATACATCTGGCCATCTCCATAATACTTCTATTTTTCCTCTCACTGACCCCATTCTGTTGAGGTGAATAGGGAGCAGTGAACTGCTTCACAATTCATGCTTGCTCACAATTCAACTTAAACTTGTGAGCAGTATACTCAGAACCATTATCAGACCTGAGTATTTTAATTTTCTTCTCACTCTGATTCTTAACTAAGGCTTTAAACTTCACAAACACATTAGCAACTTCAGACTTGGCTTGCAGAAAATAAATCCAACTCATCCTAGTCATATCATCAGTGAAGGTAATAAAATACCTGCTACCATTGAGAGAAGACTTAGACATAGGTCCACATAGATCTGTGTGGACTAATTGCAGCTTCTCACATGCTCTCCAGCCTCCTCCTTTGAAAGGAAATCTAGCTTGCTTGCCAAGAAGACAAGTTTTGCACTGTGGAAATTCCTCCTCCAAACTTGGCAAGTCATCTGCCAAGCTATTTCTCTGCATAAACGACATGCTCTTCTTGTGAACATGCCCAAGTCTTTTATGCCATATCTCTGCATTTTCTTCTTCGCACTTTAAAGCAATTTGTTGCATCTCTTGTGGCTTGAACATGAAACTCTTGTCCTCCATTGGAATTCTTAGCACTTCTTTGCTATCTGCATTATTAATAAGACATTCCTTCCCTTCGAACTTCACTTTATAGCCCTTCTCAACTAATTGACCAACACTCAACAGATTATGATCAATATTTGGCACAAAGAGAACATCATTGATCAGCTTCACCTCCTGATTTCCTCCAATAGCCACTGTACCCTTCCCTTGCACTTCGATATACTATCAATTGCCAATTCTGACTCTGGACCTGACTGACCTGTCTAGAATCCTAAACAACTTCGAATTGCCAGTCATATGATTGGTACAGCCACTATCCACCAGCCATGCATCATTCCCAACAGAAGATTCAGAAAAAGAAGCTACAAACAAGTGCTCTTCCTCAGTTTCATTCACTGCTACCTGGGCTTCTCCTGCTTGCTGGTAATTTTTTTCTTTGCAGATGGCTTCCATGTGACCCAACTTGTGACATTTTCTGCATCTAGCATTAGGCTTTCTCCAACATCTAAAAAACTGATGATTAGTTCCACCACAATATTGACAAGGCTTTTTGTTCATCTTCCATTTGTTAGACCCACCAGAATTTCCTTCTTTTGCTACAAACTTGGAGTCACCGGCATTTTTTCTAGACTAAATCTATTTCTTCCCTTTGCCTCCATCATTTGATTTCACTCTAGCTTGCAGCGCACCCTCTACAAACTCTTCTTTTCTCATCAGTCTTCTGTGCTCCTGTGCCTGCAAAGCATTCAACAATTCTGCAAGCTTTATATCAGGTAAGTCTCTTGTATTTTCCAGAGATGCTATGGTGGCTTCGAACTTCTCTGGAAGAGACACCAGAACATTATGAACAAGCCTTTCATCCTTCAAGTCAGTCCCTAAAACTCTGATTTTATCAGCTATCTCCACTAGCCTATTAAAGTATTCCTTCACTGACTCAGACTCTTTTGTCTGTTGTCTCTCAAATTCTCTCAAGAGATTCAGCACCTTCATACTTATTATCTTCTCATATTCTTCATATTCTTCCTTCAAGAAGTCCCATATGGCCTTTGCAGAGTCACACTTCATAATTCTGGTAAAGATGGTAGGCGAGACAGCAATATACAGGCAAGATTTTGCCTTGGCTTTTTTTGTGGTTCTCTCTTTAAGAAGTTTGATTTGATTCATGGTAGGATTATCTAGAAGTGGAGCAACTTCATAATCATCCTCCACACCTTCCCACAGATCATGACCCTCCAAAAATGTTGTCATCTTAACAGCCCATGCTTGATAATTCTCTCCAGTAAATACTGGAGAAGCCATCGCAGAGAAACCACTCGACCCTATCTCCATCACCCTTTAACTTCTTTACACTTCGATATTTGCTTTACTTCACAGTCCCTCAAGATCATACATGCTCTGATACCACTATTGTTACTGATCAAAACAGTAAACAAGAAACAGAAAACCAGAAGCTATAGATTTCAAATGAGGAAGAGAAGCACAAAGAAAAAACAGAGCACAAACTTGCGTATGTCTTGTGCTTAAAAAAAAAAAACTGTCAAGTACCACAACTAAATACAAAACAAAAACTGTTCACGTACGTGCAACACATAACTGCACACAAACGTGCTATTAACTTCCTAGAAAATAACAAAAACACTAAATACATAACTTAATGAACTTGGCTGTTTTTTAATAAAAAAAAAAGAGTAAAACAAAGTAAAAGAAAATTGAAAACAGAAGAAAACAGAGACATTATAATCCAACACTCATCACTCTCTCTTTCTCTCTCCGACGACTGATCATGCCTTCTTCTATGGCGCTGTTGATCCTCCGTCGCAACCTCCATGGTCGAACCTTGGTCGAACCTCCTCGCTCCTCCAGGCGAGGCTCTTCTCCCATTCGCCGAAGGCGCCGGTGGCGGCTGCGGCTACTGCTGCAAAGCGACGGGCCTCGGAGCCGAAGCCCGTCGAGAAGACACTGATGGCGAACCGAGGCGAGATAGCTTGCAGGATCATGAGGACGGTGAGGAGGCTGGGGGTTCGGATCGTCGCGTCTACAGCGACGCTGACGCCGGTGCTTATGAGGGCGATCGAGGAATCGCGCATCGTGATAATCATTTTCTCTGAAGACTATGCTTGCTCCTGGTGGTGTTTGGAAGAATTGGTGAAGATTATGGAGTGTAATGCACGGAAGGAGCTGATTGTGTTGCCACTGTTTTACAAAGTGCAAGCGAGAGAAGTGAGAGAGGGGAGAGAGGCTTATGGGAGAGCTATAGCTAAGCATGAGACTAAGTACAGGAAAGAGACAGTGAAGAAATGGAAGAAGGCTCTATCCGACGCCGGTAGCTTGTCTGGTTGGGATTTTAGTGATTGGTAAGTAGGTAATTGATGAAACGCATTGCTTTGTCACTTTTAGCTGGTGATTGTTTGTTATATTTCAAGCCGCATGCAATAAACTACTGCTGAAAGCTGATTGATATTGTCAAGTTCGGTCTTTTGATTGAGATATTCTAGACAGCGGACTCAAAATTTGAATAACCAAAACTTCAAGATAGCAGATTCTTTGAATTTGATTCTGGCTGTGTGGATAATGAGAACTTTTTTCTTCGATGAAAGTGTGCGTCAATAGTTCCTTAGTCATTATTGTCTTCGGGCACAGGTTATTCGTAATTTTCATTGGGCAGGGCGGGTTCACCAGATGTGTTAATTTCTTTCCATTTTATTATTTGCTAACTTTCTTATCTTATTTTCCTTCTGACATTGGAGGTTGAAATCTTTCCGTGGCTTTGAAATGCTAAAACATTTTTCTCTTTCTTTAGAGCTCATACAATGCATCATAAAGGAATTATCAATTCATCTAGAACGAACTCTCTTACATGTTGCTAAGTATCTAATTGGAATAGATTTTTCCGAGTTGAAGAAGTGATATCATTGTCACAAAAAGAGTTGGACAATGATGAAGTTCTCATGATAGGTCTATGGGGACCTGGAGGCATAGGGAAGACGACGATTGCTAGAGCGATATATAATGCCATTGAGAGACAGTTTGAGGGATGTAGTTTTTTGGAGTGAGTAGGAGAAACTTCAAACAAAGGCAATTGTCTAATTGATTTGCAACAAAAACTTCTATCTCAGATCTTATCTCCTAGTCCTCTAACAATCTATACTAAAGATGGAGGAATTAGTTTGATAAGGGAAAGACTTTGTTGCAAGAAGATTCTCCTGGTTCTTGATGATGTTGTCTAGTTAGATCAACTGAATGCATTAGGTGGACAAGGCAATCGGTTTGGCAAAGGAAGTAGAATCATTCTTTGAATTTTATTCTTGCTGTGTGGATAATGAGAACTTTTTGTCTTCGATGAAAGTGTGGTTTAACAGTTCCTTAGTCATTATTGTCTTCAGGCGCAAGTTCTTCGTATTTTCCCCAAGTAGATGTTGGGGCAAGATCACCAAATGTGTTAATTTCTTTTCATCTTATCATTTGCTAACCTTCTTGTGATATTTTCCGGGAAAAGTACCAAAAAAGTTATAAAACTATTGCATTGGTATCAATTCAGTTATAAACCTTTCAATTGGACCAATTCAATCTTAAACATTTTCATATTTGTACCAATTCAGTTTATTCAGCCAATTTTGGCTGGCCGGCACTGATATGAACGTTAGCTGGTAGCCAGACATTGATATGGAAATTTTTAATTTTTAATTTTATTTTTTCGTGTTTTTTTATTAATTTTTTCTTTTCTTTTTCCTTTTGTTCTCTCTCTTCTTCCTCCTTAGGCTGTTCTTGCGGTGGTTGGCGAGCCTCTAGGGGGGTCGTGGCCCTTGCTCGGCCTCGCTTAAGGTTGCGGGCAAAGGTGGCCTCGCTTGTGGCTAGCGAGGCCATGGAGGCCATCGTTAGGCTAGAGGCTCACCGGCCACTGAGCAAGGGCCGCAATGACCTCACCCGCGGCCCTGGGCGAGGTTAGGCAAGGGACGTGAACCCGACGAGGACTTCGTGGCCCTCGTCTAGTGGTTGATGAGCCTTCAACTTGGCAATGGCCGCCATGGCCTCGCCAACCGTCTTGAGGCCGCCTTCGTTTGAGGCAAAGCTTGGGTGAAGCCATATTGCTTGCGGCCTTGGGCGAGGCCAGGTGACGGCCGCAACCCTATCGAGGGCTTCATGGCCCTCGGCCAGTGGTTGACAAGCGAAGTCGCCTCACCCGCGACCATGGGCAAGGTCAAGCGAGGGCTGCGGTGCTCGCCGAAGGCTTGTTGGCTACTGCAAGGATAGTCCAAGGAGGAAGAAGGGAGAAAATAAAAAGGAAAAAAAAAAAGAAAAAGAAAAGAAAAAATTAATTAAAAAATTCGAATAAAAAATTATGAAAAAAATTATCACGTCAGTGTCAGGTCACTGGCCGGCGTCTATGTCAGATTCCAACCATTGGCCGGCATCCACATTAGCACCGATTAATCAAAATTGACCAGATGGACTGAATTTGTCCAAATGTGAAAATGTTTAGAACTGAATTAATTCAATTGAAAAGTTTATGACTGAATTGGTATCAATGCAATATATTTAGGACTATTTTTGCACTTTTCCCATTATTTTCCTTATGTTAGAGGTTGAATTCTTGCCATGGCTTTGAAATGCTGAAACATGTTTCTCTTTCTTTTGAGTACTACTTCTATCGAGATCTTGTTTCCTAGATATATAACGGTCTATAGTGTTGATGGTGGAATTGGTTTGATAAGGGAAAGACTTTGTTGCGAGAAGGTTCTCCTAATTCTTGATGATGTTGACCAATTGAGTCAATTGAATGCGTTAACTAGAGGAGGGGATTGGTTTGGTAAAGGAAGTAGAATCTTTGTATCATCAAGGGATAAATATTAGCTAACTTCTCATGGCATAAATTGTGTGTATGAAGTTAAAACTTTGGAAGACGATAAAGCACTAGACCTTTTTGGTAGGTATGCCTTCCAAAATTGCAAGGAAGTTGAAATAAAAAGGGATCTCATAGATAGAGCACTGCATTATGCTAATGGCTTTCCACGAGCCCTTGAAGTGTTGGGCTCATTCTTATGTGGAAGAAACAAACAAGCATGGGAAAGTGCACTACGTAAACTCTTCAATAGTCCTGCCCAAACTATCAATCAAGTTCTGAAGAAAATCTTCGATGGATTGGAGGACAACGAGAAGGAGATTTTCCTTGACGTTGCTTGTTTCTTTAAGGGAAAAAGTATAGAATACATCAAGGAAGTTCTTGACGGCTATGACTTTGAGACAACTATAGGAATAGAAATTCTCATTGAGAGGTCCTTGATAAGAAATGAGCATGGGACCCTGCAAATGCATGATTTGGTTCAATTGATGGGTAAGAATATTGTTAAGCAGGAATGTCCCAATGATCTTGGGAAACGCAGCAGATTATGGCTGTTTGAAGATGTTTAGGACATTCTATGTGAAGATACGGTAAAAGTTGTTTATATGAACATTTTTATTTCTCATTTTTATGTTTCTTTGATTTGGACAGCATATTGTAAATCTCAATGGAATTTTTGTGCGAAAACTGAATTTCCTCTGTTATGGATAGGGAACGAATGCGGTAAAGGCCATAGTACTGAACAAGCCTACAACTATGAGTCCTGAAGAGATAACCTTAAGTCTCGATGCTTTCAGAAACATGAAGATATTGAGAATGCTGATTCTGCTTGAAGTGCATCTCTCTTCGAAAGATCCTGTCCTTCTCCCTTATAATCTGAGATGACTTAAATGGCCCAATGCCCTAGTTCTAGATTTTGGCTTTGTTCTAAAGAAACTTATTGGACTAGATGTCCATAAATGTCATGTCAAGCAATAAGAAGGCAAGGTTAGCACTTGTGATGATTAGCCTTTCCCTTTCAATAACTACAAATATTTACGGAGCTTAATGATTGTACTTGGTGTTTTTTCTTTTCTTTTTGCAGCATTTTAGAAAGTTGAAGTACATTAAGTTGAATCAATACAAGTCCCTGGTTAGTGTTCCTGACCTTTCATCGGCTCCAAATCTAGAGAGCTTGTATCTTGATGGGTGCAGAATGTTACGAACAGCAAGAACAGAAGCTCCTCTACTGATGCTATTACTGATACCAGTAAGAACAGGGGAAGTAAGATATACAAGAGCAATGAAGAGAAAACATATGAAGAAGAGGAAGTAAAGAATATACATGCTGCTGAGAAGAATGAGAAGAAAACCTGTTTCGAACACTCTGTATAATGTTGCAAGTCTTGGCAAGTCTCGGTAGTTAGTCTGGTGTACTTCAATTCTGGAAGTTAGTTTTTGCTTTAGTTAGTTAGTTATCTTTTCTTCAACTGATTCAATACCGGAAAACAGTTTTCAGAGATAGTCCTTGTATATAAAAAGGCTAACTCTCGATTGAATGTAACACAATGAAAAGAATAGAAAGAAGTCTTTCATCTCAAGATCTCTCTACTGATCCTTCATCCCTATTTCTTCTTTGCGCATAAACTTCTTCATAGAAGCTTGGTGGAAGTTCACCCATCCATCGCATATCTCAACAAGTTAAAATTTTTGTCACTACAGTTTTGTTCTAACCTTAGTATCTTTCCTCACATACTCAAGACAAAATCTCTTCAAGCCCTCGATCTCTTTGGTTGCTCTAAAATCGAGAAGTTCTCCGATATACCAAAAAAGATGGAACATCTAGAAGAGCTTGATCTGGGAATGATGGCTATTAAAGAACTCCCTGCATCTGTTGAAAATCTTCTCTTTGTGAAGAAAATAAATTTAAGAAAATGCAAAATTTCACAACGCTCCCATTAAGTGTTTATAAGTGGCAAGATCTCAAGCATCTGAATCTTGCAAGCTGCTCCAATTTTATCACATTTCCAAAGAATTTGGAGGATTCAAATAATCCTAATGGCAATTCAGGATTCTGAAAATTAAAGTGGCCAGAACTTAATGGCTGCAATCTCTCATAAGTAGAGTTCCTTCCGAGTTCTTCCAGTTTTCCCAAATTGAGGCACCAAGATCTTTCCAAAAACAAGTTTACTCATTTGTCGACATGCATCAACAAATACAAATATTTGGAACACTTGTGCGTGGATAAGTGCAAGCAGATACAAATGATTCCTAAGCTTCCGCCAAATGTGCATGTCCTTTCGGCAAATTGTTGCAAATCTCTACAAGAATTCCCAGATTTGTCGAGTCTCTCCTCCGACTACTGCTGGGTTAAGTTGTCACAATGTCGTAAATTATCCCGCAAAGGGGCCAATATAGCTCATGCATTATCGTTCAAGGTTGGTCTCTCTCTCTCTCTCTTTCTCGCGCACACTAACTTTGAGTGCTTGATATACATGCTATTTGTATGACGGGCTCCCGAAGATGAGAAATGTTGACGTTTGCCTAATTGGGAGAGAGACGCCAGGATGGTTTTTTCACTGGAAAGACAGTTCCATATTTTTCACTGTTCCCTGGGATTTGCACGACAAGTTCTTAGGACTAGCACTCTGTTTTGTTCTTGGCCCAGAGGGAGGAAAAGCAGTCGATGTTTTTTGTGAAGTCCGAATTCTTGTTAGCGGCCAACTGGTGAGTGGTTTCGCAAGAGGCGTGCATTCAGTGGAATCCGATCATGTGTGGATGGGATATTTCCCGCGCAATAAGCTGGGTATATTCAGGAAGCGTTTGCGATATGATTGCAGCGATTTCCAAGTTAAATTCGTACCAGAAACCGGAGCAAGATTGAAGAAGTGTGGATTCCATCCAATATGCGAGCAACGGGAGGATGATCTGAGGACCGGGCTTCAACCCCATCAGCCAATTGAAACAAATTGGCCTTTGGAGGAAAGAGACTCGGAGGAAGACAATTATATGGACACCGAGGAAGGCGAAAGTTCAATTGAAACAGATGATGAACTTATTGAAGCAATCGACCAAGAAAAAGAAAAACAAGGACGTTTCAAAGCAGATAAGATCGGGCCTTTGGAGGAAAGAGACTCAAAGGAAGACAACAATTGGCTAGACACCGAGGAAGAAAGTTCAAGTGAAACAGATGATGAACTTAACAAAGCAATCGACCAAAGAAATGAATTGCAAGAACTTTATGAAGCAGATAAGATCGACGATGACCTAGTATCATATGAATGTGTAGCTACAGGGCCATGTCGAAGTATTAAGACCTTGAAAAGGAAGCGATTCTTGAGGAAGAAAATTTGGGAATACTGATTCCAATGCCTATTGCTTTTCCTCTCTCTCTCTCTTTTTTTTTTTTTTCTGTATCCACTGGAAGTTCTTGAATGTCTGCTCCTTCAATTCAAGTTCAGAATCATTATGAAATACAGGTTTCACCTCATGCTACTGACATGGTTGAGGTTGAGGAGCTTCCTTTTTCCCTTTCTTTCTTTTATGATTTGTGACACGGATTGCATTAATACAGAGTTAAGTGGATGCTTGTTGAATGGCCATGGTCTTTCCAGTTGCTCTGCGAAACTCATCACATAGACCTCTGTCACCTCTCTTCATCCAATTAATGATGCCAATACTTCATGCCCGATAATTCTGAGATAGTAAGTTTCGCTCAATCTAATGTGATCTTCATCTTTAGGGAAGTGCCAATTTGATTGTGTCAAAAATCAAAAGGTTTGCACAGGGAAGACTAGTTGATTTCTCTGTTTTTACTAGCCAAATTGCATCCCCTCTCACTTCCTTTTGACATTAATCAAATACATCACTTCAACATAATTGTTACTTCAAAATATTTTACCACGTCCATGTTAATTCTCAAGCTTTGATAGCAGCTTTTGTTTTTTGGTCGGAATGACAGCAGCTTTAAGCAGCTGTTATTTTGTACACTGAAAGACATTTTCATACAAATCTGAACAACAATTTCACACACCAATCCCTCTAGTGAAATAGTTATTCTGTGCGAACAAACCGATATTGTCAGGATCTTCATACCAGTTCTCATATGATCTCTCCCATCTCTCTCTATTTCTTCAGCATCGCCCGGGATCCAATCATCTCCAATCGTGTTGAAACCGAAGAGAGAGAGATGCAGCTGATCACGAAATATAGCCATTGACTAGCATGAAGCGAATAGCATAATCCCATAAGGGGAGTATATTCACAGGGCCAAAAAGTTCCTGATTTAATATTGCTGGATGTTACATTAGCTCGTTCTTTTCTTGTTACGGATGTAATATTGCAGGATGATGTACACATCGTTGCTGGAGAATACACCAAAGTACATTTACATCCATAGCGTATCATCTTTTCATTCCTTAAAACCCAATCCTCCATCTCATTTCTCCTCATTTTTATCATAATTATTGGAAGGATTATCTTAGCGAGTGTCCTAAGCGCACTTTTTAAGTACCCAAATCAACGAAATCTTACCGTTTCTAATGCGCAGACCGTCCTTAAAATATGTTTGATTCCTTTTTACCATAACCCTGCCAGCCAGAAACTAAACAGGCATAGGCAAACCCAAAAGAAGAAAGGTTTTGACTGTTGACTCGAGTGGGGGCATTGGGATTGTCCGGTTAAAAGTTGCAATGCCAAGTCATCTCCACGTCAGATGCAAATCCGAACTCCTCTATTCTCTCAGACGACGTCGCATAAAAGCATCATCCTCACCACTCCCCGTCCCGACTCCCAAGACAAGAAGACGACGTTGACTCATCACTCTTTCTCTCTCCCCCTCTCTCCCACCGACAAATCATGCCTTCTTCAATGGCGCTGTTGATCGTCCGTCGCAACCCCCATGGTCGGCGAGGCTCTTCTCCCGTTCGCCGGAGGCGCGGCGGCGGCGGCGGCTGCTGCTGCGAAGCGACGGGCCTCGGAGCCGAAGCCCATCGAGAAGATACTGGTGGCGAACCGAGGCGAGATAGCTCGACGGGATCATAAGGACGGCAAGGACGCTGGGGGTTCGGACCGTCGCCGTCTACAGCGACGCCGACTCCGGCGTTCTCCACGTCAGGTCCGCCGACGAGGCCGTCCGCATGGGTCCCGCTCCAGCTTGCCTCAGTTACCTCAGTGGAGCGTCCACCATCGATGCCGCTCTTCGCGCCGGTGCTCAGGTGAGGGGTTGAGAACTGACTATCTGCTGTTTGAAGTGCGTGTAATCGCCTTCGGAATGATCGTGTTCGTTAGAGCAGTGGTTGTCAGCCTGGAGTGAATGGAATTGGTGACGGTGGAGGAAATTTGTGAGATTGTGAGTTTCAAGTATTGGAGCTCATTAATTCCCATTTGTTCATTAAGGTTTCCTCCACGTTACTCAGGAAAAGCTAACATTTTAAATATGGAAGTACCTAGAAATAACTTAATATCGAATTAGAAAGTCCTTTGAATAAAGTAATCCACTCAAAAGTTAAAAATAAAAATAATACGCAGTGATTTGGTTAATTCATCAACAATATCTTCTAATGATTATATGCATAACGAGTTTGATTAGGTGGTGCACAGACGTGTGCTTGAGTGCAGCAGCTGTTTCGGTAGATGTCACTAACAGTAGTCAAGGTTCTACACTTGCTATTCCATCTTTCTTCGAAATATCTTGGGCAACTTCCACGAAAGTCGGACTGTATGATCAGCGGGTCCAGCAAAGCGGGTTGAATTACCAAGAATCTACTTCTGCATTTCAGCTCCTAATTCATCTTTCTTTCATTTCTTCCCACAGTTTAGTCAAATAATTCACCCTAGAATTTGTTGGGGAGAACTCGAATACAACAATTCATCACAAGCCAAACACAATCCAAGATTAATTTTCCCTCGAAACTAAATCAACTGAAATTCTCTTAATCCCCAGCAACAACCAGCAATATATAACCTCACAATATGCAAACATAAAGCCGGAATGATAAATAGACAAAGCAAATAACGACACCATTGATACTCGATGCGGAAAAAAACCACGAACCACCAAAAAATATCCACTAATCACCAAGAATAGTAGGATATACAAAGTATTCTGCTCTAGTCACACAATAGAGGCTCAACATCAATATTAAATCATATTTTTCTCACCACATAGTTACATAAACAAGTTTTGAGCAAGAAAACTTTAACCGCAACTGGAGAATTCAAAGACGGTTCTCAACGAACAAAAACCATCAATTTGTAGTTCTCAATCTCAACATATTGAAATTTGACCCGACTCCGTCAATATTTGGCATTCGAATCGGAGCCGCAAAGTTGCAGCCCTCTTCTTTTTTTTTTTTCTCTCTCTTCTCTTCACTTTTTGGACGCACACTTGCACATCACCACTTCCACTTCTTTTTTTTTCTCTTTTCTTTTCTTTTTATTTAATTTTATTTAATACTAGCTGGGCCCCATGAAGGTGGACCTAGCCAAAAATCTCCCCTTCCACCTCATGTGGGAAGGTTAGTCATGCCCACTTTTCTTCTACAAGCATCAAGCTTCACCACGAACAAGGCATTGGTCATCATATTGGACCTATTGTTGTTGGTATGAACTTTCTCAAATAGGAAAAGCTTATCTTCTAACTTCTCTTGAATCCAATGATACTTCACATCAATATGCTTCGATCTTAAATGCAATACTGGATTCTTGCTAAGATACATAGCACTTATGCTATTGCAATATAAAACAAACTTCTCTTGCTTCAAGCCCACCTCTTGTAGGAATTTTTGCATCCACAAGAGTTCTTTACCTCCTTTAGTAATAGAGATAGATTCCACTTCAATTGTAGATAAAGCAATATATTTTTGCAATCTCAATTGGCATGAAACAACTCCCCTTACAAAGATTATTATATAACCCGATGTGGATTTCCGAGAATCAACATCACTGGCAAAGTCCGCATCCAATTAGCCATTCAACTCAAGCTTCACATTTCCATAACACAAGCAAAGTGTAGAAATGCCTCTAAAATATCTTAAAATCTATTTAACAACGGTCTAATGCTCATTTCTTGGATTAGAGAGAAATCTACTCATAACACCAATTGCATGAGTAATATCGGGTTTTGTACAAACCATGGTGTATATCAAACTACCCACGGTTGATGCATAAGGAATTTTCATCATCTCTACCTTCTTCTCTTTCTCACTTGAAGGACACTCACTACTACTCAACTTGAAATGGCCTGTAAGTGGAGTACTGATCGTTTATATGTGCTTATATTGAATCTTTCAAGTGTCTTTTCAATATACTTTCTTGAGATAACCATAGTTTCTTATTCTTCCGGTCACAAGTAATTCTCATGCCTAAGATTTGCTTAGCTGGCATAGGTCTTTCATTACAAAAGCTTTACTCAACTCATTTTTCAAGCTCTTAATTTTCTTGGTATCATGCCCAACAATCAACATATCATCCACATAAAATATGAGAATAAGAAAATCATTATCTAAGAATCTTTTCATAAAGACACAATAATCGAAGTTTGTTTTACCATATCTTTATTTTTCCATGAATGATTCAAATTTCATAAATCATTGTCTTAGCGCTTACTTGAGACCATATAAGTTTTTCCTCAATCTACATTAAAGTGCTCTTTGCCTTCATGTTGGAAATAACGGATTCCCTAAAACCGATCCGATACTCAATCAAACCCCTAAACGAATGCGGAGGACGAGCTCGGGAGTCACATGTATCACCGATCAAAGATACACTACGGAATCGAGCGTACCTTGTCTTTCATAGATTAAACACCAATATTGAAGTTCGAGGAAGAATTCTGATCTCATTCTACCGAGGAGCGTACTGTTGCTTTTAGGAGTAAAGAACTCTAAAAACGTACGTTCTTTTTTGTAGTGTTGTTATTGAGAGAGACATATTTCCTCTCTATCTAAAACACTACTTCAAATAACGTAATCCTTCGTATCCAAATAAAGCAACCTTTCATATTGTAACCGTTCCTCCATGGGCCCTTAACTTGCAGGTCGGGTTCTTAGGCCCAACATGGGCAGACGGGCCTACTTAGGCCCATCAACATATAGAAAAACCCATCATCTCCCACTCGCACATGGTGGGCCGAACATGATCCTCTTTACCTCTCTGCAATATTCATACCAATGAATAATCCCTGCGACCAGCATTTCGTTGCTATACATCTGTTAGGAATATATAGCAGCTCATAATGGGCATCACACTCTGAGTAGATTTAGTATGCAGTATCCTAAATCAATCGATCACATTTATATCTTTCTTGATCTCTTTTTAAACAATGATATATTGTATTCACAATTATGATTATCCCAAAAACAATCATAATTGGTCGACTAGTGAATACAAAACTAGAATGTGATTCTCCAAATTCGATCTTCCTCTTTCTTTCAAACTTTCAATTTCAATTCAGCTTGGTTTTCTAGAAATGTTCTATTAGATCGAATCAATTCATGATCATTAGCAACATCCTAAGATATCAAACATTGAATAAAAATCTTGAGAATAAGTAAGAGTTATGAGGGCACTAAATTGAGAAATTCTTTTCTTCAAGAGTCTCACATGGCATAAAAGTTGAGATCAAACTTTTCCCACTCTTATTGGTCGTCTCATGCATACATAATATGAAATACTTATTATGGTATTAACTCATTTTCCATTGAGCGTATATCTACATCATCAATACCGTACAAATGATAGTTCAGACATACCTAATGTCTAACTTGAGTTCACATATCTGCTTATTCACAGAATTCATCAAAACTCACATTTGGCATCATAGACAGATAAAGTAAAATATGTAGGTTATTTTACTTTTGGACATGGTAAATATTATGACATCATTTTAACACTCAGTTAATGTGACATATATATTTTAAGCTTGAGCTCTCAATTATCACTTAGATAATAAGCTTAAAAATTATCTTATCTCTATTTATCACATAGTAAATAGAGGCGATTATCCATGTGAGTGGGCTAATATTTTATCCGTTCAACATACTTTCTCAACTTTATATAATGCACTGAGCATTAAGATGCATAAACGTCAAACAAAAATTCATAGGCATTAATAATGAAAACACAAATTCATTCAATGTGAACACTTTAGAAAAATTACAATATTTAATACATCAGTCTCTACGCAATTCTAGAGATTTTACATAACCACAAAACACATCTCTAGGTATTGGATTTGTCATAAGATTTGCTACCATTCTATGCTAAGTTCACATCTTTTCGTGCAACCATATCCTTGACAAAATTATACTTGATATCTATATGTTTGGTCTTATCATGATATTTTGGATCTTTGATGTACGCTATAGTTGCTTGGCTATCACAATTAACCAATAATGGATTTGCAGCATACCCAATAACACCTAAATGATCCAAAAATCTCTTAAGTCAAACACATTCTTGTACTGCTGTTGATAATGCCATGAACTCAGCTTCCATCGTGGACAAGACTATACACGTTTGTTTCTTACTATTTCAAGATATGGTGCCATTATTTAGTAAGAAAGCAAAACCAGAGATATATTTCATTTCATCTAAATCTCATCCTCAATCAGCATCTGAATAGCCTTCAAGTTGCAGATCCTTTCCTTGGTAATTCAGCTTGTAATTAGAAGTTCCCTTCAGATACCTCGGTATTCTTTTAACAGTTTTCCAATGTGCTTGACCTGAATTGGATTTGTATGTACTCACCATCCCAACTGCAAAACATATGTCAGGTCTTGTACACATCATAGCGTATATTAAGCTTCCCACAGCACTAGCATAAGGAACATGTTTCATTTGTTCCTTCTCTTGTGGAGTTCTTGGACACAGTTTATGACTCAATCCTTCACCTTTTGCAATAGGAGTATCTATGGGTTTATAATCGCGCATACGAAATTGTTCAAGAACCTTATTTATGTATGTTTCTTGCAAAAAAGATGATGACCTCTTCAAACAATCTCTTGAAATTTTAACTCCAAGAATGTATGCAGCCTCACCCATATCTTTCATATCAAAGTTAGAAGATAACCAACTTTTGACAGTATTAACCAACTCCATATTGCTTCCGGAAATTAATATATCATCAACATATAATTATATGATCATAAATTGATCTTTATATATTTTGATATATACACAACGATCCTCATCTATCATTGTAAAATCATATGTCATTATGGTATTATGAAAACGTATATACTATTGTCTTGATGACTGCTTAAGGCCATATATCGATCTCAAAAATCGACATACATTTTCTTCTTGGCCTTCCATAATGAAACCAGCAGGTTGTTATATATATTTTTCCTCTAATTCTCCATTGAAGAAAGCAGTATTTACATCCATTTGATGTAACTCATGATCCATACTTGCCACTATTGCCAGAATAATGCGAATCGAGGTAAATCTCACTACATGAGAAAATGTTTCCTCATAATCAATTCATTCCTTGTTGATTATACTCCTTTGTCACAAGACGAGCTTTATGTCTTTCTATTGAGCCATCAACTTTATGTTTTATTTTAAGAACATGCTTGTTCCCAAAAGCTTTGCGTTCTTTGGGAAGATCAACCAGTTTTCAAACATGGTTTGACTTCATTAACTCCATTTTCTCTTCTATTGCATGCATCCATTTTTCCTTATTATGGCAATTTAGAGCCTCATGTATATTTCTTGGCTCATCTTCATTTTGTGGAGCAACCATAAAAGTTTTTTTTTCAATGTCAAAACGTTGACGGGGAATACTTTTGCGACTTGTTCGCTGTACAAGAGATTATACACTTTGCACATCATTCCTTATCATGCTCCCATTCGGATTAGATAATAATATCATCTCATCATGTGGTTGTAATTGAGAGTGAGTTGAATTAAATTCATCACTTTCTATATTACTCTCACTTGGACGAATTCCACTAAGTTCATTATCTTGATACAATGTTTCAAATAGGGAGTAATCCTCACTTACTTCGTCTTTCTTAGGAAATTCATTCTCTAAGAATGTGACATCCTGTAATTCGAATTCAGTTTTACTTCAACTTTCCTACTTACCTATAAACACATACGCTTTCGAGTGTTTTAAGTATCTTATAAAAATGCTCTTCTTTCCTCTAGGATCTAGTTTGGGAGGGCTCATGAGTATAGGCCCCGATCCTCAGACACGCACACATCCCTTACCTTTAGTCGATTTTCAATATGTACATGCGGAAGCAGTTATAAATCCACAGACAATAAAACAATGTGATAGAAAAGCAATTCCATAATTTTCATACTGAAATTCTCAACTACTCTTTTATACAAGCATCTCATAGTATATAATGCAATACTATTCACAGGGGTCTGATCTAACATTTATCCACATATAGTCAAGGTCTAACAAAATAGGATGGGATCTCAGTCCTCATCCAAGTCGTACTCAGGATCCTCCTCATGGTCATCTTCTTCTCCAAAATCATCATTCTCATTTGGTTCCACATTAGGGTTCTCCTCTTCAAATTCCTCCTACTCAGGCTCCTCATCAGGGTCCTGAAATGGTTATTCAATAACCATTGAGATCACGTCTTAGCAAGTTCTACCCCCTAAGACACGATTAGTAAACTAATACACCTTAGGGCTGCCTATGCACAACATGAGTCAGAAGACTTATCTTGACCTCAAATTCCACATGCATATTAGCATAGATCAAATAGGCATCCAAGCAATTACATCATTAATCGAAGTATCGATCAAATCGACCTAATCGATTACACGCCAATAAGACCACTCACAATCATTTCCATTCAATCAATCAATTCACAACATCATAATCAATCGACCCAGTCGATTACATGTCATCACGACCCATGCTTGGTCGGCACATTCAATACTATCTATAAGTCCGACCATAGTCTAGGACTGCTCACTCTAAGCTGATATATAGATAGTATAGCTTGCACTAAGCTGATAGGGTTAAGGTAATACTGCTCTTGCTAAGCTAACATATCACTCGTAGGCTAATATAGTATATCGGTTGTCGCGACCTTCCCGAGGGTGAATTACCTGAAGAAGGCTAATGGATTACTAAGTCTGAAGACTTGGCACGGACCCTCCCAAGTCTTACCAATCGCGACTTGATAGAAATTAATTCATTTAAACATGCCATTTCAATTTGGAGCCGCCATTAACCAATTAGGGCCGGTTAGAAACCCAAGTAAAGTATGGGAGAATACTTTACTATTGCGAACCAGAGATTTAATAGGTCCAGGGACATGGTTACGCTAGATTAATCTAACGCCCTTTCGGTACCTTTTATTTTAATTTTAAAAAAACATTTTGCAGGCAATGTTGATTAATTTTAACCTAAACTACTAACATGCAAATGGTGGTCATGCGGGTGCACAATTAATAAAATAACATTCAATAAAAAATGCTAATAAAAATGCATGCCCTAAACATGATTTCTAAATGACATGACACCTAATTTTTTTTCTTTTAAAAATGTTAATTATATGCAATCTTAATCTAAATTTAATGTGCATGGATTTATTTTAATGACATGCGAGATGCAATTCATATGGTATGACTTAAACTTATCACTATATGTATGCAATCTAATTTATATAATCATAAATATGCATGTGTTTCATGACATGGGATGAATGACATAATAATTCTATATGCATGTTCTTTTTGTGATTTTTTAATGATTTTTTTATTACACATATGCAATCTATACTAACAATGATGACATGAAATGAGATTATGTGGTGTGCATATTATGAAAACTAAATAACATTTTTTGTTCTTTTTTTTTTTTTTGTCTTTGTTCTATTAAAGGAAAATTATCCTAATTCTATGAATCTTAAAAAAAAATGCATTGCTTTAAACATGAAATGTTTATGGACCCAAATACCTAAATCCTAGATATGACATATGATGCATGATATTTGATGTGCAAATAACAATGATGCATCAAAATGTACATCTTATTGATAATTTATCAATGACATATTATCTTTATATGAATCAATTATGCAAAGTAATTCATGAATTTGCCATGAAAAGTCGAAATAATCAAAAATTTAACCCGACATCTCGCGGCTCAATATTTTTTATTATCATGACTTAATATGACAAATTTTCTAATTAGATAATAAATTAAAACAAATCAAGTTAGAATAATAAAAACTACCAAATATCTGAATCAAATTTAACCTAAAAATTTACCTAGTCTAAGGCTAGACCCACTTGAGGAATGGCTCAACAGCAATGAACAGGATGATGGTGCAGATGTGGCGTTAGAGCTTGGCGTTAGTGCCGAATAAGGGTGGTGTTGAGCACTTGGGCTGAGCAGAGGCGCAACTGGAGCAGCTGAACAGAAGCGGTTTCGCAGGCCTTGCATACGGCAACCAGCGGGGAGGAGCTTCGGTCGCTGGGTGGTTGTGGACAGGGCAAGGAAAGCTGCGTCGTCACGGATCGGCATGGCAGTGGCTTCGTTGAGCTGGTGGAGCGGCTCGGCAGCAGTGAGCACAACGAGGAAACTCTGGTTCGGCTGAGAACACTGATGCAGGCGCGGTAGAGGTGGCACGGGGCTCGAACTGCTGCGATGGATGTCCTGCAGGGGCGTTGTTCGGCGGTGGGCAGCAACGGTGGATCGCGGGCTGAGGCATAGTGGCGGTGTGGGCTCCAGGCGGCAACGGTGAGCACAACGGGCTGTTGAGGGTCGGCGCTCGGGAGGAGATTCGTTGGGCGCGAATTGCAGGTCGTGGGCCTCGGGTGGTTGGGCACGGTAGCATCGGTCGCTCGAGCGTGCAGCAAATCAACCTTAGGTGGCGTCACGGGTCGTCGGTAGCAGCAACCAACGGCAAAAGGGCGCTTGGGCTGTCGGAGTAAGGGCGGAAATGATGTGCGGCGGGGGATGCGCGCCGCGGAGAGATTGGCGAACGGCAGACGAAAATGGCAATGACAGAGGCGCAATGGAGCAGGGTGGCTCCGGTGTTCACGGACGAGGGTTGCAGGCGTGAAAAGAAGAAGCGGAAACGGCCGTTGCAACTAGGCGGAGCAAAATCGAAGCCGACAGGAGGAAGGTGGAGGCGTGCAGCTGAGGGAAGAAGGTGATGAACAGTAAATGTCCAATCACCTTTTTCCTTTTTGTTTTCTTTTTACTTTTCCCTCTTTCCTTCCTTTTGTGTTTCTTTCCTTCTCTCGACAACTCCACGGACGGCTCCTTCTCTCCCTTCCTTTTTCTTCTTTTTCTTACTTTTCTCTCTCACCTGACACTCTCTCACTTGTCTCTCTCACTTTCTGCCACTGTACTTTTTCTTTTCCTCTTCAATTTTGCTATTTTTCTTGGATGAACAATGAAGAGAAACGTTTTGTTTTGTTTTTCTTTTTGCGACAAAAAGGGACTGTTCAGAATGCTCTCTCTTCGGCGTCTTCTACACTGTTCCTGCACCTTCGTTCATTGCTGGTTCCGCTCCTGCTGACCGTCGTTTGGACCCATTCTTCCGCATCAAGACACGCCTTCCTCGGCTCTTCAAACCCCTCTTATTTGTAGCCTGGTACGTCTTCATTCCGCGGGTTTATTGCTGTGCGATGGTTTAGGGTTTCTCCATCTCTGTCGCTTGATCTTGCTGTTATGGAGCCGGTAGTAGCTCGGGCCCGTTCAGGAGATGAAGGGCCGAGTAACCGATCCCAACCCCCTCCTGTTATTGAGGATCCCTCGGTGGTGGACAAACCGGGTAATGCTCAGACTCGTAAGGCTTCGGCCCCTTCCTCTGGAACCGCGGGTGTGCATCTGCAATCTGGTGTTGCGCGTGGTCACGTAAGCAGTCGGGGTAGGTCCAGGCCAAGGCGTAACGACTCTAGGGGTGGTTCGTTTAAGCCTGCGAACCGCACCTGGGCAGCTGTTACAAGTGGTGCTACCAGGGGTTACGATCTTGAATACACTCCTATGCATTTTGATAGCGATCCTATTATTCACATGGATGAGTCTGACTTAGATGCTGCTGATCCTAAACTATATGATTGCCTTGTCGGGTATTTCATAGGAAGGATCTTACCGTTTAAGGTTGTTGATGAGTCGCTTAAGAGAGCATGGGGCCCTGCATTGCTTGAAGTGATGTCTAATGGCAGGGGCTTATTTCTGCTGCGATTTGCTGATCCTGAGTTCAGGAGGAAAATATTAGAAGGTGCGATTGTTATTGTTGCCAGAATCCCGCTGCTACTCCAACAATGGAAAACGGGAATTGAGTTAAACAAAGAATCTCTTCAATTTGTGCCGGTTTGGATTAGGTTGAGAAATCTTCCGTTCTCTTTCTGGTCTGCTCATTCTATTAGTAAGGTAGCCAGTGCCCTCGGGAAACCGCTTTACGTGGACCACAGAACGGAGCAGATGTCCATGCTTACCTTCGCACGTGTATGTGTGGAAATATCAGTGCACCAGCCGGCCTATGAGTCTCTTAAGCTGGAACTTATGGGGAAACTGGTTGTTGTGGATGTGGAATATGAATGGAAGCCTGTTGCTTGCTTGAAGTGCGGAATTTTCGGGCACAAGTGCACTGACATAGATAAAGAATCTGATTCAACCTTGCCGGTGGATGGAAATGACGAGACTGAGCTCGTTCAGGTCCCTATCAGAGAAATGTTTCCTCAAATGGCAAAAGGTAAAGGGTTGGTTACTCATCCTACTTCAAGTAGGGAGGATTTGAATGATGTGCTGGGAGATCCACAGATCTATATCAGGCCTGATCAAATAGGTGAGACTAGTTCGCCGAAAACGAACCCAGGTCATGAATCATCTACGATCAATCCTGATAACTATGCCACTCTTGCTGAGTCTGCATCTGCTTCAGGAGACTTGGAATGGACACAGGTTAAGCGAAGGAATAAAAAGAAGAAAAGGAAAGCGGCGAAACAGGCTGCTGCTGCTGCAGCTGCAGCTGTCTTTTGCGGCCCATCCCCTCCTACCGAGGAAGGCCAAGTGATGAAACGAAAGGACGTCCAGCCGGAGGAGCCTTCGGTGATCCCTGAACCTTCTTGCGTCAGAGCGGCTGTTCCTCTCGCTCTATCAGAAAGTTCTGAGGAGATATCGAATTCCAGTATCCATGGTGAATCCAGCGATGATGAAGTTCAGTCGGTAGACAAGTCTACGCTAAAAGGGAAACCTCCTGCAAAGGTCCCTAATCTTCAAGACAAGTTGCTGCGTCTCCTTCCTACCCCCCCCTGCTGTGGCACCGAAACCTTCGGCTAAGAGCAGGAAGACTACCAGGAAGAGGTAATCATGTTCCTTACTCTATTTTTTGGATGATAATCGGCTTTTGGAATATTAGAGGCATGGTTAATCCCCTTAGGCGGGCGGAAATCAGGCGTTTTGTTGCTATAAATAAATTGTGTTTCATTGGCCTCCTTGAAACCAAAGTGCCTGAGGATCTTTTTGAATCAGTCTCGTCCACCCTCATTAGGGGTTGGTATTGGCTTTCGAATTATGAGTTTTCGCCTCGTGGGAGGATCTGGGTTGGCTGGAATCCACAGTTAGTCTCCTTCTCTGCTATTTCCATTAGTGATCAAGCGGTGCATGGCACGCTGAAGTTTAACAGTTCGGGGTTAAGTTGCTGTCTATCTGCTGTTTACGCGGAGCACACGTTTGCCCGCCGGCGCCCTCTATGGGAAGACCTTTGCCATTATAGTGATATTTTCCAGAATTCTCCATGGTTGGTCGCTGGCGATTTTAATGCAATTAAAGATCCTTCCGATCGCATTGGCTGTTCTACCAACTGGATTTCCTATTTTGATGAATTTCCCCATTGCTTGGCCCGTGCGGAACTTATGGACCTCAGATATGTTGGGTGCCGTTTCACTTAGTCCACCTCATCCGGTGATGCGAGGAAAATGAGGAAGATTGATCGCGTGCTCGTCAACGGTGAGTGGAATCTCCAATTCTCTTACTCAGAGGCTAATTTCCTTAATCCAGGGATATCAGATCATTGTCCTATGACTATTAGAGTTTTGCAGCCCTCATATAAGAGGAAGCCTTTTAAATTCTTTGACTTTTGGACTCAACATCCAGAGTTTAAGGCCATTGTTCAGCAAGCATGGGATAGTCCGGTTGCAGGTGTATCCATGTACCAACTTGTATCGAAGCTTAAGAGAGTAAAGGCGCTGCTTAGATGTCTTAACCGTGAGGCTTTCTCCGACATTTCAGTCAAGGTGGCTGAGGCTAGAGACGCTCTGACAATTGCTCAGCTAGACCTCCAGTTGAACCCGACAAGCCCGATTCTTACTTAAGAAGAAAGGGAGTGTTGCCGTGTATTTGTTGATCTCAGATCTCAGGAAGAATCCTTCTATAGACAGAAGTCTAGAATTACTTGGCTAAAAGAGGGTGATAGGAACACGAAGTTCTTTCATCAATCTGTGAAGAGAAGGCACTTATTGAATCGCATCCTATCGGTAAAAGACCCATTCGGAACCATCATTACTGATCCGGTATTGGTTCCCCAGGTGTTTGTTAATTATTTTTCTGATCTGTTATCTCCGAAGGAAGGGCTAATCAGACCGTCCATTGATGAGGTGAGGCAGTATGTTCGCAAAACCCTGTCCCAAGACCAATCAAGCTTCCTCAATATGCCGGTTTCTGATTCTGAAATCAAAAACACATTATTTTCGCTGGCAAAGGGTAAGGCCCCTGGCCCGGATGGTTTTTCTGTTGATTTCTACAAATATTGCTGGGATACCGTTGGCTCTTCTGTGCTCGAATCAGTGCATGACTTCTTCCGCAACGGTCGGCTCTTAAAAGAGGTTAATGCCACTACTCTAGTGCTTGTCCCTAAAGTGCCTAATGCTAGCGCGGTAATGGACTATAGACCGATTGCATGTTGTAACACGATTTATAAGGTGACTACGAAGATTCTAGCCAATAGAATAACTGGGGTCCTTGGGGATTTGATTACTCAGTCCCAGAATGCATTTGTTAAGGGCAGGAGAATGAGGGATAACATCCTATTAGCTCAGGAATTGTTTGCAGGATTCCATCTAAGTGTGCGATAAAAGTTGATTTTCATAAAGCTTTTGATACTGTCGACTGGGAATTCTTAAGAGCTGGCCCTTGAAGCATTTCGGTTTCCTCCCCATTTTATAAAGCTCATTATGGTATGTGTTCGGACTCCGAAATTCTCTATATCCATCAATGGGGATCTTCACGGTTTTTTTCCGGGGGGTAGAGGCCTAAGGCAAGGAGATCCAATGTCCCCATACCTATTCACGTTGGTAATGGAGGTGTTCTCCGGTATCTTGATTTCTCGCACCTCCAATCCAGATTTTAAATTCTACTGGAGATGCAAACAAGTTCAGCTCTCCCATTTGTTTTTTGCCGATGATGTATTCTTGTTCTGTCAAGCGGATTGGAAGTCGGTTGTCATGTTAAAAACAGGGCTCGATCTGTTCTCCTCTTGGAGTGGTTTACTTCCTAACAAGCATAAGAGCGAAATTTTCATGGCTGGTGGTGATACCTCTATCCGGAACAGAATCCTTTGTGCCTTCGGATTTCAAGAGGGGAAATTGCCGGTTCGCTATCTAGGTGTACCAATTATCTCTTCTAGATTGAATAGAGCGGACTGCATAGCATTGATAGATCGCATTACCGCAAGAATCCAATCATGGACACATCGGTTTCTATCGTTCGCAGGTAGGCTGCAACTTATAAGATCTGTTCTTCATTCCGTCCAAGCATTCTGGACGAGCGTTTTCACTCTTCCTTCCTCAGTCCTAACGGATATTGAGCGGATAATGAGGCAATTCTTATGGAAAGGTACATCACTAGGTCGGGGTGGCGCCAAAGTGGCTTGGGAAGATGTTTGTTGTCCGAAATCTGAAGGGGGCCTTGGCATTCGGAATATAAGGGATTGCAATAGGGCTTCTATGGTTAAATATATATGGATCCTATTCTCCGATAAAGAATCCTTGTGGTGCCAATGGGTTCATTCGGTTTTCTTAAAGAAGAAAAATTTTTGGATCGCCGCTCAGCCAAGTACTTGCTCCTGGACGTGGAAGAAGATTCTCCAGCTTAGACCCTTTTTTCGCCTATCTTTCAGGTGGGTGATTGGAAATGGATACTCAGCTCCCTGTGGCATGACTATTGGCTTCCATGTGGTCCTTTAGATGGATTCATCCCTACATCTTTTAGGGACAGAGTCTGCCTACCGGATTATGCAGTGGTAGCTGATCTCTACTCCCCGGTAGGTACTGCATTCAGAAATCTTCTGGAAAGATGGTCGATTGCTTTGCCACCACTATCCCCTGTGCGGGACAAATTTATTTGGTGCTGCAATTCCTCTGGCACGTACTCGGTTGCCTCGGCATGGGAATCCATCAGGGTCAAGAGAAACCTGGTCAAATGGGTGTCTCTCATTTGGGATAACGCCCTTGCTCCACGGTATCAGTTTATATTGTGGCTTATAACAAAAAACCGCCTTCCTACTCAGGCGATGCTTCTATCTCATGGTAGAATAGACTACTGTCTCTGTGCCTTTTGCAATGAAGTTCCAGACTCTGTTGATCATCTTTTCTTCGGTTGTCGCACCTTGGCACCTCTAGCTTTCTTTTGGGTTGCCAGGTGTAACCTCCCGTGGAAGAAAAGAAACTGGAAGGATCTCATTTTCTGGGCTATGAAGTTCTTCAGTGGAAAGGATTTCTATCACCGGATTGTTCGATTCTCTTTCGGAGCTTTGTGTCATCTAATTTGGAAGAAGAGGAATGCTGCTATTTTCCGGGGTGAAGCAATAGCCATTCCTACAATGAAAAATCACCTTATTAAGGCGGTCAGAGACAAAGCTATTTCCTTCTCCAATGTTCCTCCATCCCCGAGGAACATAAGGCTTCAAAGGTGCTGGGGATTCGATCCGGTGGTCTTTTCTACTCGCTGATTTTGTTTTGCGCGCCTCTGTTCTGGTTCTCTATTCTTGCCTTTGTATGTTTAGTTCGGTGGGACTTCGTGGGCTATATGGTGCTTTCGCCATTGCCTTCGCTTGCTTTTCCTTACCTGCTGTTCTTGCTCGTTTTTCATCGGTTCCCCTCCACTCTTATGTTATGAGAGTGTAGGTTATGGACCCGTTCTTTTGTATTTTCCTTGCTCCATTTATTCTATTTACCTTTCACCAAAAAAAAAAAAAATGAAGAGAAACTCACCACCCGTGTGGTGGCGTCGCTGGTTGGGCAAGGGACCTCTCACGAAAGGGCCTGCGTTCGATCCACGGCGTCGTCGTTGCTTAAGTGCTAGCACGTCTTAAGTGGGTTGTCGGGGGTGGTGGGTCATCCCGCTTACGCAGCCCCCCAGGGTTTACTCTCCATCGCGAAGCGGCGAGCGGAGGTTCCCTGGGCTACCAAAAAAAAAAACAATGAAGAGAAAATCCCCCCCCCCTCTTCACCGAAGCTTTGTATCCTCTATTTATAGAGGAAACACTCGAATTTGTTTTTACAGGTGAAGATTTGCACATATTTGCTCAACCGTTCAACAAAATAGTGACTCCAAAATCATGGTTATTAAGTTTTTGAATTCAATTTTTTTTTAAAAAAAAATTCCCTCTTAATCAAAGATTATCTTCTAATTCTATTTTCTAAAATTAAATGAGGTGTCAACACTGGTATACTACTCTTGCTAAGCTGACATATCAAAGCCCGTAGGATGATATAGTATACCCCCGATGCTCACCAGAAGTTGTCAGATCCACTGATCCGATATAATAATATACTCACCAGAAGCTGCCAACCATACTTTTATAGTATGCTGAAAATAATATATGCTCACCAGAAGCTGCCAGCCATACTTTTATAGTATGCCAAAAATAATATATATGCTCACCAGAAGCTACCAGTCATACTTTTATAGTATGCTGAAAATAATATATATGCTTATCAGAAGCTGCTAGCCATATCTTTATAGTATGCCGATAATAATCATTTAATCAAATCACCATTTTTATCATTTCTAATAAAAATACCAGTGCGTGGGTACACGGTCGGCCTTAGCCAAAATAATATAATTTCCTTTCCATAAATCTCACCATTATCTGTAGTCCACCAAAACACTTTTGGTGCTGTCAACCAACGCCCGGTTATTTTCCAATTAATAATCAAAGATTATTCCATTAAAGAATAATTCTCAATTTCACAAATAATTCAATTCAGCACAAAATAAAACCCAATTAAATAAATGAACTACACCACAACAATTAGCACAAAATTCCGGTCACTGGCCATCCCAGTTGAATTTCCGAGAAATAAATAATTAAATAATTAATTTCGAAAATTAAATAAATAAATACAATATATTCAATTTAGCACAATATAAAGCTCAATTAAATAAACGAACTACACCACAATCATCAGCATAAAATCTCGGTCACTGGCCATTCCAGTTAAATTTCCGAAAAATAAATAATTAAATAATTAATTTCGAAAATTAATATTAAATTCCAAAAAATTCCACTTATGCCCGAATTGCCTAATTAACACCCGATAAGGGTCGGGAAAAATCCCAAGTAGCATTCAATAAATAGCACGGGCCATTCTCTAGTTAAGTACACTAACTATTTCACTAATATACAATGCAATTAACTAATAATCGCTAATCCATTCTAATCTAACCACCTAATTACACTTAACTAACACTAATCAACATTTAAGCATAATTAGCAAACTAAGAATGCATTAGTGAGTAAGACTCACTTGGCAAAGCGAAGATCGGAACATTGCAATGATGATGTGATGGCGGCCGAATTCCAACCTTTCGGTGGCGTTGATGAACACTCGTGGGCTTGGACCGGGCCTTAATCTTAAGCTTGGGCTTGCTGAAAATGGACTGAACCAAGTGGGCTTCGCTAAACTGGGCTTCTAAAATTTTCGCAGGCTGATGGGCTTGATCCACTAGGGCTGGACTGAGCTGAAATTGGGCTGAAATCGTGTGGGCTGGAGACTTCAAATGGCGGGCTTTCGGGCCCAACTGGACTGAGACTTTGCTGGGCTTGAAGATGACACTCACATGGGCTGGCTTGACTTCTTCAATGGGTTGAAATCGTATGAAGATGGGCTAAAGACACAGGCCTAACTGCTGTGCTAAATTCTGGTCTAACTTGCGGCCCAAAGAAATTCACTGGGCTGGAATTGGGCCAAGATGCCGCATGGAGCTGGGCTGCAATTTACGTGGACTTCAAGTGGCCTAGCTACTGGGCCGAACAAGGGAATCAGCAAGGGACACTAGGCTGAACAACTGCTGTAGAGATGGGCTTCGCTGGCCTCGTGGGTGCTGGGCTTGATCACAAATGGGCCGAGCGGTGTGAGAAGAGGACGCGGACGAAGACGAGGAAGAGAGAGCTGCTTCGGTCGCTTGACTCGCTGGGGAAGAGGGACGCTGGCACGCGGCAGCTTGGTCGCTGCTTGTCTTCATGCTAGAGGAACAGCAGCGAAGGAGATCGGCAGCTGAGGCGGTCAACAACCAGGGAGATGGAGCTGCTTTGTTGACCTGGTGAAGACAAGCCGAAGTGGAGCTGCAGTGTCGACGTGGAGTTGCTGCTAGGGAATCAGTGGCTTCGATGAGACGATGATGCTGGTTCGTTTGCTGGCTTCGTGCAGCTGAAGATGAAGACGTGTGGATGGCCGATTGAAACCACTAGTGTGGATCGAAGCTGCTGGAGCTGCCTCGGTTGACGACGCTGGGCGAGTGGAGGCTTCATGGGGGTTGAACGCATGGACGGCTATCAAAGAAGACCACGCGTTGGAGAAGCTGCAAGATGGAGGGTCGTCGGTGGCTTCGGTCAACAAAAGGCCTTCGGTGGATGATGCTGTTGACCGAAGGGAGACAAGGTTTGCCGGAGGGTGCTCGTGAGTGGGCTTGCTCGATTCTTTTTGTACGGCCAAATTGAAGACTCGAAGGAGGAAGAAAAAGAATCATAACAGAAGTAGCGAGTGGATAGGGGAGTCGACTAGCGTGCGAAGGATGATGGGGACAAAGAAAGTCAAACATGGTTATCTCTTCCATTGATTGCTTGTCCTCTAAAAACCTTCAAGTTTATCCCTTGGTCCCCCAACAATTCTTTCTTGAATATAATTTCACCATTTATTCCAAATTAAAGCCAAAAATGCAGCCCTTAGTCTAATTTCGAATTTCCTTAATTTTTGGCTCCAATTTCTTTATTTGATTCTCCAAAGCAACGTCCAATTTTGCTGAAGAAAAATCCTGAACAATTTTCTATAAGTCCTCAATACCCAAAGGCTCGGCTTGGAAGTCAAAACTCACTTAAATTCGGCCTATACGAATTTCCGTTAATTTCCTGCGACATCCAAACCGATTTTCCGTAAAACTCTCGGAATCTCTGAAAATTTCTCGGAAAGACAAGATGACTTCCAATAAATGAACCGTGACATGCTCAAACGTCCGATTCTCGAAATCGAATTTAATTTCGTGATTAAAATCGACTGAACGCGATTTTAGTCTGATCCAACCTATTGAGTAGCTTTTATGGATTTTACCGCGGTTATATCCTTTAACGGCTTTACCCAATAAATTGGTTAACTCATGAGTGATCAGCTCAGAGAAAAAGAACCATGGGCGCGTCGACAAGATGTCCATTTCATATATTCTGGATGGGGTTGAAATTCGGGATGTCACAGTTTAAAAAAAACTTAAGTTCAATTTTCTACCTGTCCATAACTCATATGGAGTGAAAGTAACTGATTTGGAAGGCACCGGGTTAAGTATATATGCAACAGTTAATAACGCATCACTCCAAAAAGTGATAGGTAAGTTAGCATGCGCCATCATGGACCTAACCATTTCCAGTAAGGTTTTGTTCATTCTCTCTGCAATACCATTTTGTTGAGGAGTATATGGAATAGGCAACTGTCTTTCTATTCATTTTTCATCACATAATTTTCTGAACTCATCAGATAAATATTCTCGAACTCGATTGGATCTCAATACTTTTATTTTCTTGTTTAATTGATTTTCTACCAAGTTCATAAATCTTTTGAAACAACTAAATGCTTCAGATTTATGAGAAATCAAATAAACATATCCGAATCGAGTATAATCATCTCTAAATATGATGAAATAAACAGTCCTATGCATTTCTCTCATATTCATCGGACCACAAACGTTAAAATGAATTAAGTGCAAAGAAAATTTAGCTCTTTTACCTTTTTCAAAATGGTTTCCTTGTCATTTTCCCTATTAGGCAATGCTCATATATGGGCAAATCGATTTTTTCAATGTTGCCCAACAAGCCCTCTTTGGCTAGTCTATTCATACGTTGTTGGCCAATATGACCAAGTCTAGCATGCCACACATTCACATCATTATCATATAAATTAGGTGACGTGAAAAGGGAATAACAAACATTGGCATTACCATAGTCAACATTTAATACAACGAAACCACCTAGAAAATAACCACAATTATAGTAGTTTATATTCAAAAACAAATCCACACCATTATTATGGAAGTTCATACTAAAATCAAGCTTTACCAACACTAAAATAGATACTAAATTTCGACAAATCTCTGGAGTATATAATACATCATATAGGAACAAAGTGCGTCCACCACACATGTTCAATTGGCAGGTGAAAATCCCTTTTACTTTGACTCTAAAGTTATTTTCTACATAGATCTACTTAGTTCCAGTTGGTACTTGTCGAAATTCCACGAATGATCCTCTATCCTTCGCTATATGGTATGTTGCTCTTGAATCTACAGTCCACAAATGATTAGACTCAGTTAAGAATGCAAAACTTGACACATAAGCAAAGTTTTGAAATGTAAAAGAGGTGTATACCTTCTTTGGCTTACGACAGTCGCGAGCATAGTGACCATTCTTGTCACAATTGTAACGCTTGACCCTTTGATAGCTTCTTCATTCGATGACGCTTTCCTCTTTCATGTTGGTCAACCTTTGGTTTCTTCTCTGAAGCACTTGCTCCATTGTCTTTCCTTTTATTGAACCAGTCAGAACTTTGCGCTTGGAGCTCGAAGCTCCATGTGAGCTGGAACCAGCATGATAAATTTCAAATTTTAACTTAACCGCTAAGAGGCGGTCTTCTTCCAGCTCAAGATGACGCACTGCATCCTCAAAGATTTTGATATTCTCATTGTGGGTCAGGTACACCTTCATATGCTCCCAACTTTAAGGCAAGGAACGAATCACTGCTTACACATGCTACTCGTCAGTCAGGACATGGCTAGCATCTTTCAGCTCATTAATCATATTTGACATCTTTCTTAGGTGTTGCTTCATGGTCTGACCATGAGGCTTCTTATAAGTCAAACCTAATAGTAAACTGCCTCAGTCTGGTCACCGAAGTATGACCAAATTTTACTGTCAATACTTCCCACATTTTCTTGACATTCTCAAAACGCCTGAACTCTCACATGACATCATTCTCTATGCTACTCAGTAACGTAATGCGAGCAAGAGAGTTCTTTCTCTTCCATGCAGCAAATGCATCCTTATTTCCTCTTATATTGTGCAGTATTTCCATTTTCAAGTTCTTCCATAGTTAGGTTAAGAGCTTATAGTGCATTTTGCTCTTCCAGCACATATTGAATTTTCATATGCTATATTTCATAGTTATCGCTGTTGAACTTCTCACATTTATTCAGCTCAGCAACTATACTCTTTGTGGCTGAAGCCATCGATCTAAATATATCAGACACATATGCATGAATTATTAATACCTATCGTTTATGCATCTATTTTGCACAAACCCATTATATTAATTAATCATTTCAAATAAGGTTTCAGAATCAAAATGTCACTATGTTTCCAATCATCATCCAAAAATCCTAACTTTGAATTATTATTAATATAATCTTCTATGCAAAATAAATTCTTTGAAGTTACAAGAACTTTTGTGAACTACCCACAACAGTTAATAATAACATAAGAAAATAATATTTGACATTCAATAATGATAGAATAATAATGCTTTCACATAATGTAACTAACATATCAGTTGCTACACCAACAACAACTAGATAGAAAACATTTACATAAGATGTCCATAAAGCATACTGAATAAAGACCAGTCAAAACATCTAACGCCAAGACAATATATGAACTGGGAAAGATTCATTTTTGTTCAATTTTTTGATCTTTTCTTCTTTAAATTCCTTAGACATTCTAGGCAACCACGGTAAAACAGACGGGTACTCCTTAGGATTTCTCCTTCGCACATTCATCCCCCGTCGGATTGAAGTCATCCATAGGTCGCAGTCTTTGTGGCTTCAATTTGATAATGTCCATTTATAAAAGCCATTACAAGCATCTTATAGTAGCTCTATTGACCTCCCATAGGCGATTCAACACTCTTTGCCATATCAGTGGAAGAGTATTTATGAAGAATCGCGCCATCTCAGAATGTGACATGGGACGACCATTCCATATGACCTCTTGTATTTTACTGTTGACCTCGAGAAATGATCAATCAGTCAACTCAGTTATCAACCTTGAAAGCCTTTCCTTTTGTTTATTTGTAGTTGCGCATATAGGTGTGCACGCCTGATGAGGAGGCATTGTTCTTGTAACAAATGCAGAACAAATAAGGAATTACTTATAATCCACATAGACTTAATTGGAAAAAGAAACACATCATTTTCCTCCTTTTTTTTCTTAGGTCAACGGTTAGAAGAGTCGAGGTCAACGGGTCGGGTCGGGTCGAACTAACCGACCCGGCATGTGCCATGCACATGCGTGGCTGATGTCACCATGACATCTGCCAGCACGTGCCATGCTTGCGCGGCTAATGTCACAATGACATCATCTAGCACGTACCACGCTTATGCGTGGATGACGTCACGATGCAACCGCGCGTATGCGTTGCATGCGCCTAGGATCGAAAAAGCGCGTGCATCGCACGCGCTTGGTGGAGACCAAATCGGCCCTTGCGTTGCACGCGTTGACGACACCAATTCCTTCCGACCGCGCGTGGCGGCACGTCCGGCGGCCTCCGATGGCAATCCACCACTCGATTTTCTCATATCAACGCGAGCTTCGACCATACATTATCAGAAACGAACTTTGATTTACAAAAAATCACAAACATGGGTGAACCGTACGCGGGTGTCGGGATTTTTCGTCCCCGATTGGCCAACGGTGGTGTTTTATGAAAATTCAATCAAAAGCAATTCATAAAGATGAAAAGGGATTGGGAAACATGAACATGGCTCTGATACCAAAGTTGGGAATAACGGATTCCCTAAAACTGATCCGATACTCAATCAAACCCCTAAAACGAACGCGGAAGACGAGCCCATGAGTCACATGTACCACCGATCAAAGATACACTACGGAATCGAGCGTACCTTGTCTTTCATAGATTAAACACCAATGTTGAAGTTCGAGGAAGAATTCTGATCCCATTCTACCGAGGAGCGTACTGTTGCTTTTAGGAGGAGAGAACTCTAAAAACGTACGTTCTTTTTTGGAGCGTTGTTACTAAGAGAGACGTATTCCCTCTCTATCTAAAACGCTACTTCAAACAACGTAATCCTTCGTACCAAAACAACGCAACCTTTCACATTGTAACCGTTCCTCCATGAGCCCTTAACTTGCAAGCCAGGTTCTTAGGCCCAACATAGGCGGACGGGCCTACTTAGACCCATCAACACATAGAAAAACCCATCACCTTCAACTTCAAAACCCTTCGATTGCTCTATATATATTTCTTATTTTAGGTCTGCATGAAGAAAAGCCGTCTTTACATCAAGTTGTTCAATTTCTAAATTCAAATTGGCGGCTAACCCAAGAACAATTAAAATAGAAGACATCTTTATAACCGATGAAAAAATCTCTTTAAAGTTTATGCCCTTCTTTTGACAAAAGCCCTTCACAATAAGTCTAGCATTGTGTCATGATTGCAAACTATTTTATTCTATTTTCAACTTGTACACCCATTTATTTGTGAGTGTTCTCTTACCCTTAGGCAATTTCACCAATTCAAATGTGTGGTTCTCATGTAAGGATTTAAGCTCCTCTTGTATGACTTATGCCACTCATTCTTTTGTTTACATGATATAGCTTCTTCATAAGTCTCTGGCTCTCCTGCATCAGTGAGTAACACATACTCATGCGACAAATATTTTTGAGAAGCCTACGCTCTCTTTCAAATCTTCTAACTTGAGACAGGATAGATTGCTTTTGCTCAACTATTTCACCTGTCTCAGCTGAAGAATCAACATTATGTGAGGATTCACCATCTTCATGATTTCCATGCACTTCTCCCCCATGATTTCTATCAACATCATAAGGATTTGGGTTGAAACTAATTGAACATTAAGCTATATTCTTTGGTCTCTCCGCCTTGTCAATGTCTTCAATAGTTTGATACTCATAAAACACCACATCTCGGCTTCTAATGACTTTCTTTGCAACTGGATCCCATAACCTGTAGCCAAACTCTTCATGTCCATAACCTAAGAAGATACACTGTTTAGACTTGTTATCAAGCTCAGATCTTTCATCTCTTGGAACATGCACAAATGTCCGACAATCAAATACTTTTAGATGGCCGTAGGAAACATCTCTGATACTCCAAACTCTTTGCCGAACATCCCCCTTAAGAGGAACCAATGGAGAAAGATTTATCAAGTCCATTATTGTTCTCATCGCTTCACCCTAATATGACTTAGGCAACTTCGCATGAAAAAGCATACACCGAATCCGATCATTAATCGTCCGGTTCATTCTCTCTGCTACTCCATTATGCTGTGATGTTTTTGGAATGGTCTTCTCAAGCTTGATACAATAATCCCTGCAATAGTTTTCAAGTGGGTCTCTATATTCACCATCGTTGTTAGCTCGAACACATTTTAGCTTCTTCCCAGTTTCTCTTTCCACATTGACATGGAATTGCTCGAAAGCTGCAAGTACTTGATTTTTAGATTTCAAAGTAATAGCACACACTTTTCTATAACAATCATCAATAAATGTCACAAAGTATAATGTACATCTAAGAGTTTTAGCATCCATCCAACAAACATCAGTGTGAACTAAATCAAGTACATTTGATTTCGTGTGTAGAGAGGAATTATGAAATGAGAATCTATGTTCTTACTTGTAAGACAATGAGTGCATTCCTTTAGATTTTTTATCCTTCAAAGGTAAAAGATTCTTTTTAGCAAGAGTTTCAAATCCTTTCTCGCTAAGATGACCCAGCCTCATATGCCATAAATCAACCGAGGAATCCTCCACTGCATTTACCTCTTCTTTAATTAAGTCAGCTTATATAGTGTAGAGAGAACCTATCTTCTTATCCTTTGTCACTACCATGGAACCTTTAGTCAACTTCCATTTCTCATCAAATAAGGAATTGCAATAACCATCATCATCTAAGGCAACCGTAGAGATCAAGTGAAGTCGAATATCTGGAACGTGTTTCACATTTTTCAAAAATAAATTACATCCGACATCGGTCTCCAAATAAACATCTCCCATGCTAATAACTTTGGAAACACCACTATTTCACATTATAATACAACCAAAGTCGCCGCCATGATAAGAAGTAAAGTAATCATGCTATGAGGTGACATAAAAAGAAACCGTGGAATCAACAACCCACATAGAGTCTTGGCATGTAAGATTCACACATCCGTCGTCACATACGAACACAATATTGCCATCGGATGTAACCGCCGTTGTAACTTGTTTCTCTTTTTCTTTCAATCTCCATTTCTATCATGAGATCTATCTCTCTTTGGCAACCATCACTCTTTTACATAATGTCTCATTTTACCGCAATTATAACACTTCACACTCCTCCTCAATCTTGATTTTGCCCTTCCTCTTGGCTTGTCTCGAGTATCATTTATTTGAAACCTTATTAAATGACTTATTGCCATGTTTTCTATAACAAGAGCATCCGATATAGAAACACAATTTAAGCATTTTCTTCTTGTTTCTTCATTGAACAAACTTTCTTTAACCATGCTCATAGAAAGCACACAAAAATGAGCCAAGTTATTTAACGCCACAACCAAGATGTCCCAACTATCGGGAAGAGTACCAAGTAATAAGCATGCTTGCAATTTATCACCAAGATCAATTTCAAGATTTGTCAATTGATTTACAACATCTTAAAATTCACTCAAGTATTCCGCCATATTACTCCATTCCTTTTATCTCAAATTCACAAGTCGCTTAACTAGAAGAGTTTTATTTTGTGGAGTTTTTCTCTCATAGAGATCTTGTAATTTTTTCCACAAAGTAGCCGCCTTCGTTTCTTGAGCAACATGATGAAACACACTATCATCAATCCATTGTTGAATAAACCCAACCGTTTTCCGATTTATTCTCTCCAATTCTTTGTCTTCCTTATCTCCTTTGACTTCATCACCCTTAATAGGATGAAACGAGTCTTTGCAATATAATACGTCTTCCATTTGAGGCTTCCAAATATAATAATTCGAGGCATTTAACTTAAACATGGTGCCGCTAGTTTCTTCCATTTAACACTAGAATTTCAACCTAGCTTTGATACCACTTTGTTGGGGAGAACTTGGGTACAATAATTCACCACAAGCCAAACACAGTCCATGATCAATTTCTCCCTTAAACTAAATCAACTAAAATTCTCTTAATCCTCAGCAACAACCAGCAATATATAACCTCACAATATGCAAATATAATGCCGAAATGATAAGTAGACAAAATAAATAATGACACAAAAAATTTAACGTGGAAAACCTAATGCGGGAAAAATCACGGACTGCCCAAAAATATCCACTAATCACTAAGAATAGTAGGATACACAAAGTATTCTCTTCTAGTCACACAGTAGAGGCTCAACATTAATATTACAATCATCTTTTTCTCACCACATAGGTAGATAAATAAATTTAGGGCAAGAAAACCTTAACCGCAACTGGAAAATTCAGAGATGGTTCTCGATGAACAAAAACCATCAACTTGTAGCCATTGGTCTCACGAAAACATACTGAAATTTGAACCAATTCTATCAATATTTGGCCTTTGAATTGAAGCCGCAAAATAGCAGCCCTTCTTTTCTTCTCTTCTCCCTTGTTTCAACAGTTTTTTGTTTTCTCTCTCCTTCTCACTTTTGGATGCACACTTGCATGACCACCACTTCCATTTCTTTTTGTTCTTTTCTTTTCTTTTTTTTTTTTTTTCTTTTATTTAATGCTAGCTGCACCCCACATGAAGGTGGACCCAGCCAACAGAATTGTCCTTTAGTGAGAGGTCATTTTCCCGCCTTCTTCCCTCTCATTTTCCCTCGCTCTTAACTTTTGTGAGTTTCTCAGCCATCTTTTTCTTACCAGTTTGCATAGAGATTCCCTTACGGAAAGTTTACAGGGTGTTTCCACATCCTTATCAAGAACAACTAGAGGTCCTGCTTTATCTTTCAAGCCCTCCTCTGTTGACGCAAGCTCAACCTCGTCTAAAGTAAGACTTCACGCGTCTTTTTGGGGCAAACAGCCATTGTTCGTCACGCGTTTTCTTAAGTGCTCTTACTCCTTTTAAGCTTCAACATTCTCGAGATAAGGGATCCTTTAAGGGAAGATCCCTCTGTGCCTTCTTTCTAGCCTCATGAGATTGTGAGTGAGATCTAAAGGGATAGACCAATCATATTTTGTAATCCTTGAACTGAATCGAGCCAACAGAGCCAACCTTCTTGATCTGTCTTTCTTGTTTTTGTCCCCAAATTCCTGATATATGGCCTCTTCCAAAAAGAATTACCATGTGTTCGTGAGTTTCAGAGGCACAGATGTCCGCAACAACTTCCTCAGTCATCTCTACGTAGCTCTAGATCAGAATGGAATATTCACTTTTTTGGACAGTGAGGAGCTCAGGAAAGGAAAGAAAATATCGCCATCGCTTATGAGGGCAATCGAGAAATCGCGTGTCGCGATCATCATTTTCTCTGAAGACTATGCTTCCTCACGGTGGTGTTTGGATGAGTTGGTGAAGATCATGGAGTGCAAGGCACAAAAGGAGCTGATTGTGTTGCCAGTATTTTACAAAGTGGAACCAAGAGAAGTTAGAGGGGGGAGAGAGGCTTATAGGAGAGCTATCGCTAAGCATGAGATCAAGTTCGGGAAGAATTCGGAGAAAGTGAAGAGGTGGAAGAAGGCTCTCCTCAACGCCGGTAGCTTGTCTGGGTGGTATATTAGTGATGGGTAAGTAAATTGATGTGACGCACTGCTTTGCCATTGTTAGCCAGTGATTTTTTGTTATATTTCAAACCGTATGCAATAGACTACCACTGAAAGCATTGATGTTGTCAGTCGGTCTTTTGAAATTCGAATGAAGATACAAAGCGGAGATATACTGAACAGCAGATTCAAAATTCGAATAACCAAAACTTCAAGCTAGCAGATTCTTTGAATTCGATTCTTGCTGTGTGGATAATGAGAACTTTTTGTCTTCGATGAAAGTGTGGTTTAACAATTCCTTAGTCATTATTGTCTTCAGGCGCAGGTTCTTCTTAATTTTTCCCTTGGGCAGATGTTGGGCAGGTTCACCAGATGTGTTAATTTCTTTTTCTCTTATTATTTGCTAACCTTGTTATGTTATTTTCCTCACGACGTTTGAGGTTGAATTCCTGCCACGTTGAAATGCTAAAGCATGTTTATCTTTCTTTTGAGTGCTCATCAGAAATGAAGCGGAGCTCATACAATGCATCGTAAAGGATTTATCAATTCATCTAAAGCGAACACCCTTACATGTTGCTAAGTATCCGGTTGGAATAGAGTCCCAAGTTAAAGAAGCGATATCATTGTCACAAGAAAAGTTGGATGGTGATGATGTTCTCATGATAGGTGTATGGGGACCTGGAGGCATAGGGAAGACGACCATCGCTAAAGCGATATTTAATGCTATGGAAATACAGTTTCAGGGATCTATCTTTTTGGAGCAAGTTAGAGAAACTTCAAATAAAATCAACGGTCTAGTTGATTTGCAAGAAAAAATTCTATCTCGGATCTTATCTCCTAGACATCTACTGGTCTGTAGTGTCGATGAAGGAATTAGTTTGATAAGAGAAAGACTGTGTGGCAGGAAGGTTCTCCTAGTTCTTGATGATGTCGACCAGTTGCGTCAAATGAATGCATTAGCTGGAGAAGGCAATTGGTTTGGTAAAGGAAGTAGAATCTTTGTAACATCAAGGGATAAACATTTGCTAACTTCTCATGGCATAAATCTTGTGTATGAAGTTAAACCTTTAGACCATGATGAGGCACTAGACCTTTTTAATCAGCATGCATTTCCAAATTGCAAAAAATCTGAAATAAGAAAGGATCTCATAGATAGAGCACTGCATTATGCTGGCGGCTTTCCATTAGCTCTCGAAGTGTTGGGCTCATTCTTTCGTGGAAGAAATGAACCAGCATGGGAAAGTGAGCTGCGTAAACTTTCCCAGAGTCCTGACAAAGATATCAATCAAGTTCTGAAGATAAGCTTTGACGGACTGGAGAATGATGAAAAACAAATTTTCCTCGACATTGCTTGTTTTTTTAAGGGAAAAAGTATAGAATACATCAAAAAAGTTCTCGACAGCTGTGGCTTTGAGACAACTATAGGAATAGAAATTCTCATTGAGAGGTCCTTGATAAGAAAAGAGCATGGGACCTTGCAAATGCATGATTTGGTTCAATCGATGGGTCAGAATATTGTTAATCAAGAATGTCTTGATGACCCTGGGAAACGCAGTAGATTATGGCTTTTTGAAGATGTTGAGGATATTCTATGTGAAGACACGGTAAGAGTTATTTATGTAAACATTGTTATATCTCATTTTTATGATACTTTGATTTGGACAATATATTTAAATCTCAATGAAATTTTGTGTGAGAACTGAATTTTCTCTGTTATGAATAGGAAACGAATGCAGTAAAGGCCATCGTATTGGAATTGCGCGAACCAAAAGTGAGAACTATGAATCCTGAAGAGATAACCATAAGTCCAAATGTTTTCGGAAACATGAAAATGTTGAGAATGCTTATTTTGATTGAAGTGCATATCTCATCGCAAGGTCCTGTTTGTCTCCCTAACAGTCTGAGATGGCTTGAATGGCCAAATGCCCCATTACTAGAGTTTGGCTCTGGTCCGAAGAAACTTGTTGGACTTGATATCCAGAAAAGTCATATCAAGCAATTTGACGGAAAACTTAAGGTTAGCGTTAGTGATAACTAGCTTTTCCCTTTTTATAACTACAAATATTTTCAAAGCTTAATGATTGTATTCATATTTTCTTTTCCAGAATTTTAAATGGTTGAAGTACATCAATTTTAGTCAATGCAAGTCCCTGGTTAGTGTTCCTGACCTTTCATCAATTCCAAATCTGGAGAACTTGAATCTTGATGGGTGCAAAAGCTTGGTAGAGGTTCACCAATCCGTCACATGTCACGACAAGTTGAAATTTTTGTCACTACAGTTTTGCTCTAACCTTAGTAACTTTCCTCACACACTCAAGGCAAAATCTCTTCGAGCCCTCGATCTCTTTGGTTGCTCTAAACTCAAGAAGTTCTCTGATATACCGGAAAAGATGGAACATCTAGAAGAGCTTGATCTAGGTTGGACGGCTATTGAAAAACTACCTGCATCAGTTGAAAATCTTCTCTCTGTGAAGATGATAAATTTAACAAAATGCAAAACACTCCCAACACTCCCATCAAGTGTCTATAAGTTGCAAAATCTTGAGCATCTGAATCTTGGAGGCTGCTCCAATTTTGTCATGTTTCCAAAGAACTTGAAGGATTCAACCAATCCTAATGGCAATCTAGGATTCCAAAATTTATACCGGCTAGAACTTAAGGGCTGCAATCTCTCAGAAGTGGAGTTCCTTGAGAGTTCTTCCAGTTTTCCCAAATTGGGGCACATAAATCTTTCCGGAAACAAGTTTACTCATCTGCCGACATGCATCAATAAATACCATGATTTGGAACACTTGTATGTCGATAAATGCAAACAGCTACAAATGATTCCTCAGCTTCCGCCAAATATTCATGCCCTAAGGGCAGTTGGTTGCAGATCTCTACAAAAATTCCCAGATTTGTCGAGTCTCTCCTCCAACTGCCTTTGCATTGACGTGTCATCATGTCGTGAATTATTCCGCAAAGGGGCAAGTACGGCTCATGTGTTATCGCGCAAGGTTAGAGACTCTCTCTCTCTCTCTCTCTCTCTCTCTCTCGCACTCACTAACTATGAGTGCTTGATATGCGAACTATTTGTATGACAGGAGCTCCCGAAGATGAGATATGTTGACATTACCCTGATTGGGAGAGAGATGCCAGAATGGTTTCTCCACTGTAAAGACAGTTCCATATCTTTCATGGTTCCCGGGGACTTGAGTGACAAGTTCTTAGGAATAGCACTCTGTATTGTTCTTGGCCCGAAGGAAGGAAAAGCGGTTGATGTTGCATGTAAAGTCGATATTGATGGCCAAGGGTGGTTTTTACGGACTAGATGGTTTCTTTCAATGAAATCTGATAATGTGTGGATTCAATATTTCCCGCGCAGCAGGCTACATATAGAAGGGGAGCTTCCGCGAGATGATTGGAGCCATTTTCGAGTTCGCCTCAGTGTATCAGAAGGAAGATTGATTAAGTGGGGATTCCGTCCAATAAACGAGCAAGAGGAGGATGATCTGAAGATCGTGCTCCAACACCATCAGCCGAATGAAACAAATTGGTCTTTGGAGGAAAGAGACTCAGAAGAAGACAATTGGAAAGACACCAAGGAAGAAGAAAGTTCAAGTGAAACAGATGCTGAATCTAAAAAGCTCTCTCAGCCGAATGAAACAAATTGCGCTTTGGAGGAAAGAGACTCAGAAGAAGACAACTGGATAGACACCGACGAAGAAGAAAGTTCAAGTGAAACAAATTTTGAATGTAACAAAGAAAAGTACTTTGGAGATTTACAGAGTTGCCGTTGTGTCACAGGAAGTGCCTGTCGAAGTTTCAACTCGTGGAAGAAGCTAATATTGGGGTCATCGTACGGACGAAAAAGACAATTAGAAAGCTCGTACAAATATATATATAGAAACTTCAAGTTAAACAGATGATGAATCTTGATTTATTTTGCTTTTCCCTTTTTTCCGTCCCTACAGGATGTTTTTGATTGTCTGCTCCTTCGATTCACATTCAGAATCATTGTGAAATATAGGTTTCATATCATGCTACCGACATGGTTGAGGTTGAGGAGCTTTCTTTTCCCCTCTCTTTCTTTTGTGATTCGTGATGCGGAGTGCATTAATACAGAATTAAGTGGATGCTTGTTGAATGATCATGGTCTTCCAAGTTGCTTTGTGAAACTCATCACATAGACCTCACTTCTGTCACCTCTCTTCATCCAATCAATGATGCCAATTAAGCTCGATAATTTTGAGATGGTAAGTTTCGCTCAATCTAATGTGATCATCTTTTCGGAAATGTTGATATGATTGTGTCAAAGATCAAAAGGTCCACGCAGGGAAGACTAGTTGATTCCTCTGTTGTTACTAGTCAGATTGCATTCCCTCCACTTCCTTCTAATATTAATCAGACACATCACTTTAACCTAGTTATCGCATTAAGTGTCTTACCATGTCTGTGTCGATTCTCAAGCTTCTGCAGCAACTTTTTGTAGCCAATACCTCATACATTGAAAGGCAACTTCAAACTAATGCAAAGCAACAATATCACCCGCCAATCTCTCTAGTGAAATGGCTATTCTATACGACAAAACTAATGTTGTGAGGATCTTCATTCCAATTCACATCCGGTCACTCCCATCATTCTCTCTATCTCATCAACAACGCTTGCATCCAATCATCTTCATTCCTATCGAAACCGAAGAGCGTGAGAGAGAGAGAGAGATGCAGATGGTCATGGAATATAGCCACCAATCGGCATGAAGCGAACTTGCACAATCCGGCAAGAGGAGCATATCAACTGGGCCAAAAGGTCTTTTTTTTCTTGTTATGGATGCAATATTGCTGGATGATAGACACATCTTGCTACAAAATACACTAAAATATATTTACGTTATAGCATATCATCTTTTCATTTCTTAAAACTTAATCATCCAACTCATTTCTCTGATTTTTATTATAATTATTGGAAGGATTTTGTTAAACGAGTGTCCTAAGAGTACTTATTAAGCACCCAATCGACGAAATTTTACAATATCTAATGTGCAGACCCTCCTTACCATAACCCTACCAAATTGGAAGTGAACAGGCAAAAGCAAACCCAAAAGAAGGAGAAAGGATTTGACTGTTGACTCGAGCGGGGGCAAAGCAGTGGGATTATCCAGTTCAAAGTTGCAATGCCAGGTCATCTCCACGTCAGATGCAAATCCGAACTCTTTTATCCACTCAAACGACGTCGCATAAAAGCATCATCCTCTTCGCTACCCCTCCCAAGCCAAGAAGACGCCGTTGACTCATCTCTCTCTCTCTCTTAATCATGCCTTCTTCGATGGCGTTGCTGATCCTCCGTCGCAACCTCCATGGTCGAACCTCCTCGCTCCTCCAGGCGAGGCTCTTCTCCCGTTCGCCGGAAGCGGCGGCGGCGGCGGGGCTCCGAAGCGGCGAACCTCGGAGCCGAAGCCCATCGAGAAAATACTGGTGGCGAACCGAGGCGAGATAGCTTGCAGGATCTTTAGGACGGCGAGAAGGCTGGGGATTCCGACCGTCGCCGTCTACAGCGACGCCGACGCCGGCGCTCTTCACGTCAGGTCCGCCGACGAGGCCGTCCGCATCGGCCCCGCTCCGGCTCGCCTCAGTTACCTCAGCAGAGCGTCCATCGTCGACGCCGCGCTTCGCGCCGGTGCTCAGGTGAGGGGTTGAGAATTAACTATCTGCCGTTTGAAGTGCCAGTAATCGCTGCGGTTGGAGGATACGGGATTTCGCATGTAGCATGATTCCATGTTAGATTCTGGCCGTGAGAAATGGTCGCGTTCGTTAGAGCAGTGGTTGTTAGCTTGGAGTGAGTGGAATTGGTGACGGTGGAGGAAATTTGTGAGAATTTGAGTTTCAAGTATTGGAGCTTACTAGTTCCCATTTAGTGTTGCCTCCGTGAACTTACTGCTACTCTACAACATCGTGAATTTTAGATGGATGATGATATTATATACGCTATGCTGATGAATGCTGAGGGAGCATTTCTCTGTGTCGAATTGTTTCCAAGTCTCTGGACGAATTAACATTTCCAATTGTTTCTTGTCTTTATGGGTGTTGCTCTAAATCCCAAGTTAGTTGGCCTTTTGTTGGGTGAAAGAGCGGTTGAAGGGTTATGGATATCTGCTCTATAGTAACCTGATGTCTGTCAATTCAGTAGATTGCAATTGCCTAATTTGTTAGTATGTGTGGGGCATGCTTTCAGCATGGCTATCTTTTTTGATTACTAGGCTATCCACCCAGGATATGGTTTTCTGTCAGAGTCAGCTGAATTTGCTCAGCTCTGTGAAGATAATGGTCTCACCTTCATTGGTCCTCCTGCGTCAGCTATTAGAGACATGGGTGACAAAAGGTATGAAAGAGGAACCTTCTGCCGTCGTATGTTCACTGTTTCTATACTAATTGGGTCTGCTTAATTGGTTCCGTGTGAGAGACAAGAATTCTGTATCTTTGTTCTTTGAATGATAATATATGTTTATCCAGTGCATCAAAAAAGATAATGGGTTCTGCTGGGGTTCCGCTTGTGCCTGGGTATCATGGTGATGAACAGGACATTGACTTTATGAGATCGGAAGCAGAGAAGATTGGTTATCCCATTTTGATAAAACCAACACATGGAGGTGGGGGGAAGGTATGTTTTTTTTCTCTGTCGAAAAGATCACCGATATATCTAATGTTCTTAGAGATCTAGAGTTTGACATCATATTCAAATGCATTTAGCTTTCCTTTCTTTTCGTTTTCCTTGAGGCTGTTACTATCTCACAACTTATTCTTCATACATATAGGGTATGAGGATTGTTCAAAGTACAAATGAATTCGTTGATTCCTTCTTAGGAGCACAACGTGAGGCTGCTGCTTCTTTTGGCGTAGACAAGATCTTACTGGAGAAATATATCACAAGACCGAGACATATAGAAGTCCAGGTACCTATAATGCTGATAAAACAAAAAGTATTTAAACAGAATGCACTTGTTCTCTTTGTCAGTCATGTCCTTGAGCCCAAGTGGTCTCTTGTTTATCTGAACTTTTATATTTAGCGTAACACATCAATCTGTTTGAACTTACCTGATCGATGTTTATGAATATGTCGTGACCAGCTAAATTGTTCTCTTATTGTTTTAGATATTTGGAGACAAGTATGGAAATGTACTCTACTTAAATGAGAGAGATTGCAGTGTACAAAGAAGACATCAGAAGATTATTGAAGAAGCTCCTGCTGTAAGAATTGCATTTTGATTCTAATCTTGGTTTTCACAATTTGGAACTGCTAGACTATAATGAGAGTGCCACTGGTGCAGCCAAATGTTACTAGCGACTTCCGCACCCACTTGGGTCAAGCTGCTGTTTCCGCAGCCAAGGTACTATATCCGAATTGATTAGAAGCTGTATTATATTGTAAAACGCACACCATTGGATTGACTATATTAGCTTAGCAAGCTGTTTTCTCTCAATGCCCTTTTGCAAGCAAAGGACTACAATTGAGATAACTATTCAGTTCAGAATATAGTCTATAAAATATCTAATATATATGGTCAGAAGAATCACAAGTTGAATGAATTGGCAAGATATAGTGTATATGTGTCACCGACGACATAGTTACTTGCAAAATAGGCATACATTAGACAATGAGGTAGTAGAACAAAGAAGAGGACCATGTGCCAATATGGACCTGGGCACAAGAATCTGCATTGTACTGAGAAATTCTGTCTTTATGGCTTTGTTGTCTGCTCAGTATAAAGGTGGTCTTAGATGGACTTAGGGGATTAACCTTTGCAGTCTTTTTTCATTTGAGTACCATTGCCTTTTGTCTAGGTGCCAGTACAACAATTCTTGCCTTATCTCTTGCCATTCATGTGTATGCCATGAACTTTGAGGAAGTATCCTAACCTTAGCAGCTAATTTCACTGTTGTTATCACTTACTTCGTTTCACCTTTGATCAGACTTGAAATTGGCTTTGCCCAAGTCTAGGGATAATCGTTGGCTTTCATGACAGTACAGACTAGCTGCTGCTGAAATTCAGGGTCCAACTAAATGATTCCGGATAAATAGATTCCATTTTGACAAATGTCCCCTACCACAAGTTATTGATGTTTGGTGCAAATGAGATTTGTCCCTCCTATCATTATGAGTCCTGCATGTAAGTCAATAGTTTTGATTTCTTGTGTTTGTGTGGACAAGGAACTGTTCTTTTCTGAGTGCATGAGTTTATTGATGAACTTTTGGTCTTTGGATCCACCAAAGCCAAAGTTCGATGTTCTTGTTTAGCTCACCATACAAAGATCATGTGCCTAATGGATTACATATATGGCTGCTGAATGTTGATCTTGGTTAGTTATCTGTCTTCTTTCGTCATAATTCTGATGAACTGCTTAATACATTTATGTTTCCTCTTGGAATATTGAGGCAAAGTTCCTTTACAATATGTGAAGGCAGTAAATTATCACAATGCTGGCACTGTGGAGTTCATAGTTGATACTGCTTCTGGCCAATTTTACTTCATGGAGATGAATACCCGTCTACAGGTGCTTTGATGATTCTATCTGTCTACTTTTTGAACTTACGTCACAGATGGAATCTTTCTAAAGTTTGTTTTGTATTCTCTGCCAGGTTGAGCATCCTGTGACTGAGATGATTGTCGGTCAAGACCTTGTCGAGTGGCAAATTCGTGTTGCCAATGGTGAACCCCTTCCCATCGATCAGTCGGAGGTTCCATTGTTAGGTCTGTGATTTTTCCCGTGAAGTCATAGCAAAGTACTTCCTACATGTTCTCTGGATATGTGTTCATTATCAACTTGTGATGATGTAGTTGAACACTAGATGACCTGTGCAATGCACTTTTGATAATGGGCCTGTGCATGTGTGTGAGCACGTGCAGGCACATGTGTTCAGAGATTTAATTATGGAGATATATATAAAATACATCCCTCTTCAGCATTTTTGTTTGGAGGGTTTGCAAGTAGTAAGGGTTGCAGGGAAGAAAAGGTAGTTTATTTCTAAGTGAAATGTTCATTATGTTTTTCTTTTATGGCCTATTATATGGCAGCATTTTGCCATTTGGTTGTTGGCAAGTAGAAGTACAACTGGCTTAGGTAAATGGTTCAGATGTTCTCTATAAACAGTTGTCCTTCTTTTTTATAAACTTTGACAAAGGAATATATATTCAGAATAATAATACATGCTATCTTCTTATTCATATTCTTGATGACAGGTCATGCATTTGAAGCCAGAATATATGCTGAAAATGTTCCTAAAGGATTTCTTCCAGCGACTGGAGTCCTTCATCACTATCGTCCTGTTCCAGGCACATCAAGTGGTCAGTTACATCAGAGATCTAGCTAAATTTCCATCAGATAATTTGACATTGTTTGAAGATCCGTCTTCTTCTTTTGGAATGAAGAATTGTAATGCTTATAATGATTTTCCTTTAAGAAACTCTTCCCTGTCTTGTGCTTTTGAAAAGCTTTGATAGTGCTGAGTTGGCCATAATGTGCTGGATATGTCATCTGGCAGTGAGGGTCGATACTGGAGTTGAGGAAGGAGACACTGTTAGCATGCATTATGATCCTATGATTGCGAAGCTTGTTGTATGGGGAGAAAGCCGGAGTGCAGCACTGGTTAAACTGAAGGATAGCTTGTCAAAGTTTCAGGTATCTTTTATGAAGATATCAGTTCTTCGATGAGAGCAAAGCACTTATAATGATTCTTTTGAACTATCAAATTTATGTACATGGATCGCTAGTTTGATAGGTCTTTGGGCCTGACTGAACTTTCCTTCTTGAGTTGTCCTATGGCATTGCAAAATTAAATGAAGCGCAATAATGAAACACATCCATGACATGATGAGTGCTATCCTTCTGATGATGACTACAGAATTTAATTCGACTTTATTGTTTGAAATTTCTTATCGTTTCCTCCTTTAGAAGTTTCTTTTGCTTTAGTCTCAGATGATCAACTTTGACAGGTTGCAGGCCTTCCAACCAATATAAATTTTCTCAGAAAGCTTGCTAATCATTGGGCATTTGAGGATGGAGATGTGGAAACTCATTTTATTGAGCACTTTAAAGATGACCTCTTTGATGATTCCTGTCATGAAAACGAGGCATACAAGGAGGCTATATATAGTGCAGCCCTGGTTGCTGCATGCATTTGCAATAAGGAAAATTCAAATTTTAGAGAAGGTTTTCCTGGTGAATTCAATGTGCTATGTGATTGTATTGTCTTCCATTCTTTGTAAAATTTCCTTGTAATGTGAAATTTCTCTTTGCTCAGGAGGCAATGGATTAAACTCCATATGGTACGCTAATCCCCCTTTTCGAGTCAATCACTGTGCGAAGCGTGTCTTTGAATTTAAGTGGGATAACGATTATGATAGCACTGGCTCAAAACCACTGGTGCTTTCTCTTACTTATCAGGCTGATGGGCAATATGATATCGAGGTACTTTCCCATCTGCAGTAAGTTAAATATTATAATTAGCTGTAAAACCACTCCAAAAAAATATTGCAGTTCTTTGTTCCAGCATTATATTTATTATGAATTTTCAATTGTTACCGACAATTTGAGCATCATTTGCATAGATGAAACTCATAATGCTCTTCATCTTCTCACAGGTAGAAGGAGAAGGCACTTCCTTGGGCTTTCATGTCAAAGTGACATACCTAGGCAACCATGACTTTAGAGTTGAAGTCGATGGTGTCAGTGTTCAAGTTAGTTTAGCAACCTACGAGAAGGTATAATTCTGTTCTGACTGTACTGTCTTTTTATCTGTGCTTTCTTGTGTAGTTGCATATAAAAATTCTTATTGGGGAGAAAAATCATATGCCCCAAATTAGATGGTTGTGGTGTGGTCCTGCGAGTACTTTATCTGTAAAGATTGCAGTAAACCTATCATTTAAGTCTGCACCCACGATAATTGGTTCACCATGCTTTTCTTAACCATAATTTTCCAAATTTTACATTTAGTTTTCTTTTTCTTTTTCTGATATGAGCCAATCGGGAGGGCCACATTATCAATCATCTGTTGCCAAAGGAAGTTACAAGAATAAAAGAAAATAATTAACAACACTAAGCAAGAAAAATGCCATTCACTTGCAAACGAAAATTATAAATGCTTCAAGTAATTTGAATATAGTATAGATGAAGAATATTCTTAATTAATCTTAGGAAGTTTTCTGAGTTTAGTTCTATCAGCATGGTCAGTAAACTTAGTCCCAATTGTTTTCAGCATTTTAGACCATCATTAAATGCTTAAATACATGTCTGGTGAGTATATATTTCCTTATGAAAGATTGAGTCGAGTCATACTTACTCGTACTCCACAAAACCATAAAACTCAGGTTGTTGCATCTTCGTCTTCGGGGATGTACAGTTAGGTGTAATTTTTTAGTCAGCTAGTCATGACACAGTATTCCATGTGAACAAGATTGAGCTCAAATTCTAGTTGAGTATCTACGCTCTACTTTGGTTTATATGACTTAAGCTCCAAATCATGATCAATGTCTGAAACTTTGTTGAGGGATGGTCAATGTCCTATCTTACCTGTAAGTTCGAGAGTAATTGATTAGATGCTCCATCCTCTTCTGTTAATTAAGAATTTGGTTTTGGCAGGATTTGGATAAGCATATTCATATCTGGCACGGGTCTAAACATCATCATTTCAGACAGAAACTGGGACAGCCATTGTTCGACGACGACGACAGCCAGCACAAGCCCAGTTTTGAGATGGCATCACATCCACAGGGAACGGTAGTGGCACCAATGGCAGGTTTAGTGGTTAAGGTCCTGGCGAAGGATGGGATGCGAGTGGAGGAAGGTCAACCTATATTGGTTTTAGAAGCAATGAAAATGGAGGTATGCGGTAGTGCTAGATTCACCTGGTACATTTCACCTCTATGTTCCCCTGTATGGAAGAACTGAAAGTTTCCGTCGGTCACAGCATGTTGTCAAAGCACCGTCTGCTGGGCATGTTCATGGGCTTGCCGTAACTGCTGGTCAACAGGTTCCTGACAGTAGTGTTCTCTTCAGCATCAAGGTTAGCAATTTCTTTACGACGAACTTTTTCAACGAGTCAACTATTCTAAATGAAGATTGGTTGAGTATTTCTCCTGATATTACTCACAGGAATAGTATCCAGACCAGAAAGAATAATTCAAAATAAAACAAATCAGTGGGCGTGACGAATTGTTACGACGACGGTGATTGTTTGTGGCTTAGTGGCATCGCTGCTGGTTAAACTTGAGATGGTGCTCATTTGCGACAAGGAGTGGAAGTTCACTCAATGCCGGCAAGGAAAGGCAGTCACTAAAATGTATCAAATGTTATTCGTTACATTGTATATTTACACAGCCAAACGCGCAATTTCTGCTCTCGTCTATTGGCGGAGTCAATCGGACCTGTAAAACATGTACATTTTTCCGGATTCATCGGCAGATGTTCCATGTATTGGATGGCTTTCGTCCTATGAGCTTATGTCCTAGTTTTCTCTGCTACTCCTAGGGGATGGACGTATCATAGTAGTTCTAACGGTAGTTCTCTTGCAGGTTGGTTTAATCTAAATCTAGCTAGTTTATGCAAGGGTTAAGCCACGTCACTAATCAGAGTGGTATAACGAATACGTTGTCGCTTTTATCTAAGTAAGAATCAAATGGATAAAACAAAGATAGAAGGGAGAGGCTTGTAAGGATGATCGATTCTTGGTTCCCTTACAATTCTTGGTTCGGTCTAATTCAACGGAATCGGTCAAACACGAAGTGAAAGAAAAAAGATTTCTTGAAGAATTTCTTTGTATTAACTCTGCTTTGATATGTATTCTTTACATGTATTTATATTCCAAAGTGTAAACAATAAAAGGAAAATACAGAGATACAAAATCATTTTGAATCACTAATAGTTATCAATCTAAATCTTAGATTGATTTAAGTATCTTCAATCAAATCAATTGCATAAATAATTTCTCCAATACGGTTACTTTATTTTATTTAGTTCATAATTTTTCTAATTCTTTTAAGGAATAAAAAACAGTATAAGTAGTTGATCTGTTACCGGACACCAATTCTGCTTTTAGGAATTGGGAACTAATCAAATAGGACCCAGTCAGCCGGTTTATTCCAATCTGGGCAGAGTTCTTCGCGCGGGTAATCCGTTCTCCATACCCTTGGAGGCTCGTCCCACTTCCACTTCAAATCAAACGGACCCAACCCACGTAGATCTCTCCAAACAGCGATCGGCGGTCGTCGTCTATAGACACCTTCCCCCCTTTTTTAATGGACAAATCACTATCCCTCGTCCACGTCAAGCTCCTAGCCTTCGACCTCCTCTCCCTGGCCCAATCCCCGCCCGACACCCCGACCTTCTCCCGCGACGGCGTCTCCCTTTCGCGCGCCGAGGTGCTCGGCGTCGTCGTCTACCGCGAGCACAAGCCCGGCCGCTTCCTCAAGTTTGCGGTTGACGACGGCACCGGCTGCGTCCCCTGCATCCTCTGGCTCAACCACGCCACCTCTCCCTACTTCGCCCGCCAACGCCCGCAAGGTGTTCGACTGATTGCCGATGTGGCGAACAGCCAGGCTTCGCTGGTGAAGCTGGGCGCGGTCGCTCGAGTGCGCGGCAGGATCACGAGCTACCGGGGCGCGGTGCAGATCACGGCGTCGAGCGTCGCGGTCGAGAGGGACCCGAACGCGGAGGTGCTGCATTGGCTGGATTGCTTGAAGCTGGCTCGAAGGGTCTATGATCGCCCATGATCGTGAGAAATGCTTGCACGGACGGAACCCATGGAGAGGACCCGATTGCTATAGATGATGGTTTTCCGCAATGTCAATTTGCTTTTTTTTTTTTTGATAACCGAGCACTCCATTGGGCCTCCCATGCCTGGATGGCACCGAAGGGTTAGGTCCCTATATCTCGGGGAAGATTAGCACAGATCCCACCACCATGGCCTCCCACTTAAGACGTGTTAGCAACTATGGAGTTTCGATTTTGAACCTCTGCAATGAAGTGCCTAAAACCGAACCAACTTAGCTGCCCACCTATAGATCGATTTGCTTTGATAGTCCGAGACACTTATAAATACGCTATTCATTTCCATATATATCAAGTATACATTTCACTGCACTTGTTGTCGAATGGTAAGATGTAACATCCATGGAAGCTGCCACGCGATAATCGGGATTATTCTGTGAAATTGTAACTCTCATATCTGATCTTACAATCTTGAAGCGCTCCAATGTTCCAAGTACACTCGTCTCGTATACGTTTCCTAGCAACAATCAAGCATGACTTGCGATCCAAAGGCACGAGCATGCCGTTGCAGCCCTGTGTGCATAACAATCATCCGGCGCTCCATAGTGCTTTTCAGATTTGTCGTAGTGGTTATAACTGTTGTTGGCCGTATGCTCCGCGACGTCAGGGAGGGCCAAGTCTATGGCATCGTCAAAGAGACTAGATGGATCGTACGTGTCGCTGTTACCTATCTTGTACACTTGATTAACGTTCGGAGTGGCACTAACCACATGGTAGATGAAAAAGAGCTCAATCACAAGAAATGTAAAGGTTTGTGCAAAGCAGCCATGGAAAATTGTGTTTGGTTGCTCCCCGTGTTTGTCCCTATTTGCACTATTTATTGTAGTGTTTCTTCGGTGTTGGTGAAGTGCTGATCGAATTATTTTCTTTTTCTATACTTTATCTCCATTGTTTATCACTTGCTACGACCTAACCTATGGAGGACGATCTCTCTCTCTATTTTCCAATGCACCCTATATTGTCTTAGGTACTCAAACCTCCACTAGAACTTTGGTCTTTGAGCAAACTCAAATGAAGTTGAGAGAAAAATGAAAAGACCAATGACAATGCAAAATATATAAGTAGATGATGTATCTATCTTGCGAGATCTTATACGAATTCCATTATTATTATTATTTTTCTATCGACATAGGCTCTTCTTTGAAAAGTAAAAAGTACGTATCGAAAATAGCATACTACAATTTATTTTAAATGTTAACGGCCAAATGGATTTTATTTCACAACTTCCGACCAAGAATACAATTATTCCAAATATATAAATGAATAAAAAGAATCATTGCACGAGCATGGTTTAAATGGTAACGGCCATATCTGATTTTACATATCACAGCCTAATCAGATGAAAGAGAAGGGCTTGGAAAGCTAAAGATACAAGGGCTTAAAGCATGACAATGAATAAAAGACTTCTGTACTTACCATCCAAGATTCCTTTTCATCAGAATCTATATACTAATTCGTATGATCGATTTACATATCACAGCCTAATCAGATGAAAGAGAAGGGCTTGGAAAAAAGGATGAAGCGAAATATAGCTGCTACACCAAAACTAGGCGCAAAGAACAAAATAGCAAAACCTGGGATGTAAGTCCCAACTACTTCAAGAAACAAAAGTGTCCATAAAAAAGGGACTAGAGTACATTGTCATGTAGCATTCCCATTTTCTAAACTCAAATTGAGATAGCGAGTGTCCCAAAAGACAGGAAGTCGCGTTTCTTTGAGGCCCAGGGCCTTCTTGCACGATGTCTTCGTCCAAGCAACAGCGTCTCAATCTATGGTACCCCACAATATCTGCACAAGGTTTGAGAAATTAAAATGTGTATGAGCAAAAAAGCATGTGTTGCTAATGCAGCATGCTTCATCTGAAACATCCGATCCCAAAGATGAAGCAATAGTTTCTTTAACAGGCTCTGTACATACGGATGCGTCGGTTGGCTTACCTAGAGTCTCCACTCTAAAAATGCTCCAGTGTAATGTATACCACATTGCAACCAATTTTCCTGGCAGGTCTCGCAGCATATCTAATTTATGGTCATGCATGTGAAGTGGAGGTTGACTCAGTATCTCTCTTCCCCCTCCAGAGGATGATCTGCTCATCCTTAAATAATATAGGAACACATGGTACCAAATCCTGCATGTGTGTAATACAGACATTAAGCTCTAAAAAGACAAATACAGATCAAGATGATAGTAAAAATGTTAACATCCCAAGCAGAAAAGGAAGAAAAAAAAAACAATGAAATTTAGAGAGCATACTCGAAGTTTCACGCCAATCAGTTTGCAGTCACTTGTACCCACATATTTGCAGTCTAACCTCACAACCTCTTCAGTCTTGAATGCTTCCCTCACTTTCTCCACCACATTGACATACACACCATTCCTCGCTGATATAAAATGAATAGTTTATCATGTTGTATTGAGATCGATTATAGCAAGTAAGAAAGAAGTAGACCTTAGTAAATGGCTGAGCCATTGGAAACAAGTTTACTCACTAAGTTTCGTTAAAGGGGGAGAGTTCAGTCCTCTGTTTCTCATTTCTTTTGTTTCCTCAAATGTCAACCCTTCTGCAACATTCTTCACAAGCTTCGGGTATATTGGTGCATAAGGCTTCCACAGCATGAGAGGTATAACTGGTTTTTGCTTTGGATCATAATGTCGACCTCGATACAAGAGGAGGATATTGATATTGCTGTAAATTATCTTCCCACCAGATTTGTCCTTTGAGAAAACTGGTAACCCGTCAAACAAGAGACCATGAAAAGGCAAAAAGGGTCTCATCATATTCTCAATCAGTTCATTCAGTTAATACCTCAAGGTGAAAGCACACATTGTCCATGTCAAGCGTCGGCACTCCCAGGCACTTAATCCTAACTGCTTCGGCCCTTTTCCAGTGATTGTGGATGTCATCCAACATGTTGTGAGTAACTCCTCCTTTGCCTGCGCAAAAATAATGACATCAATCAGAGTGCAGTCAGAGGTAAAAGAAAATTCCACAAAGGGCGAAAAGGAGATAACAACAAAGCGTAGCAACATCTCTCATTGACTCTTCTCGACAAAACTTCCATGTTCTGCCCACATACCAAAATCGAGTATCTCAAACTAAGTCTCTATTTTCAATTCCACCGAAGAAGATAGCTTGCACCCAAATCACACCAGTTAGAATGTCAGTCTGGTGCTGACTTCGCCAAAGGATTCGCCAAAGGATTCGCAAAATTCCTCATCTCGCCCAAATGCATTCATATCATTACCAGAATATTCAGAAGCAGCATTGGTACAGGTATCAAGTACAGCAACTATACTAATGAGCAGCCAAGCCAATCAAGAAAAATCAAAACTTACAAAAAAAAAAAAAAATCCAAAAACAGGTTAATTTCATTCATCATCAACAGAAATTTTCACAAAGATTCTACAATCTACACTAGGCAGTAGCTCATCTAATCGTTGAGGCCTCGGGGATCATCAGAATCATCGCTACAAAGAAAGGACGAAAAACGCACACTTACCCAGATTAATCTGGCGATTGCAATCGCTGTGCCGATACCGCTCGACGAGCTCCGCCACTTCCTCCTCCGAAAGCGGGGCTCCCAGGACCCGCTCCCTCTCCCCCGCCGCCTTCTCCGGGTCCGGCGCCACTCGGGCCGGCGCGGAAGTCCCCGTCCAGGTCCTGTCGATCCGGCCGGGCCCGAACGGAGAGAACCGCGGCGGCTCGCGGAACCCGATGGGCTCGACGGCGGCGCTTGTCTCCGAGTACGAGTACCTGAAGTCGAAGGGGAGGTCCGGCCCGACCGGGCGATCCGGGTCGCCGGCCGGGCTTGATCCCGCGGGTTCCTTCCGGGGTCTTGGGGCTCGGCCGGGGGGCTTAGGACAGAACGGAGGGTCGTCGTCGGCGACGTCTGAGAGGGGCCGCCGGAGGAGGAGGAGGAGGGCGCGCGAGCTCCCGGGGCGTAAAGGTAGGGTTTTGAGGGCGACCCGGCGGAGAAAAGGGAGTCTCGCCATGGAAGGAGATGGTCCGAAGATCTCTCCTTCGGTCTCTGTGCCAGAGATGATCGAAGGCTGCTTAAAGTTCGCACCTTTACGCTTAATCCAAACCAGGTTTTCTTGTTCCTTTTAGTTGGTAATGAAGTCCTTCCGACACCGGATCCGGCTAAATTCAATTGTCGTGACCGCCAAATGACGTTCGTAGTGTGATGGGATAAAATTTTATGCTGACTGAGTTTTATTCACATCATACTCTTATATTTGCCTCGACATACTTTTGCATCTTATGACAAATATATGGAGTGAATTTTGTCGCATTTAGTGTTAGAGAGACTTGATCAGAGAATTTGTAAATGATTTCATAAAATTAATATAATAAAAAAAATGCCGTTGACTGGACCATCCCTAACAGCCTTTCTCTGAGTCCATCAAGCCAAAAATGCAAGTTGATTAGACTAGAGGTATATAGCGTAGTATCCTCACAAAATATGAGATTTAGCATTCTTTAGAAGGTTGTATTGATGAACTTTAATGGATGATTAGGGCTATTAAGGGTAAGGACTTGGTGGCAAGGCTTGCTAGTGACTGTATATTGCACTTCAATGGTTAGCAAGTGCAGACATTTTTGGGGTGTATGATAATTAAAATTTCTATTCCAAAAAATAATTTTTGAAGCATTTGACGATAAACTTACTCGATTTTTTTATTTAATTGCATAATTCGGATTTTGTTTTTGGAATGGAAACTTGTTTGATAAACTTACTCGCTTTTTTTATTTCTAATGTTTTTTATTCTAAATTTATCGATTCAGAAATTGAAAGAGAAAAACAATTTCTCCCACTAAACCCTAATTTTGGTGAGTCCTCCCTCATCTCCTCTATGTCTTTGCCTCCTTCTCCTCCTCCTCCGCCTCTCCTCATTTTATTAAAAATAAAAATAAATAAAAATAAATATATTCATTTTATTCATTTAAAAATTAAAATAAATTTATTAAAAATAAATACATTATTTTTATTTATCATTTTATTTTTAGTTTATTAAAAATAAATTTATTTTTATTTTCCTTGAGTGTTTTGCCAAATAAATTTATTTATATTTTTAATGTTTATTCATTTTAAAATAAATTTATTCGTAAAATTAAAGAAAATAGAATAAATAAACTAAATTTATTTTTAAGGATATTTTTATTTTAAAATAATATGATATTTTTATTTTATTTTTTATGATTTATTTTATTTTATTTTATCCTTTATTTTTTTTGTTACTAAATCATTTTTATTTTTTTTTATATTAAAGGTCATCGGTCGTCGCCGTTCGTCCAAAAGGAAGAAATTTTATATTGTTATCAAATGAATTTATATTTTTAGAGTAGAAATTTTGTGTTATTATCAAACGGTTATTTTTGCTTAGAAACTCTTTTAGAAATAGAAATAAGAAAATGTATTTATATTCTATAAACTATTTTACGGAATAGAATAAATTTCTTTCAAAACAAGTCAACTAATATCCGCTTTATTTCGATTAATGTGCGTAAAATTGTAAGAGGTAGAATGAGGAACTTTAGACCTTCTTAGGCAAATGTCGTATTAGCTACTACGTGGAGGTTTTTTGTCTCCATTTTCTCGTATTATTAGTTTAGTTTTGTAATATTGGTGTGCTCAAAAGCTTCCATACTTGTTTCACCAGAATTTCTCTTGCGACGAAATATCTTTTACAAAAAGTCGTTCTTTTGATTTTTGATTGAAGGAGAGAGGTTCTACATCGACTCCGGATAGGAAATATCACAAGTAAAAAGAAAATCAACAAATTTAATTTAAAGGGGACTGAACAAACATAAACTATGTTGGATATTAATTGATGACAAGGCCAAGAAAATATAGATTATGTGATGGAACCAAACATAAACAAACAATGTCATAATTTAATTGACAACAAATCTTGCTAACGCAAAAATGCTACGCTAGAATTTAATCGACGATACAACATTCAGGATAAAAAAAGCACATCAAAATTTAATCTATGACGTGGATATGAAAATTATAGCTAAAGAAACATGTCGGAATCTAATCAATAATGCAAGTCTGGAAAATAAGGGTCTGTTTGTTTGTATTTCTTTTTTTTTTTTTTTTTAATTTTTGAACACTTTTTTATGTTTTTTTGTTCTGTGAACAAAAAGGGCAACAGCGTTTGGGTGCGTTTTTTTTTGTTTTTTTGTTTGTTTAAAAAAAGAAACATAAATAAGAAACAACAAATTTGTGTTTTCTTATTTACGAAAAGGGTGCGAATAGTAACATTTATGTTCTTTTTTTGTTCCAGGGAACATAAAAAAAAAAATGTTTCTATTCAGGGGAACAATTTTTAAACAAAATAACGCGTTTGATAACGTTTGTTCCGAGAATAAAAAATGAATAGAAACACATTTGGTAAATTTTATTCTTTTTTTATGTCTTTTAATTTTTTAAACATTTTTATTTTATTTTTCATTTTTTCCTTTCTTTTTTATTTTTTCTTTTTTCGGCCGGTCCCGCCTGCGCGATCGGCCGACGGGGGCGTGGCCTCGCCCGCCACAGCCGAGGTTCGCCGGCCCGGCGAGGCTCGGCCTCACCCGCACCAAGCCGACGCTTGGCCTCGGCGGGGGCCGGCGACGCCGGCGAGGTCGCCGACCCTCGAGGGCGTCGCCGACCCTTGACGGCAGGTCGCGGACCATGGCCGAGGCCGGCGACCGGCCAAAGAAAAAAGAAGAAAAAAAGAAGAAAAAGAAAAGAAAAGAGAAGAGAAGTGTTTCTGAAGAAGTGTTTCTTTTCTCCAGAAACAACTATTTTGTGTTTCTTTTTTTTGCTCCAATTTTGTTCCGGGAACAAAAAAACAAAAAGGGTGCGAATGGTAACGTTTCTATTATTTTTTTGTTTTAGGGAATAGAAACAAAAAAAAAAGTATTTCTGTTCCGGGGAACGGTTTTTGAACAAAAGAACGCGTTTGGTAACATTTGTTAGGGAATAAAAAATGAGTAGAAACACGTTTGGTAAATTTTATTCTTTTTTTGTTTCTTTTAGTTTTTTAATATTTTTATTTTATTTTCCATTTTTCCTTTCTTTTTTTATTTCTTTCTTCTTTCGGCGGGTTGCCGGCTCTCCGCGACCGGCCGACCAAGACGGGCGCACCTCGCCCGGCCATGGCGAGGTTCGGCAGCCCCCGGCGAGGTCAAGCCTCGCCGTGGTTGGCGTGGCTCGGCCTCGCCTTGGCTAGGCGAGCCCGAGCTCGCCCAGCTAAGGCGAGGCTCGGCGTCGCCGGCGCAGGCGAGGCCGAGCCTCGCCACCCTGCCATCGGAGCTGACCACCTGCGCCCCGAAGCCCGCAGCTCGATGCCGTCTCGATCCGAAGCCTCTAGTGCCGCACCGTCGTCGCACCATCCTCCAGAGCCCCTCGCCGGAACCCTAGCCGAAGATCTCCCCTCGAGTGAGGCCAAGCCTCGCCTTGGCTAGGCGAGCTCAAGCTCGGCCAGATCCGGCAAGGCCAAGGCGAGGCTCCGGCGAGGTCGCCGACCCTCAATGGCGCCACCGGCCCTCGGTGGCGGTCGCCGCCATGGCCATGGCCGAGGCCGGCGACCAGCGAAAGAAAAAGAAGAAGAAAAGAAGAAGAGAAGAAGAAGAGAGAGAAGAGAAAAACGTTTCTTCATTTACGTTTTTTGGAACAAGAAACAACAAATTGTTGTTCCTTTTTTTGTTCTTATTTTGTTCCGGGAATAAAAAAAAAAAAAAAAACGCAACCAAACGCGTTTCTGTTTTTTTTTTGTTTCCAGGAACAAAATCCGTACACAAGTGTTCGGAAACGTTTGTTTCCACGCACGCCCAAAAAGAACAGAAACGCAATCGCATTTCTGTTCTTTTTTTGTTCTCGGGAATAAAATCCGTACAGAAGTGTTCCGAAACGTTTCTTTGGAACGTTTCCATGCACGCCCAAACAAAACTTAGAAACACTTTTTCATTTTCTTCTTCATTTTCTTCTTATTTTCTTCTTCTTTTTCTTTCGCCGGTCGCCGACCTCGCCATGGCCGGCGCCGGCCGACGAGGGCGGCGGCCTCGCCCGGCCATGGTGAGGCTCGCGACCCCAAGAAGGCCGAGCCTCGCCGTAGGCCGGGCGAGTCGGCCTCGCCTTGGCCGGGCGAGCTCGAGCTCGCCCCAGATCCGGCGAGGCCAAGCTCGCCCGGGCCGCCGGCGAGGCTCGGCCTCGCCAAGCCACCGCCAGTCGCGCTCGGCCTCGCCGGATCCGGGCGAGCTCAAGCTCGCCCGGCCCAAGGCGAGGCCGACCCGCGTCGGGCTAGGCGAGTCGGCATCGCTCGGCGGTGGCCTGGGCCGAGGCTCGGCCGTCGGCCCTCGTCGGGTTGGTTGCCGGCCATGGTCGAGGCCGGCGACTAGCCAAAAGAAGAAAAAAGAAAAAAAAAAAAATAATAAATAAAATAAAAATATTTTTAAAAAATAATAAAAAATTATACAAATTTACCAAACGTGTTTTGTTTATTTTTATTCTTAGAACAAGTTTACCAAACGCGTTTTTTTGTTAAAAAATTGTTTAGGAACAGAAACACTTTTTTCTATTTTGTTTCCTAGAACAATTTTTAAACGTAAACGCAAACAAACGCACCCTAAAGTTACACTATAGAAAAGTAAAGATAAATAAAAGATAGTGAATTTGTTTAATATGTGCTGGAAATCTTTAGTAGACAAGCGATGGTATTATAATGTTAATGTCATAATCACACTTGAGTAGTTTCCAGCAATTGCATTCCTGTTCTTCCATTTCTAGAAGTTTTGTGCTAATGTTCTCTTGAGGCCATGATCTTGTTGTCGAATAGTTGCTCCTTTACAAACAAGTGCTAGTTGTTCCACCATCTCAGTTGTTCTGTTCTCTAGTGGCTTTGAACTTGTAATTTTATGTTGATGCTCCTCATGCGTTCAACTTTCCTTCAATACCCTCATAGTTTATCAATGCTGTTAGTCAACATCCTCATCGATCATCGTTGACCACACGTCATCATATATTGACGACCGATTGGTGACAATCATTGTATTCACCAACATTGATACTTATTTTAGTTGTCGACAATGGGTCATGTGCTTAACAATATTTGATGCTTTAATAATGTGTCTCCTCATGTCAATAACCTGATCATTTTTTGGTGCAAATAGTACTGCATCTTATTAATAATATTTACATATTTAACAAAAAAAAAATTGTTATAGTGTTTTAATGTTTAAATACTTTTAAGTCTACCAATCTCAAATTGGAATGACTTTTGCTTTCTACTCCTTGATGCTTTAAAATCTTAAATCTCGCGCATTTTGACTTTATTGTGGATTGTTTCTTTTAATAGTGCCAACAGATCTTAAAATCTGTCCTACGTCACTCGAACTTAGCAATTAACGTGTTAAGTATCAATCAATCTGACTGAAGAAGGTGCTTTTTCTTTGCCTAATGCACAAGTGATAATTGCAAGGAGAAGCGCAGCAGAAAATACAACTCTAGATCAATAAAATGGAGCCTAGAAGCATATCACAGCCGGCTCCTAGTGTGTGCGTTTATATATATGTTTGTGTCTAGGGCATGTGCAGAAGCTTACTAAAAGATCTATCCTCATCAAGCAAAGTTAGCTGATTTTCATTGAGCTAAGTGACGGAAGCAACGTGAAAAGAGGTGGGCATAGACAACGGGAACATCGTTAATGAGATTGCCGACTTTCATTAGTTGAGGGATCTGGTGATGGAGGAGTTGTCTACCAAGACATCGCGTTCGGGTTTTAATCTTTACGTCGATGAAGGCGCGTCGTGGTTGTTAACGCCTTGCTACGGTCATGCAGCTTGTAACGGAGCTCTTATAGATTCGGATTGCGTTATGTGTCTGGTCGTGGCAAAGAACATGATTCTCAAAGAATGTCGGATAGCTCTCGGAGCTCGAGTGCAGCTTCAAGGCTGTAGAATCAGATATGAAGTGTATCCATTCACCAAAAATTGAATCTCTGTGTTTGATAGAGCCAAGTTTTTCCACATGTTTTTGCTCGCGATAAGTTCCTTTGCGCATTTCGTGAACAAAAATGTACTATAGTCTTTTGTAAGAATTGAATAAGAACGTTGGGACGAAATCAAGTGATCAGAGTCGGGAACTGCGCTGAGTGCATTGTCTAACGTTTTATTATTATGCCAACGACATACTTAAGTTTTTCTCTGATGTGTTAAATTGACCCCATTTATTTATTATTCTAATAACTTGTACAAATTACAGTGAAAAATAAAAATGAAAATGTGGGGGTCGGCTTGCTAAATCTCCTATTATTGTAGAAGAGATTATGATTAACAACGTATCTAAAGTCATTTTGAGCAATTGGACCGGAAAAATTATGGGCCCAATTTATCGCAAAAGATTAACCTAATATTTAGTTCACACTATTGTAATAAATTTTTAGACATTTGAAATGTAAGCTAAGTTGCACATCAATGTCAAAAAATCTCATTTGAATCATTTTCCATATTATTTAGCCATCACGTTACCATATGCTTTCGTTTCCATTTCTCAGTTTGGAAATGTCATTATATGTTTATTGTTGGATGAGGCTATTTATTCAGCACAAAGTAATTTAAACTTACCCAAATTGTAAAATGTCTAATTGCTAACTTTTCTTTTTAATTACGTTGGAAATACTTTCGGTACAGCAAAATGTATATCAACAGTATCAACTAGTTAATTACTGAAAAAAGCACCACATATGTCCCTCAATGAGCAGCAATATCATTTCTTGATGAAATAACTATATTATTATTATATTTAATTATGAAACGATGCCATTACAGTTGGTTTTACACGGAATGAAATCTCAATTATTTATAAGAAAAAGGGTGACAATTTTATATAGGAGGGACATGCAGTCCCTTAGTGCCAGACGCCATGTTTTCCTCCAATTTTAAGCAAGTTCATATACACAAGCATTTTAATATTTGACATTAGCTTTTCCCGTAAAAAAATATATTTTTTTTAAAAAAATGAAAAGAAAACTGTATACCCAAAACTCAGTAACTATTCAGTTCCAAAGTTGGATTTTTCTTCATTTGTAAAAGCAAATCAGATATCTATGAATATAATCTAAGAATAGAAATCAAATCATCTAGAGACCAAGTTATGGTAATAGCTTGAATTAGTCAATTAACCATCAAATAGAAAAAAAAAATATCAGCATTATCAATTTAAATTTTTAGAATATATATAGTATATGTTATTATATATGTCGACCTTACTTTTTCGTGCGCGAGACAATATTTATATTTTCCCACAATATTATAGCGGGTGGTCTTTCCTCGCCGCTTTCTCAAGTGCGTCCAGTCGCTCCCTTGTCTGATTCTTCTCCGTTTGGAAAGCCAAAAAGGATAGGGGGGAAAGTGAAGGAAAAAGCAGCAAGAAAGTGTAGGGAAAAAAAGGCTGCGAAAATCCCCTTAGAATTAATTTTGTTTGACAAGGGGTGAGGTTGTTTGACAAGGGGTGACTTGTGTTTTCACACAGTTGAGATTGAATCACCGGAGAAGATGCTTCTTTTTGCCGCCCCTTATTTCTTTACCAACTAGTGGAATCTAATGAGCTATCGTCTTTGGTGGTTGCTCTATATATAAGATTGTTTTGTGCTCGAGATGGTATGTATAGGTTGTGATTCAGTCGCACAGGGTATGCGTTACACCTATGTGTAGGATTGTGCTTCTCGTTACTAGCAAATGGAAGTTCTAAGAAATTTAAAAGGAAGGACGGCATGGCTCTTGCATCTTAATTATTCTCAATGGATTCTGGCTTAATTACTGGGTTTCTTGTCCGTAGTTTTTGGGCAGGGGCTTCTAACTTAACCATGTAAATTATGACGACTTTGCATTTCTTCATTTCTTCATCCGTCGAATTTGAGCTTCTTTTTAGGACATTGAATAGCCAACTCATATTCTAGTAAAAGTTACTGAGATTTTATTGGTATCTTTGTGAGATGTTCTTCACTGCTACCTTTTAGAAATGATTAATATCTGTGTTCATGAAGACTAAGAAGACTAAGGCTGCTTCTGGTCAAAAGGGAAAAAAAAAAGAAGACTCAGGTTTATTATCATTTGCTAGATGTAAAAAGAAAAGAACGTAGTGACTGCACACAGGATTGTTCCTAAACGGTTGTGAACTTCCACATGAGCTTATGACCTACAATTTTCTTGTATGACCAGTTGTTTGGGCTGTTGGTTTTCACTAATGATTTACTAGCAGGGGCTCTGTTTTTATGTACTGGTATAGTGGCTTTGTGGGATTATGAGAAGGGATCAAGATGTCAAAAATTCAGACTTCGGAGAGGAGAGTGAAATGCAGATGCTCAGTTCCGAAGATGATGCTGGCACTCAAATTCTAATTCAAGCTCAATCTCTCGTGGAAGGATCTGGTCCTGTCCTAGCATCAGAATACAAACCAGTTCCCGAAGTTGATTATTTGCAGGTCAGTAGTTTCCATTCGGTAGTGCACATGATGTCGTAATAATTCCTCTTTTTGGTTTGCTCCTTCCTTTTCCAAATCTATTTTGCTATGTGAATTATTATATCATAGCAGCAGATGCTCTTTTGGGTAAGTGGCCTGTCTCCTGTAACATGCTAATGATTTTTTCGCATCTGATCCTGCTCTTTTTATTTTTGTGATCCTTTTCTTTTATTGATTCTAAAGCGCGGCAAGATTTTTTTTTTTTTTTTTTTTTTTTTTTTTTTTTTTTTCTGGAGATTGTTGCGTCATGGGAAAATTTATCTTCCCGGAGAGAAGGTTGAAATTCAAATTGGGCTGATATAAGCTGAGAGCCCAAGCTTGTCCTTTCTAGATTTATTACTAGATGAGAAGTGGACATTGAATATCTCAATTGCAAAATTCCTTGTTTTTTCTGTGCAATTATTCAGCTTTTGTTGAGAGATTTTGTGATAGTGAGTGACATGCCATGTTGGGCCAGTAGTGTTGTGAAAAATCATTGGAAGAACGAAATGACTGAGCAATTTGTATTATATTTTGAAATCTTGTTTCCTGATGTGAAAAACATTGCTAGTATCACTCCCAGTTGGAGATTTTTTTTTTTTTTTTTGAACAATTCCGATTTAAAATTGTACGAAGAAAAAGGGGATGTGACTTAACCAAAGACAACCTTGTCCCAAGTAAGATCAGGAACATTGCCCTAAAGGCTTCAACTGAGAGGTCCAAAATGACCTTAAAAAGTATGCTAATTCAAGTGACATTTGCCAAATGCACGCAGACTTAAAACCCAACTTTAGAATAGAGTTAAAGATTACACTATCTTTGGAGCATTCAAGTTCATAGAGGCATGTGCTTTGCCATGTAGATAAAGTTTTGGTTTGGTTCATGAGGAATCATCAGCTGCTCTAAATTGGTTGATGAGAAATTTTTCACATTTCACAGGCTAGAATTATGTCACGTGGAATCAAGATCAAGACATATAATTGTTCTTCCTCACCTCTGGATCTCCTTCTTTTTGAAGGTTAAACAATATTGTATTAATAAAGCTACTAAAGGGTTGCCGTCCCTATCCAAAACAACTTCAGAAGGGGAGTCTCCCGTAATTCAAATAAGTGGGAACTGGCAATCATTTCTGTATTCCAATAAGCTACAAGTACGATATTGAATTTCCCCACCATCCCAAATGTGAAGAGCATATGACCAGATATCTCTAAAAGAGTCTTAGTAGGATTCTTCTTGATATACTTTCTTGTTTCTTTCTTTCCAATTGAGCCAAAAAGCAAGGAGAGAAATTATCTTGATTATATCTTCTTTCTTGAGCAATCCCAGGCCCGAAGTTACATTTGTACTGTTTATCTTGCACCATTCTTCCTCTGCATCCTTCACTTATTATTTTGTTGCATTGTTCCTATCTCTCATTCTTTCTTTCTCTCTCCATCTTGGTCTCCTTCTCTTTTTGGCCAACTTTGTCCTCTCTAATTTACTTTTGAGATATGTCTCAATAGCACGGTGAGGATTTCTTGTTTGATTTGGATATAAGATATTTTTAGTTCAAATCGTGTAGAAATATATGCACTATCTTAAATGTATGGTATGCTTGGCACCCTGTCCACTCCATTTTCTACTTTTGTGGCCTGGAAGTCAAAGCACCATTTGTGACCGACAGAATCTTAATGGCTTAAATCAACAGGAGACAGGCTGTAGTGTTAGTGGGCCACTGGAGGTCATCAGGTTTGTTGGGAAATGGTGTTAGTTCCATGTAAAGCACTCTTGGTCTCGGAGGATTTAACAAATTGTTAAACGATAAGTACATGCAGACATCAATAAATATCTTTATTTATCTCTCTATATGTATATACATGCCTATTACTTAAAACAACTCCTTAAATGTTTTGAATTTACTCTGCTTTGAGGAGTAGTTTTTAAAATTAGAAGAAAATTAAGTTTATGCTTTTTTCCATTGTTTCAGAAACAGAATTTGAGAATATCTTCAATTAGCCTATTGGAACTTTTGAGGCACAGTCTATAGAGATCAAATCCAGTTTCCTAGCTTCAAAAGAGACATGTGGTTGCTAAAATTTGTTGGGAATTAACTAGGAAGTGTTTTGAGTACCCTGCATAGGGTCATCCAAGATTCAGGACTCATGTAGGTTAGAGCATGGGTTCCCAGTCACTTCTACCTACTTTAATTGATCGCAAGGGCCAAGCTACTATGCCCTTGCTTGCTAGTTCCTGACATAGAATTATTCACATGATAAAGGTTCTATTTCTAAACATGAGTCTCTGAATGTGGCATTTGCTATGTTCTGCGACAAATTCTTGATCTAATCAGAAATCCTATGGTCGAGGTTTGACATCTAGAATTTGAATTTTTGCAACTAAATTTCCTGAATCTAGCTCCTTTTTTTTTTCCAAAGTTTATTTTACACATTCTTTAAGCAATTTAATTAGTGGAGTTCAGAATTTATTCTGAAGTGATTCTCTTCTTTGGCAAAGACTGATGGAAAGAGTTTTGTGGTGGTGACTTAGACGACAGAACCAGTGAGTTGGTTGATGGACTCAATCGAATTACGCTCACTTGCATTAACTGATGTACATACTATTCCATTGCGTACTTCTTTGCTCTTTGACTGAGTTATTCTACTGCAAGTACTTGCATTATCGACTCTCTCTTATTCCTATGTTATTGAACTCACTAAAATGATTCATTTTTGCAGGAGTTATTGGCCATTCAACAGCAAGGCCCTCAAGCTATTGGCTTCTTTGGGACAAGAAACATGGGATTCATGCATCAGGAACTAATTGAGATTCTTAGCTATGCAATGGTTATAACCATAAGATGCTGTGAATGTGATACGAGTCGTTTTATATTGCATTTGACTGCTGACATCTTGAAGTTGTATCTCTATTGTTTAAGAGGCAGATACTCAATACTATAGCTTGACCTTTTTGACTTTAGGTTGAGGATTGTAGTTAGCTATGGAATGCCAGCACCAAATATCCATTTTCAATTTATAGATAAGGTCTTTTGTCTTGAGAGTACTACTTTCCCTCGTAGAAAAACCACATATATACATCGGGGGAATCCGGGACTAATGCAGCCGTCATTAGAGGTGCTTTAAGAGCAGAAAAGCCAGAGCTGCTGACGGTAATCTTACCTCAGAGTTTGAAAAAGCAGCGTCCAGATAGCCAGGAATTATTGTCTAAAGTAAGCTGCCTCCAGTTTTCGGCTATTCTGTAATTCAGAGTTCTATTAATTTTTTGCCTGGTGGAATTGTGCTTCTTTAGCCAATATTTGTATGTTGGGATGAGCCTTTTTCCCCCCTTCAATCTGGCTTCTTTCTTGTTGTGTGCCCCAGCTTCGTCCTACACGCACTCACACATTGATCAATCTAAGACTGTCATATATATGTTCCTTGAACTACATCGTATCAAACAAGTAGCATATACTTGGCTGGTTATGGAACGATATTTTCTGGTGGTTAACCATGGAGAAAACTAAGGGACAAATTGTAAATGTAGCACTTACAACAGCGAAGCTCATTTCTTGAGATTTACCTTATGCAGAATTAGCAGGAGGTTGACCAGAATCACAACAAAACCTGCAGTTCTAAGAAAGCAAGTTTAATTTCTGGTTCCCTACAGTATGTTGTTTTGTCCTTAAAAAAAAAAAAAATTGTGAAGCTGTGTGGTGCTTGCAGCATGGTGAGAAAAAATGTTGTACATGTTCATGGTATCAGGAGTACGTAGTTCATTAGAACAGAGTATTTTGTGTAGGTTCAGTTGTGTGAAATTAAATTAGAATTCTGTTCACAGTTGATGTCAATTGCCAAAAGCCAAATGAGCTTGAACTGTGCCAAAAGATTCTTCTGTGCCTTCTTTCTACCCTCATTAACGTGAGTGAGAACCAACGGGATGGACCGATAATATTTCGTAATCCTTGACTCAAATCGAGCCAACAAGAGCCATCCTTCTTAATCTCTCTTTTTTTCATTACTTTTTCTTTTCCTTTTGTTGGTGGCCAGCCACCAATCATGGCCAAGTCGGCTGGCTTCTCCTGGTGAGGGGAGCCCTCCCCCAAGCGAGGGTTGGCCTTGCCCAAGCTAGATTTGGCGAGGGCTGGCCTCATCGGCTCGGTGTCGCCCGAGTGAAGGTGATGCTAGGCGCCAAATCACCTAGGCGAACCCTTGCTAGGCCTTGCTTGGGTGAGGGCTCCACTCATCGAGGCTTGCTCTTGCCTGGTTTAGCCCTAAGTAGCATCAATATGAGATATGCAATGTGCGACACAATACGTCAACTTGTCATTTCTTAAAAATAGAGAATTTCGATATGTTGAAACATGTTATATATTAAATGAATATTTTTATCTTTAGTTAGTTTGATCCAAATTCACAAATAAATAAATAATAAAAAATGAGCCTTAAATATATATACACTAATAATATTAATAAGGAAAAATGCCATAAAAAATCCTAAACTTTATCCAATGTGATAAATTTACCTTGAACTTTTTTTTTGTGACATAAAAAACTTCAAACTTTATCAATCGTAACACATTTATCCTAAACATTTTTCATGAGATAAAAAATTCCAAATTTATATTCGCATGACACATTTACTCTTCAAACTATAGGGTTTTCATCTTTTATTTTTTAATTTTTTTCTTTTGCTTTTCTATTTTTTCTCCTCTCTTCCTCGTCATGGCTGGTGGAGGGAAGAGAGGAGAAGAAAAAAAGAAAAAGAAAAAAGGAAAAATAGGAAAAGGAAAGAAAAAGAAAAAGTTAGAGACAAAAATGCCATTGAGCTATAGAGTTTGAGTAAATGTGTCACGGTTGATGAAGTTTGAGGTTTTTTTGTTACAAAAAAGTTTAGGGTAAATTTGTCACATTAGGTAAAATTTAAGGATTTTTTGTGACTTTTTCCCTATTAATAAATTTATTTTTAGAAAATTCGAAAGATACATATTCATAAATAATATGTATTTTTATTTGGGGATATGATTTTAACTTTAACAAAAGTTGTCGATGAAACTAATGACTAATAAGATATTAGAATTAATTTATTTAAATAAATCTATAATCTTCTATAAAGATCAAAATTTATCATTATTTAACGTTCAATACTTTTATTTTCTGAAATCATTTTTTGGCCCCGCTCATATATTTTTCAGACCTTAAAAGAAAAAGCCCCACCCATTTAATTCACTCGCCCGTTTCTTTTCCAGCACCACCTGTAACTTCAAATAAATATTTTTATTAAGAACGAAAATTGAAACCATCCTCTACCCAATCCCCTTTTCCAGCACCACCCTCCTGAAAAAAAAAAAAAAAAACGCCGCATCAGCACCCCCATTTTTAATTTTTTTTCTACTCTTCTTCCTAAAACTTAAAAAGGAACCTCCGCATCATGGAAACTCAAAAACCCTCCGCCTCCGCCTCCGCCTCCGCCTCCTTGCACGATCATCTTCCTCTCGATCTCTGCTCTCTCTCGGTCGCCTCATCGCAGTCGCTCGCCGCCTCGCCTCCGGCCCTCCCTCCTTCGCAGCCGCAGCCTCGCCTTCGGCCCTCCATGGCGACATCGCAGTCGCGGCCCTTTGGGTCGCCTTGGTCTCTGTTCTTGCTCTGGCCCTCCGTTGCTCACGGCCTCGCCTCCGCTCCCTCGTCCTCGCCTCCACCCTCGATTCTCTCGCAGTTCCCGACTCGCGGAGCGTCCGACACAATACAGGCCTCCGGAGAGTGCCCGTGCTTCATAGGATATAAGGGATCCATTAAGGGAAGATCCCTCTATGCCTTCTTTCTAGCCTCATGAGATTGTGAGTGAGATCCAAAGGGATAGACTGATCACACATTGTAATCCCTGAATCAAATCGAGCCAACAGAGCTGACCTTCTTAATCTCTCTTTCTTGTTTTTGTCCCCAAGTTCCTGATATATGGCCTCTTCCAAAAAGAATTACCATGTGTTCGTGAGTTTTAGAGGCACGGACGTTCGCAACACCTTCCTCCGTGATCTCTATGCAGCTTTGAATCAGAAAGGGATATATACTTTTGTGGATAGCGAGGAGCTCAGGAAAGGAGAGCAAATATCGCCGGCACTTATGAGTGCGATCGAGGAATCGCGTGTTGCGATCATCATCTTCTCCGAGGACTATGCTTCCTCGCAGTGGTGTTTGGAAGAGTTGGCGAAGATCATGGAGTGCAAGGCACGGAAGGAGCTGATTGTGTTGCCGGTGTTTTACAAAGTGGAACCAAGAGAAGTGAGAGGGGGGAGAAAGGCGTATGGGAGAGCTATGGCTAAGCATGAGACCAAGTACGGGAAGGATTCGGAGACAGTGAAGAGATGGAAGAAGGCTCTCTTTGATGCCGGTAACTTGTCTGGCTGGGATTTTAGCGATGGGTAAGTAAGTAATTGATGGGACGCATTGCTTTGCCATTGTTAGCTGGTGATTGTTTGTTATATGTCAAATTGTATGCAGAGAACCTACAGCTGAAAAATTGATAGATATTGTTAAATCGGTCTTTTTAATTGAAGATACCAAGCGGAGATACGCTAGACAGTAGACACAGTAGTCGAATATCAAAACTTCAAGCTAGCAGATATTTGAAGTTGAATCTTGCTGTGTGGATAATGAGAAATTTTCGTTTTAGATTTATCGCGCATTTCATAGTATCCGAGTCATGTTGTCTTCAGGCGCAGGTTCACCCAAATGGGTTACTTCTTTTCATCTTATTATTTACTAACCTTCTTATGTCATTTTCCTCATGACTTTAGAGGTTGAATTCCTACCATGGCTTTGAAATGTTAAAACATGTTTCTCTTTTTCTGTTGAGTATTTATCAGAGATGAAGCGGAGCTCATACAACGCATCATAAAGGAATTGTCAATTCATCTAGGGCGAACACCCTTGGATGTTGCTAAATATCCAGTTGGAATAGAGTCCCGAGTTGAAGAGCTAAAATCATTGTCACAAGAAGAGTTGGATGGTGATGATGTTCTCATGATAGGTATATGGGGACTTGGAGGCATAGGGAAGACTACGATTGCTAAAGCGATATATAATGCTATTGAAGGACAGTTTCAGGGAGCTATATTTTTGGAGCGAGTTAGAGAAACTTCAAAGAAATGCAATGGTCTAGTTGAGTTGCAAGAAAAACTTCTTTCTCAATTAACTCCTAGACATCTTTCGGTCTATAGTGAAGGCGGAGGAAGTAGTTTGATAAGGGAAAATCTTCATCATAAGAAGGTTCTCCTGGTTCTTGATGATGTTGATGATTTGCGTCAACTGGATATGTTAGCTGGAGGAGGTGATTGGTTTGGCAAAGGAAGTAGAATCTTTGTGACATCAAGGGATAAACATTTGTTTACTTCTCTTCGTTGCAAATGTTGTGTGTATGAAGTTGAACCTTTAGAGGTCGATGAGGCACTTGACCTTTTTATTTGTCATGCCTTTCCAAACAGCCAGAAAGTTGAAATAAGAAAGGATCTCATAGATAGAGCAGTGCATTATGGTAGGGGCCTTCCATTAGCCCTCGAAGTGTTGGGCTCATTCTTATGTGGAAGAAACGAACTAGCATGGGAAAGTGAGCTGCATAAACTCTCCAATAGTCCGAAAGAAAAAATCGATCAAATTCTGAAGATAAGCTTCTATGGATTGGAGAAGAATGAGAGGGGAATTTTCCTTGACATTGCCTGTTTCTTCAAGGGAAAAAGAATAGAACACATCAAAGAAGTTCTCAATGGCTGTGACTTTGCGACGACTATAGGAATAGAAATTCTCATTGAGAGATCCTTGCTAAGAAATGAGCATGGGACCCTACAAATGCATGATTTGGTTCAATTGATGGGTAAGAATATTGTTATGCAGGATAATCCTGGGCAACGCAGTAGATTATGGCTTTTTGAAGATGTTCTGGACATTCTATGTGAAGAAAAGGTAAAAGTTGTTTATGTAAACATTGTTATATCTCACTTTCATGTTACTTTGATTTGGACAGTACATTATAAATCTCGATGGAAATTTTGTATGACAATTGAATTTGCTCAATTATGGATAGGGAACGGAAGCAATAGAGGCCATAGTAGTGGACTTGCTCACACCAGAAGAGATAAATTTGAGTCTTGAAGAGATAACCATAGAGGCTGATGCTTTCAAAAAAATGACAGACTTGAGAATGCTCTCTTTGCCTGAAGCGCATATCTCTTCGGAAGGTCCTGTTCGTCTCCCTGGTAATCTGAGATGGCTTAAATGGCCCAATGCCCCATTACTAAAATTTGGCTCTGTTCCAAAGAAACTTATTGCACTTGATCTCCAGAAAAGTCATATCAGACAATTAGATGACAATTTTAAGGTTAGCGCTTGTGATGAATAGCTTTTTACTTTTTATAAGTACAAATATTTACAGAGCTTAATGACTACCGGTATTTTTTTTTCTTTTCTGCAGCATCTAAGAGTGTTGAAGCACATGAATTTCAGTCAATGCAAGTCCCTGGTTAGTGTTCCTGACCTTTCATCAATTCCAAATCTGGAGAGCTTGAATCTTGATGGGTGCAAAAGCTTGGTGGAGGTTCACCAATCTGTCGCATGTCACAACAAGTTAAAATTTTTGTCACTAGAGTGTTGCTCTAACCTCAGTAAATTTCCTCACAAACTCAAGGCAAAATCTCTTCGAGCCCTCAATCTCTTTGGTTGCTTTAAACTCGAGAAGTTCTCTGATATACCGGAAAAGATGGAACATTTAGAAGATCTTGATCTAAGTTGGACGGCTATTAAAGAACTGCCTGCATCAATTGAAAATCTTGTCTCTGTGAAGATAATAACTTTAAGAAACTGCAAAAGACTCCCCACGCTCCCATCAAGTGTCTATAAGTTGCAAAATCTTGAGATTCTGAGTCTTGGAGGCTGCTCCAATTTTGTCATGTTTCCAAAGAACTTGGAGGATTCAATCAATCCTAATGGCAATCTGGGATTCCGAAATTTATACCAGCTAGATCTTTATGACTGCAATCTCTCAGAAGTGGAGTTCCTTGAAAGTTCTTCAAGTTTTCCCAAATTGGGGCACCTACGTCTTGACGGAAACAAGTTTACTCATCTGCCGACATGCATCAACAAATACCACGATTTGGAACACCTGTATGTCAGTAAATGCAGACAGCTACAAAAGATTCCTCAGCTTCCGCCAAATGTGCATATCCTAAAGGCAGATGGTTGCAGATCTCTACAAGAATTCCCAGATTTGTCGAGTCTCTCCTCCAATTGGCTTAGTGTTGACGTGTCATCATGTAAATTATTCCGCAAGGGGGCAAGTACGGCTCATGTGTTATCACGCAAGGTTAGAGACTCTCTCTCTCTCTCTCTCTCTTTCTCTCTCTCTCTCAAACTTTGAGTGCTTGATATGCGAATTATTTGTATGACAGGAGCTCCCGAAGATGAGACATGTCGACATTACCCTGACTGGGAGAGAGATGCCAGAATGGTTTCTCCACTGTAAAGACAGTTATATTTCTTTCATGGTTCCTGCAGACTTGAGAGTCAAGTTCTTAGGAATAGCATTCTGTATTGTTCTTAACCAAGGAAAAGCGGTCTCTGCTCAATTTACCATCGGAGGAATTCAACGGAATATGTCCTATATAAGAGAGTTTCCTTCAATGATATATGATAATATGTGGATTGTATATTTGTCGTACTGGGAGATGCGTAGTAAAGGGGTCTTTCCGTGGGACGATTGGGGCCGTATCAATGTTTGGCTTGTTGTATCAAATGAACCACAGGATTTGTGGGGATTATTATGTCCCATAACCAGGCAAGATGAGAGATTGATTAAGTGGGGATTTCGTCCTATAACCGAGCAAGAGGAGGATGATCTGAGGATCATGCTCCAACACCATCAGCCAACCGAGCAAGAGGAGGATGATCTGAGGATCGTGCTCCAACACCATCAGCCGAATGAAACAAATTGGTCTTCGGAGGAAAGAGACTCAGAAGAAGACAATAGGATAGACACCAAGGAAGAAGAAAGTTCAAGTGAAACAGATGATGACTCTAACAAAGAAAAGCTCTCTCAGCTGAATGAAACGAATTGGTCTTCAGAGGAAAGAGACTCAGAAGAAGACTATAGCGAAATGCCCTTCGAAGGTTTACCGAATAACGATTGTCTCTTAGAAGGTGTCTGTCGAACTTTCAACTCGTGGAAGAAGCTAATGGACAGACAAAAAGCATATATAGAAAGTTCATACAGCCCAATGGACAGAGATTACACGATAAGCCACGGATGAATCTTGATGCATTTTGCTTTTCCCTTTTTTCCGTCCCTACTGGATGCTTTTGATTGTCTGCTCCTTTGATTCACATTCAGAATCATTATGAAATACATGTTTCATATCATGCTACCGACATGGTTGAGGTTGAGGAGCTTTCTTTTTCCCTCTCTTTCTATTGTGATTCCTGATGCGGAGTGCATTAATACAGAATTAATTGGATGCTTGTTGAATGACCATGGTCTTCCAAGTTGCTCTGTGAAACTCATCACATAGACCTCACCTCTGTCACCTCTCTTCATCCAATCAATGACGCCAATACTTCATGCTCGATAATTCATTATTGATGGTAAGTTTCGCTCAATCTAATGTGATCTTCATCTTTTTGGAAGTGTCAATCCGATTGTGTCAAAGATCAAAAGGTCTATGTAGGGAAGACTAGTTGATTACTCTGTTGTTACTAACCAGATTGCATTTCCTCCCACTTCATTTTAACGTTAATCAGACACATCACTTTAACCTAGCTGTCGCATCAAGTCTCTTACCATGTCTGTCGATTCTCAGGCTTTGGCAGTAGTTTTAGGCGATCAATATCTCATACACTAAAAGGCAACTTCAAACAAATGCGAAACAGCAGTGTCACCCACCAATCTTTCTAGTGAAATGGCTATTCTGTACGATGAAACTAACGTGGGGATCTTCATTCTAATTCACATCCGGTCACTCCCACTGTTCTCTCTATCTCATCAGCAACGCTTGGGATCCAGTCCTCTCCATTCCTGTCGGAACCATAGAAAGAGATATGTAGATGGTCATGGAATATAGCCATTAGCTGCATGAAGTGAAGTTGCACAATCCGGCAAGAGGAGTTCTTTTCTTTTTCCTTGTTATGGATGCAATATTGCTGGATGATGGACACATCATTGCTACAAAATACACGAGTACATTCATCATCTTTTCATTCCTTAAAATCCGATTGTCTAGCTCATTTCTCTTCATTTTTATTATAATTATTGGAAGGATTTTGTTAACGAGTGTCCTAAGAGTACTTATTAAGCACCCAATCGATGAAATTTTACAATATCTAATGCGCGGACCATCCTTTCCATAACCCTTCCAGTTTGGAAGTGAACAGACAAAAGCAAACCCAAAAGAAGGAGAAAGGATTTGACTGTTGACTCGAGCGGGGGCAATGCAGTGGGATTATCCAGTTCAAAGTCGCAATGCCAGGTCATCTCCACGTCAGATGCAAATCCGAACTCTTCTATCCCCTCAAACGACGTCGCATAAAGAATTGATTAGATGCTCCATCCTCTTCTGTTAATGAAGAATTTTTGTTTTGGCAGGATTTGGATAAGCATATTCATATCTGGCACGGGTCTAAACATCATCATTTCAGACAGAAACTGGGACAGCCATTGTTCGACGACGACGACAGCCAACACAAGCCCAGTTTTGAGATGGCATCACATCCACAGGGAACGGTAGTGGCACCAATGGCAGGTTTAGTGGTTAAGGTCCTGGCGAAGGATGGGATGCGAGTGGAGGAAGGTCAACCTATATTGGTTTTAGAAGCAATGAAAATGGAGGTATGCGGTAGTGCTAGATTCACCTGGTACATTTCACCTTTATGTTCCCCTGTATGGAAGAACTGAAAGTTTCCGTTGGTCACAGCATGTTGTCAAAGCACCGTCTGCTGGGCATGTTCATGGGCTTGCCGTAACTGCTGGTCAACAGGTTCCTGACGGTAGTGTTCTCTTCAGCATCAAGGTTAGCAATTTCTTTACGACGAACATTTTCAACGAGTCAACTAATCTAAATGAAGATTGGTTGACTATTTCTCCTGATATTACTCACAGGAATAGTATCCAGACCAGAAAGAATAATTCAAAATAAAACAAATCAGTGCGCGTGACAAATTGTTACGACGACGGTGATTGTTTGTGGCTTAGGGGCATCGCTGCTGGGTAAACTTGAGATGGTGCTCATTTGCGACGAGGAAGTTCACCCAATGCCGGCGAGGAAAGGCAGTCACTAAAATGTATCAAGTGTTATTCGTTACATTGTATATTTACAAAGCCAAACACGGAATTTCTGCTCTCGTCTATTGGCGGAGTTGATCGGACCTGTAAAACATGTACATTTTTGGGGATTCATCGGCAGATGTTCCATGTATTGGATGGCTTTCATCCTATGAACTTATGTCCTAGTTTTCTCTGCTACTCCTAGAGGATGGACGTATCATAGTAGTTCTAACGATAGTTCTCTTGCAGGCTGGTTAATCTAAAATTAGCTAGTTTATGCAAGGGTTAAGCCACGTCACTAATCAGAGTGGTATAATGAATACGTCGGTACTTTTATCTAAGTAAGAATCAAATGGATAAAACAAAGATAGAAGGGAGAGGCTTGTAAGGCTGATTGATTCTTGGTTCCCTTACAATTCTTGGTTCGGTCTAATTCAACGGAATCGGTCGAACATGAAGTGAAAGAAAAAAGGTTCTTGAAGAATTTATTTGTATTCACTCTGCTTTGATATGTATTCTTTACATGTATTTATATTCCAAAGTGTAAACAATGAAAGGAAAATACAAAGATACGAAATCATTTTGAATCACTAATAGTTATCAATTTAAAGCTTAGATTGATTTAAGTATCTTCAATCAAATCAATTGCACAAATGATATCTCTAACAAGGTTACTTTAGGTTATTAAGTTCATAATTTTTCTAATTTTTTTAAGGAATAAAAAAAATTTTAAGTAGTTGATCCGGTACCGGACACCGGTTCCGCTTTTAGGAATTGGGAACTAGATCAACACACTCTGAAATAGGATCCAGTCAGCCGGTTTAGTCCAATCCAGGCAATTCTTCGTGCGGAGGCTCGTCCCACTTCCACTTCAAATCAAACGGACCAAACGATAAGCTCCTAGCCTTCGATCTCTTCAAAAAGCAATCGCCGGTCGTCATCCATAGACACCTTCCCCCACTTTCTAATGGACAAATCACTATCCCTCGTGCACGTCAAGCTCCTAGCCTTCGACCTCCTCTCCCTGGCCCAATCCCCGCCTGAAAACCCGACCTTCTCCCACGATGGCGTCTCCCTTTCACGCGCCGAGGTGCTCGGCGTCGTCGTCTACCACGAGCACAAGCCCGGCCGCTTCCTCAAGTTTGCGGTCGACGACGGCACCGGCTGCATCCCCTGCGTCCTCTGGCTCAACTACGCCACGTCTCCCTACTTCGCCCGCCAACGCCCGCAAGGTGTTTGACTGATTGCCGATGTGGCGAACAGCCAGGCTTCGCTGGTGAAGCTGGGCACGGTCACTCGAGTGCGCGGCAGGTCACGAGCTACCGGGGCGCGGTGCAGATCATGGCATCGAACGTCTCTGTCGAGAGGGACCCGAATGCCGAGGTCCTACATTGGCTAGATTGCTTGAAGCTGGCTCGAAGGGTCTATGATCGCCCAGGATCGTGAGAAATGCTTGCACGGACGGTGCCCATGGATAGGACCCGATTGCTATAGATGACGGTTTTCCGCAATGTCGATTTGATCTGATAGTTCGAGACGCTTATAAATACGCTATTCATTTCCATATATATCAAGTAAACGTTTCACTGCACTTGCTGTCGAATGGTAAGATGTAACAACCATGCATTTATTAGCAGACGTAAGAAATCATGTCAAATTCATGGAAGCCGCCGCGATCATTGGGATTGTTCCGTGAATTTGTAATTCTTGTATCTGATCCTGCAATCTTAAAGCTGAACCTGCGATCCAATGTTCAAAGTACACTCATCTCGTATCCATTTCCTCGCTGATATAAAATGAATAGTTTATCCTGTCGTATTGAGATCGATTATAGCAAGGAAGAAAAAACTAGACCTTAGTAAATGGCTGAGCCATTGGAAACAAGTTTACTCACTAAGTTCCATTAAAGGGGAGACTTCAATCCTCTGTTTCTCATTTCTTTTGTTTCCTCAAATGTCAACCGTTCTGCAACATTCTTCACAAGCTTCGGGTATATTGCTGCATAAGGCTTCCACAGCATGAGAGGTATAACTGGTTTTTGCTTTGGATCATAATGTCGACCTCGATACAAGAGGAGGATATTGATATTGCGGTAAATTATCTTCCCACCAGATTTGTCCTTTGAGAAAACTGGTAACCCGTCAAACAAGAGACCATGAAAAGGCAAAAAGGGTCTCATCATATTCTCAATCAGTTCATTCAGTTAATACCGCAAGGTGAAAGCACACATTGTCCATGTCAAGTGTCGGCACTCCCAGGCACTTAATCCTAACCACTTCAGCTTTCTTCCAGTGATTGTGAGTGTCATCCAACATGTTGTGAGTAACTCCTCCTTTGCCTGCGTGAAAATAATGACATCAATCAGAGTGCAGTCAGAGGTAAAAGAAAATCCCACAAAGGGCGAAAAGGAGATAACAACAAAGCGTAGCAACATCTCTCATCGACTCTTCTCGACAAAACTTCCATGTTCTGCCCACATACCATAATCGAGTATCTCAAACTAAGTCTATTTTCAATTCCACCGAAGAAGATAGCTTGCACCCAAATCACACTAGTTAGAATGTCAGTCTGGTGCTGACTTCGCCGAAGGATTCGCAAAATTCCTCATCTCGCCCAAATGCATTCATATCATTACCAGAATATTCAGAAGCAGCATTGGTACAGGTATCAAGTACAGCAACTATACTAATGAGCAGCCAAGCCAATCAAGAAAAATCAAAACTTACAAAAAAAATCCAAAAACAGGTTAATTTCATTCATCATCAACAGAAGTTTTCACAAAGATTCTACAATCTACACTAGGCAGTAGCTCATCTAATCATTTGAGGCCTCGGGGATCATCAGAATTATCGCTACAAAGAAAGGACGAAAAACGCACACTTACCCAGATTAATCTGGCGATCGCAATCGCTGTGCCGATACCGCTCCACGAGCTCCGCCACTTCCTCCTCCGAAAGCGGGGCTCCCAGGACCCGCTCCCTCTCCCCCGCCGCCTTCTCCGGATCCGGTGCCACTCGGGCCGGCGCGGAAGTCCCCGTCCAAGTCCTGTCGATCCGGCCGGGCCCGAACGGAGAGAACCGCGGCGGCTCGCGGAACCCGATGGGCTCGACGGCGGCGCTCGTCTCCGAGTACGAGTACCTGAAGTCGAAGGGGAGGTCCGGCCCGACCGGGCGATCGGGGTCGCCGGCCGGGCTTGATCCCGCGGGTTCCTTCCGGGGTCTTGGGGCTCGGCCGGGGGCTTAGGACAGAACGGAGGGTCGTCGTCGGCGACGTCTGAGAGGGACCGCCGGAGGAGGAGGAGGAGGGCGCGCGAGCTCCCGGGTCGTAAAGGTAGGGTTTTGAGGGCGACCCGGCGGAGAAAAGGGAGTCTCGCCATGGAAGGAGATGGTCCGAAGATCTCTCCTTCGGTCTCTGTGCCAGAGATGATCGAAGGCTGCTTAAAGTTCGTACCTTTACGCTTAATCTAAACCAGGATTTCTTGTTCCTTTTAGTTGGTAATGAAGTCCTTCCGACACCAAATGACGTTCGTAGTGTGATGGGATAAAATTTTATGCTGACTGAGTTTTATTCACATCATACTCTTATATTTGCCTCGACATACTTTTGCATCTTATGACAGATATATGGAGTGAATTTTGTCGCATTTGGTGTTAGAGAGACTTGATAAGAGAATTCGTGAATGATTTCATAAGATTAATATAATAATAAAAAATGCCATTGACAGGACCATCCCTAACGAGCCTTTCTCTGAGTCCATCAAGCCAAAAATGCAAGTTGATTAGACTAGAGGTATATAGCATAGTATCCTCACAAAATATGAGATTTAGCATTCTTTAGGAGGTTGTATTGATGAACTTTAATGGATGATTAGGGCTATTAAGGGTAAGGACTTGGTGGCGAGGCTTGCTAGTGACTGTATATTGCACTTCGATGGTTAGCAAGCGCAGACATTTTCAAAACAAGTCAACTAATATCCGCTTTATTTTAATTAGAGAAAAAGCTACCAAAAACCCCTCAACTTTGTTTGGAGTGATAGATTTACCCTAAACTTTGTTTTGTGACGTGAAAAATCTCGAAGTTTGCTAACTGTTACATATTTATCTCAAACTTTTATTTGTGACACAAAAAACCCTGAACTTTTATTTGCGTGACACATTTACCCTAAATAATAAGGCATTTTGGTCTTTTTACTTTTAAAAAAAAAATTCTTTTTTTTCTTCGTCTTCTTCATTCCCTCCGCCAACCATGGCAGAGCCGGTGGAGGGAAGCCGGCATCGAGAGAGGGCACCCCTCGCCCAACGCGGGCGAGGGCGGCCCTCGTCGGTGTCAGGCGAGGGCCTCCCTCGCCAAATCTCGCGAGGGCACCCTCGCCCGACGCCAGTGAGGGCACCCCTCAGCCGAGTTCGCGAGGGCACCCCTCGCCAGGCCCTCGCCCAATGCAGGCGAGGGCGGCCCTCGTCGGCGTCGAACGAGGGCCTCCCTCGCCAAATCTGGCGAGGGCACCCTTGCCCGACGCCGGCGAGAACACCCCTCGCCAGGCCCTCGCTAGATTTGGCGAGGGCACCCCTCGCCCGACCTAGTCAAGGGTTGCCCTCGCCCGACGTCGGCAAGGGCGGCCCTAGCCAGCCCAGGCGAGGGCGACCCTCGCCCGACACCGGTGAGGGCAGCCCTTGCCAGATGCCGGCTTCCCTCCGCCGGCTTCGCCATGGTCGGTGGAGGGAAGAGAGAAGAAGAAAAAAAGAAAAAAGAATAAGAATAAGACGAAAATACCCTTAATGGGGTAAATGTGTCGCAGTTAACAAACTTCGGGTTTTTCATGTCACAAAACAAAGTTTGGGGTAAATCTGTTACTCTAGGCAAAGTTGGGGGTTTTTCGTGGCTTTTTCCCTTTTAATTAATGTGCGTAAAATTGTAAGAGGTAGAATGAGGAACTTTATACCTTCTTAGGCAAATGTTGTATTAGCTACTATGTGGAGGTTTTTTTTCTCCATTTTCTCGTATTATTAGTTTAGTTTTGTAATATTGGTGTGCTCAAAAGCTTCCATACTTGTTTCACCAGAATTTCTCTTGCGACGAAATATCTTTTACAGAAAGTTGTTCTTTTGATTTTTAATTGAAGGAGAGAGGTTCTAAGTCGACTCCGGATATGAAATATCACAAGTAATAAGAAAATCAACAAATTTAATTTAAAGGGGACTGAACAAACATAAACTATGTTGGATATTAATTGATGACAAGGCCAAGAAAATATAGATTCTGTGACAGAACCAAACATAAACAAACAATGCCATAATTTAATTGACAACAGATCTTGCAAACGCAAAAATGCTATGCTAGAATTTAATCGACGATACAACATTCAGGATAAAGAAGCACGTCAAAATTTAATCTATGACGTGGATATGAAAATTACAGCTAAGAAACATGTCGGAATCTAATCAATAATGCGAGTCTGGAAAATAAAGTTACACTGTAGGAAAGTAAAGATAAATAAAAGATAGTGAATTTGTTTAATATGTGCGGGAAATCTTTAGTAGACAAGCGATGGTATTATAATGTTAATGTCATAATCGCACTTGAGTAGTTTCCAGCAATTGCATTCATGTTCTTCCATTTCCAGAAGTTTTGTGCCAATGTTCTCTTGAGGCCATGATCTTGTTGTCGAATAGTTGCTCCTTTACAAACAAGTGCTAGTTGTTCCACCATCTCAGTTGTTCTGTTCTCTAGTGGCTTTGAACTTGTAATTTTATGTTAATGCTCCTCCTGCGTTCAACTTTGACCGATTGGTGACAATCATTGTATTCACCAACATCGATACTTATTTTAGTTGTCGACAATGGGTCATGTGCTTAACAATATTTGATGCTTTAATAATGTGTCTCCTCATGTCAATAACCTGATCATTTTTTGGTGCAAATAGTACTTCATCTTATTAATAATATTTACATATTTAACAAAAAAATGTTATAGTGTTTTAATGTTTAAATACTTTTAAGTCTACCAATCTCAAATTGGAATGACTTTTGCTTTCTACTCCTTGATGCTTTAAAATCTTAAATCTCGCGCATTTCGACTTTATTGTGGATTGTTTCTTTTAATAGTGCCAACGGATCTTAAAATCTGTCCTACGTCACTCGAACTTAGCAATTAACGTGTTAAGTATCAATCAATCTGACTGAAGAAGGTGCTTTTTCTTTGCCTAATGCACAAGTGATAATTGCAAGGAGAAGCGCAGCAGAAAATACAACTATAGATCAATAAAATGGAGCCAAGAAGCATATCACAGCCGGCTTCTAGTGTGTGCGTTTATATATATATGTTTGTGTCTAGGGCATGTGCAGAAGCTTACTAAAAGATCTATCCTCATCAAGCAAAGTTAGCTGATTTTCATTGAGCTAAGTGACGGAAGCAACGTGAAAAGAGGTGGGCATAGACAACGGGAACATCGTTAATGAGTTCGCCGACTTTCGTTACTTGAGGGATCTGGTGATGGAGGAGTTGTCTACCAAGACATCGCGTTCGGGTTTTAATCTTCACGTCGATGAAGGCGCGTCGTGGTTGTTAACGCCTTGCTACGGTCATGCAGCTTGTAATGGAGCTCTTATAGATTCGGATTGCGTTATGTGTCTGGTCGTGGCAAAGAACATGATTCTCAAAGAATGTCGGATAGCTCCCGGAGCTCGAGTGCAGCTTCAAGGCTGTAGAATCAGATATGAAGTGCATCCATTCACCAAAAATTGAATCTCTGTGTTTGATAGAGCCAAGTTTTTCCACATGTTTTTGCTCGCGATAAGTTCCTTTGCGCATTTCGTGAACAAAAATGTACAATAGTCTTTTGTAAGAATTGAATAAGAACATTGGGACGAAATCAAGTGATCAGAGTCTGGAATTGCGCTGAGTGCATTGTCTAACGTTTTATTATTATGCCAACGACATACTTAGGTTTTTCTCTGATGTGTTAAATTGACCCCATTAATTTATTATTCTAATAACTCGTATGAATTACAGCGAAAAGAAAAATGAAAATGTGGGGTCATGTTGCTAAATCTCCTATTATTGTAGAAGAGATTATGATTAACAACGTATCTGAAGTCATTTTGAGCAATTGGACCGGAAAAAGTATGGGCTCAATTTATCGCAAAAGATTAACCTAATACTTAGTTCACACTATTGCAATAAATTTTTAGACATTTCAAATGTAAGCTAAGTTACACATCAATGTCGAAAAATCTCATTCTAATCTTTTTCCATATTATTTAGCCACCACGTTACCATATGCTTTCATTTCCAGTTCTCAGTTTGGAAATGTCCTTATATGTTTACCGTTGGATGAGGCTATTTATTCAGCGCAAAGTAATTTATACTTAACCAAATTGTAAAATGTCTAATTGCTAACATTTTTTTTTAAATTACATTGGAAATACTTTCGGTATAGCAAAATGAATATCAACAGTATCAACTAGTTAATTACTAAAAAAAGCGACACTTATGTCCCTCAATGAGCAGTAATATCATTTCTTGATGAAATAACTATATTATTTTTTAAAATTATGAAACGATGCCATTACAGTTGATTTTACACGGAATGAAATCTCAATTATTTATATAAAAAAAAGGGTGACAGTTTTATATAGGAGGTAGATGCATTCCTTTAGTGCCAGCCGCCATGTTTTCCTCCAATTGCAATTTCATATACACAAGCATTTTAATATTTGACGTTAGCTTTTTCAAACTCTGAGGTAAGATTACCGTCAGCAGCTCTGGCTTTTCTGCTCTTAAAGCACCTCTAATGACGGCTGCATTAGTCCCGGATTCCCCCGATGTATATATGTGGTTTTTCTACGAGGGAAAGTGGATATTTTGGTGCTGGCATTCCACAGCTAACTACAATCCTCAACCTAAAATCAAAAAGAGATACAACTTCGCAAGATGTCAGCAGTCAAATGCAATATAAAACGACTCGTATCATATTCACAGCATCTCAGTTAGTTCCTGATGCATGAATCCCATGTTTCTTGTCCCAAAGAAGCCAATAGCTCGAGGGCCTTGCTGTTGAATGGCCAATAACTCCTGCAAAAATGAATCATTTTAGTGAGTTCAACAACATGGGAATAAGAGAGAGTCGATAATGCAAGTACTTGCAGTAGAATAACTCAGTCAAAGAGCAAGGAAGTACGTGATGGAATATGTTGGAAGATATGATTCACTAAATCGTATCATATTATAATTGATTGTAATCTTGTTTATTTTAGGACTAGAAAAATAGGAGAATATCTAGTTTCCTTTATTGATTCATTCTTTGTAATTAAATACATGTACCGTGTTACATTGAATAGAACAACACACACAAATTCCCTCTCTGTTTCTCACTTTCTTACATGGTATCAGAGCCTACGGGTTCAAACCTTTTTTTGCTTCCGCTCAAGATTGCCTCATAAAGGAACTTCAATCTTCAAAGAAGTTGCCGGAGGAATCAAAGCCTTCAACCATTTCCAGAGGAACTCAGCCTACAAAAGAGTTGCCGAAGGAATTAATTTCCATTTATCATGACAAGGCCAGAAGACATTACCTCGAATCCAGTCGACCAGTCTGCTGGGAACACCACGCCACAGAATCTCGACTCCTCTGTTGTGGTTTCCGAATCAGGGCAGCAGCAGGGTCAGATCGCGTTGCATCCGCAACACGCACAATGGCAGCACTACCAGGCTCAGACCAATCTGGGGTTGCCCTTCTCGGGGCCTCCTTACCAGTGGATACCATATCCATGGTATCAGGGACCAAGCCCCAGTGCATCATTGCCGAGCTACCAAGGCAACGTGCGAGCCGATGGAGGCCTACCGACCAGTGACGGGGCAAGCTCAACCATCGGCGCGGAGCAGACGGGCGGATCAACTGGACCGGGTATGGGAACAAATCCCTACCCGGGTTTTCACAATGCGGGGCCTGCAATAGGGTCGGGTCAGAATGCAAATCCCTATCCGGGTTTCTTTCCGTATCAATTCCCTGCTGTCAGTGGTCGGCCGGAACCTGGCGACCCACTTTATACATCAAATGCCGAGGGATATGAGTTGAAAATTATCAGCCAACAGTTAACAGGCGTCGATAATTACTCAACCTGGTCACGCGAGTTCCGGCGTGCACTGATCACAAAAGGAAAAGAAGTTTTCATAGACGGAACTTTCCCTATTCCGTCCGACGAAAGGTCGGCGCGCCTTTGGAAGAGATGCAGCCAATTAGTGAGAACTTGGATTGGAAACTGCATCTCGACCGAAGTCGCGGCCGGACTTCCGCCGACAGAAGATCCACAGAAATTATGGGAAAGCATAAGAGAGATGTACGGAAAGCTCGACCAAGTGAAGATTTTCTATCTCACACAACAGATATCGGATTTGAAGCAAGGAAACTCAACAGTTGCAGGGATTTACAATAAACTCTCGGCACTGTGGAACGAATTAGAGGCCGTCGAAGAAAAATTCGGACCGCCCGACAGATACAACAAGTGACGGTACGAAGCATGAGGGAGAGGGAGAAGGCGACGAGGTTCCTCCTCATCCTCAATGAAGCTTACCAGACGTTTCGCTCCCAAATCCTTACCATGGAGCCGATGCCGAGCCTCGGTCGGATTTACCAACTCGCTGTTCAAGAGGAAAGTCAGCAACGGACGGCGGATCATGGAAGGGGAGGAGAAGGAATCGTTTTGGCAGCGAGGGGCCATCCCCGTTTCTCACAGAGGAGCTCGGCGAGAGGAAGAGAGGCGGGGGCGGATCTAGGGTTCCTCGATGAGAACCCTAGACATATCCGAAAACATCCGGACGGTCCAGATCAAGCGAATCAATCGGACGGCTCGCGTCTAATCTTGGCCGCGAACGAATCCAACGGCCCGCGTGGATCTGGCTTCGGTGGATCGGACGGCTCGCGCGGAATGAGCTTCAATGGGCCAGACGGCCCGCGCGGTGCTTTTCTCGGAGGTTTTGAAATAAATGGGCCCAATTCGTTTGGCCCAACTTCAGCCCAAGTCTTCCAGCCCATGAACAGGTCTTCCTCAGCTGCAAAAAATGGTGGGCCAAGAGGAAAAGGTAAATTATATTGCGACTATTGCAAGCGGCCACACCATACTATAGAAAACTGCTGGAAATTACATGGAAAACCAGGAGAAAAAGAAAAGGGAAAATTTTCCTCAGTTTTTCAGGTATCAGGTCAACAAATGGGAAAAACAGTCACCCAAGATCAATATCAGGAACTTATGGAGGCATTGAAAAAATTGGATGCTTCTGATAAAACTGGGAGCTTTACAGGTACATCATATTGTCTGATAAATGCAATTTCTCAGAGTGCATGGATTATTGATTCAGGTGCTAGTGACCACATAGTCTGCAATAGATCTTTCTTTTCTGAAATTAAAAAGCTGTCTTGTCCCATATCAGTACAACTTCCAAATGGAAACACTACTCAAGTAGTCATGTCTGGCACTGTGAATCTTAGCTCACTCATTACTCTTCAAAATGTGCTATATGTTCCTAATTTCCATTTCAACTTGATATCAGCCTCCCGAGTTTGTGATCAAAATTCATGCCGCATTCTATTCTATCCTGATAATTGTTTCTTTCAGGCCCTTTCGACTGGCAAACTGATGGGCTTGGGTAGAGTCAATCAAGGGCTGTATTTTTGGGAAAATTTCCCACAGTATTTATCTTCTGTTGATCTCAATAAGTCATTGTGTAATGTTACTACCAATGATATGAATTTTCTTAATCATAAAAGATTGGGTCACAGTGCATATTTTCCTTGTCCTCAGTGTCCCATCTGCCCCATGGCAAAACAAACTCGTGCTCCTTTTCCTCATAGCACTTCTCGAGCAGATGACATTTTTTCTTTAATACATGTCGATGTTTGGGGACCTTATCATACCTTGAATCATGAAGGATCCCGTTTTTTTCTCACAATCGTGGATGACTTCTCCCGTGCCACATGGATATTCCTCATGCAGTCAAAAAATCAGGTTCTTTCACATCTGAGAACTTTTCTATCTCTGTCAAAAACTCAATTCGGGAAAATAATCCGTCGAGTTAGAACTGATAATGGTAGAGAATTCTTCAATAAAGAGTGTGACTCCTTTTTTTCCCTGAATGGAATATTGCATGAAAGTTCATGTACTTATACACCACAACAAAATGGTGTGGTAGAAAGAAAACATCGTCACCTTTTAGAAGTTGCTAGAGCTCTTAAGTTTCAAGCGTCTATTCCTGAAAATTTTTGGGGAGATTGTGTGGTCACAGCAGCATATCTGATCAATCGCATGCCATCTCGCATACTGAAAGGAAAGACACCTTTTGAGCTGTTATATGGAAAGAAACCAGATTTGAGTCATCTTAGAATATTTGGATGCCTATGTTATGTAACTACAGTGGGACATAAGGATAAGATGGCTCCTCGTGCTCATCAATGTATCTTTATGGGTTATCCAGCCTTAAAGAAGGGATATCGCATTTATATGCCATCCACAGGAGAATTTATTGTCAGCAGGGATGTTGTCTTTCATGAGGATATTTTTCCTTTCAAAACCATGACTCCTTACCCTGAAGATACCAAGACAGCTCATAAGGACTTCCTAGAAGATGACTCGCCTTCCGGAGGAACTCTTGTTATTACTTATCCTCCAAGATCAACTGGAGTATCTCCTTCAACACCCATTGAGACTCCTCTGGGTCATATTATCACAGAACCTCCTGAAGAGCCAACAGACTCAACAAGAGACATCATAGCAGAACCAGCTCAATCACCAGCAATCTCAGAAGCAAGCACTAATGAAGACTCGCCTTCATTACAACATGAGCCATCCCGACGTCCTAGTCGCATTACTCGCCCATCAACTTGGACCAAAGACTACATATGCGGTTCCTTGAGGTCATCAGGTACTCGTTATCCTATCTCGTCCTATGTTTCATTCAGTAGGCTATCACCAGAACATCTATGTTGTATAAGCCGTATTTCTGAAGAACGAGAACCTTCTAGTTATAATGAAGCACGAGATGATCCTCGTTGGCAAAAGGCTATGGCAGCTGAATTATATGCATTAAATGAAAATCACACCTGGGATATTGTACCTTTACCTACTGATAGAAAACCCATTGGGTGTAAATGGGTGTACAAGATTAAATACAAAGCAGATGGTTCAGTTGAACGATACAAAGCACGATTGGTGGCCAAAGGATTTACACAGCGAGAAGGTTTTGACTATCATGAAACCTTTTCGCCAGTGGCGAAGGATGTTACAGTTCGTTCATTTTTATCGGTTGCTGCTTTCCGTGACTGGCCGCTACATCAGATGGATGTTCATAATGCTTTTCTGCATGGTGATCTGGATGAAGAAATATACATGGATCTTCCACCAGGATTACGGAGACAGGGGGAGTCTAAGGTATGTCGTCTCCGCAAATCTCTCTATGGACTAAAGCAGGCTTCTCGACAATGGTACGCCAAATTTACCAATGCACTCATAGCTGCTGGATTCAGACAGTCCAAATATGATTATGCGTTATTCACCTGGACAGAAGGTATGTCATCTATTTACTTGATGATTTATGTAGATGACATACTTATCATGGGCAATGATGATTCTGCTGTGAAAAGACTTAAAGAGTATCTACATTCCACCTTTCATATTAAAGATTTAGGGCCACCTAAGTTTTTCTTAGGAATTGAGATAGCTCGTTCAGATCAGGGAATCTCCCTTAGTCAGCGGAAATTCGTGATGGAAATCATATCAGAAGCAGGATTGTCAGGCTGCAGACCAGCGATTATTCCTATTGAGCAGAATGTCAAATTGACTTCTGTTGATTATGATGCTGGTATATCATCTTCCTCTGATGATCCATTGCTAGAGGATCCGCTAGGATATCAGAGACTGGTGGGAAAGCTTATATACCTTACCATGACTAGACCAGATATCTGCTATGCAATACAGACTCTCAGTCAATTTATGCACAAGCCAAAGCAATCTCACATGAATGCAGCCTTGAAGGTCGTGAAATATTTAAAGACATGTCCAGGATTAGGGATTCTTCTTTCTCGAAAATGCAATATGGAAATGACAGCCTATTGTGATTCGGATTATGCTACATGTCCTATGAGCAGGAGATCCATTACTGGCTTTTGTATCAAGTTTGGGGAGTCGTTGCTTTCATGGAAGACAAAGAAGCAATCTACTGTGTCCTTATCTTCAGCTGAAGCCGAATATCGATCCATGGCCAAGACAGTTTGTGAAATAGTTTGGTTAAGAGGTTTACTCTTAGATCTTGGCGCAGAAGTTAAAGGACCATCTATGCTCTTTTGTGACAATGATTCAGCACTCAAGCTTGCAGCAAATCCTATATTACATGAGAGGACGAAGCACATAGAAGTTGATTGCCACTTTACTCGAGAAAAAATTCAAGAAGGAATTGTCGAAACAAGAGGAATCAGAACTTCGGAGCAACCTGCAAACATGTTCACCAAACCGTTGTGTCAAAGGCAACATGCATATCTTCTGAGCAAGCTTGGCGTCTTGGACATATATAGACCACCAGCTTGAGGGGGAGTGTTGGAAGATATGATTCACTAAATCGTATCATATTGTAATTGATTGTAAATCTTGTTTATTTTAGGACTAGAAGAATAGGAGAATATCTAGTTTCCTTTTATTGATTCATTCTCTGTAATTAAATACATGTACCGTGTTACATTGAATACAACACAGAAATACACAAAAATTCTCTCTGTGTTTATCACTTTCTTACAGAATAGCATGTACATCAGTTAATGCAAGTGAGCGTAATTCGATTAAGTCCATCAACCAACTCTGAAGCCCCGTTTGGTTCAGCTTTCCCAAGGGACTTTAGGCTCCCAAAGCCCTTGGGGAAAATATTTGAGATTTCATTAAAAAAAATATTAAAATGGGAAAAAGCTAACGTCAAATATTAAAATGCTTGTGTATATGAAATTGCAATTGGAGGAAAACATGGCGGCCGGCACTAAAGGAATGCATGAACCTCCTATATAAAACTGTAACCCCTTTTTTATTATAAATAATTGAGATTTCATTCCGTGTAAAATCAACTGTAATGGCATCGTTTCATAATTTTAAAAAATATTGATGCCTTTCATGGATGATAAGTTTTGTTATTTTTTGGTTGGTCAATTGGCAGGGCAGCTTTCCTCTCCCTCACATCTTTCGCACAACCGTTTTCTTTATCATCCATGAAAGGCATCGATATTTTTTAAAATTATGAAACGATGTCATTACAGTTGATTTTACACGGAATGAAATCTCTATTATTTAGTAAAAAAAGGGTGACAGTTTTATATAGAAGGTACATGCATTCCTTTAGTGCCAGCTGCCATGTTTTCCTTTAATTGCAATTTCATATACACAAGCATTTTAATATTTGACGTTAACTTCTCCCCACGACGACAGATGGAGTCTCGGCCATGACCACTGTGGAGTGATCGGCGCTCCCAAAATCCTAGAAATTCGAGGTCCGAAGCCGCCGCAGAGTGGTGGGGACCGAGCAGAAGAGAGAAAAAAAGAGACCAGTCTTTCATTTTTTTAATTTATGTTCACGTCATCGACAAGTGCCAATTTGTGATTGGCTTTGAACAGAAAATGCATTCCGCGCCGGCGCGCATGACAAAATTCCTGAGAAATCAATTTTTGGCTAATCATGGAAAGCCTCCGCGTCCTTGCACGAATTTCCATGCGTCCTTGCACGATCATCTTCCTCTCGATCTCTGCTCTCTCTCTCGGTCGCCTCATCGCAGTCGCTCACCGCCTCGCCTCCAGCCCTCCCTCCTTAGCAGCCACGGCGTCGCCTTCAGCCCTCCATCGCAGCATCGCAGTCACGGTCCTTTGGGTCGCCTAGGTCTCTGTTCTTGCTATGGCCCTCCGTTGCTCGCGGCGTCGCCTCCGCTCTCTCGCCCTCGCCTCCACCCTCGATTCTCTCACTTCACACTTGCAGACTTGTCCCAGAAACCCACCATGCCTCTCGCAATTCCCGACTCGCGCTGTTAAGAAAGTTGACCATGTGTCGGAACATCCGACACAATACGAGGCTCCGGAGAGTGCCCGTGCATCCATTAAGGGAAGATCCCTCTATGCCTTCTTTCTAGCCTCTTGAAATTGTGAGTGAGATCCAAAGGGATAGACTGATTATATTTCGTAATCCTCGAACCGAATCGTGTCCATAGAGCCAGCCTTCTTAATCTCTCTTTCTTGTTTTTGTTCCCAAGTTCCTGATATATGGCCTCTTCCAAAAGGAATTACAATGTGTTCCTGAGTTTCAGAGGTACAGACATCCGCAACAATTTCCTCAGTCATCTCTATGCAGATCTTCTTTTCCCGGAGGTCTGGAGAAAGCTGCAATCAATAGGATAGATCGGAACGGGATACACACTTTTAAGGATAGCGAGGAGCTCCGGAAAGGAGAGGAAATATTGCCAACTCTTATGACGGCGATTGAGGAATCGAGCGTCGCGATCATCATTTTCTCTGAAGACTATGCTTCCTCGCGGTGGTGTTTGGAAGAGTTGGTGAAGATCATGGAGTGCAAGGCACAAAAGAACCTGATTGTGTTGCCGGTGTTTTACAAAGTGGAACCAAGAGAAGTGAGACGGGCGATGAAGGGTTATGGGAGAGCTATGGCTATGCATGAGTCCAATGTCAGGAAGGATCCTGAGATAGTGAAGAGATGGAAGAAGGCTCTCTCGATGCCGGTAGCTTGTCTGGGTGGTATTATAATAATGAGTAAGTAAATTATTGGGGTGACGCACTGTTTACCATAGCTGGTGATTGTTTCTTATGCGTCAAATTATATGCAGATAAACTATCACTGAAAAACTGATAAATATTGTCAAATCGGTCTTTTTAATTGAAGATACAAAGCGGAGATATGCTAGATAGCATACACAAAAGTGGAATAACCAAAACTTCGAGCTAGCAGATTGTTTGAATTCGACTCTTGCTGTGTGGATAATGAGAAATATTTGTCTTGGATAAAAAGCGTAGTTCATAGTACCCGATTCATTTTTGTCTTCAGGCGCAGGTTCACCCAAATGCGTTATTTCTTTTCATCTTATTATTTGCTATCCTTCTTATGTTATTTTCCTTATGACGTTAGAGGTTAAATTCCAACCATGGCTTTGAAATGCTAAAACATGTTTCTCTCTCTTTTGAGTACTTATCAGAGATGAAGCGGAGTTCATACGAGGCATCGTCACGCAAGTATCAAGTCGTCTAGAGCCAACAACACCCTTATATATTGCTAAGTATCCAGTTGGAATAAATTCCCAAGTTCAAGAAGTGATATCACTGTCGCAAAAAGAGTCGGATGGTGATGATGTTCTCATGATAGGTATATGGGGACCCGGAGGTATAGGGAAGATGACCATTACTAAAGCCACATATAATGCTAATGAAAGACACTTTCAGAAATCTACATTTTTGGAGCAAGTTAGAGAAACTTCAAACAAATACGGTCTAGTTGAGTTGCAAAAAGGACTTCTTTCTCAAATCTTATCTCCTGGACATCTAACGGTCTATAGTGAAGGCAGAGGAAGTAGTTTGATAAGGGAAAAATTTCGTCACAAGAAGATCCTCCTGGTTCTTGACGATGTTGACGATTGGCGTCAACTAGATATGTTAGCTGGAGGAGGCGATTGGTTTGGCAAAGGAAGTAGAATCTTTGTAACATCAAGGGATAAACATTTGCTGACTTCTCATGGCATAAATCATGTGTATGAAGTTAAACCTTTAGACCAGGGTGAGGCACTGGACCTTTTTAATCAGCACGCCTTTCCACATTGCAAAAAACCTGAAATAAAAAAGGATCTCATAGATAGAGCACTGCATTATGCTAGCGGCTTTCCATTAGCCCTTGTAGTGTTGGGCTCATTCTTATGTGGAAGAGAGGAACCTGCATGGGAAAGTGCACTGCATAACCTCTCCAAAAGTCCTGACCAAACTATCAATAAAGTTCTGAAGACAAGCTTCGAAGGATTGGCAAACAATGCGAGGGAGGTTTTCCTCGACATTGCTTGTCTCTTTAAGGGAAATAGAATAGAATACATCAAGAAAGTTATCGACAACAGCCGTGACTTTGACTCAACTATAGAAATAGAAATTCTCATCGAGAGGTCTTTGATAAGAAATGTGTATGGGACCCTGCAAATGCATGATTTGGTTCAGTTGATGGGTCAGAATATTGTTAATCAGGAATGTACTGATGATCCTGGGAAGCGCAGTAGATTATGGCTTTTGGAAGATGTTCAGGACATTCTATGTGAAGACACGGTAAGAGATGTTTATGTAAAAATTCTTATTTCTCATTTTTATGTTACTTTGATTTGGACAGTATATCTAAATCTTAATGAAAATTTTGTGTGACAACTGAATTTGCTTTGTCATGGATAGGGAGCGAATGCAGTAAAGGCCATAGTATTGGACTTGCCCGCACTAAAAGGGGGAAGAACAATGATTCCCGAAGAGAGAACCATAAGTCCTGATGCTTTCCGAAACATGAAAATGTTGAGAATGCTCATTTTGAAAGAAGTGCATAGCTCATCGCAAGATCCGATTTATCTCCCCAACAATCTGAGATGGCTTGAATGGTCCAATGCCCCATTTCTAGAATTTGGCTCTGGTCGGAAGAAGCTTGTTGGACTTGATATCCAGAAAAGTCACATCAGACAAGTAGACGGCAAATTTAAGGTTAGCACTAGTGATAACTAGCTTTTCCCTTTTTATAACTACAAATATTTTCAGAGCTTAATGATTGTATTGGTATTTTTTTTCCCAGAATTTTGAATGTTTGAAGTACATCAATTTCAGTCAATGCAAGTCCCTGGTTAGTGTTCCTGACCTTTCATCAATTCCAAATCTGGAGAGCTTGAATCTTGATGGGTGCAAAAGCTTGGTGGAGGTTCACCAATCCGTCGCATGTCACGACAAGTTAAAATTTTTGTCACTACAATTTTGCTTTAATCTCAGTAACTTTCCTCACACACTCAAGGCAAAATCTCTTCAAGCCCTCGATCTCTTTGGTTGCTTTAAACTCGAGAAGTTCTCTGATATACCAGAAAAGATGGAACATCTAGAAGAGCTTGATCTAGGTTGGACGGCTATTAAAGAACTGCCTGCATCAGTTGAAAATCTTGTCTCCGTGAAGATAATAAATTTAAGAAAATGCAAAAGACTCCCAACGCTCCCATCAAGTGTCTATAAGTTGCAAAATCTCGAGTATCTGAATCTTGGAGGCTGCTCCAATTTTGTCATGTTTCCAGAGAACTCGGAGGATTCAACCAATCCTAATGGCAATCTGGGATTCCGAAATTTATTCCGGCTAGATCTTGATGGCTGCAATCTCTCAGAAGTGGAGTTCCTTGAGAGTTATTCCTGTTTTCCCAACTTGGGGCACCTAGATCTTTCCAAAAACAAATTTACTCATCTGCCGACATGCATCAACAAATACCACGATTTGGAACACCTGCGTGTCGGTAAATGCAAACAGCTACAAAAGATTCCTCAGCTTCCGCCAAAGCTGCATAGGCTATTCGCAAGTGGTTGCAGATCTCTACAGGAATTTCCAGATTTGTCAAGTCTCTCCTCCAACTGCCTTGCCGTTGACGTGTCATCATGTCGTGAATTATTCCGCAAGGGGGCAAGTACGGCTCATGTGTTATCACGCAAGGTTAGAGACTCTCTCTCTCTCTCTCTCTCTCTCTCGCACTCACAAACTTTGAGTGCTTGATATGCGAACTATTTGTATGACAGGAGCTCTCGAAGATGAGATATGTTGAAATTACCCTGATTGGGAGAGAGATGCCAGAATGGTTTCTCCACTGTAAAGACAGTTCCATATCTTTCATGGTTCCCAGGGACTTGAGCAACAAGCTCTTAGGAATAGCACTCTGTATTGTTATTGGCCCGAAGGAAGGAAAAGCGGGTGATGCTGAATGTTGCGTCGAAATTGATGGCCCAATGGATTTTGGTCCATGGGATTGGTTTCGTTCAATGAAATCTGATCATGTGCAGATTCGATATTTTCCGTTCAGCGGGCTGCATAAAGAAGGGGACCTTCCGCGAGATGATTGGAGGCATTTCCGAGTTCGCCTCGGGGTATCAAAAGGAAGATTGATTAAATGGGGATTCCGTCCTATAAACGAGCAAGAGGAGGATGATCTGAGGATCGTGCTCCAACACCATCAGCCGAATGAAACAAATCGGTCTTCGGAGGAAAGAGACTCAGAAGAAGACAATTGGAAAGACACCAAGGAAGAAGAAAGTTCAAGTGAAACAGATGATGAATCTAACAAAGAAAAGCTCTCTCAGCCGAATGAAAAAAATTGGTCTTCGGAGGAAAGACACTCAGAAGAAGACAATTGGATAGACACCGAGGAAGAAGAAAGTTCAAGTGAAACAGATGCTGAATTTTACAAAGAAAACCCCTTCGAAAAATTATCGAGATGGTATTGTCACTGGTATTGTGACGCAGGAGGTGCCTGTCGAAGTGTCAACTCGTGGAATAAGCTCATATTGGGGTCATCGTACAGACAAAAAAGATATATAGAAAGTTTGCACATAACCACGGGGGTTCAACCGAGTTACACACCCCACATTCTCATTCCCGAGAATTAGAGTTGGGACGAATTAGTTTCAAGTATGAGTTTCGACTCTTACGCTCTGCAAGGAGATGGTAAAATTCTGAGAGTGAGAGTTAGAATAGGAGTAGGGTAGGACCGACAAAAAAAAAACGGATCCATGCATAAAGCTTCTTTTAAACTTTTCCCTCTTTCTTTTGTGATTTGTGATGCCGAGTGCATTAATAATGCTTGTTGAATGACCATAGTCTCCCAAGTTGCTCTGTGAAACTCATCACACAGACCTCACCTCTGTCACCTCTCTTCATCCAATCAATGATGCCAATACTTCATGCTCGATAATTCTGAGATGGTAAGTTTGGCTCAATCTAAAGTGATCCTCATCTTTCCGGAAGTGTCAATTCGATACTATCAAAGATCAAAAGGTCTATGTAGGGAAGACTAGTTGATTCCGCTGTTGGTACTAGCCAGATTGCATTCCCTCCCACTTCACTTTAACTTTACTGTCGCATCAAGTGTCTTACCATGTCTGTGCTGATTCTCAAGCTTCGCCAGCAGTTTTATGCAACCAATATCTCATACATTGAAAGGCGACTTCAAACAAATGCGAAGCAATGGTATTACCCACCAATCTCTCTAGTGAAATGGTTATTCCGTGTGACAAAATTGACGTTGTAAGGATCTTCATTTCAATTGACATCCGGTCACTCTCAGCATTCTCTCTATCTCATCAACAACACTTGGGATCCAATCCTCTCCATTCCTATCGGAACCAGAGAGAGATATGTAGATACTCATGGAATATAGCCATCAGCTACATGAAGCGAACTTGCACAATCCGGCAAGAGGTCTTTTTTTTTGTTGCTTTTTTCCTTGTTATGGATGCAATATTGCTGGATGATAACACATCATTGCTACAAAATACACGAAAGCACATTGATCATCTTTTCATTCCTTAAAACCCGATCGTCGAGTTCATTTCTCTTCATTTTTTATTATAATTATTGGAAGGATTTTATTAACTAGTGTCCTAAGAGTACTTATTGAGAATCCAATCGACGAAATTTATCTAATGCGCAGATCATCCTTACCATAACCCTTCCAGATTGGAAGTGAACAGACAAAAGCAAACCCAAAAGTAGGAGAAAGGATTTGACTGTTGACTCGAGCAGGGGCAAAGCAGTGGGATTATCCGGTTCAAAGTTCCAATGCCAATTGCCAGGTCATCTCCACGTCAGATGCAAATCCGAACTCTCTTCTATCTGTTCCAACGACGTCGCATAAAAGCATCATCCTCTTCGCTACCCGTCCCAAGCCAAGAAGACGCCGTTGACTCATCACTATCTCACTAAGCAAGGGTTACAAGAGTAGTGGCGGATGATCTTAACTGTCCATATATGAGGGTTTGCAATGATTTGACTCACGAAGCAAGGGTTACAAGAGTAGTGAAGGATTTGACTGTTTGTTTTATTTAATCGTGGATGATCTTAACTGTCCATATATGAGGGTTTGCAATGATTCGAGGGTTTCAGCAATTAATAAAAGTGAGATGTCAAGTGATAAAAAGGAAAAAGTTAATCCCAACAGATGAGTTTTGAGGTAGCTTGCTTATACCTTTATCTTGCTTTATACTTTACTTTATTAACCAACCGGTGGATGCATGTTTCAAATAGTTTATGTTAAACATTTCAACCTTTTTTTTTCATTATTTTTTTTTTTATATTTTCAACGTCCTTCTCAATTATTTTTTTAATGTCGACATCTAAAAACTACTTGACGGCCATGTCAAACAATTTGTCCATAATTTTGACAGAAAGACCAATTTGAAAAAAATAATAATAATAAGAACCCCCTTGCACAAAAAATAAATTCACTGACTGAATTGAACAATTTGGAAAAGTTTTTGAACCTCTGGTGCCTTTTTATCTTTTTCTGAAGATTTTTTTTTTCAAAATAATAGATGGGGCCAATCAGACAAAAAAAAAAGATGGGGCCAAAAGATCACACGGGGTTGACCTCCAACGTCATTCGAAGTCCGGACTTGCATCCAATGAAGCAATGTTTCATCACTTGTTTGACCACTTTCATTCATCGGACCGTACAGCATGCTGTCTCCATTGCACCGTTTGTTCCAAACTTGACTGATCGGGGGATGACAAAAGTCAAAATGGACGTGAATGGAGAGAGTTTGACAAATGAGGAAAAATAACTGATTTTGTTTAAATTCCCACGAAAGAAACAGCACCAGATATACCGTGGACTATCCTTTGATCCTTTCACTCCTCACAAGCCTACACCTAACAGCTTTCGCAGGCTAAGAGTGATCTTGATTCAACATCCCTACCACGAAAGATACGAGGACTTAAAGCATGAAAATGAATACAACACTTCTGTACTTACTATGCATGATTTCCTTTACATCAGAATCAATATACTGATTCGTATGATCGATTTACATATCACGGCCTAATGAGATGAAAGGGAACTCAAAACCTGGGATGTAAGTCCCAACTACTTCAAGAAACAAAAGGTCCATAAAGAAAAGGGGACTAGAGTACATTGTCATGGAGGAGTTGCCGGTTAAAACTCTAGCATTGCCATACTCTAAACTCAAATTGAGACAGCAAGCGTCCCAAAAGATGGGAAGTCAAGTTTCTTAAAGGCCCAGGGCCTTCTTGCACAATGTCTTCATCCAAGCAACGGTGTCTCGATTTATCGTACGCCAGAATATCTGCATATGGTTTGAGAAATTAAAATGTGTATAAGTCGCTAATGCAGCATGCTTCATCTGAAACATCTGACACCAAAGATGATGCAATAGTTTCTTTAATAGGCACTGTGCATGTGGATTGCTGGTTGGCTTACCTAGAGTCTCCACTCAAAAAATGCTCTAGCATAAAGTGTACCACATCACAACCAATTTTCCTGGCAGGTCTCCCAGTATGTCTAATTTAAGGTCCTATGTGAAGTGGAGGTTGATTCAGTATCTCTCTTCCCCCTCCAGAGGATGATCTGCTCGTCCTTAAATAATATAGGAACGCAAGGTACCAAATCCTGCATGGGTGTAAAACAGACATAATTTGATCTAAGCTCTAAACAGATAAATACAGATCAAGATGATAGTAAAAAAGTTAACATCCCAAGCAGAAAACGAAGAAAAAATTGACGAAATTCAGAGGGCATACTCTAAGTTTCACGCCAATCAGTTTGCAGTCGCTTGTACCCACGTGTTTGCAGTCTAACCTCACAACCTCTTCAGTCTTGAATGCTTCCCTAACTTTCTCCACCACATTGACATACACGCCATTCCTTGCTGATATACAATGAATAGTTTATTATGTCATATTGAGGTCGATTATGGCAGGTAAGAAACAAGTAGACCTTAGTAAAAGGCTAAGCCATGGGAAACAAGTTTACTCACTAAGTTTCGTTAAAGGGGGAGAGTTCAATCCTCTGTTTCTCATTTCTTTTGTTTCCTCAAATGTCAACCCTTCTGCAACATTCTTCACAAGCTTCGGGTATATTGGTGCAGAAGGCTTCTGTCAGAAAAAATGGGAGCACCGCCTCTCTCTCTCTCTCTCTCTCTCTGGATTTTTCCAGGTTTCTCTTCTTTCCTCTGCTGCACCAGAATTCTCTCCCTCTCTCTAGAATTTTCTCTCCCCCTCTCTCTAGATTTTTCTCACCGACTTTTACACCCTATAAATAGGGGTTCTTGCCCCTTGTGTGTGTGTGTGAATTGTGAGGAGTGTGTAAAAGTGTGAGTGGTGTTGTGTGCGTAAAGTGAGGAGTGTGTGTGCGTGAGTGTGTGAGTGGGTGGAGTAGGTGACGTGAGTGTAGAGTGAAGTAAGTGAGTGGGTGTGTGTGCAAGAATTGTGTTCATGTGAGGTGTGAGAGGTGTAAGAGAGTTGTGTGTGTAAAGAGTTTGCAATATTGCTTATATAAAATAAAGTGATTATTTTATTTGCACATCCACTTGATCTCTCAACAAGTGGTATCAGAGCAGGTCGTCGGAGGCCGTGCGAAGACAGTGGTTGGGGACCATTGTAAGTGAGCAAGGCGATCGGGGATCGTTGAGCCAAGGAGTAAAGAAGCGAAGGACGTCGGAGTTACGCAAGTGCACAATCTGGGATTGTGAAGTCGGTTGGTCCGGGACCAGGCTTACTTGGTATAGTGCGGGGCATTATACTCAAGTCACGATGGCGGATTTCTCAAGTTCGGTAAGTGGCATCGAGAAGCTCAATAATTCAAATTATAATAACTGGAGTACCCGCATACAATATTACTTGCTAGGACAAGATTTGTGGGATATTGTTGGCGGGAGCAACACCACCCCACCCACGAATGATAGTGAATTAAGAAAATGGAATATAAAATCGGGTAAGGCTCTTTATGTGCTTGCCGTGACTGTTGAAGATGAATTATTGCAACACATAAAGAGTGCGACGACCCCGAAGGAGGCCTGGGATAACTTGGCGACACTGTTTGCAAGGACAAATGATGCCAAGTTACAATGCTGGAGAACGAGCTCCTCTCAATCTCGCAACAAAATATGACAGTGAGTCAATACTTTTCTAAAGTTAAATCTATTTGCGAAGAAATTTCAAAATTAGATCCGAGAATGCCATCTACGAGACAAGAATGAGAAGAATCATAATTCACGGGTTAAGGCCGGAATATAATGGTATTGTTACGGCCACTCGTGGATGGGCAAATGAGCCAACTCTAATAGAGTTGGAGAATATATTGGCCAACCAAGAAGCCTTAGATAAACAAATTTCTAAGGTCTCAATTAAGGAGGATGAAAATGCCCTCTTTAGTAATAAAAGAGGGTTCAAGGGCCAAAATAGAAATGGAGCAAGTGCAAGAGATGGCAAACCGTGGAAAAGTCATGGAGAATGGCAAAAGCGAATAGAAGGAACTCGACCTCGGCCAGGGGGAGCTCGTCAAGACCGCGATAAGGACGAAAATGAAGAAAAGAAGAATAGAAGGCGTAATGGATGGTGTTACACGTGTGGCAAAGTAGGTCACTTTGCCAGGGATTGTCGGTTCAAAAGAGTTGAAGGAAATGTCGCAGCATCCAAGGAAAATGATAGCGAAGAAGAGTGGGATTTCCAAGCATCCTTTGCAATGGAGGAACAAGAAGATGCAATGGCCATCATCACGGTAAGTGATAAATTGATTGATTATGAAGAAGATTGGATAGTCGACTCGGGGTGCTCAAATCACATGACCAGAGATCAAGGCAAGCTATCAAACATGTGCGAGTACAAAGGTGGACGAGTAGTTGTCACCGCAGACAACTCAAGGTTGCCGATTACCCATGTGGGCCAAACGGTGATGACACCCCGATTTAGCTCGCATCAAGTCGAACTGAAAAATGTGTACCATGTGCCAGGAATGAAGAAGAATCTACTGTCCGTGGCACAACTTACAGACTCAGGTAATTATGTGGTGTTTGGTCCTAGAGAGGTTAGGGTGTACCGCAATTTGAAACCAACCGGTACACCAATCATGGAGGGGCGTCGATTAGAGTCTGTCTACGTGATGTCAGCTCAGACGGCATACGTGGACAAAACTCGAAAGAGTGAAACACCTGATTTGTGGCATGCACGGCTTGGGCACGTGAGCTACCATAAATTAAAGGTGATGATGAAGAAAGGTATGCTAAAAGGTCTCCCCCACTTGGAAGTACAAGAAGATGTCATCTGTGCTGGATGCCAGTATGGGAAGGCACATCAGCTTCCATATGAAGAGTCCAAATTCAGAGCTAAGATGCCTCTCGAGCTTGTCCACTCGGATGTATTTGGACCGGTGAAGCAACCGTCGATCGGAGGATCAAAGTACATGATAACATTCATTGACAATTTCTCCAGTACGTACGGGTCGACTTCATGAAAGAAAAATCCGAAGCATTAAACAAATTTAAGGAGTTTAAAGCAAAAGTAGAATATGAAGTAGGCAAGAAAATACTATGCCTTCGCACGGATAATGGGGGAGAATACACATCATATGACTTTACAAAATTTCTTCAAGAATGGAAGATACGTCGACAATTTACTTGCCCAAATATACCACAACAAAATGGAGTTGCCGAAAGAAAGAATCGGCATTTGGCGGAGACATGCAGGAGTATGTTGCATGCGAAGAGTGTTCCACCCAAGTTTTGGGCTGAGTGTATGAAGACGGCAGCACACGTGATCAACAGACTACCTCAAGCAAGGCTTGGCTTTATGAGAAGTTATGGAATCGCAAGCCCACGGTAAGTCACTTTAGAATATTTGGGTGTGTATGTTATGCATTCGTGCCAGACCATCTTCGTAACAAGTTCGATAAGAAGGCAGTTCGTTGCATATTCGTGGGCTACGATGATCAAAGAAAAGGATGGAAGTGTTGTGACCCTAAAACAGGGAGGTGTTACACTTCCAGAAATGTGGTGTTCGACGAACTATCATCTTGGTGGACATCAGAACCTAATTCAAAACAAGTTGAAGAGATTCGTGAAGGAATGGAAGAAAATGACCAGCCAATTGAAGAAGGAAATGATAATGTAATTGGAAGAAAAGAAGTCAGAACACAGTCACCAGAAAAATCAAAGAGCCCATGGCGAACTAGTGTACATCCAAGAACTACGAAGAGTTCCGACCAAGACAGATGGAAGAACCTGAAGAGGAGGAATCTCAACTAAGGAGATCAACAAGACAAAGAAGACCAAATCCCAAATATGCAAATGCGGCATTGACCGAAGATGTCGGAGTAGTCGAGCCGTCCACATATGAGGAAGCTTCGCAAGACATGGAATGGAGGAAAGCCATGGAGGAAGAGATACAAGCACTAAGAAAGAACGAAACATGGGACCTAGTACCGAGACCTAAAGAGGTATGTCCTATATCTTGCAAATGGGTCTATAAACTTAAAACTCGACCGAGATGGGTCGATAGAAAGATATAAGGCACGACTAGTTGCTCGAGGATTCTCTCAAAAGTATGGCTTAGATTATGATGAGACCTTTAGTCCAAGTGGCAAAGATTACTACGGTTCGAGTCTTACTAGCACTTGCAGCAAGCAAGTCGTGGAAATTATGGCAAATGGATGTGAAGAATGCCTTTTTACATGGAGAACTAGATCGAGATATATACATGGAGCAACCAGATGGTTTCAAAAGTAAGTTTCATCCAGATTATGTCGTAAGTTAAAGAAAGCCCTCTATGGCTTAAAACAAGCCCCGAGAGCATGGTATGGGAAGATTGCTGAATTTCTAGTGCAAAGTGGCTACTTTGTAGCCCCGGTGACTCGAGCTTGTTTGTAAAGGTAGAAGATGGCAAGCTTGCGATAGTATTAATCTACGTGGATGATCTAATCATCACCGGAGATAATGAAAAGGAGATATGCCAAATCGAACCAACCTCTCGGTGCGGTTCCGGATGAAAGAGCTTGGAGAATTAAAACATTTCACGGGACTTGAGATTGAGAAGACCAATGAAGGATTATTCCTATGTCGCGAAGTATGCACGAGACCTCCTAGACAAGTTCGGGATGCTTGATTGCAAACCTATTTCTACTCCAATTGATGGAAATGTAAAGTTATGTGCAATTGAAGGACGAGAATTGGAAGACTCAACTATGTACAGGCAATTGGTGGGTAGCCTTATTTACCTGACCATAACACGGCCTGATATTGCCTTTGCAGTGGGAGTAGCAAGCCGATTCATGGAGAAGCCGCGAAGGCCCCACTTAGATGCAGTCAGGCGCATACTAAGGTATGTAAAGGGTACATTTGATTTTGGGCTTCTATATAGGAAAGAAGCATAATGTGAAGTTGTAGGCCATTGTGATGCTGACTTTGCTGGTGATCGTGACACGCGACGATCAACTACTGGATATATGTTTAACCTCGGATCAGCAGTAGTGTCATGGTGTAGCAAAAGACAGGCAACTGTGTCACTATCTACGACAGAAGCTGAGTATAGAGCAGCAGCAATGGCAGTACAAGAAAGTACATGGCTGGTACAGCTAATGGAGGATCTCCATCAACCAATAAATCAACCTACACGGATATATTGTGATAATCTGTCAGCCATAAGCTTAGCAGAGAATCCAGTTTTCCATGCGAGGACCAAGCATGTAGAAGTGCACTATCATTTCCTACGAGAAAAAGTATTACAAGACGAGATAAAGATGGAGTATGCCAAAACAGATGATCAAGTTGTAGATATCTTCACCAAAGGTCTTGGAGCTGTAAAATTTGAAGAGTTTCGAAGGCAACTTGGTATGACCACGATGTCCATGCTAAGAGAGAGTAGTCGGTGAGGGGGAGTGTCAGAAAAAATGGGAGCACCGTCTCTCTCTCTCTCTCTCTCTCTCTCTCTCTCTCTGGATTTTTCCAGGTTTCTCTTCTTTCCTCTGCTGCACCAGAATTCTCTCCCTCTCTCTAGAATTTTCTCTCCCCCCTCTCTCTAGATTTTTCTCACCGACTTTTACACCCTATAAATAGGGGTTCTTGCCCCTTGTGTGTGTGTGTGAATTGTGAGGAGTGTGTAAAAGTGTGAGTGGTGTTGTGTGCGTAAAGTGAGGAGTGTGTGTACGTGAGTGTGTGAGTGGGTGGAGTAGGTGACGTGAGTGTAGAGTGAAGTAAGTGAGTGGGTGTGTGTGCAAGAATTGTGTTCATGTGAGGTGTGAGAGGTGTAAGAGAGTTGTGTGTGTAAAGAGTTTGCAATATTGCTTATATAAAATAAAGTGATTATTTTATTTGCACATCCATTTGATCTCTCAACAGCTTCCACAGTATGAGGGGTATAACTGGTCTTTGCTTCAGATCATAATGTCGACCTCGATACAAGAGGAGGATATTGATATTGCGGTAAATTATCTTCCCGCCAGATTTGTCCTTTGAGAAAACTGGTAACCCGTCAAATAAGAGACCATGAAAAAGCAAAAGGGTCTACCGTATTCTCAATCAGTTCATTCAGTTAATACCTCAAGGTGAAAGCAAACATTGTCCATGTCAAGTGTCGGCACTCCCAGGCTCTTAATCCTAACCGCTTCGGCTCTCTTCCAGTGATTGTGAATATCATCCAACATGTTGTGAGTAACTCCTCCTTTGCCTGCGTGAAAATAATGGCATGAATCAAATTGTGACAAGAGGTAAAAGAAATTTCTACAAAGCCTGAAAAGGAGATAATAACGAAGTGTGGCAACATCTCTCATTGAGTCTTCTTGACAAAACTTCCATGTTCTGCCCAGGTTTCTCAAACTAAGTTTCTATGTTCAATTCCACGAAGAATATAGCTTGCACCCAAATCACACAAGTTACAATGTCAATCTGGTGCTGACTTACTGGCTAAAATTGTTCGCACAGTCCCGTGTGCTCATTAACCTGCGTTATTTGTCTCGTCATACTTTTGCATCGTATGATAGATATATGGAGTGAATTTTGTCGAATTTGGTGTCAAATAGACTTGATTAGAGAATTCGTGAATGATTTGATAAGATTAATATAATAAAAAAAATGCAGTTGACTGGGCCATCCCTAATGAGCCCCACTCTAAGTCCATCAAGCCAAAAATGCTAGTTGATTGGACTAGAGGTATATGGCGTGGTATCCTTGCAAAATACGAGATTTAGCATTCTTTAGGAGGTTGTATTGATGAACTTTAATGGATGATTAGGGCTACTAAGGGCAAGGACTTGGCGGCGAGGCTTCTCAAGGTATCTTTCCTAGTGACTATATATCCACTTTATTTTGGTTAATGTGCGTAAAATTGTAAGAGGTAGAATGAGGAATTTTAGACCTTCTTAGGCAAATGTCGTATTGGCTGCTACATGGACGTTTTATGTCTCCATTTTCTTGCATTATTAGTGTAGTTTTGTAATATTGGTGTGCTCAAAAGCTTCCATACTTGTTTCACCATAATTTCTCTTGCGATGAAATATCTTTTACCGAAAATCATTCTTTTGTTTTTTAATTGAAGGAGAGAGGTTTTACATCGACTCTAGATAGAAAATATCACACGTAATAAGAAAATCAACAAAGTTTAATTCAAAGAGGACTGAACAAACATAAACTATGTTGGACATTAATTGATGACAAGGCCAAGAAAATACATATAATGTGACAAAACCAAACATAAACAAATAATGCCATAATTTAATCAACAACAAATCTTGCAAATACAAAAATGCTATGTTAGAATTTAATCAACGATACAACATCTAGGATAAAGAAATGCGTCAAAATTTAACCTATGACGTGGATATGAAAACTACAACTAAGAAACATGTCAAAATTTAATCAATAATGTGAGTTTGGAAAATAAAATTACACTATAGGAAAGTAAAGATAACTAAAGGATAGTAAATTTGTTTAATTTGTGTGGGGAGTCTTTAGTAGACAGGCGATGGTATTATAATGTTAGTGTCATAATTGCACTTGAGTAGTTTCCAGCAATTGCACCCACGTTCTTCCATCTTCGGAAGTTTTGTGCCAATGTGATGTGGACATCGAGCCATATCGAGGAGGAGATGCTAGGGACCTATTGTCTATTCCTACTGGTTCAATTATTCAAGTGCGGGCCAAACAATTCAAGCAAGCTATTGGCGTCATGGTTCGTGATCTTTGGCGTGAAGATGACCTTGGATCAAATCTTGAAGAATCTTGGAAATCTTGGTGCAATTTAATTATCTGGTTACCAAATAATTGACCAAGTCAATTTATATATTCTTGTTTAAGAATATTTTAGAATAGGAATATTCTAGAATATGACGCATTAGATTTTTAGGATTTGTGTGGCAGCCTATATAAAGGATTTGCCAAATTTCTTTGGGGACAAATATATTTTATTTTTGAGGAAAAGAATTGAGAGATTCTCTTTTACTGTTCTTTTGAGGACTTGACCTAATCAAGACTTGACCTAATCAAGATTCTCTTGTGGCGGTCAATTCGACTTATCGAGCGAGATAGCGAATTCTTTCGCTCGTGGCGTCTATAACGTTGGTTGGTTGATACGTGTTCATCAACAGGTCACGTTCATACCGAGGTTGCCAATCACAGGTTTGATTGGAGGTCGAGGTTTGCAATTCGCACCATTTGGGCCTTCGTAGAACGATCTTTCCGCAGCGATTCACATTAGTTTGTTATCAGAGCCTACTTCTACAAGGTCTATTTATCTTTAATTTTCTATTTATATGAAGCAATTTGAGAAATATTGAGCTAGGGTTTCGGTTCTAGCCAATTTAGGGATCTGATTTCTTTTCTAGCATCTTAAATTGTATTTGAGTTCGTCAAAAAAAAAAAGAAGAGAAAGAAAAGGCCAAAAAAAAAAGTGTGCAAGAGAAAAAAAAAAACAGATTCGGCAAAAAAAAATTAGCCAAACAAAAAAAAAAAAAATCAAGAAGGCGACTCGTTTGTTAGTAGACCAAATTGAAACAAAATCAATAGTGATTTGCGTTTCAATTGGAATTTCGAAAGTTGTACTTGTTGGTTTGAAATTATTACTTGTTGAAACAAAATCAATAGTGATCTAATCTTGTCTAATTGTTTGATTGATTGTCATGAGGGGGTTGAGAGACAGGTTATAAGTCCAGTAAAGAGCTTGTGAAAAAAGAATACAAGAGGAAAAATGCAAGAGTGTGTAAGCTTAATTGAGGGTGGAAAAAGCCTAGATTTGAGTTAAACACGAGGTGAGTGGCAAACATCTTGAGAGAAACACGTGAGGGAGCGATTGGTGAGGATATTTTAGACTAACGTTTACTTGCAGGTCTAAAATATGTCGCGCAAAGAAAGCGTGAATCAACAGGAGGTTGACTCCATACGAAGGGATGAAGCGCTCGTCGAAAGCATCCATCAATTGAGGGCCGTAGTGGAGGAGCTTAGTGGCCGAATGATGGGGAATGGCATCAGGGTTGATGGTAACCGAGAGATACCCCGAGGAAGGCCGCAACATCAGCGAGATGCCTCTAGAACACAACATAGAAGGTGGCGGCAATATGATGATGACGATGCCGACATTGAGGATGATCGAGATGCTCAATTTGAAAGGTGGAATGGAGGCCGAAGGTTTAGACACCGAGGAGATGATGAGCTTGGCAACATCAAGATGAAGATTCCTTCCTTCCAAGGGAAGAATGATCCCGATGCGTATCTAGAGTGGGAGAAACGCATGGAGATGGTATTTAATTGCCAACGATACTCTGAGCTCATAAAAGGTAAAAATTGCAGCTGTTAAATTTACTAATTATGCTATAATTTGGTGGGATCAACTTGTGACTAGTATGAGGCGCAATGGTGAAAGACCGATAGAGACATGGGATGAGATGAAAGTGGTGATAAGGAGGCGTTTTGTGCCAAGTCATTACCATCGAGATTTGTTTCAAAAGTTACAAAACCTCACACAAGGCAATAAGAGCGCGGAAGAGTATCACAAGGAGATGGAGATTGCCATGATCCATGCTAATGTGGTGGAGGATCGTGAGGCCACAATGTCAAGATTTTTGAGTGATTTGAACCGAGACATAGCAAGGGCGGTGGAGTTGCAACACTATGTTAAATTGGAGGAATTGGTGGACAAAGCCATCAAAGTTGAGTGGCAATTGAAGTTGGACCGAAATCACAAGAGTGGAGGAGGTTCAAATCAGAATTAGAGATCTAATTGGAAGAGAGATGAGAAGCCAAATTGGAGAGGAAACAACACTAAAACCGAAACCTCAAAGGAGAAGGAGAGGGACGGTAAAGTTGGAACGAATCCGGCTTCAGGTAAAACCGAAAATCCTAACACTAGAACTCGTGAGATTAAATGTTTTAAGATTTTGGGCAGATGTCATATGGCGAATCAATGCCCTAATAGGAGGGTGATGATCATGACTGGACATGGTGTTATTGAGTCCGAAAGTGAAATGGAAGAAGAGGATGATGAAATGCCACCATTGGAGGATTGTAATGATGGAGAAGTGGCTATAAAAGGAGACTTATTGGTGGTTAGGCGTTCTCTAAGTGTGCAAGTAAAGGAGGAGGAGCATAACCAACAAAGAGATAATTTGTTTCATACAAGATGTGTGGTGAACAGTAAGATCTGTAGTATGATAATTGATTGGGGTAGTTGTGCGAATGTGGCAAGTTGTATTATGGTGGATAAGTTGGGTTTGAAGACGACAAAGCACCCTAGGCCTTATAGACTTCAATGGTTAAATGATAGTGGTGAGGTGAAAGTATCGAAGTAAGTTCAAATTCCATTTGAGATAGGGAGATACAAGGACGAGGTAGAGTGTGATGTTGTACCTATGCAAGCGGGTCATATCTTACTTGGAAGACCATGGCAATATGATCGAAAGGTACATCATGATGGCTATACTAATCGCTATTCATTGATGATGAATCAAAAGACTTATACTTTGGTACCAATGACACCTAGTGAGGTGTATCAAGATCAATTAAAGTTACATTGAGAAGCCGAGAGAGAGAGAAAAGGTGAGAAATCCGAGGGCTTGCGTGGTGTGTCTAAGACGCTAGGAAAAGGGGAGGCCGAGAGAAAGATTGTGGTAAAAACCGAGGGAAAAGAAGAGAGGAAAGAAAAGAGGCAAAATAATTTTTATGCAAAATCAAGTGAAGTGAGGAGAGCCTTAATTCTAGATCGACCAATGCTTGTGCTTGTGTACAAGGAGGTTTTGTTTTTCTACTAACGATCTTGACCCAAGTTTGCCTAGTCCTATTATGTCTTTATTACAAGAATTTGAAGATGTCTTTCCTGATGAACTTCCTAGAGGGATACCATCGATTTGAGGCATAGAACATCAAAGTGACTTGATTCCTGGTGCGCCATTACCTAATTGACCCGCATATCAAAGCAATCTCGAGGAGACAAAGGAACTTCAACGGCAAGTTAGCGAATTATTGGAACGGGGGTATGTGAGAGAGAGTCTTAGCCCATGCGTCGTCCCTGTTTTGTTAGTGCCAAAGAAGGATGGAACTTGGCTAATGTGTGTCGATTGCCAAGCAATCAATAATATTACAATAAAGTATCGACATCCTATTCCTAGGTTAGATGACATGTTGGATGAGTTGCATGGTTCTTGCATTTTCACTAAGATCGATTTGAAAAGTGGCTATCATCAAATTAGGATGAAAGAATGTGATGAATGGAAATTGCATTTAAGACCAAGTATGGATTATACGAGTGGTTAGTAATGCCATTTCGATTAACTAATGCACCGAGCACATTTATGCGACTTATGAATCATGTTTTGCGTGCTTTTATTGGTCGATTTGTAGTTGTCTATTTCGATGACATCTTGATTTATAGCCGAAGTCCTGATGACCATATTGAGCATGTGCGAGCTGTCTTGCAGACTTTAAGGGCTGAGCAATTATACGCTAATCTAAAAAAGTGCTCTTTTGTTACCAACAAATTAGTATTTCTAGGATTTGTTGTTAGTGCTAATGGTATACAAGTTGAAGAAGAAAGTGTCAAAGCAATCCATGAATGGCCAACGCCTAAGACCATAAGAGAGGTGCGTAGCTTTCATGGATTGCGAGTTTTTATCGACGATTTGTGAGAAATTTCAGCACCATTGCCACACCTTTAACTGAGGTTATCAAGAAGCACATGGGTTTCACGTGGGGAGAAGAACAAGTGAAAGCATGTAATCTGCTAAAAGATAAGTTAACTAATGCTCCTTTGTTATCTTTGCTAAATTTCAGTGCTACTTTTGAGATAGAGTGCGATGCTTCTGGTACATGAATTGGAGCTATGTTGATGCAAGGAGGGCGTCCCATAGCTTATTTCAGCAAAAAATTGAGTGGAGCAACATTGAATTATCATACCTATGATAAGGAGATGTATGCTTTAGTGCGAGCTTTGAAGACTTGGCAACATTATTTATGGCCAAAGGAGTTTGTGATCCACACCGACCATGAGACCTTGAAGTACTTGAAAGGGCAGCAAAAGTTGAATAAAAGACATGCCAAATGGATGGAGTTCATCGAGACTTTTCCATATGTGATCAAGTACAAGAAATGTAAGGAGAATGTGGTAGCCGATGCACTTTCTCGAAGTTATGCAATTCTAACTATTTTAGAAGCAAAGTATCTAGGTTTTGAGCATATCAAGGGCTTATATACTAATGATGATGACTTTGGGAGAGTGTATGAAGCATGTGAACACGTTGCATTTGATAAATTTTGTAGGCATGAAGGTTATCTTTTTCGTGAAAACAAACTATGTTTGTCTAAGTGTTCTTTGCGTGAATTATTGGTGCGAGAAGCGCATAGTGGTGGTTTAATGGTGCATTTTGGCATTAATAAGACTTATGAAGTGCTGCATGTGTTGTAGAAATCTTTCTGGAATATTTTGAAGCTGACAAAACGTTTCCATCAGTCTAGTCTGAGGATTTGCAAACTCTACTATTTAAAGTCTGAAGACCTCCGGACTGCCAGACTCAAGACTCAAAGTCTATTCTCATTGACATTTTCTAATCCGTTGAAGAAAGGCTATCCAGAATTGTGTGTTTCATTAAGGATTTGACCTTATCGACTGGAGAAAATCTCTTAGCTGGATATGACATAACGGATTCCTTTATTCGAATCAAGATTGATTAATGATCCGATGATTGGCGAAGTATACTCGGAAGGTTCTACTTATGGAAACCGAGATCCTGATTGTATAGGCGAGCAGAATTGATGGGCTATCGACATGTTCCTTTAATAGCTCGAATGATCTTCCTAATTGATTCTGTCCAACGGGAAGATTGGAAGAATTCCTTTGGTAAGTGCCAATGGGTATGATGGCATAAATGGGTATATAAGGAAGACATTCCAGTTGTTCGAGAGGGTGCACGATAGAAGAATTCCAAAGTCTGAAGCTCCTTGTTCTTAGTCAATTCATTTACTAAGCGAAATCTTGTATGCAAAAGAGAGTCTATATTGTGAGATACCTTGAGGAAGTGTGGTAGAGTATTTACACTGTGGAATCAAGGGAAAGCATTGCTGTAACATCTCTTTTGTTCATAGTGAAATCCAGTCGGTGGGCTGTCAGTGCAAAAGAGTGGACGTAGGCTTGGAATAAGCCGAACCACTATAAACCTTGTGTTCAATTTTCTCTTCCCTACTCTCTGCTTTACTTTGATCATAATTCATTTTGTTAACTAAAGGAGAACTTCCTTTCTATTGTCTGCCTAGTATTGCTCTTTTATCTCGAGAAATTGTTTTTACACCTATTCACCCCCCTCTAGGTGCTTATACTAGCTATATCAATTGGTATCAGAGTCTGTGTACTCACTTTGTTTGAAGTGTTTTACTTCAGAGTTAAAGATCCATGGCTAGTATGCTAGCTCTAGGGCTGGTCAAAGGGCAAAACAATACCAGACCACCTTACTTTGATGGAAATGATTACAACATCTGGAAAAACAAGATGAAAGCGTTCCTAAGATCAAAGGATCCTCTGGAATGGGACGTTGTAAAAAAATGAATCACTCCTAAAGTTGCATCTGTCTCAGAGAGAGGAAAATAAGTTGTTGAGTCTAGTGAAATGACTCAGGAAAAGATAATCAAGAGACAAGCTCTTGATGCAAAAGCAATTTATTTTTTATATTGTGCTTTGTCACCTACTGAATATAACAGAATATCTTCTTGTGTTACAACAAAAGAAGTCTGGGATAGATTACATATTACCTATGAAGAAAATGATCGAGTGAAAGAGACCGGAATTGACATTCTCCTTGGTCAATATGAAGCCTTCAAAATGAAAACATGAGAATCTATGACTGACATGTTTAGTCGTTTTACAGAAATTGTGAATGGTCTTGAAAATCAAGGTCAACCAATTTCTGATCCCATGAATGTAAACAAGCTACTGCGTGGACTCTCCAAGGATTGGAATCACATAAAGACCTCAATAAGAGAGACACAAAGAATCATGCCACTATCTGTCGATGAGTTGGTTGGAATTCTTCAGTCTTATGAAGTGAAACGAATCAATGAAGACGAAGATCCTAAAGATTCAGAAAGCTGAACGGAAAAGGAAGAAGATTCAATCCAACAGAGTTTTCAAAGCAACAGACTAAGTCTGTTGAGGATGATGAATTAAACAAAGATGTAGTCTTCTTTGAATGTAAGAAAAATGGACACATCAAACCCAACTATCCTCTTCTGAGGAAGAAGAAAGGAAAAGCTGAAAAGTATCGAAAGGCTCTTAAAGTAGAAACCTGGAGTGATACAGAGTGTGAAGAAAGTGATGATGATTATGCCAATATATGTTTGATGGCACAATCAGATTTAGATTCAAACTCCGAGACAGACTCAGATTCAGACAGTGAATTTGAGGTCACTACCAAGAAAAAGGTAAAATGGTATCTGGATAGTGGATGCTCAAGACATATGACAGGAGATTCAAATTGCTTCATAAAGCTCGTTCAAGTAAATGGTGGAAAAGTCTCATTTAGAGGAAACAACAAAGGAATAATTGTGGGATTTGGAACTGTAAAGATTGGAAACCTCACAATAAGTAATATTTCCCTAGTGGAAGGACTTAACTACAATCTGCTTAGTATTAGTCAGCTGTGTGATACCAGTTTCAAAATAAACTTTCAAGAGGGAATATGTTCAAGAACCAGTAAAGATTCTATTAAGTCATTCATGGGTCGAAGACATGAAAATATCTACCTCTTGGACGTGAAACCAAATGAATCGCAATACCTAATCTCAATTCAAGACGAAGCAATCTTATGGCACAGAAAGCTTGGGCACATCAATATGAAGCAGATAGCCAAAATTTCAGCTAAGAAGCTTGTTCGTGGTCTACCCAATTTATCTTACCAAAAGTCTGATCTTTGCACACCATGCGAATTGGGAAAGCAGGTAAGAAATTCCTTTAAACCAATAAATCAAGTTTCCACTAATCGTGTGCGCAAAGCTTCGCATATGAATCTCTTTGACCAACCGAACTCGAGCATTGGAGGTAAGAAATATTGCCTAGTAATTGTGGATGACTACTCACGATTTACTTGGGTATATTTCCTGGCAAGTAAGTCTAAAATCTTCTCTTACTTTGAAAAAGTTTGCTAAAAAGGTTCAAAATGAAAAATGGTATGTTATCTCAAGTATAAGAACAGACCATGGAGGTGAATTTGAAAATCAAGATTTTACAAAATTCTATGATGAATCTGGTTTTCAACATGTGTTCTCCTCTTCATATACTCCAGAGCAAAATGGAGTTGTGGAAAGAAAGAATAGGTCGCTTCAAGAAATGACTAGAACTTTTTTGATTGAAAGTAACATCTCTTCACGATTTTGGGTTGAAATAGTTTCAACAACATGTTATATTATCAATAGAGTTTTTCTAAAGCCTATTCTGAAAAAAACCCCCTATGAGTTATTCAAAGGAAAGAAACCTATTGTTTCATATTTTCATGTGTTTGGATGCAAATGCTTTATATTGAAAAATGCAAATGATCGAGTTGGTAAGTTTGAAGAAAAATCAGACGAATGCATCTTCCTTGGATATTCTACCTCAAGCAAAGCCTACAAAGTCTATAACAAGAAAACTCAATCCGTTGAGGAATCAATGAATGTCAAATTCTAGGATTCTATGCAAAATGAATCTATTCAGACTCATCTTGAAGAATTTGAACTTGTTTCAGACTCTACAAAGTCTAAATCTCAAGAAGCAGCTCAGACTATGAAAGACCAGCAATAAGTGGTTATTAAAGATTCAAATAAATGAAGTGATCATCAACCTGACAAATCAACCAGTAACTAGAAGCATAAGTCCAATCATCCCAAAGATCTCATTATTGGTGACATTAATGAAGGAATTCACACAAGATCCAAAAGGCGCGAAGAGTCTAGTGCTGTGGCTCTTATTTCTGAAATAGAACCCAAAAGCATAGAAGAAGCTTTATCTGATGAAAGCTGGATTGAAGCTATGCAAGAAGAACTCAGATAATTCAGCATGAATGATGTTTGGGAGTTGACTCATAAACCAAAAGGTAAATCTATTATTGGAGCTAAATGGGTTTTTAGGAACAAGAAGAACAAGAAAGGAAAAGTAGTAAGAAACAAAGCAAGACTCGTGGCCAAGGGATATACGCAAGAAGAATTGATAGACTATGACGAGACTTATGCACCAGTAGCAAGGTTAGAAGCAATTCGATTATTACTTGCTTTTGCTTGTTATAAGAATTTCAGGTTATTCCAAATGGACGTCAAAAGTGCTTTCCTGAATGGATTTATCCATGAGGAAGTCCATGTGGAACAACCACCTGGGTTTGAAAACCCAAGGAAACTAGACTCAGTATTCAGACTGAAAAAGGCACTGTATGGTTTAAAGCAAGCATCTCGAGCTTGGTACGACAGGCTGAGTAAGTTTTTAATTCAAAACGGCTTTGTCAAAGGTAAAGTAGACACTACTCTGTTTATCAAAAGAGAAAGAAAAAGTTTTCTGCTTGTTCAAATATATGTTGATGATATTATTTTTGGATCCTCTAATGAAAGTTTGTGCAAGAAATTCTCTAAGTCTATGTAGGATGAATTTGAAATGAGCATGATGGGTGAACTAACCTTCTTTCTTGGACTTCAAGTGAAACAATTGAAGAAAGAGACTTTTATTCATCAAGAAAAATATGCTAATGATCTTGTCAAAAATTTTGGACTAGAAAATTGCAAAAAAACTAACATACTAATGTCAAGTTCCTTGAAGATAGACAAAGATGAAGGAGGAAAGAAAGTTGACCAGAAGCTATACAGGAGTATCATTGGTTTACTTCTTTATCTTACTGCTTCTAGACCTGACATTTTGTTTAGTGTTTGCATTTATGCTAGATTTCAAGCAGACCCTAAAGAATGTCATCTAAGTGCTGCAAAGCGTATTATCAAATATATTGCTTCAACTTCAAGCCTCGGTCTTTGGTATCCTAAAAATGGAGACTTTACTCTTCTTGGATACTCAGACACAGATCTAGCCGGTTGTAGAGTTGATAGAAAGAGCACCTCGGGTACCTGTCAGTTACTTGGAAGCGCGACAGTGTCTTGGTTTTCAAAGAAACAAAATACAGTAGCTCTTTCTATAGCAGAAGCAGAGTATGTAGCTCTCGGAAGTTGTTGTTCACAAATTCTGTGGATAAAACAACAGCTAAGAGACTTTGGAATTGAAGATTTATGCACGGAGATTAACTATGATAACACCAGCGCAATCAATCTTACCAAAAATCCAATTCTTCACTCAAAAGCAAAGCATATAGAGATTCGACATCACTTCATTAGAGATCATGTTTAAAATGGAGAAATTTCGATTCAGTTGGTTGACTCAAAGAATCAACTGGCGGATATATTTACAAAGCCTTTGGAGAAAAATCAATTTGAAATCATCCATTCCAGACTCAACATCTTGAAGCTTGAAGAAGTTAAAGTCTAGAGACTCTTAGACTCAGATAAATAAAGTTCTTGACTGTAAGTTATTTTATTTTCTCTCATATTAAATCTCGGAAAGGTACGATCATCTTTCTATAATTGATTTTTGCTATCTTCAATTTCCGTGAAAAGTGCAATTTTTCCTTTTCAAAAGGAGTTAATTTTTCTTTAAAAATGGCAGTTATCTATTTTTGAAAAAGACAGTTATTTTTAAAAGGCATCTTTTACTTTCCATAACGACGTTTAGTATGCCCCTCTTCGACTGACCTATATACAGTCGGTTCCTCTTCGCTTAACTTCAAAAACCCTAAAACGCATCGATCTTCCACTCCTGTCTTCTTCTCTTGTTTAATCTTCGAAAAAGTTGTCATCTTTCTTGGGAAAGTCAAGTTTGGAATCTTTCAAAAAACTATGAAAGATGTCGTCTTCAAGAAAGTCTTTGAGGATCGCAAGCAGGGGACCGCAGAAAATGAGTGAGGGGCCTACTCACTTTGATCTCACCGAGGAAGAGGAGTCTCCCAGTCAGCAGCAGAGCCCACAACATTCTCAGCAGCGTCATTCTCCACCAACTAGTCCACGGGGTGTTGGTCATCGAGAAGAGGAAGAAATCGTTGAAGGCGTGTTGACACCTAAATTTTGGCGGCCCGTTTATTTATTTAGTGCATAGAAAATTAAGGGTTAATTTTATCCAAAAAAAATTATTAATTAATTGCATTGCATATAGATTCAGGTGCATTTACATTTTTTGCATTTTATTGGATCGGTGGTGAATGGATTCGGATTAGTGGTTCTAAGTTTTAATTTGGCGGTCAGTCGATCGAGCCCACGAAGCAAGTAAATTGGCCCGAGCCCATTTTCTTTAATGAAAAAAATTACTTAAATGGAGATTTGAAATGATATTATGGTGGATTTTTGGAATTTAAGAAAATTGGGTTGCAATCTTATCTTTAGGCGATAAAATCAGGAGATGTGAAAAATAAAATAAAATAAGTGATATTGTGTGCGAGAAAGAAATCTTCGCGGATGTTGATTTGAAACGGAAATGAAAACCCTAATCTTCAGCCTATAAAAAGGTTTTTCGCGTAGGGTTTCAGCAGGAGGCCACACATTGAATATACGGCCGCACAATGAGGAGGTTTTATTTTCTCTCGGTTCTAGGTTAAAAAAAAAATTCAAAGCAAGAGGGAAATCGAGCTTCCTTCGTTTCTAGGGTTTTTCATCACATCAAAGAAGCTATTTTGTTTTGGGTTCTTCTTTGTTTTGTTTTTTTTTTTTTGGGAAATACATAGAGGCCACATAGACAAAAGACACCGGAAGGAGAGAGAGCCTAAAAGAATACACGGCAGCCATAATTGAGAGCATTGAAGAGCGAGCTTCACCCCCCCTGGAGGTTCACCATTTTGCAGAAGATGCCAAAAGGAGTCTTCACCGTATGGAGAGATTGACGTAAAAATCCATCAACTTCGCTGTGTCCAGTCCTCGCCTGACGATCGGCAATAGCAGCTTGTTGCACCTATACATGTTCCGCTAGTTGACTCACAATTTAGCTTTGGCAAGTTTTGTTTCCTTGTTTCTTTTGCAGGTTACGTAACTTTCACAATCGCAATCGGGGCCTCCCGGCTATTGACAAGCCTACGATTAAGATATCGCCGGCAACGCACGTCCTGGACGCCCAGGGGAGGATATGATGAGGTCTTCAAGAAATTGAGTGGGGTTGAAGACTCAGTCAAACAGAAAGATACCAGATTGCGAGTGAAAAGAATAGTGGGCGCAACACACGTGACCTTCCCCGGGGTTGGGGGGGGGAGAGAAGACGGTGGATGTTGCTATCTTTTGGTCTTCGTCCACACTCGATGAAAGAAGAGAGCAAAAGTTGTGGTTTTTGTGGCCTCGCTTAATGCAAGCAAAAATGAAAAAATATAGAAAAAGCATATTGCGAAGCCTTGATGCCAATACCAGCAGATTGAACAAACAAGCCCGCAAGCCCCTTAGCAAAAACTAGCAAATTATTTTTACTTTGTTTCTCAGCGTACTTCAATTCAGAGAGTTCTTTATCGCTCTTCTTTGTGCAGGTTTTCCAGTGATTGTCCATGCATCAAGGAGCCCCAATAATCCCAAAGGTCTTCTGCGTTCGTTGTCGCCCAAGTCTACCCGCTGTCGCTTGTCCTTGCTGGCATCACCCTCAACGGCCGTGTCGCGAGTTTTGCCGACCACCGACTAGCTCGAGCCGAGAAGTCCACACCAACATGAGTAACTACTGCTGTGAGCCAATCACCTACCGCCATTCCCAATTGCAACCCCGATCGTGTTAGACCCGAATTCGGAAATTATCTTCAAATTTAGGTAAGATACTCGTGCCTAATTTATTCGCCGCCTAATATATGTCTATTAGAATATAACATGCACATTTATAAGTGATAGATGTATTTCTTGATTAAGGTTATTTGCCTAATTCGCAACCGCACGCCGATTTTTTTATTCCATCTATAAGGCTTTAGATGAAATAATTAATCAAGCTGGAATAAAATAGATATCTTGATCTTTAAGGCTTAAGATCAATTTATCTATTTTATTAGCGAAATATTATCCCTTGATTTGAGCGATATGTGATGTCCTTTTTGGGGTAATTTTGAATGGATTTGATCGTTTTTTTTTATCTTGAGATATGTTTGAGATAGAATATCACATGTTTAGGGTTATTTGCATATTTAGGCAAAGCATTCTATTTATCATGAATTTCGGAAATAAAAAAATTGGGTTAGATTAGATGCACGTTAGGATATTACTTGTTTTAGGGTTTGCATATTTAGAATAGGAATTTTAATTTCGAATTTCATAAGAATAAAAAATTCCAAATAAATCAATTTAGGTTGCTAGATTTTAATTTAGGTTGCATGCTTAATTACTTGGCGATTATTAATTTCAAAAATTAATAAAAACAGCAAAAAAAATCATCATGCATATGTCATATAGAATTAGGACATATTTTGCACATCATTGCATATTAGGATTAAAATTACACTTAGTTTAATTTTAGATAATAGTTTTTTTAAATTTATTATAAGTGTAGGTATTTTATCAAATAGATTGCATTTTAGGATTATTTAGGTTAAGATAATATTTTAGTTAAAATTAGGATTTGGCTCAACCTAATTCCTAATATAAACTAATTAGGATCTTAATCTAATTAGGTAATTTTCACATTTCACCTAATTTCGAATTTCATGAAAAATACAAAAAATGCCATAGGTTGAATTAGTTTTATTTTCTAGGATAGATTGCATTCTTTTAGGAAAAAGAAAGAAATGAAAGAAAAGGAAAATGTCACGTGCACATCATTAGGATTAGATTCATTGAAATGCATGTCATGTGGTAGTTGTTGCTAGGCCCATCCAACTAGAAGTTACATGTCATTAGAGTTAGGTTATTTAGTTAATATTGCATCGCATATTGCATAATTTTCATTAAATAAGTGAAAACAAAAAAAAAAGAAGAAGAGAGAATTTGCGCGTTAATTAGAAACCATATCCAAGGTTGTTGATGTGGATTTTGAATTAATATTGCAGATGCTTTCGTTGCTACGAGGTAAGTCCTGCATTTTCTATTTGCTTTATTGGGTGTTAAATTGATGGATTGCGCACCCGCATGATCGCCTCACATGTTAGGGAAATAAATTTAAAATCAATCCAAAATGCTTGCCAAACATTTTTCAAAATAAAAAGAAAGGTATCGAAAGGGCATTAGAGAAATCTAGTGTAACCAAGTCCCCGTACCCATAGTCTCTGGTTCGTAGAAATAAAGTGAATCTCCCGTTACTTTACTTGGGTTTCTAATCGACCCACCAAAAATAGATTAGTGGCGACTCCTAATTGAAAAATCATTTGCATGTTATAAACTTGAACCTAAGTCGCGAATTGGTATAGGCTTGGGAGAGCCCGAGTTAAGTCTAGACTTAACAATCAATTAGCCAAACCCTAAGTGGTTCACACCCGAAAAATTGGTCGCGACAAGGCGCAGATCCTGTAAGAATTCAAAAGCCCTCTTTTATTTATAAGCTTTACCGTGCTTTAAAGAGGACCGGTACTCCATTGAACTACATCGATGAGTTTCTTAAGGACAAGGGGTATGTGAATGAGTACATCTTTTTGCGAAATATGGAGCGTTTGGGAATTGCTCCTAAGGGGTTGGCAGAAGAAACCCTTGCAAATATCCCAAGTGATCCGTGTGTTGGAGGAGTGAATCCGATAGATGGGAATGATGATGACAAGTTATTCAGTCAATTTCAACCGAGAATGGGTGTTGCGGCAAAAATCCGAGGAAAAAGGACAGACTTGTTTCAATCGAAAGAACAGAAGAATCTATACTCCAAATTGTTGAAGCGTGGGGTGATAAACCCTAGGAGTGTGAACTTTGATTTTCTTGATGCTGTGAATGTTAATTTGAGGGAAAAGTTCAGTCTTCTTCAACTTGAACAGTTTTGTTCTGATACTACAGAAGTCTATGCTGAACTAACTGCATATTTCTATTCGAATCTTAGTTTCTTGAATGCGAATAGAATCTCTTTTAGTGTTCAAGATCAGGACTTTGTGGTGGATGTAGATATGCTGGCTAATGTGATTGGGGTTGAGAGAGAGAGAGAGAGAGAGAGAGAGAGAGAGAGAGAGAGAGAGATATCAACCTATTAATGTCTCTATTGCTCGTGCCACATTGGAACTTGTTAAGGATAGAAGGATAGTGGGAAGGATTTCCTACTCAAGGATGCGTGCGTTCAACATTCTGCTTCACAAGATTGTGATTAATTGCCTCAGATTGAAATCTACTTCCAAGACTGATGTTTTAAACTCAGAGGCAAAGTTGATGTACGCCATCAATGCTGGGAAAAAGTTTTCTCTTCCTCACACTATTTTGTTCCACATGTATAGAGCAGTGGTGAAGGACAAGGGTCAACTTCCTTATCTAGGTCTTGTGTCAAAGTTATTCAGACATTTGAATGTTCAGCCTCCACAAATTCTCTATGTTCGATCGTGTGATAAAACGGTGGTAGGACTGAAAATGGTGTCCAAAATGCGTCTGAAGGAACTTAACAAGGCGTTGGAGAAATTCAAGGAGACAACCCCTGCCGAGCCTCATCAAGTCTCTTCGGCAGCAAAAAGGAAAGGGAAGAAGCCCATGGTTGCTCCATCCAAAAAGAGAAGAGCTCTCATCATTAAGGATGAAGATGATGAGGATGACATCACCATTTCTGCTATGGCGTTGAAGAACCTAAGTCGTTCTGTTCCAGAATCAATGGAATGATAGGAGAAAGAAGCAGATGAGAAAGAAGCAGAGGAGAAAGAAACAGAGGAGAGAGAAGCTGAAGAAAGAAATGCAGAGGAGGAAAGGTTTGAAGAAGAAGAAGAAGAAGAAGAAAGAGGAAATCAAGAGGAAGGAGAACATGAGGAACACTCTTCTTCACCTAAAGGCATGGAAACAAGGGGGAGATAGTGAGAAAAGAGGAATGTCCTCATATCCTACTACCAGTGAAGGAGTCAGCTGCTCTCCAGCAGATCTAGAGGACATCCATGCCTCTCAATTTCCTAAGTAAGGACATGATGCTTCATCGCCAAATCTGCGTGACTATGCTGATTTGCCATCGTCTGCTTTTACTCCATCTGATCGTCGTAAGCGAAGACGTTGCATCGATAATTCAGCAGATTTTCGCAGAATTCTTGATGTTCTCTTGGAAATGCGGGGTCAGATATATGTTTTGGGATGCGAAGTTCAGAACTTGCAGAATGTAGGACAAGCTTCTTCAGTTTCCTTGAATGATCAGATCCAAGCCATTGCTCTTCAAATTCAAGCAACTACTAAGGGTGAAGAGGTGGCTCAACTGAAGGAAGAATTGAAAAAGCTGGAAGGCATCGTCCAGTTAATGGGAGATTTCCAACTTGTTCGTGTTCCCAAGCAATCTTGACTCTATTTCAATCTCAAACTTTTTTTTATGATGACAAAAAGGGGGAGAAATGCGAGATTTGAAAACTTTGAACTTAAACTTGTTGAACTTTTAGTTTGTTTTAATGTTTGACTTGACTCGTGTGTCTAGATGTGGACTGAATTTGGATTTGGATTTGACTGCTTATATTAAGTACTATTGATATCTTATGAATGGCTTTACTCTCATGCAAGACTAACCTATTTTCTGTGGTTGCAGATTCTAGTGTTATCATTAAGCCATTAATCTTTATGAGATATCCATATTTGCTTGAGTAATGTTTTGCAGGTTAAAGTTATTCAAATCTGCAGGAAAGTTTTGTCACCATCAAAAAGGGGGAGATTGTTGGAGAAATATTTCTAGAATATTTTGAAGCTGACAAAACGTTTCCATCAGTCTAGTCTGAAGATTTGCAAACTCTACTATTTAAAGTATGAAGACCTCCACATTACTAGACTCAAGACTCAAAATCTATTCTCATTGACAGTTTCTAATCCATTGAATAAAGGTTATCCAGAACTGTGTGTTTCATTAAGGATTTGACCTTATCGACTGGAGAAGATCTCTTGACTGGATATGACATAACGGATTCCTTTTTCGAATCAAGATTAATTAAGGATCCGATGATTGGCGAAGTATACTTGGAAGGTTCTACTTATGGAAACCGAAATCCTGATTGTATAGGCGAGCAGGATTGATGGGCTATCGACATGTTCCTTTAATAGCTCGAATGATCTTCCTAATTGATTCTATCCAACGGGAAGATTGGAAGAATTCCTTTGGTAAGTGCCAACGGGTATGATGGCATAAATGAGTATATAAGGAAGACGTTCCAGTTGTTTGAGAGGGTGCACGATAGAAGAATTCCAAAGTCTGAAGCTCCTTGTTCTTAGTCAATTCATTTACTGAGCGAAATCTTGTACGCAAAAGAGAGTCTATATTTTGAGATACCTTAAGGAAGTATGGTAGAGTATCTACACTGTGGAATCAAGGGAAAGCATTGCTGTAACATCTCTTTTATTCATAGTGAAATCCAGCCGGTGGGCTGTCAGTGCGGAAGAGTGGACGTAGGCTTGGAATAAGCTGAACCACTATAAACCTTGTGTTCAATTTTCTCTTATCTACTCTCTGCTTTACTTTGATCATAATTCGTTTTGTTAACTAAAGGAGAACTTCCTTTCTATTGTCTGCCTAATATTGCTCTTTTATTTCGAGAAATTGTTTTTACACCTATTCACCCTCTCTAGGTACTTATACTAGCTATATCAACATGAACATTTTTATTGGCCACATATGAAGAAAGATGTCACACGTATTTGTGAGAGATGCATTGCTTGTAAGCAATCGAAGTCTACAACTAAACTGCATGGCTTGTATACACCATTACCTATTCCAACGCATCCTTGGATTGATATTTCTATGAATTTTGTGTTAGGATTGCCTAGGTCTAAGTATGGTAGAGATTCTATTTATGTGGTTGTTGATCAATTTTCAAAGATGGCTCATTTTATACCTTGTCATAAAACTGATGATGCATCTCATGTTGCTAATTTGTTTTTTAAGGAGGTTGTATGTTTGCATGGCATGCTTACATCGATTGTTTCAGATCGAGATTCTAAATTTCTTAGCTACTTTTGGAAAACATTATGGAAATAACTAGGAACACGGTTATTATTTTCTACTACTTATCATCCACAGACCGATGATCAAACCGAGGTAGTTAATAGAACTTTAGGGGTATTGTTGCGTGTTATTATTAAAAAGAACATAAAATCTTGGGAAGATTGCCTACCACATGTTGAATTTGCATATAATAGGAGCATGCATTATGCTACTAAATGTACACCATTTGAAGTTGTCTATGGTTTTAATCCATTAACTCTGTTAGATTTAACCCCTTTACCTATTGATGAGCATGTGGATTTAGATGGAGCAAAGAAAGCTGAATTTGTCAAGGCGTCGCATGAGAAGACGCGCATAAATATTGAGCGCAAGACTGAGCAATATGCAAGGCAAGCCAACAAAGGGCGCAAGGAAGTGGTGTTTGAATCCGGCGATTGAGTTTGGGTTCATATGCGCAAAGAGAGATTTCCTGAGTAGCGACATTCTAAGTTATTACCACGAGGGGATGGACCATTCATGGTTTTGGAAAGAGTTAACAATAATGCTTACAAGCTTGATCTTCCAAGTAAGTATGACATTAGTGCCACATTGAATGTTTCTGACTTGACTCTTTTCGATGTCAGTGGTGATTTGAGGACAAATCCTTTGCATGGGGGAGGGAATGATGTGGACATCGAGCCATATCGAGGAGGAGATGCTAGGGATCCATTATCTATTCATATTGGTTCGATTACTCGAGCGCGGGCCAAATAATTCAAGCAAGCTGTTGGTGTCATGGTTCGTGATCTTTGGCATGAAGATGACCTTGGATTAAATCTTGAAGAATCTTGGAAATCTTGGTGCAATTTAATTATCTGGTCACCAAATAATTGACCAAGTCAATTTATATATATTCTTGTTTAAGAATATTTTAGAATAGGAATATTCTAGAATATGACGCATTAGATTTTTAGGGTTTATGTGGCAGCCTATATAAAGGATTTGCCAAATTTCTTTGGAGACAGATATATTTTATTTTTGATGAAAAGAATTGAGAGGTTCTCTTTTACTGTTCTTTTGAGGACTTGACCTAATCAAGATTCTCTTGTAGCGGTCAATTTGACTTACCGAGCGAGATAGCAAATTCTTTCGCTCGTGGCGTCTATAACGTTGGTTGGTTGACACGTGTTCATCAACAGGTCACGTTCATACCGAGATTGCCAATCACAAGTTTGATTGGAGGTCGAGGTTTGCAATTCGCACCATCTGGGCCTTCGTAGAACGATCCTTTTGCAACGGTTCACATCACAATGTTCTCTCGAGGCCATGATCTTGTTGTCGAACAGTTGCTCCTTTGCAAACAAGTGCTAGTTGTTCCACCATCTCAGTTGCTCAGTTCTCTAGTGGCTTTGAACTTGTAATTATATCTTGATGCTCCTCATGCATTCAACTTTCCTCCAATACCCTCATAGTTTATCAATGTTGTTAGTGAACATCCTCATCAATCATCATCGACCACATGTCGTCATATATCGACAACCGATTGGTGACAATCATCATATTCACCAACATTGATACTTAGCTGTTGACAATGGGTCATGTGCTTAACGATATTTGATGCTCTAATCATATGTCTCCTCATGTCAATAACCTGATCATTTTTTGGTGCAAATAGTACTTCATCTTATTAATAATAATTACATATTTACTAAAAAAATGTTATAGCGTTTTAATGTTTAGATACTTTTAAGCCTACCAATCTCAAATTGGAATGAATTTTGCTTTCTACTCCTTGACGCTTTAAAATCTTAGATCTTGCATATTTTGACTTTATTGTGGATTGTTTCTTTTAATAATGCCAACGGATCTTCAAATCTGTCCTATGTCACTCGAACTTAGCAATTAACGTATTAAGTATCAATCAATCTGACTGAAGAAGGTGCTTTTTCTTTGCCCAATGCACAAGTGATAATTGCAAGGAGAAGCGCAGCAGAAAACAAGCATTTAATTTCTATAAGTACTACATTAAAAAAAAAAAAAAAAGGATTTTGAGACAAAATCATTGGTACACCTTAAAGTCAGAAATTGAATGTGGTAAGACGCCTTCTATCTACAAGGGCTCATCATTGGCAATTTATAGTCATTTAGGCCCTGTTTGTTTGTGTTCATTTTTTTTGTTTATGTACACAAATCTTATTTTTTTGTTCCGGGGAACAAAAAAAGAACAGTAAATGCGTTTGTTTGCAGTTTTATTCAAAATCTATTTTTTTGTTCTTGGGAACAAATTTGGAACAAAAATAAAAAACAAAAAAAAAACTTGTTTATTGTTTCTGGAACACTTCTGAGAAATAAATTTTCTATCTCCTCGTTTTTTTTTCTTCTCTTTCTTTTCTTTTTCTTTTCTTCTTCTTTTTTCTTTGGCTGGTCTCGGCCATGGCTGGCGACCAGCCATCAAGGGTCGGTGATCTTGCCGGAGCGTTGCCGGCCCTTGGTGAGGCTCGGCCTCGCCTTGGCTGGGCGAGCTCTAGCTCGCCCAGATCCAACGAGGCCGCCGGCCCCTCGTCGGCGATCACCGACCATGGTCGAGGTTGGCGACCGGCCAAAGGGAAGAAAAAAAGAAAAAAGAAAAAAAGGAAAAATAAAATAAAATATTAAAAAATTAAAAGAAACAAAAAAAGAACACAAATTTACCAAACATGTTTCTATTCCTTTTTTATCCCAGGGAACAAGTTTACCAAACGCGTTTTTTTGTTAAAAAATTGTGCCCTATAACAGAAATAATTTTTTCTATTTCTGTTCCCTAGAATAATTTTTGAACAGAAACATTATCAAATGCACCCTTATTGATAGTTCCTTTTTATCGTTGCCATTAAGTAAATTTGACTCTTGAATTCTATGTATTTATCGATCGAATTATTTTAATCATTACACTTTACTTATTTTTATTATGTGAATTTCCTTATTTGGTGACATTATTTTTGTTCATTAAGGTTTCCTCCACATTATATGTAATATATCTATTTCAACTTAGGAGAAACTATTTGTAAAAACTCATTGACTTCTCTATTGTTAAGGTTTTAAGTTAATATTCTAAATATCAATGCACCTTAAAATAACTAAATATCTAACTAGAAAGTCCTTTGAAAAGAGTAATTTACCCACAAGTCAAAATTAAAAATAATATGCAGTGATTTGGTTAATACATCAACTATATCTTCTAATGATTATATGTCTAACGAGCTTGATTAGGTGGTGTGAAATATGTGCTTTAGTGCAGAAGCTGTCTCGGTAAATGTGACTAATATCAGTCAAGGTTCTACACTTGCTATTCCATCTTTCTTCGAAATATCTTGTGCAACTTCCATGAAAGTCGGACCGTATGATCAGCGGGTCCAGCAAAGGGGGTAGAATTACCGAGAATCTACTTCTGCATTTCAGCTTATATTTCATCTTTCTTTTTATTCTTCCTACAGTTGATTCAAATAATTCACCCCAAAATTGTCCCTTAGTGAGGGCATCATCTTCCCGCCTTCTTCCCGCTCATTTTCCCTCGCTCTAACTTCTTGAGTTTCTCAAGCCATTTTTTTCGTACCAGTTTGCATAGAGATTCCCTTATTGAAAGTCTGCAGGGTGTTTCCTCTTCCATCGACACAAGCTCCACCTCGTCTAAAGTATGCCTTCACGCGTCTTTGTGGGGCAAAAAGCCATCGTCCGTCACGTGTTTTCTTCGGTGCTCTTACTCCTTTTAAGCTTCAACATTCTAGATATAAGGGATCCGTTAAGGGAAGATCCCTCTATGCCTTCTTTCTAGCCTCCTGAAATTTTGAGTGAGATCCAAAGGGATAGACTGATCATATTTCGCAATCCTTGAACCAAATCGAGTCCACAGAGCCAGCCTTCTTAATCTCTCTTTCTTGTTTTTGTCCCCAAGTTCCCTGCTCTATGGCCTCTTCCAAAAAGAATTACCATGTGTTTGTGAGTTTCAGAGGCACGGACGTCCGCAACAACTTCCTTCATGATCTCTATGCAGCTCTGAATCATAAAGGGATATACACTTTTGTGGATAGCGTGGAGCTCAGGAAAGGAGAGCAAATATCGCCGGCACTTATGAGGGCGATTGAGGAATCGCGCCTCGCAATCATCATTTTCTCCAAGGACTACGATTCCTCAAGGTGGTGTTTGGAAGAGTTGGCTAAGATCATGGAGTGCAAGGCACAGAAGGAGCTGATTGTGTTGCCGGTGTTTTACAAAGTGGAACCAAGAGAAGTGAGACGGGCAATAAAGGGTTATGGGAGAGCTATGGCTAAGCATGAGTCCGATTCTGAGAAGGATCCAAAGGCAGTGGAGACATGGAAGAAGGCTCTCTTCGATGCCGGTAACTTGTCTGGTTGGGTTTGCAATGATGGGTAAGTAATTGATGTGACGCACTGCTCTGCCATTGTTAGCTGGTGATTGTTTGTTATATGTCAAATTGTATGCAGAGAACCTACAGCTGAAAAACTGATAGATATTGTTAAATCGGTCTTTTTAACTGAAGATACTATGCGGAGATGTGCTAAGACGGTAGACACAGTAGTTGAATATCAAAACTTCAAGCTAGCAGATTGTTTGAAGTCGATTCTTTCTGTGTGGACGATGAGAAATTTTTGTTTAAGATAAATCGTGCATTCCATAATATCCGAGTCATTTTGTCTTCAGGCGCAGGTTCACCCTAATGTGTTGCTCCTTTTCGTATTATTAGTTGCTAATCTTGTTATCTAATTTTCCTTATGACGCTAGAGTTTGAATTCCTGCCATGGCTTTGAAATGCTAAAATATGTTTCTCTTTCTTTTGAGTGCTTATCAGAGATGAAGCAGAGCTCATACAAAGCATCGTAAAGGAATTACCAATTCATCTAGAGCGAACACCCTTGCATGTTGCTGAGTATCTGGTTGGAATAGATTCCCGAGTTGAAGAACTAATATCATTGTCGCAAAAAGAGTCGGATGGTGATGATGTTCTCATGATAGGTATATGGGGACCTGGAGGTATAGGGAAGACGACGATTGCTAAAGCCACATATAATGCTATTGAGAGACACTTTCAGGGATCTATATTTTTGGAGCGAGTTAGAGAAACTTCAAACAAATGCAGTCTAGTTGAGTTGCAAAAAAGACTTCTTTCTCAAATCTTACCTCCTAAACATCCATCAGTCCATAGTGTCGCTGAAGGAGTTAGTTTGATAAAGGAAAGACTATATTGTAAGAAGGTTCTCTTGGTTCTTGATGATGTTGACCATTCGTGTCAACTGAATGCATTAGCTGGAGGAGGTAATTGGTTTGGCAAAGGAAGTAGAATCTTTATAACAACAAGGGATAAACATTTGGTTACTTCTTCTCATTGCATGAATCGCGTGTATCCAGTTAAAACTTTAGACAGCCATGAGGCACTAGACCTTTTTGTTTGGCATGCCTTTCAAAACAGCAAAAAAACTGAAATAAGAACGGATCTCATATATAGAGCACTACGTTGCGCTAGTGGCCTTCCATTAGCCCTCGAAGCGTTGGGTTCATTCTTACGTGGAAGAAACGAACCAGCATGGGAAAGTGAGCTGTGTAAACTCTCCAAGAGTCCTGACAGAGTTATCAATCAAGTTCTGAAGATAAGCTTCGATGGATTGGAGAATGACGAGAAGGAGATTTTCCTCGACATTGCTTGTTTCTTTAAAAGAAAAAGTATAAAATACATCAAAAAAGTTCTCAACAGCTGTGGCTTTGAGACAACTATAGGAATAGAAACTCTCATTGACAGGTCCTTGATAAGAAAGGAGCATGGGACCCTGCAAATGCATGATTTGGTTCAATTGATGGGTAAGCATATTGTTATGCAGGACTATCCTAAAAATCCTGGGCGACGCAGCAGATTATGGCTTTTTGAAGATGTTATGGACATTCTATGTGAAGATAAGGTAAAAGTTGTTTATGTAAACATTGTTATATCTCATTTTCATGTTACTTTGATTTGGTCAGTATATTATAAATCTCAGTGGAAATTTTGTATGACAACTGAATTTGCTCAATTACGGACAGGGAACGGAAGCAATAGAGGCCATGGTGTTGGACTTGCTCACACCAGAAGAGGGAACTTTGAGTCTTGAAGAGATAACCATAAAGGCTGATGCTTTTGAAAAAATGACGAACTTGAGAATGCTCATCTTGCCTGAAGTGCATATCTCTTCAGAAGGTCCTATCCGTCTCCCTAGTAACCTAAGATGGCTTAAATGGCCCAATGCCCCATTTCTAGAATTTGGCTTTGGTCCAAAGAAACTTGTTGGACTTGATATCCAAAAAAGTCATATCAGACAATTTGACGGCAAATTTAAGGTTAGCGCTAGTGATAACTAGCTTTTCCCTTTTTATAACTACAAATATTTTCAAAGCCTAATGATTGTATTGATATTTTTCTTTTCCAGAATTTTATATGGTTGAAGTATATCAATTTCAGTCAATGCAAGTCCCTGGTTAGTGCTCCTGAACTTTCATCAATTCCAAATCTGGAGAGGTTGAATCTTGATGGGTGCGAAAGCTTGGTGGAGGTTCACCAATCCGTCACATGTCACAACAAGTTAAAATTTTTGTCACTACAGTTTTGCTCTAACCTCAGTAACTTTCCTCACACACTCAAGGCAAAATCTCTTCAAACCCTCGATCTCTTTGGTTGCTCTAAACTCGAGAAGTTCTCTGATATACCGGAAAAGATGGAACATCTAGAAGAGCTTGATCTAGGTTGGACAGCTATCAAAGAATTGCCTGCATCAGTTGAAAATCTTCTCTATGTGAAGATAATAAATTTAGCAAAATGCAAAAGACTCCCAACGCTCCCCTCAAGTGTTTATAAATTGCAAAATCTCAAGATCTGAATCTTGGAGGTTGCTCCAATTTTGTTATGTTTCCAAAGAACTTGGAGGATTCAACTAATCCTAATGGTAATTCGGGATTCCAAAAATTAAAGTGGCTAGATCTTAATGGCTGCAATCTCTCAGAAGTAGAGTTCCTCGAGAGTCCTTCCTGTTTTCCCAAATTGGGGGGCCTAAGTCTTTCCGGAAACAAGCTTACTCATCTGCCAACATGCATCGACAAATACGATGATTTGGAACACTTGGATGTGCATAACTGCAAACAGCTACAAAAGATTCCTCAACTTCCGCCAAATGTGCATGTCCTATGGGCAAATGGTTGCAGATCTCTACGAGAGTTCCTAGATTTGTCGAGTCTCTCCTCCAGTTGCCGTGTGGTTGAGTTGTACTCATGTCGTGAATTATTCCGCGAAGGGGCAAATACGGCTAATTTGTTATCGCTCAAGGTTAGACTCTCTCTCTCTCTCTCTCTCATGCACTCACTAACTTTGAATGCTTGATATGCGAACTATTTGTATAACAGGAGCTCCCGAAGATGAGAATCGTTAGCATTATCCTGAGTGGAAGAGAGATGCCAGAATGGTTTCTCCGTTGTAAAGACAATTCCATATCTTTCATGGTTCCCGGTGACCTGAATGACAAGTTCTTAGGAGTAGCACTCTGTATTGTTCTTGGCCTGAAGGAAGGAAAAGCAGCCGATGTTAGATGCGACATCCATATGGGTGGCCAAGGGTTCCATGGCGTGAGAAGACGGTTTCCTTTGATGAAATCTGATACTGTGTGGATTGAATATTTCTCACGCAGCACGTTTCTTTTAGGAGAGAAGCTTCCGCCAGACGATCAGAGCCATTTCCAAGTTCACCTCAATGTATTAGGAGGAAGATTGATTAAGTGGGGATTCCGTGCTATAAACGAGCAAGAGGAGGATGATCTGAAGATCTTGCCCCAACACCATCAGCCGAATGAAACAAATCGGTCTTTGGAGGAAAGAAAGTCAGAAGAAGACATTTGGTTCGGCACCGAGGAAGACGAAAGTTCAAGTGAAACAGATGATGAATGTAACAAAGAAAAGCTCTCTCAGCCGAATGAAACAAATTGGTCTTCGGAGGAAAGAGACTCAGAAGAAGACAAATGGATAGACACCGAGGAAGAAGAAAGTTCAAGTGAAACAGAGGATGAATATTACAGAGAAATGCTCTTCAAATATGTACGGGATTGTTATTGTTCTACCGCAGAAAGTGCCTGTCGGAGCTTCAACTCAAGGAAGAAGCTAACATTTGGGTCATTCTCGGGACTAAATAAATTTAGAAGAAGTATTTACAGCAAAGAAAGATACAGATAGAGAGTTCAAGTTAAACAGATGATGAATCTTGATGCATTTTGCTTTTCCCTTTTTTCCGTCCCTACTAGATGTTTTTGATCGTCTGCTCCTTCGATTCACATTCAGAATCATTATGAAATACAGGTTTCATATCATTCTACCGACATGGTTGAAGTTGAGGAGCTTTCTTTTTCCCTCTCTTTTGTGATTCGTGATGCGGAGTGCATTAATACAAAATTAAGTGGATGCTTGTTGAATGACCATGGTCTTCCAAGTTGCTATGAAACTCATCACGTAGACCTCACCTCTGTCGCCTCTCTTCATCCAATCAATGATGCCAATACTTCATGCTCAATAATTCTGAGATGGTAAGTTTCGCTCAATCTAATGTGATCTTCATCTTTTTAGAAGTGTCGATCTGATTGTGTCAAAGATCAAAAGGTCTATGCAGAGAAGACTAGTTGATTCTTCTTATTTACTAGCTGGATTGCATTCTCTCCCACTTCTTTTAAACGTTAATTAGACACATCACTTTAACCTAGCTGTCACATCAAGTGTCTTACCATGTCCGTGTCGATTCTCAAGCTTCGACAGCACTTTTATGCAACCAATATCTCATACACTGAAAGGCAACTTAAAACAAATGCGAAGCAACAATGTCACCCACCAATCTCTCTAGTGAAATGGCTATTTCGTATGATGAAATTGACGTTGTGAGGATCTTCATTTCAATTCACATCCGGTCACTCCCACCATGCTCTCTACCTCATTAACAACACTTGGGATCCAATCATCTCCGTTCCCGTTGGAACCGAAGAGTAAGAGAGAGATATGCAGATGGTCATGGAATATAACCATCAATTGGCATGAAGCGAACTTGCACAATCTGGCAACAGGAGCATATCAACTAGGCCACAAGGTTTTTTTTTTTTTTTTTTTTTTCATTTTTTTCTTGTTATGGATGCAATGTTGCTGGATGATGGACACACCATTGCTACAAAATACACGAAAGTTCATTTATCATCTTTTCATTCCTTAAAAACCGATCGTCCAGCTCATTTCTTTTCATTTTATTATAATTATTAGAAGAATTTTGTTAATGAGAATCCTAAGAGTACTTATTAAGCACCCAATCGACGAAATTTTATAATATCTAATGTGCAGACAGTCCTTATCATAACCCTGCCAAATTGGAAGTGAACAGACATAAGCAATCCCAAAAGGAGAAAGGATTTGACTGTTGACTTGAGTTGGGGGCAATGCAGTGGGATTATCCAGTTCAAAGTTGCAATGCCAGGTCATCTCCACGTCAGATGCAAATCCGAACTCTTCTATCCGCTCAAACAACGTCGCATAAAAGCATCATCCTCTTCCCTACCGAGAAAACATTGAGTGGTCCCGGACCGCCAAATCAGCGTCATCTCGGATTACTCAGATTGTGACACGTGGAGGTGTGGGGGTGGCTCACCAGCAAATGAATTTATGCATAAAGATAGTTTCATTTCTCTCTCACTAGCCTGCACCCACTAGCCCGCCAATGCTTTCTCTCTCCTGCTCTGCACACATTTATTTTTTTGCCTTACATTCTCTTTCCTCCTCGTCCTTTCCTTATCTGAAGAAGAAGAAAGAAGAGCAACCCTCTTTGTTGGAATATAATATGCGAAAATGACAGGATCTTGCAATTTACGTCAACGCGAAATTACCAGAGAAATAAATGAGAAAAATAAGGACACTAGAAATTTACATGATTCGGTCCGAGTATTGGTACTTACGTCCACAGGAAGAGCTCGCAACAAATAATCCACTATAATTGGAGAATCTGAGTTTACAATTACTCACACACTCGAGTGTTTCCCATACCTAGATTTAACCCAAAACCCAAAGTGTTTATAAATAAACAACTCACTTAGGTATAAACTCACGGTACAAAATTACCACGCGTTCAAGCTTTAAACAAAATGCTCTACGTACACCAAAATCAGAAACTCTAGCGTTCGTATTTGGTCGGCATATATATGGTGTTGACACCTAAATTTTTGCAAAAAAAAAAAAAAATTAAAAAAATAATTGCATGACACATTTATCTTATATTATTGGACCGATGGTGAGCGCAAGATTTTTCACATATTCCACTAAGATTTTTCATATTCAGGTAATATACACTAAGGGATATATTTTCAAGTAGAAAGGAAATTTTCGGATGGAATATGTAAAAAATACAATAGAGAATATCGCGCGGAGTGCAACGATATTTTCAGGGGATTATGCACAAGCAAAATTAGAAATAAAATATGCCACAAAGGTCAAAATTTTTCCCCTATAAAAAGTGTTGGTCATGTACGGACAAGGGGAGGAGAATTCGAAAAAATTTTAGAGTAAAAATGTGAGGGGGCTTCTCTTCGTTCTAGGTAAAAAAAAAAAAAAGCACAATACGAAGAGAAGAGAAATGTTTTCTTTTGGGGTTTTTTTCGAGGTCAAAAGGAAAAAGTGAAAGAACAAACAGTGAGGAGACGTGAGAGAGAGAAAAAAGAAAAGAGAGGAAAAGGGGTGCAGCGTTGTCTTCCTCACGATGAGCTTACCCCACTCGACGCCAGCAGTTGCCGACTTCCCTCCTCGAGCGCTGCGCCCGGCACCACTTGTCACGCCCTGATCCTCGGGCATGCACCATCCTTCTACTTGGTTGATTTTAGAATGTGATATTCCAGGACTATGTATCGCCGACCCTTTCATTTAATACACATGCGGAAACAATTATAAATCCCTAGACAATAAAACAGTGGGATAGAAATGTAAGGTCATATTTTTCATATTGAAAATTCATAACCACACTTTTATATAAACACTTCATAGTATTCCACAATACTATATACATAAGTTTGATCTAACATCTATTCACATACAGATAAGGCCTGACAAAACAAGATAGGATCTCAGTCCTCATATGGCTTGTACTTGGGATCATCATCCCGATCCTCCTCAAACTCTTCTTCACTAAGCTTGTTTCCTCCAAGCTCTTTGTCTTTTTCTGGCTCGTCGTCCTCTTCTGATTCCTCCCCCTCAGGCTCATCTACGGGCTTGAAATGGTTATATAATAATCATTGAGACTACGTCTCAGTAAGTTCTACCTCACTAAGACTCAATTAGGAAACCAATACGCCACAAGGTTGCCTAAACATAGCACGAGTTAGAAGACTTACCTTCGCATCAATCACGGCCTGCAATTCAAGGTTATGTATAGATGCTTCATATATATTACATCAAACAATCAGTCAATTCACAACAATCAGATCAAATCATTGATCAATCGATTTAGTCGATTACATGTTAGTCGGACCATTTCTAGGTCAATTCAATCAATACTATATATTCCTCTATCCCCGATGGAACATCTAGTCATCAAGTCTACGTGCATTCTCTCAGGATGACATACCAAGTCTCCGAGCCCACGTACCGTTTCCAAGACGACACACTTACTCAAAGGGCCCACGTGCATACTCTTAGGTGACCTCTTCGCCAAGGTGATGCATTGATTCACCGAGCCCACGAGTCCTTTTCACGATGCCGTACTCAACCTTGGACCCACGTGCAATCTCTAAGGCACTAGTTCACCAAAGTGATGCATCAAATCACCAAGCCCACGTGTTCTTTTCACGATGCCATACTCAACCTTGGACCCACATGCATTCTCTAAGACACTAGTTCACCAAAGTGATGTATCAAATCACCGAGTCCACGTGTTCTTTTCACAATGCCGTACTCAACCTTGGACCCACGTGCATTTTCTAAAGCACTAGTTCGCCAAAGTGATGCATCAAATCACCGAGCCCACGTGCCCTTTTAACGATGCCACACTTAACCTCCACTCGACTATCGATGCTGACAATGATACCCGATCATTTCCCAAGCAAATAATAAAAAACAACCACTTAGGAACATATCCTAAAAATCCACAATTAAATCAGTTCGGCACGATTCGAAGCTCAATTAAATAAACGGACTGCACCACGACGATCAGCATGAAATTTCGGTCACCGGCCATCCCGGTTGAATTTCTAGAAAAATAAATAATTAATTAATTAATTTCAAAAATTAAATTAAATACTAAAAATCCAATTTATGCCCGTATTGCCTAATTGAAGCCCAATAGGGGTTGGGAAAAATCCCAAGATACATTCAATAAATAGTAGACTATGTCTACTTGCTAATTGCACAATCAAAATGTCTAATATGCATCACAATTAATAAATAATCACTAATCTACTCTAATCTAACCACCTAATTGCACTTAATTAAATCTAATCAAACATTAAGCATAATTAGTCCACTAAGCAAGGATTAGTGAGATTACTCACCGGAATTTCGCGCAAATCGGTTCAAACTGACAGGGATGACACGAGGGTCGTTTCTTCTCAAAGCAAGTCTCGGGTTCGGGGCCCGGAAACGCCCCAAAATTGGGCCAAAGGGTGCTGGAAACCCACTAACTAGTTGCTGTTCTTGGCTGTCCGAAGTTGGTCCGGTGGCTAAGATGGTGAGGCAAGGCCGGCGGAGGGTGGGTGCAGCTCCAGTGAGGCCGAACGGTGGCCAGAGGTGGTCGGGCAACGGCCTGAGGTGGCCGAACGAGGCTAGGCAGAGGTGACTGGAGCTGGATGGTGCTGGACTGGTGTGAGGGGAGATAGACGGCAGCTCGGTGGTGTTGGTGGATGCGTGAACGGCGAAATGGCGGGCGGCGATTCCTTCAGGCAACGCCGGTTGCTGCTGTCTTCTCTGGCGTCTTCCCAGATCTGCTAGGACGTTGAGTAGCAGACGGAGGGAGGGAAAGAAAGTGTCGACAGCAATTGAAGAGGGTGAGGGAGAGGCGGAGGGCGAGCGGTGAGTGGCGGAGTGCGTGGGTGATGCGCGAGCGGCGACGGCAAGCTGTTTCGGTCTTCTTCTCTCGGTGGCTGCTACCTCTACTTCTACTTTGCTGGTTCGCTCAAACAAGAGGAGGTAGAGAGAGAGTACCGAGAGAGAGAAGAAGAGATAAGAGAGAGGATAAGTGTTGAAAAGTCAAAAAAGGGGATGAAGGAAGCAAAGTTGGAACCGGCAGGAGGGCAGTCGGTGGGGCGGGTTTCTCGCACGAGGGAAAAAGAGAGAGAGAAAGAGAGAGAGAGTAGAGAGAGAGAGAGAAAGGGAAGTTGCGGCCAAAAAAGGAGGGAAGGAGGAAGTGCACGCAAGAAGGAGAAAAGAAAGGGTATTTGGCCCAAAAAGGAAAGATAAAATGGGAAGAAAACTTGAAAGAAAAGAATTTTCCTATAATAGAAAATTTTCATCCCATTTTCTTTTGAATAAGCTCATTGATTCCCAAAAGGAATTTCAAATTAGAGCACTTGGTCCCCAATTGCGTTTTTGCATCCAATTTCCCTCTTGATTTTCTCTCAATTAACTCTAACAAAAATTTATTGATGTCTCAATTATCAAATTCATTATTTTCCTCATCCAAGAATCCATCATGCTTCTCAATTTCACCACCAGAATTAATCCCTGGCTTCAACTGAATGAAAACGATCCTAAACTAACTTTTTCCCAAAAAGTCTCGGTTGTCAGAAAAATCTTCTGAGACTGAGTCGTGGGTCCTAAAATTTATTGTAACATGACGGAACTTTCAATTTCTGAAATCGGACTTGAATTGGAGGTTAATTTCTATTTGGCGTGTTTTTAGCGTGACTTAGACTACCGGGTGGTTTTTATAACTTTTTAAGGCAAATTACCCGTGGTCGATTTTCTTCGAACCACTATGAACCCACTCGACTTAATGGCAACTCTCAATTGTTGTGAAAATATCAAAGATTCAATTACGGACACAGGGTACCAAAGTACCAGTAAAATCATATTAGTGTTGCTCGATGAGAATTTTCCAATTTAGTGGAGTCACCCACGATCGGCCACACATCTCAGTCGAACAGACCTATCTCTGATCTCAAATCGATTTTTAATTATGATGTAATGACCTCTAAAGATGAACACGGTCGAAAAGTCGATTCCTAGTCGAATTCTTAAGTTTATTGCTTTAAAGTTTCTTAATTGCTTATCCAGATAGTGTAGTTATCTTAAGAGTGATCGGCTCTGAGAACAGCCCTATAAATGCGTCAAAGAAATGCCCGATTAATTCAGTAGAAAACAGGTTGGAAAATTCAAGATGTCACACCACTCACAGCGACAGCCGAGTCGCAATCCATCGCTACTCCATTAGCAACCCACGAGCCCTCTCCGCTCAACCGCCGCTCTGCCAATCTCACCTGAGACCCTCGCCACGCCGCCGAGCTCCTTTGCTGCCGATCTACCGTTGCCCAAGTGACGCCCCCTGCTCTGCTTGTGATCTGGCCTAGCCTGCTCGCTGATGCCCGCTGAAGCCACATTGATCCTCGCCACTATAGCACCGGTGCCGTCCCTTGTCCGCTACCAGTTGCAGCTCGTCGCGATACCCTTGCTCGATGCCCCGACGCTGTTTTCACCCTGTTCATTTTTGCAAATCCCGCCACTCCTCTACCTCCACTGCTGCCATCGTTCACCGCCATCGTCGTCGCCTGCGCCACCACACTGACACCGTTGCTCAACCGTTGATCTTTGCCCCTGTAGTTGCGACCTAATGCCCTTGCAGTCTTCGCCTTCTGCTACTGCTCGACGCCATCAGAGTACACACCAACGGTCTGCTTTGCCGCTGGTCGTCGTCGTTGCTGATCCACCTATCGCCAGTATTTGCCGAAGCTTCGAACACCGGCAACCCGACCCCTCGGTGACCCATCGAAGCTGCCCTACCGTGGGTGAAGAAAGCAAGAAAAGAAAATAAAAGGAAAATAAAATCAATTTAGGAACCCCGTAAATCCGACAACCAGCCAAGCAAACCTGAGGGGACGCTAGCGGAGGACCCACCACCCCGACATCCCACGTAAGACACCAAACGCCTCCACTGGGTTTCGAACCCCTCACCTTTGGGCAAGGATCAGCGAAGTTCTTATCCAGCGGAGCTACCACGGCCAGTGGTGTAAGGGTGAGATGTGAAAGTGCTAATACGTGCACCTAGATGGGGGTGAATAGATGCGCAAACAAATTTTCCAAAATATAGTGTAGAATTTTACTTTTAACCTGAGTCTGTTTAATAGTAGACTTTGAAGAGGAAATTAGACTCTAACAATCAAATAGAGTTACGAACAAAAAGAGAATAAGAACACAAGGTTTATAGTGGTTCGGCTTAAACCAAGCATACGTCCACTCTCCCGCACTGACAGCCCACCGGCTGGATTTCACTATGAATCAAAAGAGTCGTTACAATATCACGTCTTTGATTCCACAGTGTAAAGACTCTGTTACACTTCCTCAATGTCTCACAAGAATCTAAACTCTCTTTTGAGTATAAATTTACACTCAACAATTGAATCAGCAAAGAACAAGGAGCTTCAAACTTTGGAATTTATCTATCGCGCACACACTCAAATAATTAGAGCGTCTTCCTTATATACTCCTCAATGCCTTCATAATCGTTGGCATCTTCCAAAGGAGTTCTTCCAATCTACCCGTTGGACATCAATTAGGGAGATCTCAAGTTACTTAAGGAATGTGATGATAGCCTACTAATCATGCTCGCCCATACAATCAGGATCTAGGTTTTCATAAGTAGAACATTCCAAGTAAACTTCGCCATTCAACAGATCCAAGTTACTCGAATTAATTTCAAAACGAATAATAGATCTTGAGATGCTATCTCCAGCCGTGAGATCTTCTTCAGCCGCTCGAATCAAATCCTTAAAGAAATACTCGAATCTTGATAAGTCTTTTGCGATGGTCTAGAAACTGTCAATGAGGGCGGACTTTAAATCTTGAGTCTGGCGGTCTAGCAATCTTCACACTTTGATGAGAGAGTCTGCAAGTTTTCAGACTAAACTGATGGAAACGTTTTGTCAGCTTCAAAACAAATAAGGAAGTTTTCTCCAACAATCTCCTCATTTTTTATGGTGGCAAAACTTTTATGCAGATTTTTGAATCTTTTGACCTATAAGACAATACTCAAGCAAACAAAGATATCTCATAAAAGATAAATGGATTAAGATAAAGATAGTATCGATCTGCATCCACAAGAAATGAGTTAATCCTGTAAAAACAACTATCTTTGCCATGAGAATATCAGCAATGCTTAAGATACTACAAGCGATCAAAACACAATCCAAACCATCAAAACATAGTCCAAGCCAGTCACAACCAAACAAAAGTAAAGTCAAACAAAAGTTAAACAAAAGTCAAATCTGCAAATCTGCAAATTTGCATCAACTTCTCCCCCTTTTTGTCAGCATTAAAAAGGTAGAGACGAAATAGAGATCTGGATAAAATTAAGATTGTTTTGGAATGCGAACAAGCTAGAAATCTCCCATCGACTTGATAGTCTCCTCCAGCTTTCTTAAATCCTCCTTCAGTTGCACTACTTCCTCACCCTTGGCAGTTGCTTGAACTTGAAGATTAAAGGCCTGAACTTTATTGTACAAAGAAACTGAAGAGGCTTGACTGGCATTCTGCATATTCTAAATTTCGCATCCCAAGGCATAAATCTGGCATCGCATCTCCATAAGAACATCAAGCAATCTTCGAAAGTCTACTAAGTTGTCAGTTCAGTGCTTGCTTCAGCATGATCAGTTTGTGGAGTATTGGTAGATGATGGCATTTTAGCATGAGCACCCAAACTTGAAGATGAAACCTCATGACCTTCTTCAGGAAATTGAGAGGCATATATATCTTCTGGATCAGTAGGAGAATGACTAACATCATCACTAGTAAAAGCAAGAGAAGAAGTACCTCTTTTCTCAACAGCTCCCCATGTTTCAGTGCCTTCAGGTGGAGAAAAGTACTCTTCATACTCCGTCTCGTCTTCAGTGACATGATGACCTTGTTCTCCTTTTTCCTCTTCTTCTGCAGTTCTTTCTTCCTATGCTTCTTTCCTCATCGTTCCCCTCTCTTCACTTCTCTGCTCTGTTTCATCTCTTTCTTGATCCTCTCTCTTCTCTGTTTCTGGAACAAAACGCTATAAGTTCCTTAAAGCAAGAGCGGAAATGGTGATATCTTCCTCATCTTCTTCATCTTGCAAGATGAGTGTTCTCCTTTTCTTGGATGGAGCTGTCATGGGCTCCTTGCCTTTCCGTTTTGCAGCCATAGAGTCTTGACGAGTCTTGACAGGGGTTTTCTCCTTAAATCTCTCTAAAGCCTTATTCAGCTCCTTCAGATGCATTTTGGAAACCATCTTCAATCCTACCACCATTTGATCACAAGTTCGAACACACAAAATTTTGGGAGGCTGAATATTAAAATGTCTGAATAACTGAGTAACAAGTGCTGAATAAGAAAGTTGGCCCTTGTCCTTCACCATCGATTTATACATGTGAAACATGATAGTGTGTAACAGAGAGAACTTTTTGCCAGCATTGATAGCATACATCAGCTTCGCTTTTGAATTGGAGACGTGAGTCTTTGAAGTCGATTTGGATTTAAGACAATTGATCACAATCTTGTGAAGCAAGACATTTGAGGTATTCATCCTCAAGTATGAAATTCGAGCTTCTGCCATTCCATCCCGCACAAGCTCTACAGTTGCACGACCAATAGACACACTAATTGATTAGAACATCCCTCTCTCCACTTCAATCACATCAGCCAGAGTCTCCATATCAACTACATAATCCTGGTCTCTAACACTGAAAGAAAATCTATTCGCATTCAAAAAGCTTAGATTGGAATAGAAATACGCAGTAAGTTCTAGATGAGCCACTGTTGTCTCAGAGCAAAATCGACCAAGTTGAAGTAAAGTAAATTTCTCTCGCAACTTCACGTTCAGAGAATCGAGAAAATCAAAATCCACACTCCTTGGGTTCATCACCCCTCGCTTCAGCAACTTAGAATAAAGTCGTTTGTGTTCCTCAGAACGAAACAGATCTGTCCTTTTACCTCGAATATTCGCGGCAACACCCATTCTAGGCTTAAAATGAGTGAACATCTTTTTATCATCATTTCCATCAGGTTAACTAAGTCCTCCAACACGTGGATCACTTGGGATATTCGCAAAAGCTCTTTCTGTCAAGCCCGCAGGAGCAACTCTCAAACGTTCCATCGTTTGTAAAAAGTGGGTTTCATTTCGGTACCCCTTTTCTTTTAAAAATTCATCAATAAAGTTCAAGGGAGTACTTCCAACCTTCAAGGCAGAGTAGAGTTTGAAGGTAAAAGCAGGCTTTTGAGTTCTTACAGGTTCGGCATCCTCAATAATTTCTTCCTTCACTTGTTGTTGCTGAATATCCTGTGGTCTAGCCTAAGGAGAATGACGCGGTTGAGAATGTTGTGGACTCTGCTGATGCCTTGGAGATTCTTCTTCTTCCGTAAGGTCAAAGTGTGTAGGACCCTCACGTGTATGCTGTGGTCCCCTGCTTGCAAGCCTTGAAGACTTTCTTTGGAAAGACATTCTTACAGTCTCTGAGAGATTCCAAACTCGATTCGCGAGAAGGATAAAAACTTTGAGGATTAAACTAGAGAGTAAAAGTAAGAAGGTGATGTTCTGTGCTTCTAGGGTTTGTGAGTAAAACAGAAGAAGACAAACAATAGATACCTGCCTTTTCAAAAAATAACTGCCTTTTTGAAAATAGATAACTGTCAAAAAGATAACTTCTTTTTCAAAAAGGAATGATTGTTATAATTACAAAACTTGGGAAGATAACATCGATCAATTGTAGATTAATAGGCATTCGTACCTTTTCGAGTTTATATCCAAGAGATAAATTTCTAAAACCAAAATAACTTACAGTCGTGATTCTTGATCTTCTGAGACTGAGCATCTTTAGACTTTTATCCCTGAGTCTGAGCTTCTTCAGACTTTAAGATATTAAGTCCGGAACGGAAAGTGCGGACACCGCAGCGGTCATAACACTCGCACGCGGACACTTAAGTGCCATAACTTTAAAATGGTACACTTAAGTGCCATCATCGGAGTAAAATGGGACACTTAAGTGCCACTCCGCGAAAATCAGGCCAAATGGCTGACGTGGCGACTTTCCGTGAGCTCGGTCCAAAACGGCGTCGTTTTACACGCCGACGTGGCGGAGAAAATGCAAAAAAATTTATTTTCGCGTCTACGTGTAAATAATAGTATATAAATTAATTAAATTAGATTTAAAATATTCAAAAAATTTAAAAAAAATAAAGAAAATTTTAAAAATTTTAAAGAAAATTTTAAATTTTAAAAATTTTAAAAATTTTAAAAAATTAAAAAAATAAGAAAATTTTAAAAAATTTTAAATATAAGAAAATTTAAAAAAATTTAAAAAATAAGAAAATTTAAAAAATTTAAAAAATAAGAAAATTTAAAAAAAATTTTAAAAATTTTAAAAATTTTTTAAAATTAAGAAAATTTTAAAAAATTTTAAAAATTAAGAAAATTTTAAAAATTTTAAAAAATTAAGAAAATTTTAAAAATTTTAAAAAATTAAGAAAATTTTAAATTTTTTTTAAATTAAGAAAATTTAAAATTTTTTTTTAAATTAAGAAAATTTTAAAATTTTTTAAAAATTAAGAAAAATTAAAAAAAAATTAAAATTAAAAAAATTATAAAAAGGGGGGTGGGAGGCCGAACGGGCGGCTCCCTTGCCGCCGCGCCGCCCGGCTCCCTCACCGCCGCCACCTCCGCCGCCTCCTCCCCCACCCCCCTTTTTTTAAATTTTTTAATTTTTTAAAATTTTCTTTTTTTTTAAATTTTTAAAATTTTTTAAAATTAAAATTTTCTTATTTTCTTATTTTATAATTTTTTAAAATTTTTTAAAATTAAAATTTTTTAAATTTTTTAAATTTTTTTAAATTTTTTTAAATTTTCTTTTTTATAAATTTTTAAAATTAAAATTTTCTTATTTTTTTTAATTTTTTTAATTTTTTAAAATTAAAATTTTTAAAATTTTCTTTTTTTAAAAAATTTTAATTTTTTTTAATTTTTATGCTGATTTGGAGCTCCGGCGAGCCACGTAGGCAAAAAATAATAATAAAATATTGCCACGTAGGATTTCCGGCAAGGGTCGCCGGAGGTGGCACTTAAGTGTCCCACTCGAAAAAAAAAGTGGCACTTAAGTGTACCGTTTTGAAGTTATGACACTTAAGTGTCGTCGTGCCAAGTTATGGACTTGGTGGACTCGCCGTCGGAACGAATAGACTCAAATTGACTTTTCTCCAAAGGTTTTGTAAATATGTCCGTCAACTGATTCTTTGAGTCAATGAATTGAATCAAGACTATTCTATTTTGAACATGGTCTCCAATAAAGTGATGTCGAATTTCTATATGCTTTACTCTTGAATAAAGAATTTGATTTTTGGTGAGATTAATCGCGCTTGTGTTGTCACATTTGATCTCAGTGCATGAATCTTCGATTCCAAATTCTCTTAGTTGTTGTTTTATCCATAAGATTTGAGAACAATAACTTCCAAGAGTCACATACTCTGCTTCTGCTGTTAAAAGAGTTACAGTACTTTGTTTCATTGAAAACCAAGATACTGTTTTGTTACCAAGCAATTGACAAGTGCCTGAGGTGCTCTTTCTATCAACTCTGCATCCTGTTAAATCTGCGTCTGAGTATCCAAAGAGAGTAAAGTCTCATTTTTTAAGATACCAAAGACCCAAATTAGAGGTTGTTGCAACATATTTGATAATGCGTTTTGCAGCACTTAGATGAGATTCCTTGGGATCTGATTGAAATCTGGCACAAATGCAAACATTAAACAAAATGTCAGGTCTAAAAGCGGTAAGATAAAGAAGTAAACTAATGATACTCCTGTAGAGCTTCTGGTCAACTTTTTTTCCTCCTTCATTTTTGTCCAGCTTCGAAGAACTTGACATTGGTATATCAGTCTTTTTGCAATTCTCCAAATCGAACTTTTTAACAAGTTCTTTAGCATATTTTTCTTGGTGAATGAAGGTCCCTTCCTTCAATTGTTTTACTTGTAGTCCGAGAAAGAATGATAGTTCACCTATCATGCTCATCTCAAATTCATCCTGCATAGACTTAGATAATTTCTTGCACAGATTTTCGTTAGGTGATCGAAAAATAATATTATCAATATAGATTTGAACAAGTAAAAAGTTTTTACTTTCTCTTTTGATAAACAAAGTAGTGTCTACTTTACCTTTAACAAAACCATTTTGGATTAAAAACTTACTTAACCTGTTGTACCAAGATCGAGGTGCTTGCTTTAAATCATATAGCGCATTTTTCAGTCTAAATACAGAGTCTAATTTCCTTGGGTCTTCAAAATCGGGAGGTTGTTCCACATAGACTTCCTTTTGGATAAAACCATTTAGGAATGCAATTTTGACGTCCATTTGGAATAAACTAGAATTCTTATAACAAGCAAAAGTAAGTAATAATCTAATTGCTTCTAACTTTGCTACTGGTGCGTAAGTCTCATCATAGTCTATCTCTTCTTCTTGTGTATATCATTTGGCTACAAGTCTTGCTTTGTTCCTTATAACTTTTCCTTTTTCGTCCATTTTATTCCTGAAAACCCATTTAGCTCCAATAACAGATTTACTTTTTGGTTTAGGAATCAGTTCCTAGACATCGTTAATACTGAATTGCCTAAGTTCTTCTTGCATAGCTTCAATCCAGCTTTCATCAGATAAAGCTTCTTCTATGCTTTTGGGTTCTATTTAAAAAATAAGAGCCACGACGCTAGACTCTTCATGCCTTTTGGATCTTGTACGAATCCCTTCATCAATGTCACCAATAATAAGTTCTTTGGGATGACCAGACTTGTGCTTCCAATTGCTAGTTGGTCTGACAGACTGCTAATCTTTTTCTTCATTTGATTCTTTAACGTTTGTTCGTTGTTGACCTTCTGAAGTCTGAGCTGCTTTTGGGGATTTAGATTTTGTAGAGTCTGAAGCAGGTTCAGATTCTTCAGGTTGAGTCTGGATCGATTGATTTTGTATAAGGTCTTGAAATTTGACATTCATCGATTCCTCCACAAATTGAGTCTTTTTGTTGTATACTCTACAAGCTTTGCCGGTGGTTGAATATCCCAAGAAGATTCCTTCGTCTGTTTTCCCAACACATATGGTGTGCATAATTTAGATTTTTGGTATGTTAGGTTAGGTAGTCCACGAACAAGCTTCTTTGAAGAGATCTTGGCTATTTGCTTCATGTTAATATGGCCAAGTTTTCGATGCCAGAGATTAGCTTCCTCTTGAATTGAAATTAGACATTGGGATTTTTTTGATTTGATATCCAAGAAATATATATTCCCATGTTTTTGCCCCGTGAAAGTCTGAGAGGAGTCTTTACTGGTTCCTGAATATATTCCTTCTTGAAAATTGATTTTGAAACCTGTGTCGCACAGTTGGCTGATACTCAGCAAGTTGTAGTTGAGTCCTTCCACTAAGGAAACGTTGTTGATTGTGAGACTTCCAATCTTTACTGTTTCGCATCCGACAATTCTTCCATTGCTATTTTCACCAAAAGAAACTTTTCCACCATTAACTTGCATAAACTTTATGAAACAACTTGAGTCTCCTGTCATATGTCTTGAGCATCTACTATCCAAGTACCATTTGACCTTTTTCTTAATAGTGACCTACATTTAAAAAAGAAACTCAAGCTTTCTTTGGTACCTATACTTTTTTGGGTCCAATGGAGGTAGTGCAATATACGGTCTTTGCCCAAACCTTCTTAATAGGTCTCCAAACCATAGACATTCTTTCTTAAAATGTTTTGAGCTGTTGCACTTAGAACATTTAAGAGCATTATGGCCAACGGGTTTTACAAAGACTTTTTGAAAATGATTTTTATAAAAGTCTTTTGTAGGTCTTTGTTTGATCATTTCCTTTACTTTTGGAAAATCTATTAGAGGGATGGTTTCAGCAGTCATTCCCAAGCCTGATTTGTTAAAGTAAGGTCTCTATGCTGAAATAATATTTTCCAATTTCTCAGATCCAATAGAAAACCTTTTTGAAATGCTTGAAATATCATTTTTCAAAAGTGTATTTTCTTTTGAAAGAGAGTCTGCATTTTCTTTCAAAGTAATAAAACTTTTATCTAAATTTTCGAACTTTTCTTTCCATACAATCTTCTGTTGCTTCAGTGTAGAATTTTCCCTTTTTAGCTCGGAAATCCTCTTGAGAGAGGTTTTGAGACTAAGACACAGTTCTTCAATATATTTAGAGACTTTAGTAGAAATTTTCAAATTACTTACCTCGACATCACTATCCGAATCTGAGTCTGTATCCATCTCAGAGTCTGAATCTGATTCTGATTGTGCCATTAGACAAATATTAGTATAATCATTATCACTCTCTTCACATTCGGTATCACTTCAAGTTTCTGCTTTAAGTGTCTTTTTGTATTTTTCAGCTTTTCCTTTCTTTTTCTTCAGCAAGGGACAGTTGGGTCTGATGTGTCCATTTTTCTTGCATTTAAAACAAATCACATCTTTATTGGATTCATCATCATCAACTGATTTATTTTGAAACTTTTGAGAGCTTTGTTTCTTACAATTGAATCTTCTTCCCTTTTTGTTCAGTTTTCTAAACCTTATTATCATGAGAGTAAGCTCTTCATTGTCCATATCGTCTTTAGAATCTGTAATATCAGAATCATCATTAGATTTTAAAGCAATTGATTTTTTACCTTTGGGATCTTCATCTTCATTGATTTGCTCCACTTCATAAGATTGAAGAGTGTCAACCAATTCGTCAACGGAGAGTAGCATTATCCTTTGTGTCTCCCTTATCGAGGTCTTTACGTGATTCCAATATTTGGAAAGACCACGCAGCAGTTTATTAACCTTCATGGGTCCTAAGATTGGTTGGCCTTGATATTCAAGACCATTCACGATTTCTGTAAAACGACTAAACATGTTAGTGATATATTCTCCTGATTTCATCTTAAAGGCTTCATATTGACCGAGTAGAATATTGATTCTGGTTTCTTTCACTCGATCGATTCCTTCATAGGTGATGTGCAACATATCCCAAACTTCTTTAGCAGTTTCATAAGAAGATATTATGTTATATTCAGTAAGAGATAATGCACAATATAAGAAATAAATTGCTTTTGCATCAAGAGCTTGTCTCTTGGTTATCTCTTCTTGAGTCATTTCGCTAGTCTCAACAGCTTCTTTTCCCCTTTCTGAGACTGTTGTAGCTTTAGGAATGATTCTTTTGTCTATCACATCCCATTCCAGAGGATCTTTTGATCTTAGGAATGCCTTCATCTTGTTTTTCCATATGTTGTATTCCTTTCCATCAAAATAAGGCGGTCCGGTGTTGCTTTACCCTTCAACCAAACCTGGAGCTAACATACTAGCCATGGATCGTTAATCTGAAGTAAGAACACTTCAATTTAAATGAGTACACAGGCTCTGATACCAATTGAAAGTGCTAGTACGTACACCTAGATGGGGGTGAATAGGTGCGCAAACAAATTTTCCAAAATATAGTGTAGAATTTTACTTTTAACCTGAGTCTGTTTAATAGTAGACTTTGAAGAGGAAATTAGACTCTAACAATCAAAAAGAGTTACGAACAAAGTAAAAAATTTCAGGGAAGAGAATAAGAACACAAGGTTTATAGTGGTTCGGCTTAAACCAAGCCTACGTCCACTCTCCCACACTAACAGCCCACCGGCTGGATTTCACTGTGAATCAAAAGAGTCGTTACAGTATCACGTCCTTGATTCCACAGTGTAGAGACTCTGCTACACTTCCTTAAGGTCTCACAAGAATCTAAACTCTCTTTTGAGTACAAATTTACGCTCAACAATTGAATCAGCAAAGAACAACAAGTTTCAGACTTTGGAATTTATCTATCGCGCACACACTCAAATAACTAGAGCGTCTTCCTTATATATTCCTCCATGCCTTCATAACCGTTGGCACCTTCCAAAGGAGTTCTTCCAATCTACCCGTTGGATGGAATCAATTAGGGAGATCTCAAGTTACTCAAGGAATGTGATGATAGCCCACCAATCATGCTCGCCCACACAATCAGGATCTAGGTTTCCATAAGTAGAACCTTCAGTAAACTTTGCCATTCAACGGATCCAAGTTACCCGAATTAATTTCAAAACGAATAATAGATCTTGAGATGCTATCTTTAGCCATGAGATCTTCTTCAGCTGCTCGAATCAAATCTTTAAAGAAATACTCGATTCTGGATAAGTCTTCTTCGATGGTATAGAAACTGTCAATGAGGGTAGTCTTTAAATCTGGCGGTTCGACGGTCTTCAAACTTTGATGAGAGAGTTTGCAAGTCTTCAGACTAGACTGATGGAAACGTTTTGTCAGCTTCAAAACAAATAAGGAAGTTTTCTCCAACAATATGTTCGACATGAAATAGTCTTTGAAATTTGTGATTATAGGTCAATTTTCGCACCCGAAATTCGACTTGCAACCGCTTGAAAAATCGACAATCCAATCTCACGCTCAAGATTCGATTTGCGATTTATTTAAAATTGGCCAACTCGATCTCATGCGCGAGATATGGTTCGTCAATTTGGATATCAATATTGTCTTGCTCTAATTTGTTGCCATGTCGTTTAAGTTGATCTTATTTTGGTAAAAAAAAAATCAAAAAATGTGAGTTAGATTAGGTTTATTTCTTGTTTTAGGGTTTGCATATTTAGAATGGGAATTTTATTTCGAATTTCAAAAATCAAAATCAAAAATCAAAAAATTAAAAAATCAAATCAATCAATTTCTTCTTACCTTTCACCAAAAAAAAAAATCAATCAATTTAGGTTGCTAGTTTGTTAACTTAGGTTGCATGCTTAATTATTTGATACTTTTTAATTTTTAAATTAATAAAAAAAAACACAAAAAAAGTCATAATGCATATGTCATGTAGAATTATGGCATTATTTGTACGTCATTGCATATTAGGGTAAAATCGCATGTTTCATTTTAAGTTTAAATTGATTTTTAGATAGATTGCATCATAGGTTAGAGATTGCTAAGTTAAGATAATATCTTAGTTTAAATTAGGGTTTAGCCCGACCTAATCCTTAATATAAGTTGGATAGAATCTTAATCTAGCTAGGTAATTTTGGCATTTTTCTAATTTCGAAATTTCATGGAAAATACAAAAAAAATATCTTAGAATAAATCAATTTCTTTATTTAGGACAGATTGCATTTTATTTATGTCATATAATTAGGTCATATGGCCATGTCATATTATTTCATGTTAGATTAGTAGCATGCATTGCATATTGCATGATTTTCATTAAATAAGCAAAAACAAAAAGAAATTGCGTGTTAATTAGAAATCATATCTAGGATTGTTGATGTGAATTCTGATCTAACAATGCAGATGCTTTTGTTGCTTTGAAGTAAGTTCATGCAATTTATTTATTGCTTTCATTGGATGTTAAATTGGTGATTTGCGCACTTGCATGATCACCTCACATGTTAGGGAAATAGATTTAAAATCAATACAAACTGCTTGCAAAAATATTTTTGAAAATAAAAAGAAATGGTACTGAAATTGCATTAGAGAAGTCTAATGTAACAAGTTCCTGTACCCGAAGTCTCTGGTTCATAGGAGTAAAATAATCATCCCATTATTTTACTTAGGTGTCTAATCGACTTATCATAAACTGATTAGTGACGACTCATGAATGAACTCCATTTGCATGTTAAGAAATTTAAACTTAAGTCCCGAGTTGGTATGGGCTTGGAAGAGCCTGAGTTAAGTTTAGGCTTAACAATCCATTAACCAAACTCTAGGTGGTTCACCCGAAAATTTGGTCGTGACAGCTTGGCGACTCCACTAAGGACTTGAGTTAATGCTCTTAGTGGACTGAGGCCAATTTTTTCTTTCATTTGAAAAAATATTTTTGTTTGGCAGCGAGGATCTCAGGTATGTCCTTAACATTTAAGGTGTTAAATGTTCTTGCAGGATGTGAGGTATAAGGGGAAGTGTTTGCTAACCTTTGTTTTGCAGGGAGGTGTAAGAATGTATGGCTTATTTTCATATACAAAGTGTTGCTTGATATAAACTGTCATGCATGCTTTGCATTTACACTACACTCTTGCACACACAACCTGCCGCCGGACCTAAGCCGCATATGATCATCTAGGATGGTATTGAAATGAATGCCACTCTGACCGCTTGCCCGCAGTACGAGTCGCCCATCTCAATCCCGAGTTTCTTTTTTGGTGTCAAGAGTACCCACCTAGGTTTGCATGCCCGCAACCCAGGTCGGCTCTTTGATCAAGCCGGAGTCATGAGGACCCAACATAGTCCACATGCCTGTGGCTAGTCCGATCATCCTTGTGGCTTCACTTTGCTGAGTCTATCTAGAGTAGAAATCAAGCCACTTACCATGCGCATGTTTATATGATTGCCATTTATTTCCTTAGTGAAGTAAGTCTTCTATCCCTATATTATGTAATTTTACTTACTTTGTCATACTTTTAGTCCGTCTATGACAATCTAGGTTAGTCATTTGATCTAATTCATTTGTCAATTAAAAATGAAATGAGGAAATTGCCATGCAATTAATCATTTGCAAAAAATTTTTTGAGAATTTGTTTTTAATTCATGTCTAGGAAATTTGGTCTTGCTAGGGTGTTTATCTTTATTTTCCTAGTCCATTTTTAGGAATAGCCCTTCTTGTACGAACTTTTCAAGAATAAAAGAAATGGAAAAATTGATTAGATCATTGTCATGGATTGACTTTCTAATTACACATCATGCTTACATGTTCTTGTTCATTTAATTAGGTGATTATGGAGTGATCCCACTCACCCATCCGTTTACGATCGAGAGCTAAAATGACGGATAAAAAGAGCCTATCTCGTCAAGCAAAAGTGCTGCGATGACATAAGTGCTCTATCTTCAGTGAGAAATTGTGACTCCAAGAAGAGAGCCAAGAAGACTTTTTGAATTGTCTCATTTTCCTAAAGTAGCCAAATTTGATGCCACCATGAAAAAACTAGTGACATATCTAGAGGGAAGAATATCTGACCTAAAGGGTTCACATCACAAGATCAAAGAGAGTGAAGAATTCAAGTACACATGATTCATGATTCTAAGTAGTTCGATTTCCTCATTTAATTAGGGGCATGCACCTTCCCCTGTGTGGGAATTTTTATCGCTTTTTAGGGATTGATTTTAATTTCTTCTATGCTTGAACATCACATTCCAATAAAGGTAATTCGATTGATGAATATCAATAAAATTACAAGTTTTGTTTAGAGGACATGATGGGGTACACCAAACCAGCCCAGTGACGATATCCAACAATAAATAAATAAAAAAACATCATCAATGGAGAAATTCTAAGGACTGGGCTTCTTCGTGCTTTCTCATCCAAAATATTCCTAAAAAAAATCATTTTTGAAGACAAGCATTAGGTTACCCTTGTTTAATTTTCTGACTCATTTACTTTATGTTTCAGAGTATTACTTTCTTGGCTCAATGAGAAAGAATCTGAAAAAGCACACCAGGGGCAAAAGCAAGAATGGAGCATTTATCAAACTGAATACCGTATTTTCAGTCTTGATTGATCAATTAGTGTGTGTGTTCCCTTTCGATAGGGGCAATCCAAGAATACCCACTACTGAGATGGTGCCTTCATGGGACAATTCTTTGAATGAATGGCCAAAATCGTGTTAATGAAAACATTTTTAAGTGTGATAAATTGTATGTTTTGAAGTCACAAAAGGTTCTCATGCTTAAATTGTCGGACTCTTCTCAAAAGAAAATTTTGATAGTGATTTTGCCTATTTAACTCACCAATTTCATATGAAGATTTGTCAAGATAGACAATTTAATGGAGTGACATTAATGTTTAAAAATGCTAAATGAGATGTGTCAAGATGATGAAAGGCAAGTTTTATCCTATACACAATCCCCTACTTATACACTTGTAAGATGAGTATAGGAAGTTTCATATTTGCAAGGTAAAGAGTTTACTTGCAAAAGGTACGACAACTGAAATGATGAGGGACAATTCATTTATCTATCCCAAACACAACATGTGATCCATTGCTTAACCACTTTGAGCCTGATACACTGGTGGAGATGTTTTTTCAAATTATCCCCATCAAGACCACCCCACATCGAGGCAAATTGGAGGTAAAATAACATCATGAGGTGAGAAAAATGAAATAAATTTTTTCTTACTCTCACTTGCATCAATCTTCAAATCGTGCTATTACATTGAACTCATATGGTAATTTAAGTGCCCTAGGATGACGAAGAGCATTTCTTTCTATATCCTATACACTTATATCATTTGCATAGCTCACTTGAGCCTACAATTTCATTTCTTTAAAACCATTTGGTGATCATCCCCCACACTGGGGCAAGGCAAAAGGCAGATTAAGACCCTTGAAAGTTCGAGTGTCATTCAGAATATAATTGCTTGACGTATGCATTATGCACAAGAATTGAAATTAAAATAGAAACTAAGGGACATGAAAAAGCAGTGTGCCTGATAAAAGTAAGGCTAGTGCCCATGAAAAAGAAGGGAAGAAAAAAAATGAATGAGAGCTAAGGGCATGAAAAAGCAATGTGCTTGGTTAGAGCAAGGCCAATATCCATAGATGAAAAAAAAAAAAAAAAAAAGAGTCAAGATAGGGACTATCGACTGAAAAAATGTTGTATCTCCAATGGAGCAATACTCAAGAACTCAAATGCCGAGTTTTTACAATCAATGGGGCACTTCATGAAGACAATCCCTGATTGTGAAAAAGAAAACTAGTGGTAATGCCAAGATGATCAACAACTCTCACCCTTTACACATATTTTGAGCCTACTGATCCTTTCATTTCTCAACCCAAGAGCCCAGCCTACGTTACATCCCTTGCAAAGTCTCTTCTGATTATGACACTTGAATTAGCGTAGGAGTTCACATGTTTTAAGCATCGCTTGAAGAAGTGCGAGCAAGATTATTTTTTTCTCATTTTGCAGGGTTCTTGACTTGTAAACCCAAAGATAATTACATAATTATTCTTTCAATTGCCTTGACTTAATGAGTCCCTTTGTTAAGTCATTGACCAAGCCCACATTACGGTCCCTATTAAAAACCTCTCAGACTAGTAAGGTCGTACTACTTGTGAGAATATTCAGACCCTTGTTGGTATGCTGATAGTGAGATGGAGTGATTCTCCTCAAATAGCCATTCTGAATGAGAGTGATTGAAAGTCCTTTCTAATTGAAAGTTTCTCATTTAGTATTTTTGAGAAATCCATGTCATTAGCAACAATTCCCTCCAATGGAAATTTGGGTGATGCAAATATGGTAAAATTATTATGCATAAACCTTGATTGAATTAATGAAAATCTCACTGAACTTCGAAATGTGCATTTTAAAGTAGCTCAGATTGTCTACCTCTTTGATGAATGCATATCAATTTTTGCTCTAATTGTTGGAGAAAACTTCCCTGTGTGTTTTGAAGATGACAAAACGTTTCCATCAGTCTATTCTGAAGACTTGTAGACTCTTTAGTCAAAGTCTGAAGACTACCGAACCGCCACACTTAAGATTCAAAGTCTATCCTCATTGATAATTTCTAGGCTGTCGAAGAAGACTTCTCCAGAATTGAGTATCTTGTTAAGGATTTGATTCTATCGACTAAAGAAGATCTCTCGACTGGAGATAACATCTTGGAATCTGTTATTCGTTTTGATTTCAATTCGGGTAATTTAAGTCCGTTGATTGGCGAAGCATACTTAGAATGTTCTACTTATGAAAACCTAGATCATGATTGTATGAGCAAGCGAGATTTGTGGGCTACTGTCATATTCCTTAAATAACTCAAAATCTCCCTAATTGATTCTGTTAAACGGGTAGATTGGAAGAACTCCTTTGGTAAATGCCAACGGGTATGAAGGCATGGAGGAGTATATAAGGAAGTCGTTTCAGTTATTCGAGTGTGCGCAATAGAAGAATTTCAAAGTCTGAAGTTCCTTATTCTTTGTCAAATTCAATTGTTGAGCAAAAACTTGTACTCAAAAGAGCGTTTATATTTCTGTGAGACCTTGAGGAAGTGTAGCAGAATCTCTACACTGTGGAATCAAAGAAGAGCTATACTGTAACAACTCTTTTGATTTTTAGTGAAATCCAGCCGGTGGGCTGTCAGTGCAAAAGAGTGGAAGTAGGCTTGGATCAAGCTGAACCACTATAAACTTTGTATTCTTATTCTCTTCCCTAAGCTCTTTACTCTGACCGTAACAATATTTGTTTGTTAGAGTCTAATTTCATTTTCATAATCTATTGCTAAACATAATCGGTTTAAAAGTAAAATTATATTCTTTACTCTACAAAATTTGTTTTCGCACTTATTCACCCCCTCTAGGTGCTCGTATTAGCTTTCACAATTGGTATCAGAGTTTGTGTACTCATTTAAGTTGAAGTGTTTTTATTTCAGAGTTAAAGATCCATGGCTAGTATATTGGCTCCAAGTCTGGTTGAAGGGCAAAGCAACACCAAACCGCCATATTTTGATGGAAATGATTACAGCATATGGAAAAACAAAATGAAGGCATTCCTAAGATCAAAGGATCATCTCGAATAGGATGTGGTAGATAAAAGAATCATTCCTAAAACTGCAACAGTCTCAGAAAGAGGAAAAGAAGTTGTTGAGTCTAGTGAAATGACTTAAGAAGAGATAACCAAGAGACAAATTATTGATGCAAAAGCAATTTATTCCTTATATTGTGCATTATCACCTACTGAATATAACAGAATATCTTCTTGTGAAACAACTAAAGAAGTCTGGGATAGATTGCACATCACCTATGAAGGAACCGATCGAGTGAAAAGACCAGAATCAATATTCTGCTCAGTCATTATGAAGCATTCAAGATGAAACCAGGAGAATCTATCACTAACTTGTTTAGTCATTTTACAGAAATCGTGAATGGTCTTGAATATCAAGGTCAACCAATCTCTGAACCTATGAAGGTTAACAAGTTACTGCATGGACTTTCCAAGGATTTGAATCACGTAAAGACTTCAATAAGGGAGACATAAAGAATCATGCCACTCTCTGTTGACGAATTGGTTGGCACTCTTCAGTCTTATAAAGTGGAGCAAATCAACGAAAATGAAGATCCCAAAGGTAAGAAATCCATTGCATTGAAATCTAATGATGATTTTGATGTCACAAATTCTGAAGACAATATGGACAATGAAGAGCTTGCTCTCATGATAAGAAGATTCAGAAAGCTGAATAGAAAATGAAGAAGATTCAATTCGAAGAAACAAAGTTTTCAAAAGCTACAAAATAAATCAGCTGAGGATGATGAATCCAACAAGAATGTAATATGCTTTGAATGCAAGAAAAATGGATACATCAGACCTAATTGTCATCTGCTGAAGAGAAAGAAAGGAAAAACTGAGAAATATCAAAAATCACTTAAAGCAAAAACTTGGAGTGATACTGAATGTGAAGAAAGTGATGATGATTATGCCAATATTTATCTAATGGCACACTCAGAATCAAAATCAGACTCTAAGACAAACTCAGACTCAGACAGTGAAATAGAGGTAAGTAATTTAAAAATTCCTGATAAAGTCTCCAAATATATTGATGAAAGTTGTCTTAGTCTCAAAACCTCTCTCAAGAGGATTTCCGAACTTAAAAGGGAAAATTCTGCACTAAAGCAACAGGAGATTGTTTGGAAAGAAAAGATCGAAAGTTTAGATAAAAATGTTATTACTTTGAAAGAAAATGCAAACAATCTTTCAAAAGAAAATGCATTTTTGAAAAATGATATCTCAAGTATTTCTAAAAGATTTTCTATAGGATCTGAGAAATTAGAAAAGATTCTTTCAGCACAAAGACTTTACTTCAACAAATCAGATTTGGGAATGACTGCTGAAACCATTCTTCTAATTGATTTTCCTAAGGTAAAGGAAAGAATTAAACAAAGACCTACAAAAGATTCTTACAAAAATCATTTCCAAAAAGTTTTTATAAAATCTGTAAGCCGCAGTGCTCTTAAATGTTCTAAGTGTAACAGCTCATAACATTTTGAGAAATAATGTCTTATGGTTTGGAAACTTGTGAGGAAGGTTTGGGCAAAGACTGTATATCACACCAACTCCATTGGACCTAAGAAAATATGGGTACCAAAGAAAGCTTGAGTTTCTTTTTTAAATGCAAGTCACTATTAAGAAAAATGTTAAATGGTACTTGGATAGTGGATACTTGAAATATATAACAGGAGACTCAAACTGCTTTATAAAGCTTATGCAAGTTAATTGTGGAAAAGTTTATTTTGGAGGATATAGCAAAGGAAGAATTGTGGGATACGGAACTGTAAAGATTGAAAGTCTCACGATTAGTAACGTTTCCTTAGTAGAAGGACTCAACTACAACTTGCTGAGTATTAGCCAACTGTGCGACACCGGTTTCAAAATCAACTTTCAAGAAGGAATATACTCATGAGCTAGTAAAGACTCCCCTCAGACTTTCACAGGGCGAAGACATGAGAATATCTATCTCTTGGATATTAAACCAGAAAAATCCCAATGTCTAATCTCAATTCAAGAGGAAGCAAATCTATGGCACAGAAAACTTGGGCACATCAACATGAAGCAAATAGCCAAAATCTCAGTAAAGAAGCTTGTTCATGGACTACCCAATCTGACATACCAAAAGTCTGACCTATGCACACCATGCACATTGGGAAAACATGTAAGAAATTCATTCAAACCAATAAATCAAGTATCCACTAATCATGTACTGCAGCTATTACACATGGATCTCTTTGGACCAATCAAAACTCAGAGCATTGGAGGTAAGAAATACTGCCTAGTAATTGTGGATGATTATCCACGATTCACTTTGGTATATTTCCTAGCAAGTAAGTCCAAAACATTTTCTTATTTTATAAAATTTGCTAAGAAAATTCAAAATGAGAAAGGGTATGTTATTTCCAATATACGGACAGGCCATGGAGGTGAGTTTGAAAATCAAGACTTTGCTAAATTCTGTGATAAATCTGGTTTTCAGCATGTATTCTCTTCTCCTTATACTCCATAGCATAATGGAGTTGTGGAAAGAAAGAATAGATCTTTGCAAGAAATGGCTAGAACTCTTATAATCGAAAGTAACATTTCTTCTCGTTTTTGGGCTGAAGCAGTTTCTACAGCATACTATATTATTAATAGAGTCTTCTTAAGGCCTATTCTAGAGAAAACTCCCTATGAGTTGTTCAAAGGAAAGAAGCCAATTGTTTCCTATTTTCATGTGTTTGGATGCAAATGTTTTATATTGAAAAATGCAAATGATCGAATTGGTAAGTTTAAAGAAAAATCAGATGAAGGCATCTTCCTTGGATATTTAACCACCAGCAAAACCTACAAAGTATACAACAAAAAGACTCAATTTGTGGAGGAATCAATGAATGTTAAATTTCAAGACTTTATGCAAATTCAATCAATTCAGACTCAACCTGAAGAACCTGAACTTGCTCCAGACTCTACAAAGTCTAAATCTACAGAAACAGCTCAGACTTCAGAAGATCGGCAACAAATGATCGTTCAAGAATCAAATGAAGAAAATGATCAACAGTCTAACAAATTAACCAGCAACTGAAAGCACAAATCTAATCACCCTAAAGAACTCATTATTGGTGACATTAATGAGAGAATTCATACAAGATCCAAAAGGCGTGAAGAGTCTAGTGCCGTGGTTCTTATTTCTAAAATAGAACCCAAGAGCATAGAAAAAGCTTTAACTGATGAAAGCTAGATTGAAGCTATGCAAGAAGAACTCAGGCAATTCAGTATCAATGATGTTTTGGAATTGACTCCTAAACCGAAAGGTAAATCTATCATTAGAGCTAAATGGGTTTTCAGGAACAAGATGAATGAGAAAGGAAAAGTCGTAAGGAGCAAAGCAAGACTTATGGCCAAAGGATATACGTAAGAAAAAGGGATAGATTATGATGAGACCTACGCACCAGTAGCAAGATTAAAAGCAATTAGATTATTACTTGCTTTTGCTTGTTATAAAAATTTCAGGTTATTCCAAATGGACGTTAAAAGTGCTTTCCTAAATGGGTTTATCCAAGAGGAGATCTATGTGGAGCAACCTCCCGGTTTTGAAGACCCAAGGAAACCAAACTCTGTATTCAGATTAAAAAAAATGCGCTATATGGTCTAAAGCAAGCACCTCGAGCTTGGTACGATAGACTAAGTAAGTTTTTAATCCAAAATAGCTTTGTTAAAGGTAAAGTAGATACTACACTGTTTATCAAAAGAGAAAGCAAACATTTCTTGCTTATTCAAATCTATGTTGATGATATAATTTTTGGATCTCTTAATAAAAATCTGTGCAATAAATTCTCTAAGACTATGCAGGATGAGTTTGAAATGAGCATGATGGGTGAACTATCCTTCTTTCTCGGACTTCAAGTAAAACAATTGAAGGAGGAAATTTTCATTCATCAAGAAAAATATGCTAAAGAACTTGTGAAAAAGTTTGGCTTGGAGAATTACAAAAAGTTTGACATACCAATGTCAAGTTCCTTGAAGCTGGAAAAAAATGAAGGAGGAAAGAAAGTTGACCAGAAGCTATACAGGAGTATCATTGGTTCACTTCTTTATTTTACTGCTTCTAGACCTGACATTCTGTTAAGTGTTTGTATTTGTGCCAGATTTCAATCAGATCCCAAAGAATCTCATTTAAGTGCTGCAAAATGCATCATCAAATACGTTGCATCCACTTCAAATTTAGGTCTTTGGTATCCTAAAGAATGAGACTTTACTCTTCTTGGATATTCAAACGCAGACCTAGCAGGATGCAGAGTTGATAGGAAGAGCACCTCCGGCACTTGTTAATTGCTTGGGAACAAGACAGTATCTTAGTTTTCGAGGAAGCAAAGTACTGTAGCTCTTTCTACAGCAGAAGCAAAATATGTGGCTCTTGGAAGTTGTTGTTCACAAATTCTGTGGATAAAACAACAACTAAGAGACTTTGGAATTGAAGATTCATGCACTGAGATAAAATGTGACAACACCAGTGCAATCAATCTCACCAAGAATCCAATTCTTCACTTAAAGCAAAGCATATAGAGATTCGACATCATTTCATTAGAGATCATGTTCAAAATGGAGAAATCTCGATTCAGTTTATTGACTCAAAGAATCAACTAGCGGATATCTTCACAAAGCCTTTGGAGAAAAGTCAATTTGAGCTTATTCGTTCCAGACTGAATATCTTAAAGTCTGAAGAAGTTCAGACTCAGGGATAAAAGTCTAATGATATTCAGACTCAGAAGATGAAGATCAACAACTGTAAGTTATTTTCATTTTTAGAAATTTATCTCTCGGATAAAATCTCAAAAAGGTACGATTATCTATTAATCTATAATTGATTGATCTCAAAAAGGTACGATCATCTCCCTAGTTTTCGTGATTATTGCAATCATTCCTCTTCAAAAAAGGGGTTATTTTTTAAAAGACAGTTATCTATTTTTCAAAAAGGCAGTTATTTTTTAAAAGGCATTTTCTATTTTTTTCCTTTTTACATCGTTTCGTATGCCTCTTTTCGACTGCTTTATATACTGATCGTCTTTCTCAAAACCCTAAAAGTACAGACCTTCGTTTTCTTACTTTTACTCTCTAGTTTAATCTTCCAAGTTCTCACCTTTATCGGGAATCGAGTTTGGAATCTCTCAAAAACTGTGAGAATGGCATCCCAGAGAAAGTCTTCAAGGATTGCGAACAATGGACCACAGCAAATGTGTGAGGGTCCTACACATTTTGACCTCACCGAGAAAGAAGAATCTCCGAGACAAGAACAGAGCCCACAACATTCTCAACAGCGTCAATCTCCTTAAGCTAGACTTCAAGGCAGTGTTCGTAGATCGAAGGAATAAATCATTGAAGGTGCAAAACCATAAGATCTCAAAAGCCCGCTTTTATCTATAAGCTTTACTCTGCTTTGAAAAGGGGAGGGACTCCCTTGAAATATATCGATGAATTTTTGAAAGATAAAGGGTATCGAAATGAAACCCACTTTTTGCGGACAATGGAACGATTGGAGATTGCTCCTGCAGGGTCAGCAGATCGAGCATTTGTGAATATTCCTAATGATCCATGTGTTGGAGGTCTTATTCAGCCTGATGGAAATGATGATGAAAAAATGTACACTCAATTCAAGCCTAGAATAGGTGTTGCGGTGAATGTTCGAAGCAAAAGGACGGATTTGTTTCGCTTGGATGAACACAGGCGACTTTACTCTAAGTTGCTAAAAGGAGGGGTGATCAATCCGAGGAGTGTAGACTTTGATTTTTTTGATTCTGTGAATGTGAAGTTGAGAGAGAAATTCACTAAACTTCAGCTTGAGCAATTTTGTTCTGAGACGACTGAGGCATATCCATAACTTACTGCTTACTTCTATTCTAATCTCAGTTTCTTGGATGTGAATAGATTTTCATTTAGTATTCGAGACCAGGACTATGTTGTTGACATGGACACATTGGCGGATGTGATTAGAGTGGAGCGAGGGGCTTTCCAATCGATTAGTGTGTCCGTTGGTCATACGACAGTAGAGCTTGTTCGGGATGGAATGGCTGAAGGAAGAATTTCGTACTTGAGGATGAATGCCTCTAGCATTTTGCTTCACAAAATTGTGATCAATTGCCTCAGACCCAAGTCAACCTTGAAGACAGACGTCTCTAACTTAGAAGCAAAGTTAATGTATGCCATCAACGCTGGAAAAAAAATTCTCTCTACCTCACACAATCATGTTTCACATGTACGGAACAAAGGCGAAAGACAGAGGGCAACTTCCTTACTCAGGGCTTATTACAAAGCTTTTCAGACGTTTCAATATTCAGCTTCCCAGGATTTTGTGTGTTCGATCATGTGATCACATGGTAGTTGGACTGAAAATGGTTTCTAAAATGCGTTTGAAAGAGTTGGACAAAGCTTTTGAGCAATTGAAAGAGAAAACCCCTGTCAAGTCACACCAAGGTTCTTAAATGGCAAAGCGAAAAGGGAAGGAGCCCATGACAGCTCCATCCAAGAGAAGAAGAGCACTCATTCTGGAGGATGAAGAGGATGAGGACGATGTTACCATTTCTGCTCTTACACTAAGAAATCTTCAAAGTGTTGTTCCAAAGACTGAGGAGAGAGAGGATCAAGACAGAGATGATGAAGAAGAAAAGAGTGGAGAGAGAGAGAATCAATGCAAAAAGAAGCAGAGGAAGAAAGAATTGTAGAATAATAAGAAGGTAGAGGTGAACAGGCAGAAACAAAGCATGAAGCGTACTTCTCACCTCCTGAGGGCATTAAAATAGGGGGAGTTGCTGAGAAAAGAGGTACATCTTCAACTGCTGAAGGTGTTAGTCGCTCACCTGCAGATTCAGAAGACATTTATGCTTCTTAATTTCCAAAGCAAGGTCATGAGGTTTCATCGCCAAATTTGAGTGATCATGCTAGCTTGCCATCATCTGCAAATACTCCTACTAATCATGCATAAGCCAGTACTCAGACTGAAAATTCAGGAGACTTTCGTAGAATTCTTGATGTTCTTATGGAAATGCGATGACAGATTTATGCCCTAGGATGCGAAGTTCAGAACTTGTAGAATGTAGGTCAAGCCTCTTCAGGTTCCTTGCATGATCAAATTCACGCCCTTGCTCTTCAAGTTCAAGGAAATGCCAAGGGTGAAGATATGGCTCAACTGAAGGAGAATTTGAAGAAGCTGGAAGGGATTGCCCAATCAATGGAAGATTTTCAGCTCATTTGTGTTCCTAGGCATCCATGATTCCATTATCTTTTTATTTCTACCTTTTTTTAAAAAAAAAATGCTAACAAAAGGGGGGAGAGATGGTGCAGATTTGAAAAACTTGACTTTTGTTTACTTTTTGAATGACTTTTGTTTGGTTGTTTGGCTGTGACTGGATTCAGTTTGGGTTGTTTGATCATTTGGTTATTCTAAGTACTATTGGTATTTCATGGAAAAGATAGTTGTTTATTTACAGGACTAACCTTTTTTTCTGTGGATGCAGATTCAATGCTGTCTTTTCTAAGTCAATTATCTTTGTGAGATATCCATGTTTGTTTGAGTATTGTTTTGCAGGTCAAAAATATCCAAATCTGCAGGAAAGTTTTGTCATCATAAAAAATGGGGAGATTGTTGGAGAAAACTTCCTTGTGCGTTTTGAAGATGACAAAACGTTTCCATCAGTCTAGTTTGAAGACTTGCAGACTCTTTAGTCAAAGTCTGAAAACTGCCGAACCGCTAGACTCAAGATTTAAAGTCTATCCTCGTTGACAGTTTCTAGACCGTCGAAGAAGACTTCTCCAGAACTGAGTATTTTGTTAAGGATTTGATTCTATTGACTGAAGAAGATCTCTCAGTTGGAGATAGCATCTTGGAATTTATTATTCATTTTGATTTCAATTCGGGTAATTTAGATCTGTTGATTGGTGAAGTATACTTGGAATGTTTTACTTATAGAAACCTAGATCCCGATTGTATGGGCGAGCATGATTGGTGGGCTATCGTCATATTCCTTAAATAACTCGAAATCTCCATAATGGATTCTATCCAACGGGTAGATTGGAAGAACTCCTTTAGTAAGTGTCAACGGGTATGAAGGCATGGAGAAGTATATAACAATATTTGTTTGTTAGAGTTTAATTTCCTTTTCATAATCTATTGCTAAACAGAATCGGTTTAAAAGTAAAATTATATTCTTTACTCTACAAAATTTGTTTTCGCATCTATTCACCCCCTCTAGGTGCTCGTACTAGCTTTCACACTAACCACGTATGACAAGTAATATTTCCTTGAAGACCGAGTAATACTTGACATTCAAGTTGCTCCTTGAAGCCTTGAGATTCAGCATGCTTTCGACCCAGAGTCCCTTTTACTGAACCGACGTGCTTTCGTAGTCCGGAGTTCCTGACTTGGTGTGCTTTTGTAGCCCAAAGTCCCTTTTATCGAACCGGAGTGCTTTCATAGCCCGAATTTCTTTTATCGACCTAACGTGCTTTCATAGCCTAGAGTCATTTTTATCGACATGGTATGCTTCCGTAGCCTAGAGTTACCTCATTGATTTGGCTTTATAGGAGACATATCCCCTAGGAGCAGAGATGTTACCAGGTAAGTATATCTCCATACCTTAAATACTTGTCATTGCACAGGTATTCCCTTTCAAGTATACCGACACTCAAGCGAGTTGTCCTCTAAAGATTTTTCTCCAGATTCAATCTGATTAAGGCGATCGAAGAAAGGTTCGGGTCCTAGTTAAATGATCTCTGTTGCAAGATTGGGCGACCAAAGAAAGGTTTGGGTCGTAGCCAAGCAAAACCTCAATTTAGGCGACCGTAGAATGGTACGGGTCCTAGACAACATCTATTTCCCCATTCAGGCGACTGTAGAATGGTAAGGGTCTTGGAAAATCATTTTTTTTCATCGAGGCGACCGTAGAATGGTACGGATCTTAGACAACATTCAGGCAACCGTAGAATGGTACAGGTCTTGGAAAATCATTTTTTTTTCGTTGAGGCGACTATAGAATGGTACGAGTCTTAGACAACATTCTGTTGGAGAAATCTTTCCAGAATATTTTGAAACTGACAAAACGTTTCTATCAGTCTAAGTCTGGATGTTTGGAGATCGACAGTTTAAAGTCTCAAGACTTAAGACTCAAGACTCAAGACTCAAGACTCAAGAATCAAGACTCAAGACTTAAGTCTATTCTCACTGACAGTCTTTCTAATCCAGTGACAAAGGAAATCCAAAGCCGAAGTATATGGTTGAGGATCCGATCCTATCCTCTGGAAAAGATTCTTTGGGTTGGATAAACATTTCGGATTCTTTGATTCTTATCCAAGATCGATTGAAGATCCGATGGTCGACGAAATATTCTTGGAATGTTCTATTCTTGGAAACCAAGATCCCGATTGTATGGGCGAACAGATTGATGGGCTATCATCGATTCCTTAAATAGCTCGGATGATCTTCTTGATTGATTCCGTCCAACGGGTAGATTGGAGGAATTCCTTTGGTAAGTGCCAACGGCTATGATGGCATAAAGGAGTATAAAAGGAAGACGTTCTTGTTGTTTTAAGGGTGTGATCGATAGAAAAATTCCAGAGTCTGAAGAACTTTGATTGTTAGTCGATACAGTTTGAGCGAGATTGTATACACAGAGAGTGTTTATACTTGGTGACACCTTGAGCGAGTGTGGTAGATTGTCTACACCTAGAAATCAAGGAAGATTAACACTGTAACAGCTCTTTGATCATAGTGGAATCCAGCCAATCGGCTGTCAGTGCAGAAGAGTGGACGTAGGCTTGAATCAAGCCGAACCACTATAAACCGCGTGTTCAATTCTCTCTTTCCTTACTTAGTCTCTCGATTGATTTTTAATTATCCATCTGTCTAAGTATTGTGCAATCATTAAAAAAAAAAATTATATACCTATTCACCCCCCTCTAGGTACTCGTACTAGCTATTTCACATTCAGGTGACTATAGAATAGTACGAGTCGTAGACAACACCTATTTCCCCATTCAGGCAACCATAGAATGGTACGAGTCCTAAACACAACCAAACACTACCATACTGGGCAACCGTAGAAAGGTACAGGTCCTAGGAAAGCAATCTCTTTACAAAGCCATGTTACTATTCTGGACGACCATAGAAAGGTACGGGTCCTAGACATGTAACACTGACTATCTTGAATTACTCTACCCTCATTGAAGATAAGATATTCCAGGTAAGCTCTTTTGACATCTCAGTCTGGATCTGGATGTCTTAATTCTTTTCGTTAAACATTTCACTATGGATGCGAATGCTTTTTTTATCTTTCTCGTTATACCTTTGTCTGAATCTAGGTATTTCGAGTTCAAAATTCTTGACATCTCAGTCTGGATCTGGATATCTTAATTATTTTCGTTTAAATATTTCACTCTGGATGTGAATGTTTTTTCGACCTTTCTCGTTATATCTTAGTATGGATCTAGGTATTTCAAGCACAAAATCTTGACATCTCAGTTTAGATCTATATGTCTTAATTCTTTCCGTTAAACATTTCACTTTGGATGTGAATGTTTTTCGAGCTTTCTCGTTATACCTTAGTCTGGATCTAGGTATTTTGAGTTTAAAAATCTTGACATCTCAGTCTGGATTTGGATGTCTCAATTCTTTTCGTTAAACATTTCACTTTGGATGTGAATGTTCTTCTTAGTCTCGATGTCCCAATTTATTACATGTTAGACTCTTCAAGCAACCTGAGTGAAAACTGAGTACTTGTCAAATAAATGGGTACTTGTGCCTGGGTATCATGGTGATGAATAGGACATCGACTTTATGAGGTCGGAAGCAAAGAAGATAGGTTATCCCATTTTGATAAAACCAACACATGGAGGTGGGGGGAAGGTATGTTTTTTTCTCTGTCGAAAAGATCACCGATATATCTAATGTTCTTAGAGATCTAGAGTTTGACATCATATCCAAATGCATTTAGCTTTCCCTTACTTTTCGTTTTCCTTGAGGCTGTTAGTATCTCACAACTTATTCTTCATATATATATAGGTTATGAGGATTGTTCAAAGTGCAAATGAAAGAGCATAACATGAGGCTGCTGCTTCTTTTGGCGTAGACAAGATCTTACTGGAGAAATATATCACAAGACTGAGACATATAGAAGTCCAGGTACCTATAATGCCGATAAAACAAAAAGTATTTAAACAGAATGCACTTGTTCTCTATGTCAGTCATGTCCTTGAGCCCAAGTGGTCTCTTGTTTATCTGAATTTTTATATCCAGCGCAACATATCAATCTGTTTGAACTTGCCTGATTGATGTTTATGAATATGTCGTGACCAGCTAAATTGTTTCTCTTATTGTTTTAGATATTTGGAGACAAGTATGGAAATGTACTCTACTTAAATGAGAGAGATTGCAGTGTACAAAGAAGACATCAGAAGATTATTGAAGAAGCTCCTGCTGTAAGAACTGCATTTTGATTCTAATCTTGGTTTTCACAATTTGGAACTGCTAGACTATAATGAGAGTGCCACTAGTGCAGCCAAATGTTACTAGTGACTTCCGCATCCACTTGGGTCAAGCTGCTGTTTCTGCAGCCAAGGTACCATATCTGAATTGATTAGAAGCTGTATTATATTGTAAAACGCGCACCATTAGATTGACTATATTAGCTTAGCAAGCTGTTTTCTCTCAATGCCCTTTTGCAAGCAAAGGACTACAATTGAGGTAACTATTCAGTTCAGAATATAGTCTATAAAATATCTAATATATAAGGTCAGAAGAATCACAAGTTGACTGAATTGGCAAAATACAGTGTATATTTGTCACCGACAACATATTTACTTGCAAAATAGGCATACATTAGACAATGAGGTAGTAGAACAAAGAAGAGCACCATGTGCCAATATGGAGCTAGGCACCGGAATCTGCATTGTACTGAGAAATTCTGTCTTTATAGCTTCGTTGTCTGCTCAGTATAAAAGTGGTCTTAGATGGACTTAGGGGATTAACCTTCGTAGTCTTTTTTTATTTTAGTACTATTGCCTTTTGTCTAGGCGCCAGTACAACAGCTCTTGCCTTATCTCTTGCCATTCATGTGTATGCCATAAACTTCGAGGAAGTGTCCTAACCTTAGCAGCAAATTTCACTGTTGTTATCATTTACTTCGTTTCTCCTTTGATCGGACTTAAAATTGGCTTTGCCCAAGTCTAGGGATAATCGTTGGCTTTCATGACAGTACAGACTCGCTGCTGCTGAAATTCAGGGTCCAACTAAATGATTCCGGATATATAGATTCCATTTTGACAAAGGTCCCCTACCACAGGTTATTGATGTTTGGTGCAAATGAGATTTGTCCCTCCGATCATTGTGAGTCCTGCATGTAAGTCAATAGTTTTGATTTCTTGTGTTTGTGTGGACCAGGAACTGTTCTTTTCTGAGTGCATGAGTTTATTGATGAACTTTTGGTCTTTGGATCCACCAAAGCCAAAGTTCCATTTTCTTGTTTAGCTCACCATACAAAGATCATGTGACTAATGGATTGCATATATGGTTGCTGAATGTTGATCTTGGTTAGTTATCTGTCTTCTTTAGTCATGATTCTGATGAACTGCTTAATAGATTTTTGTAATTTCTTGGAATATTGAGGCAAAGTATCTTTACAAAATGTGAAGGCAGTAAATTATCACAATGCTGACACTGTGGAGTTCATAGTTGATACTGCTTCTGGCCAATTTTACTTCATGGAGATGAATACCCGTCTACAGGTGCTTTGATGATTCTTTCTAATTTTTAAACTTACATCACAGATGGAATCTTTCTAAAGTTTGTTTTGTATTCTCTGCCAGGTTGAGCATCCTGTGACTGAGATGATTGTCGGTCAAGACCTTGTTGAGTGGCAAATTCGTGTTGCCAATGGTGAACCCCTTCCCATTGATCAGTCAGAGGTTCCATTGTTAGGTCTGTGATTTTTCCTGTGAAGTCATAGCAAAGTACTTCCTACATGTTCTCTGGATACGTGTTCATTATCAACTTGTGATGATGTAGTTGAACACTAGATGACCTGTGCAATGCACTTTTGATAATGGGCCTGTGCATGTGTGTGAGCGCGTGCAGGCACATGTGTTCAGAGATTTAATTATGGAGATATATATAAAATACGGCCCTCTTCCGCTTTTTCATTTGGAGGGGTTGCAGGTAGGTAAGGGTTGCAGGGAAGAAAAAGTAGTTTATTTCTAAGTGAAATGTTCATTATGTTTTTCTTTTGAGTGGCCTATTATATGGTAGCATTTTACCATTTGGTTGTTGGCAAGTAGAAGTACAACTGGCTTAGGTAAATGGTTTAGATGTTCTCTATAAACAGTTGTCCTTCTTTTTATAACCTTTGACAAAGGAATATATATTCAGAATAATAATACATGCTATCTTCTTATTCATATTCTTGATGACAGGTCATGCATTTGAAGCCAGAATATATGAAAATGTTCCTAAAGGATTTCTTCCGGTGACTGGAGTCCTTCATCACTATCGTCCTGTTCCAGGCACATAGAGTGGTCAGTTACATCAGAGATCTAGCTAAATTTCCGTCAGATAATTTGACATTGTTCGAAGATCCGTCTTCTTCTTTTGGAATGAAGAATAATAATGCTTATAATGATTTTCCTTTAAGAAACTCTTCCCTGTCTTGTGCTTTTGAAAAGCTTTGATAGTGCTGAGTTGGCCATAATGTGCTGGATATGTCATCTGGCAGTGAAGGTTGATACTGGAGTTGAGGAAGGAGACACTGTTAGCATGCATTATGGTCCTATGATTGCGAAGCTTGTTGTATGGGGAGAAAGCCGGAGTGCAGCACTGGTTAAACTGAAGGATAGCTTGTCAAAGTTTCAGGTATCTTCTATGAAGATATCAGTTCTTCGATGAGAGCAAAGCACTTATGATGATTCTTTTGAACTATCAAATTTATGTACATGGATTGCTAGTTTGATAGGTCTTCGGGCTTGACTAAACTTTCTTTCTTGAGTTGTCCTATGGCATTGCAAAATTAAATGAAGTGCAATAATGAAACACATCCGTGACACGATGAGTGCTATCCTTCTGATGATGACTACTTCAGAATTTAATTCGACTTAATTGTTTGAAATTTCTTATCGTTTCCTCCTTTAGAAGTTTCTTTTGCTTTAGTCTCAGATGATCCACTTTGACAGGTTGCAGGCCTTCCAACCAATATAAACTTTCTCAGAAAGCTTGCTAATCATTGGGCATTTGAGGATGGAAATGTGGAAACTCATTTTATTGAGCACTTTAAAGATGACCTCTTTGATGATTCCTGTCATGAAAACGAGGCATACGAGGAGGCTATATATAGCGCAGCCCTGGTTGCTGCTTGCATTTGCAATAAGGAACATTCAAATTTTAGAGAAGGTTTTCCTGGTGATTTCAATGTGCTAAGTGATTGTATTTTCTTCCATTCTTTGTTATTAATTCCTTGTAATGTGAAATTTCTCTTTGCTTTTACCCCAAAAAAAAAAAAAAATTCTCTTTGCTCAGGAGGCAATGGATTAAACTCCATATGGTACGCTGATCCCCCTTTTCGAGTCAATCACTGTGCGAAGCGTGTCTTTGAATTTAAGTGGGATAACGATTATGATAGCACTGGCTCAAAACCACCGGTGCTTTCTCTTACTTATCAGGCTGATGGGCAATATGATATCGAGGTACTTTCCCATCTGCAGTAAGTTAAATATTATAATTAACTGTAAGACCACTTTAAAAAAATATTGTGCTTCTTTGTTCCAGCATTATAGTTTATAATGAATTTTCAATTGTTACCGACAAATCGAGCATCATTTGCATAGATGAAACTCATAATGCTCTTCATCTTCTCACAGGTAGAAGGAGAAGGCACTTCCTTGGGCTTTCATGTCAAAGTGACATACCTAGGTAACCATGACTTTAGAGTTGAAGTCAATGGTGTCAGTGTTCAAGTTAGTTTAGCAACCTACGAGAAGGTATAATTCTGTTCTGATGTACTGTCTTTTTATCTGTGCTATCTTGTGTAGTTGCATATCAAAATTCTTATCGGGGAGAAAAATCATATGCCCCAAATTAGATGGTTGTGGTGTGGTCCTGCGAGTACTTTATCTGTAAAGATTACAGTAAACCCATCATTTAAGTCTGCACCCACGATAATTGGTTCACCATGCTTTTCTTAACCATAATTTTCCAAATTTCACATTTAGTTTTCTTTTTCTTTTTCTGATACGAGCCAATCGGGAGGGCCACATTATCAATCATCTGTTGCCAAAGGAAGTTACAAGAGTAAAAGAAAATAACAAACAACACTAAGCAAGAAAATGCCATTCACTTGCAAACGAAAATTATGAATGCCTCAAATAATTTGAATATAGTATAGATGAAGAATATTCTTAATTAATCTTAGGAAGTTTTCTGAGTTTAGTTCTATCAGCATGGTCAGTAAACTTTAGTCCCAATTGTTTTCGGCATTTTAGACCATCATTAAATGCTTAAATACATGTCTGTTGAGTATATGTTTCCTTATGAAAGATTGAGTCGAGTCATACTTACTCGTACTCGACAAAACCATAAAACTCAGGGTGTTGCATCTTCATCTTCGTGGATGTACAGTTAGGTGTAATTTTTTAGTCAGCTAGTCATGACACAGTAATCCATGTGAACAAGATTGAGCTCAAATTCTAGTTGATTATCTACACTCTACTTTGGTTTATATGACTTAAGCTCCAAATCATGATCAAAGTCTGAAACTTTGTTGAGGGATGGTCAATGTCCCGTCTTACCTGTAAGTTTGAGAGTAATTGATTAGATGCTCCATCCTCTTCTGTTAATGAAGAATTTTTGTTTTGGCAAGATTTGGATAAGCATATGCATATCTGGCACGGGTCTAAACATCATCATTTCTGTAACAACCCAGACCCGGGGCAGTATAGAGGGACGGACTAAGATCGCCTCGGTAGTACGCGAGCGAGGCTAAGGGCATTTCTCTTGTCCCACATCGCTTAGGGGGGGAGTCCTAGGAGCCTTTATAAGGCTTGGGTCCCTTAGTATGTGTGACGCGTTCTAAAGCCGTGAGGACTCAGTGTCCAAAGCGGACAATATCACATAGTGAGGCCCGGGTCGTTACAAATGGTATCAAAGCCGACTCCCGCAGTGTGTTGGGCCACAGCGATCCAGACCCAGGGCAGTACGGAGGGACGGACTAAAATCGCATCGGCAGTACGCGGGCGAGGCTAAGGGCATTTCTCTTATCCCACATCGCTTAGGGGGGGAGTCCTGGGAGCCTTTATAAGGCTTGGGTCCCTTAGTATGTGTGACGTGTTTTAAAGCCGTAAGGACTCAGTGTCCAAAGCGGACAATATCACACAGTGGAGCCCAGGTCGTTACAAATGGTATCAGAGCCGACTTCCACAGTGTGTGGGGCCACAACGAGGGCGTTGTACCTTAAGGGGGGGAGAATGTAACGACCCAGACCCGGGGCAGTACGGAGGGACGGACTAAGATCGCCTCGGCAGTACACGGGCAAGGCTAAAGGCATTTCTCTTGTCCCACATCGCTTAGGGGGGAGTCTTGATAGCCTTTATAAGGCTTGGGTCCCTTAGTATGTGTGACGCGTTTTAAAGCCGTGAGGACTCAGTGTCCAAAGTGGACAATATCACACAATACTGCCCCTGGTCTAGGTCGTTACATTCTCCCCCCTTAAGGCACAGCGCCCTCGCTGTGGCCTCACACGCTGCAAGAATCGGCTCTGATACCATTGTGGCCCCACACGCTGCAGGAATTGGCTCTGATACCATTTGTAACGACCCGGACCCCATTGTGTGCAGGAATCGGCTCTGATACCATTGTGGCCCCACACACTGTAGGAATCGGCTCTGATACCATTTGTAACGACCTGGACCCCCCATTGTGTGATATTGTCCGCTTTGGACACTGAGTCCTCACGGCTTTAAAACGCGTTACACATACTAAGGAACCCAAGCCTTATAAAGGCTCCTAGGACTGCCCCCTAAGCGATATGGGACAAGAGAAATGCCCTTAGCCTCGCCCGCGTATTGCCGAGGCGATCTTAGTCCATCCCTCTGTACTGCCTCAGGTCTGGGTCGTTACATTCTCTCCCCCTTAAGGCACAGTGCCCTCGATGTGGCCCCACACGCTGCGGGAGTCGGCTCTGATGCTATTTGTAACAACCCGGGCCCCACTGTGTGATATTGTCCGTTTTGGACACTGAGTCCTCACGGCTTTAAAACGTGTCACACATACTAAGGGACCCTAGCCTTATAAAGACTCCCAGAACTCCCCCCTAAGTAATGTGGGACAAGAGAAATGCCCTTAGCCTCGCCCGCGTACTGCCGAGGCGATCTTAGTCCGTCCCTCCGTACGCCGGTCTGGGTCGTTACAATTTCAGACAGAAACTAGGACAGCCATTGTTCGACGACGATGACAGCCAGCACAATCCCAGTTTTGAGATGGCGTCACATCCACAGGGAACGGTAGTGGCACCAATGGCAGCTTTAGTGGTCAAGGTCCTGGAGAAGGATGGGATGCGAGTGGAGAAAGGTCAACCTATATTGGTTTTAGAAGCAATGAAAATGGAGTTATGCGGTAGTGCTAGATTCACCTGGTACATTTCACCTTTATGTTCCCCTGTATGGAAGAACTGAAAGTTTCCGTAGCAGCATGTTGTCAAAGCACCGTCTGCTGGGCATGTTCATGGGCTTGCCGTAACTGCTGGTCAACAGGTTCCTGACAGTAGTGTTCTCTTCAGCATCAAGGTTAGCAATTTCTTTACGACGAACTTTTTCAACGAGTCAACTAATCTAAATGAAGATTGGTTGACTATTTCTCCTGATATTACTCACAGGAATAGTATCCAGACCAGAAAGAATAATTCAAAATAAATATAAAAAATCAGTGCGCGTGACAAATTGTTACGACGACGGTGATTGTTTGTGGCTTAGGGACATCGCTGCTGGTTAAACTTGAGATGGTGCTAATTTGCGACAAGAAGTGGAAGTTCACTCAATGCCGACGAGGAAAGGCAGTCACTAAAATGTATCAAATGTTATTCGTTACATTGTATATTTACACAGCCAAACGCGCAATTTCTGCTCTCGTCTATTGGCGGAGTCGATCGGACTTGTAAAACATGTACATTTTTGGGGATTCATCGGCAGATGTTCCATGTATTGGATGACTTTCGTCCTATGAACTTATGTCCTAGTTTTCTCTGCTACTTCTAGGGGATGGACGTATCATAGTAGTTCTAACGGTAGTTCTCTTGCAGGTTGGTTAATCTAAATCAAGCTAGTTTATGCAAGGGTTAAGCCACGTCACTAATCAGAGTGGTTTAACGAATACGTCGTCACTTTTATCTAAGTAGGTAAGAATCAAATGGATAAAATAAAGATAAAAGGGAGAGGCTGGTAAGGCTGATCGGTTCTAGGTTCAGTCTAATTCAAATTCAATGGAATTGGTCGAAAACGATGTAAAAGAAAAAGGGTTCTTGAAGAATTTCTTTGTATTCACATTGCTTTGATGTGTATTCTTTACATGTATCTATATTCCAAAGTGTAAACAATACAAGGAAAATACGAAGGTACAAAACCATTTTGAATCACTAATAGCTATTGATCTAAATCTTGGATTGATTTAAGTATCTTTAATCAAATCAATTGCATAAATAATGTCTCCAACACGGTTACTTTTTTTTTCCTACTATTTGAAATTGGACCAGGATAGTATTTAGTTCATAATTTTACTAATTTTTTTGAAGAAACAAAGAATATGTATAAGTAGTTGATTCTACTTTTAAGAATAGGGAACTAGATCGACACACTTTAGAGCAGGACCCAACCAGTCGGTTCAGTCGAATCTGGGCAGTTCTTGGCACGGGTAATCCATTCCCCATATCCTTGGAGGCTCGTCCCACTTCCACTTCAAATCAAACGGACCTGTCGAGAGCAGCCCACGTAGATCTCTTCAAATAGCGATCGCCGGTCGTCATCAATAGACACCTTCCCCCCTCTTTCTAATGGACAAATCACTATCCCTCGTCCACGTCAAGCTCCTAGCCTTCGACCTCCTCTCCCTTGCCCAATCCCCGCCCGACACCCCGACCTTCTCCCGCGACGGCATCTCCCTATCGCGCGCGGAGGTGCTCGGCGTTGTCGTCTACCGCGAGCACAAGCCCGGCCGCTTCCTCAAGTTTGCGGTCGACGATGGCACCGGCTGCGTCCCCTGCATCCTCTGGCTCAACCACGCCACCTCTCCCTACTTCGCCCGCCAACGTCCCCAGGGTGTTCGACTGATTGCCGATGTGGCGAACAGCCAGGCTTCGCTGGTGAAGTTGGACGCGGTCACTCGAGTGCACGGCAGGATCACGAGCTACCAGGGCGTGGTGCAGATCACGGCGTCGAGCGTCGCGGTCAAGAGGGACCCGAACGTGGAGGTCCTGCACTGGCTGGATTGCTTGAAGCTGGCTCGAAGGGTCTACGGTCGCCCACGATCGTGAGAAATGCTTGCACGGACGGAGCCCATGGACAGGACGCGATTGCTATAGATGACGGTTTTCCAAAATTTCGATTTGATTTGATTGTTCGAGACACTCATAAATACGCTATTCATTTCCGTATATATCAAGTAAACGTTTCACTGCACTTGATGTCGAATAGTAATATGTAACAACCATGCATTTATTAGCAGACGTAAGAAATCATGTCAAATTCATGGAAGCCACCGATAATTGGGATTATTCCATGAACTTGTGATTCTCAGATCTGATCCTACAATCTTGAAGCTGAACCTGCTCTCCAATGTTCCTAGCACACTTGTCTCGTATCCTCGTGACAATCAAGCACGACTTGCAATCCAAAGGCACGAGCACGCCATTGCAGGCCCCGTGTGCATAACAATCATCCGGCATTCCGTAGTGGTTTTTGGATTTGTCGCAGTGGTTATAACTATTGTCGGCCGTATGCTCCACGACATCGGCGAGGGCCAAGTCTATGGCATTGTCGAAGAGATTGGATGGATCGTACGTGTCGCCGTTACATATCTTGTACACTTGATTAACATTCAGAGTAGCACCAACCACATGGTAGATGAAAAAGAGCTCAATCACAAGAAATGTAAGGTTTGTCCAAAGCAACCATGGAAAATTGTGTTTGGTTGCTCCCTCTGTGTATGTCCCTATTTGCACTATTTATTGTAGCGTTTCTTCGGTGTTGGTGAAGTGCTGATCGAATTAGTCTTTTTCTACACTTCATGTCCATTGTTTATCACTTGCTACAACTTAATTTATGGAGGGCGATGTCTCTCTCTATTTTCCAATGCACCCTATGTTGTCTTAGGTACCCAAACCCCCTCTACAAGTTTGGTCTTTAAGCAAACTCAAATGAAGTTGAAAGAAAAATCAAAAGACCAATGACAATTCAAATATATAAGTAGATGATGTATCTAACATGTGAGATCTTAGACGAATTCCATTATTATTATTATTTTCTATCGAGATAAGCTCTTTCTTGAAAACTAAAAAGTATGAATTGAAAATAGCAGACTCCAATTTATTTCGACATTTTCAAGTAAAATGGTACTTAGTTTCGTCTCGACCAGAATGAAAACAATTATTCCAAATATATAAATGACGGTAAAAAGAATCATTGCACGAGCATGTTTTAAATGGTAACGGCCATATCTGATTTTACATATCACAGCTTTCGCGAGCTAGAGATACAAGGGCTTAAAGCATGACAATGAATAAAAGACCTCCGTACTTACCATCCGAGATTCCTTTTCATCAGAATCTATATACTAATTCGTATGATCGATTTACATATCACAGCATAATCACATGAAAGAGAAGGGCTTGGAAAAAAAGGATGACGCGAAACATAGCTGCTACACCGAAACTAGGCGCAAAGAACCAAATAGCCAAACCTGGGATGTAAGTCCCAACTCCCAACTACTTCAAGAAACAAAAGTGTCCATAAAGAAGTGACTAGAGTACATTGTCATGGAAGAGTTGCCAGTTAAAACTCTAGCATTCCCATCCTCTGAACTCAAATTGAGATAGCGAGTGTCCTAGAAGACAGGAAGTCGCGTTTCTTTGAGGTCCAGGGCCTTCTCGCACAATGTCTTTGTTGAAGCAACAGCATCTCAATCTATGGTACCCCACAATATCTGCACAAGGTTTGAGAAATTAAACTGTGTATGATCAAAAAAGCCTGTGTTGCTAATGCAGCATGCTTCATCTGAAACATCCAATACCAAATATGATGCAATAGTTTCTTTAACAGGCACTGTACATATGGATGCGTCAGTTGGCTTACCTAGAGTCTCCACTCTAAAAATGCTCTAGTGTAATGTGTAACACATTGCAACCAATTTTCTTGGCAGGTCTCACGGTATGTCTATTTTATGGTCATGCATGTGAAGTGGAGGTTGATTCGGTATCTCTCTTCCCCCTCCAGAGGATGATCTGCTCGTCCTTAAATAATATAGGAACACATGGTACCAAATCCTGCATGGGTGTAAGACAGACATAATTTGATCTAAGCTCTAAAAAGACAAATACAAATCAAGATGATAGTAAAAAAGCTAACATCCCAAGGAGAAAAGGAAGAAAAAAACGATGAAATTTAGAGAGCATACTCGAAGTTTCACGCCAATCAGTTTGCAGTCACTTGTACCCACATGTTTGCAGTCTAACCTCACAACCTCTTCAGTCTTGAATGCTTCCCTCACTTTCTCGACCACATTGACATACACGCCGTTCCTTGCTGATGTAAAATGACTAGTTTATCATTTCGTATTGAGATCAATTATAGCAAGTAAGAAACAAGTAGACCTTAGTAAATGGCCAAGCCATTGGAAACAAGTTTACTCACTAAGTTTCGTGAAAGGGGGAGAGTTCAGTCCTCTGTTTCTCATTTCTTTTGTTTCCTCAAATGTCAATCCTTCTGCAATATTCTTCACAAGCTTTGGGTATATTGGTGCATAAGGCTTCCACAGCATGAGAGGTATAACTGGTCTTTCCTTCGAATCATAATGTCGACCTCGATACAAGAGGAGGATATGATATTGCGGTAAATTATCTTCCCACCAGATTTGTCCTTTGAGAAAACTGGTAATCCGTCAAATAAGAGACCATGAAAAGGCAAAAGGGCCTTATTGTATTCTCAGTCAGTTCATTCAGTTAATACCTCAAGGTGAAAGCAAACATTGTCCATGTCAAGTGTCGGCACTCCCAGGCACTTAATCCTAACTGCTTCGGCTCTCTTCCAGTGATTGTGGATATCATCCAACATGTTGTGAGTAACTCCTCCTTTGCCTGCGTGAAAATAATGACATCAAGTGCAGTCAGAAATATAAGAAAATTTCACAAAGCGCAAAATGGAGATAATAACAAAGTGTGGCAACATCTCTCATTGACTCTCCTCGACAAAACTTCCATGTTCTGCCCAAAAACCAAAATTAGGTATCTCAAACTGAGTCTCTATTTTCAATTCCACCAAAGAACATAGCTTGTACCCAAATCACACTAAGTTAAATTGTCGACCTGGTGCTGACTTCGCCACACGTGAAGGATTCACAAAATTCCTCATCTTGGTCAAATGCATTCATATCATTACAGGAATATACACAAGCAGCATTGGTACAGGTCTCAAGTACAGCAACTATACTAATGAGTAGCCAAGCCAATCAAGAAAAATCAAAACTTACAAGAAAGATCCAAAAACAGGCTCATATCATTCATCAACACAGAATTTTTCACAAATTCTACAATCTACACTAGGCAGTGGCTTATCTCATCAGCTGAGATCTCAGGGATCATCAGAAATATCACTACAAAGAAAAGACGAAAAATGCACACTTACCCAGATTAATCTGGCGATTGCAATCGCTGTGCCGGTACCTCTCCACGAGCTCCGCCACTTCCTCCTCCGAAAGCGGAGCTCCCAGGAACCGTTCCCTCTCCCCCGCCGCCTTCTCCGGGTCCGGCGCCTCTCGGACCGGCGCGGAAGTCCCCGTCCAAGTCCTGTCGATCCGGCCGGGCCCGAACGGAGAGAACCGCGGCGGCTCGCGGAACCCGATGGGCTCGACGGCGGCGCTTGTCTCCGAGTACGAGTACCTGAAGTCGAAGGGGAGGTCCGGCCCGGCCGGGCGTTCCGGGTCGCCGCCCCGGCTTGATCCCGGGGGTTCCTTCCGGGCCTTGCTTCTCCGGGGTCTTGGGGCTCGGCCGGGGGCTTAGGAGAGAACGGAGGGTCGTCGGCGGCGTCGGAGAGAGGCCGCCGGAGGAGGAGGAAGAGGAGGGCGCGCGAGCTCCCGGGGCGGAAAGGTAGGGTTTTGGGAGCGACCCGGTGGAGAAAAGGCAGGATCGCCATGGAAGGAGATGGTCTGAAGATCTCTACTTCAGTCTCTGTACGAGAGATGATCAAAGCCTGCTTAAAGTTCGTACCTTTACCCTTAATCTAAATCGAGTTTTTTTGTACTTTTAGGTGGACCAAATCCAGCTAAATTCAATCAATGTGACCGTCAAACCACGTCGTAGTGTGATGGGATAAAATTTTCCCAAAGTGCACGTCCACGTGAATGTCCACACTGGCTAAGTTTCATTCACATCATACTCTTATATTATATACATTCGCTAATATTTTTCACACGGATTCAGTGGGCTTCAACCTGATTTATTTGCTTCGTCATACTTTTGCGTTGTATGATGGATGTATCAAGTGAATTTTCTCAGATTTTGTGTTAGAGAGACTTGATTAGAAAATTTGTGAATGACTTGATAAGATTAATAAAATATGTAGTTGACTGGGCCATCCCTACCGAGCCCCACTCCGAATCCATCAAGCCAAAAATGCAATTGACTATGCTAGAGGTACATGGGGAGTATCCTCACACAACATGAGATATAGCGTTCTTTGGGAGTTTGGATTGATAAACTTCAATGGATGATTAGGGCTACTAAAGGAGAAGACTTGGCAGCGAGGTTTATGTATCTTTCTAATGACTAGTTATTGCACTTTGATAGTTAGCAAGGCCAGACATTTTCAAAACAAGTAAGCTAATAACCACTTTATTTTGGTTAATGTGCGTAAAATTGTAAGAGATAGAACGAGGAACTTTAGACCTTTTTAGGCAAATGTTGTATTGGCTATTATGTGGAGGTTTTCTCTCTCCATTTTCTCGCATTATTAGTTCAGTTTGTAATATCAGTAATGCCCAAAAACTTCTATACCGGTTTCACTAGAATTTCTCTTGCAACGAAATATCTTTTACTTGAAAGTCGTTCTTTTGATTTTTAATTGAAGGAGAGAGGTTCTACGTCAACTCCGGATGGGAAATATGACAAGCGATAAGAAAATTAACAAATTTAATTCAATGGGGACTTAACTCTTTATTGAGATTGATAATCATATAAAGCGGCATATATTTTAGCGATTTGCATCAAGCTCAAGCTTCCTTCTTACATACATGTTCCTCCAAAAGCACACATTAAAATCAAAGGAAAAATTTATTGGTAGCATACTCAATCAAATCAAATAATCCTTTTTATGAAACCCCTTTTTCAAAAAGAAGAATAGGAATCAAAAAATAAAAAGATATGTTTCTTCGTTCCAGTGGAAAAAAATCAATTCAATTCTCAATTGCTCCTTAGATATACTGATTTCTTCTAGACTAGTAGTACTGGTACGTGTGTAGAGAAAGGGTCTCCCCTTGAGGAGAAAACATAATCCCTCGGATTTCTTTAGTATTCTCTTATTTATTACTTATGTTTACTATTTAAACAGAATGCTGTCACCCATTGTTAATAAAAAAAAATTCAAAGAAACCTCATAAACAAAAGAAATGGGGAAGATGAGGAAGAAATAGAAACAACTTTCAAAACGAAGGGGACTAAACAGGAACAAGAGGGATTGGACAATAGGTATGCCTATAACTGAAAGATTAACAGACATTGTATATCTATTTAGTTCAAAGGACCACTCATTATGCTCCTATCATTGTGTAATATTGTTATGCTCAAAGACTTCTATACCACCACCGCCCGCAGTGGCCGCGTTGGTTTCAACCTTAGTACCCCACCGCCGGGGGAGGAGTTCGAAACTTCGCGTGGTCGATGCTTCAGTGCAAACGCGCGATTCACCTGTGGCTGGGTCAGTGGTGGGGACCTAGTTCACCTCGGGGTTTTTCCGCCCGGCGGCGCACGAAGATTCCTTGGGTCACTAAAAAAAAAAAAAGACTTTTATACCTGTTTCACTAGAATTTTTCTTAGGACGAAATATCTTTTACCGAAAATCGTTATTTTGATTTGTCATTGAAGGAGAGAGGTTCTACGTCAACTCCGGATAGGAAATATCACAAGCGATAAGAAAATCAACAAATTTAATTCAAATGGGACTTAACTCTTTACTGAGATTGATAATCATATAAAGCAACATATATTTTAGCAATTTGCATCAAGCTCAAGCTTCTTTCTTACATACATGTTCCTCCGAAAGCACACATTAGAATCAGAGGAATAATTTATTGGTAGCATACTCGATCAAATGAAATAATCCTTTTTTTGAAACCCCCCTTTTTCAGAAAGAAGAATAGGAACGAAAAAAAAAAAAAGATCTTTTTCTTCTTTCCAATGGAAAAAATTCAATTCAATTCTCAACTACTCCTCAGATATACTGATTTCTTCTAGACTAGTCGGGTGTACTGATACATGTGTAGAGAAAGGGTCTCCCTTTAAGGAGAAAACATAATCCCTTGGATTTCTTTAGTATTCTTTTATTTATTACCTATGTTTACTATTTACATAGAATACCGTCACCCATTACTAATAAAAAATTCAAAGAAACCTCATAAACAGAAGAAAGGGGGAAGACGAGGAAGAAATAGAAACGACTTTTGAAACAAAGGGGACTAAACAGGAACAAGAGGGATCGGACAATAGATATGCCTATAACTGAAAGGTTAGCAGACATCGTATATCTATATAATTCAAAGGACCACTCGTTATGCTCCTATCATTGTGTTGGGAGACACTGACTCATTGCGTGAAGACAAGACACCAACCAAAGAGACCAGTTGAGAGCCAACTCTAATGCCTGATTATTATGCCAATTCAGTTACGTTTTTATGTTCCAATTGAACACTTCCCATTTTGGATTATTCTCAAAGGAGAAGAACAAACATAAACTATGCTGGACATTAATTGATGACAAGGCCAAGAAAATATAGACTCTATGATAGAACCAAACATAAACAAACGATGTCGGAATTTAATTGACAAAAAATCTTGAAAATGCAAAAATGCTATGCCAGAATTGAATCAATGATGCAACATCCAAGATAAAGAAACACCTCAAAATTTAATCTACAACGCAGATATGGAAACTATAACTAACACATTAGAATTTAATCAACAATGTGAGTTTGAAAAATAAAGTTAGAATGTAGGAAAGTAAAAATAACTAAAAGATAGTAAATTCGTTTGATCCGTGTGAGGGTCTTTAGTAGATGGGCGATGGTATTATAATGGCAGTGTGACAATCGCTCTTGAGTAGTTTCCATCAATTGCATCCATGTTCTTCCATCTTTGTAAGTTTTTTTGTGCCAATGTTCTCTCGAGGCCATGATCTTGTTCTTGAACATTTGCTTCTTTACAAATGTATATGCCGGTTGTTCTATGATCTCAATTACTTTGTTCTCTCATGGCTACGAACTTGTAATCATATCTTGATGCTCCTCATGCAATCAGATTTCCTCCATCACCCTGATAGTTTGTAAATGTTGCTAGTCAACATCCTCATCGATCATTGTTGAACACACGTGGTCGTATATCGACAACCAATTGGTGACAATCATCGATATTCGCCAACATTGATATTGATTTTAGTTGTCGACAATGGGTCATGTGCTTAACAATATTTGATGCTCTAATAACGTGTCTACTCATGTCAATGACCTGGTCATCTTTTGGTGCAAATAGTACTTCATCTGATTAACAATACTTACATATTTACCCAAAAAAAAATGGTTAGTGTTTTAGTATTTAAATACTCTTAAGTCTACCAACTTTAAAGGGTAAAAGCCACCAAAAATCCAAAAGTTTGCCCATTTTGACACATTTACCTCAAACTTTTTTGTGACACCAAAAATTTTAAATTTGTATCAATGTGACACATGTATCCCAAATCTGTACAGGGTGACATATTTGCCTCAAACTTTTTCTTGTGACATCAAAAATTCTAAACTTATATCCAAGTGACACATTTATCCTAAAAATTTGGTGTCGCGGTTTTTTTGTGTCACAAAAAAATAACTTTGGGTAAATATATCACATAGGTAAAAGCTCGGGGTGAATGTGTCATATTGGTTCAAATTTTGAGTTTTTGGTGTTACAGAAAAAGTTTAAGATAAATATGTTACAATGGGTAAAGTTTGGGACTTTTGATGACTTTTTCCCAACTTTAAATTGGAAAATCGGAATGCCTTTTACCTTTTACTCCTCAATGCTGTAAAATCTTAGATCTCGCGCATTTCAACTTTATGCTTCTCTTATTCGTAATAAGTTCCTTTGCTCATTTCGTAAACAAAAATGTCCAATGGTCTTTTGTAAGAATTGAATAAGAACATTGGGACCAAATCGAGTGATCTTGTGCTAAGTGCATTGTCTAAAGTTTTATTATTATGCCAATGATATACTTAGGTTTTTCTCTGATGTGTTAAATTGACCCCATTAATTTATTATTCTAATAACTTGTACGAATTACAGCGAAAAGAAAAATGAAAATGTGGGGGTCGTGTTGCTAAATCTCCTGTTATTGTAGAAGAGATTATGATTAATAATGTATCCTAAGTCATTTTGAGCAATTGGAGCAGGAAAAGTATGGGCCCAATTTATCGGAAAAGATTAACCTAATACTTAGTTCACACTATTGCAATAATTTTTAGACATTTCAAATGTAAGCTAAGTTGCACATCAATGTCGGAAAATCTCATTTTGATCCTATTTAGCCGCCATGTTACGATATGCTTTCGTTTCCATTTCTCAATTCGGAAATGTCCTTATATGTTTACCATTGAGGATATTTATTCAGCACAAAGTAATGTAAACTTACCCCAAATTGTAAAATGTCTAATTGCTAACTTTTTTTTAATGACGTTGGATATACTTTCGGTACAGCAAAATGAATATCAATAGTATCAACTAGTTAATTACTGAAAAAAGCAACACATATGTCCCTCAATGAGCAGCAATATCATTTCTTGATGAAATAACTATATTTTTAATTTTTAATTATGAAAGGATGCCATTACAGTTGATTTTATACGGAATGAAATCTCAATTATAAAAAAAGGGCGACAATTTTATATAGGAGGGACATGCATTCCTTTAGTGCCAGCCGCCATGTTTTCCTCCAATTTTAAGCAATTTCATATACACAAGCATTTTAATATTTGACGTTAGCTTTTCCCATAAAAAATATTTTTTTTTATTTTTAAAAATTGAAAAAAAAACCCAAAACTCAATAACTATTTAGCTCCAAAGTTGGATTTTTTTCATTTGTAAAAGCAAATCAGATATCTATCAATATAATTTAAGAATTTCAATAAAATTATCTAGAGACCAAGTTATGGTAATAGCCTGAATTAGTCAGTTAACCATCAAACAGAAAAAAAATATCAGCATCATTATAGCGAGGGAATTATATGAATTTAAAATTTTTGAATATATATAAATAATATATTATTATATATGTTGACCTTACTTCTTCGTGCGCGAGGCAATATTTATATTTTCCCACAATATTATAGCGGGTGGTCTCTCCTCGCCGCTTTCTCAAGTGCGTCCAGTCACTCCCTTTTCTGATTCGTCTCCGTTTGGAAAGCCAGAAAGGATAGGGGGAAGAAAGTGAAGGAAAAAGCAGCAAAGAAAGTGAAGAGAAAAAAGGCGAGAAAATCCCCTTAGAAAAATCATTCCGCCCTCTCAATTTCAGCTCTCAATTGGTTGGTCTGGTCTGGTCTCCTAGGGCAAAAACCCCCGGTTGAAGTGAGAGAAAAAGCAATGAGCATTATTCCTCTGCCCGCGAGGCACTTGCTGCCCCTCACCACTGCCACCATTGATTTTCCCTCCAAACCCTCCTCGAGATCCTTCCACAGCAGCAGCGCTCCGATTGCCGGAGCTGATTTGAGCGTCTTCTCTCTCGGTTGCTTCAATCCTTCTCATTTTTGTGCCGGATGGCCTCGAAGGAAGAGACTTTCGTCTTCCCAACAGACGGTAATAGTCTCTCCGCCGTTCCTAATTTGACGGTGTTTGCCGGATTTTGAGTTTCGGGTTTTGTTTGTTTGGGATGAGGGTTTTGTGGGCTTGAGCTTGTTTTAGGTGAGTTGAATCTCAGGTTTTGAAATGGGATTGCTGTGGAGGGGAGGGGACTGAATTTGGTTTTGATTGATTACAATGATTTGCTGGCGGAGTGTTGGCCAAAAGAGTCATTTTGAGATCGGCTATTCGGGTGTGTGCCTTCATATGAGGTAGTCCTATGTTATTCGGTTCGCTGCTAAAATAATCATCTTGAGGGTGGCTATTTGGGTGAGGTTGTTTAATAAGGGGTGACTTGTGTCTTCGCACAGTTAAGGTTGTGTCACCGCGTAGAAGGTGCTTCTTTTTGCCACCCATTATTTACCTACCGAGTAATAGTATGTGTAAGTCATGATTCGGTCGCACAAGGTATGCGTTACGCCCATGTGTAGGATTGTGCTTCTTGTTACTATCAAATGGAAGTTATTCGCATGACACATTTATCACAAACTATAAAGTATTTCCTGTTATGCCCCGATCTTCAGGCACACACTCATCTCTCACCTTGGTCGATTTAAGCGACGTCCCGCGGATCCTCTACCATACCAACATCTCGGGCAGCATCGATCGTCCGTATCCCACAAGAATAATAGAGCAAGTCATCACGGTTTTCCCCGACCCCAAGAGTGACTGGACATATGAGATGGTTGTGACAACCGTTTGGGTTTTGGAAGTTCCATACCAGAGAGAGGCCCAATAGATTTAGGGCTTGGTTCCATACCATCCCTTATGGTCTTAGAATAGGCCCTCTTTCAAACTTTGGTATATCGGCGAAAGTAATCATTGCTGCCCTCGACGTCCCATTGATCTCAGTCAAGAGTATTCCCAACTCACTCTCACGATCTTCTCCACTTTACAACTTATCAAGCATTATCAATGCTAAATAACCAAACTCGGCATCTACCAATCAATCATTTAATTCCACTCAATTTAGGATAAATTCCTTAAAATATCACAATTAATTCAATTCCACGCAACGTAGAGCTCAATTAAATAAACGGACTACACCACAACAATCAGCATAAAATTTCAATCATCGGCTATCCCTGCCTTATTTTCAAAAAAAAAAATTAATTAAATTAATTTCGAAAATTAATAATTAAATACTAAAAATCCAATTTATGCCCATAATGCCTAATTGAAGCCCGAGAAAGGTCAAGAAAAATCCTGAGATGCATTCAATAAATAATATAGGCTATCCTCAAGCTAATTACACTAACCACCTAGCTAATATGCAATGCAATTTACTAATAATTACTAATCTATTATAATCTAACCACCAAATCCTACTTAATTAGCATTAATCAACCATTAAATATTATTAGTTTACTAAGTAATGATTAGTGAGCAAAACTCACATGATTAAATATCCGCTCGGTTCAAATTGATGAGTAGGCAACAAAGATCGATCCTCTCCAAAGCGGTTCTGCCAACCGGGGTTGGGACGGCTCGAAAATGGGCCATGAGACCTACAAATCCTTGCTGCAAAATGATGAAATAGGCTGCTGAGGAGCTGATTTGAACACGGCTTGGACTAAGCTCGGCGGTAGCGGGTTGGAGTACGGGCCGTGGCTAAAACGGCGGTGAACCGGGCCAAACTTCAGCTGCTGGACCTGCTAGAAGTGGACTCGTGGACGCTGCTGTTGAGCTAAAACGGTGGCCCAACTTGGAAGGACGATGGAGGGCAGCTTCGGTGGACCAAAGGTCAACACCCGAGGAAGAGGTGCCGCTGTTTGACCGGTGGGAAACCACACGTGAAGCAGCAGTAACCGAAGACAAAAAATGGTGGGGGCTCGGGCAGGTTTGGTGGGGTAGACTCATGCGCAACAATTGAAAACTAATGAAGAAGCGGGAGTTGAAGCAGCCAGAGAGCGTGCTGACCGAGAAAGAGATGGGGACGAAGGTGGGGTTTCGGTGGGGTAAACCGCGTGAGGAACGGACAGCAACAGCAACCAAAAGAAAGAAGCAGCGATCGTCCGTCGTGGTGGAGAAGCCAAGACCGGTCAAATATACGTGCAGGGAATAAAGAAATATAAAGAGAAGAGAGAGAGGGCCATTGATGAACGTCAGCCAAGACAAAGGAACATAAACGTTGAATATTGAGGGGACATTGCGGGGCAGCTGGCCGCACGGTCCAACAGAAGACTGACCAAGGGATAACACCGTTTAAGGGATAAGAAAAAACAGAAGTTGTCGGCCAAAAGAGGAAGAGAAAAAGGAAAACGCGCGTGGAAGGAGGGAGGTTCGTGTGAAGAGAAAGAGGGAGAAGAAATGCACGCAAAGGATAAGGAGATGGTGGGTCCAGCGGTCAACTTTCAAGGCCAAATTAGAAGACCAAGCCAATTTAAGGAGAGGACGTGCATGGGATCGTGGGCAAGGGGGGTGTTTCGTGCATGGAGAGTGTGGGCTCAAAGGAAAGAAGAAAATAACACCAATTAAAGTCATAATTTAATCAATTCAAAACAACTTGTCAATTGGTCATCCCGGAGTCCAATTCTCTACCAACTGCACGATTTGAAGTTTCAATGAAGACCAAAATGAGTCGCTTCTTTCATTTTTCTCGGCATCTGATTTCTGAACAAACAAATCCGGTTGAGATCTAATTCGAATGTAGAAAAAGCCCAAACAACTTCCATTCACCGATTCACTTACACCAGATACCAAAAATCCCTTCAAATCGGCCAATCTGAATTTTTGTTCATTTTCCGAACCGTTCATCTCGAGTTTTTCGTAAAAACCTCAAACTCACTAAAAGTTCCTCAAAAGGTGAGTCGATGTTCCTAGAATGACTCATGACATGACAGGACTTCCAATTTCTGAAATCGAATTCAAATTCGCGGTTATTTTCAATCAAGCGCACTTTTAGTGTAACCTTACATACCGGGTAGTTTTTAGGAATTTTTAGTGCAATTGACCCGTGGTCGGTTTTCTTCGAACCACTATGAACCCATCCGACACATTGGTGACTTTCGGTGGTCGTGAAAATCTTGAGATTTCAAATACGGACACAGGTTACCCAAAACGACAGAAAATCGATTTAGTGCCGATCGACGAAAATTTTGCAATCAGGTGGAATCACCCACACTTTGATTACCATCTTAGTCGAATCGACTTATATCCAATCTCTGATTGATTTTTAATTGTATCGTAATGACCTTGTAGACTAGCACGGTCAAGCAGTCGATTCCTAGTCGAACTCTCAAGTCTATCACATTTAAAATCCCTTAATAGCTTCACCAGATATGCCAGTTATTTCCTGAGTGGCCATCTTAGAGAAAAACACTATAGTCACATTGATAAAAGGCCCGACTTATCTAATCGAAATCAGAACTGAAAATCAGGATGTCACATTTCCATCTTTTACTTTTTATTTTTTTCTTTTTCTTTTCTTTTTCTTCTCCTTTCTTCCCTTCGCCATGGTCAGCAAAGGGAAGAGAAGAGAAGGAAAAAAAAAAAAAAGGAAAAACATGAAAAGGAAAGAAAAAGAAAAAATTAAAGACGATTTAACCATAGAGTTGGAGTAAATGTGCCACGGTTGATAAAATTTGGAATATTTTTGTTACAAAAAAAAAAGTTTGAGATAAATTTGTCACATTTGGTAAAATTTAGGATTTTTGGTGGCTTTTTTCTTATTAATAAATCTATTCTTAGAAAATTCGAAAGACATATTCATAAATAATGTGTATCCATGTTTAGGGACATATTTTTAACTTCAACAAAAGATGTTGATGAAACTAATAACTAATAAGAGATTAGAATCAACTTATTTAAATAAATCTATAATTTTCTATAATGATCAAAATTTATCATTATTTAACGTTCAGTACTTTTATTTTCTGAAATCATTTTTTGGCCCCACTCATTTATTTTTCTGACCTTAAAAGAAAAAGCCCTACCCATTTATTTCACTCCCTCGTTTCTTTTCCGGCACCACCTAGAACTTCCTTTCTTGAAAATTGAAACCATCCTCTACCCTCCCCTCCCTCCAAAAAGAAAAAAATCACGCCACATCAGCATCGCCATTTTTTTTTTCTACTCTTCTTCCTAAAACTTAAGAAGGAACCTCCGCATCAGCATTGGCATGGAAACTCAAAAACCATAGCCTCCCCGTCCGCCTCCTTGCACAATCCTCTTCCTCTTGATCTCTGCTCTCTCTTTCTCTCGACCGTGTCATCGCAGTCGCTTGCCGCCTCGCCTCCAGCCTTCCCTCCTTCGCAGTCGCAACTCACCTTTGGCTTTGGGTTGCCTTGCTCTCTGTTCTTACTCTGGCCCTCCGTTGCTCATGGCCTCGCCTCCGCTCCCTCACCCTCACCTCCACCCTCGATTCTCTCACTTCGCACTTGTAGACTGTCCTAGAAACCCATCATGCCTCTCGCAATTCCCAACACGTGTGTTGAAGTGTGTTGGGAAAGTTGACCATGTGTCAGAGCATCTGACACAATACGGGCTCCGGAGAGTGCTTGTGCTTCATAGGATATAAGGGATCCATTAAGGGAAGATCCCTCTATGCCTTCTTTCTAGCCTCATGAGATTGTGAGTGAGATCCAAAGAGATAGACTGATCACATATCATAATTCCCGAATCAAATCGAGCCAACAGAGCTAACCTTCTTAATCTCTCTTTCTTGTTTTTGTCCCCAAGTTCCTGATATATGGCCTCTTTCAAAAAGAATTACCATGTGCTCGTGAGTTTTAGAGGCACGAATGTCTGCAACAACTTCCTCCATGATCTCTATGCAGCTCTGAATCATAAAGGGATATACATTTTTGTGGATAGCGAGGAGCTCAAGAAAGGAGAGCAAATATCGCTAGCGCTTATGAGGGTGATCAAGGAATCGCACATCGCAATCATCATTTTCTTTGAGGACTATGCTACCTCACAATAGTGTTTGGAAGAGTTGGCGAAGATCATGGAGTGCAAGGCACAAAAGGAGCTAATTGTGTTGCCGGTGTTTTATAAAATGGAATCAAGAGAAGTGAGACGGGCGATAAAGGGTTATGGGAGAGCTATGGCTAAGCATGAGTCCAATTCTGAGAAGGATCTGAAGGCAGTGGAGACATGGAAGAAGGCTCTCTTCAATGCCAATAACTTGTTTGGTTGGGTTTGCAATGATGGGTAAGTAAGTAATTTAAGAGACAGTAAGTTTTGCTCAGTCTAATGTATGATCCTTGTCTTTAGAAAAGTGTTGACCTAATCATATCAAAAGATCAAAAGGTCTCCATGGGGAAGATTAGTTGATTCCTCTGTTGTTACTAGCCAAATTGCACTTTCTTTCACTTCCTTCAACATTAATTAGACACGTTAACTTTGTGTGATCGTCGCATCAAGGCATCTTATCATGTCCATGTCAATTCTCAAGCTTCAACAAGCAGTTTAGAGTAGCCGAAATCTTGTACACTGAAAGACAGCTTCAAACAGATTTGAAGCAGCGACGTCTCGCACTAATCCCTCTAGTGAACAAGCTTTTCGGTCTGACCGAACCAACATTGTTATGATCATCTCAGTTCTTGTATGATCTTTCGCATCGTTCTCTCTACCTCTTCAGCAACGCCTGGGATTCAATCATCTCCAATCTCGTCGGAATCGAAGAGCGAGAGAGATGTGGATGATCATGAAATATGGCCACCGACTAGCATGAAGATAGCACCATAATCCTGTAAGAGGAGTATATTCATGGGGCCAAAAAGTTTCTGATTCCGTTCAGTCTTTTCTAGTTAATATTGACTTTGGTAGCAATAAAATTTATTGAATTACCAAAAATAAGAAAATATACAAACCAAAAAAAAAAAAAAAAGTAGTTGGCTATCGACTTGGAGAAAATATTGGGTGGGGCAAGTACACTATCCAGACAAAATTGCAATGCCAGGTCATCTCCACATCAGATGCAAATTTGAACTCTTCTATCCTCTCGAACGATGCCGCATAAAAGCATCATCCTCACTGCTACGGTCCCAAGCCAAGACGCCGTTGACTCATCAGTCTCTCTCTCTCTCTCTCTCTCTCTCCCCTCCCTCTCTCTCTCTCTCCCTGACTAACAATGCCTTCTTCAATGGCGTTGATGATCCTCCGTCGCAACTTTCATTGTCGAGCCTCCTCGCTCCTCCAGGTGAGACTCTTGTCCCATTCGCCAAAGAGGCGGGGGCTCCAAAGTGATAGACTCTAGAGCCGGAGCCCATGAGAAAATACTAGTGGCGAACTGAGGCCGGAATGAGGACTATTAAAGAATTTCCTGCATCAGTTGAAAACCTTCCCTCTATAAAGCAAATACATTTGGAGAAACATTGCAAAGCTCCCTCAAGGGTAATCCTTGACTCAAATCAAGCCAATGGAGCCAACCTCATCTCTCTCTTTTCTATTTTCTATTTTCTAAAGAATTTTCCTTTTTGGAGGACTAGCCACCAACCTAATGAAGCCGACTAGCTTCATTCTCAAATCTAAAGAACTTAATGATTACAATCTCTCAAGCTAGATTTGGCGAGATTTCGGGTGGATTCTAGGTGAAGGTGACGTTGGGCTCCAAATCAAATTAGGCAAGGCCATCTAAATCTTAGGTGAGGGCTCCACAAGTTTAGGCTTCATCTTCCAACATGCATCAATAGATACCATGATTTGGAACACGTGGTTGGCCATCGATAATAAGAAGAAGAAAGGAAAAAAGGAAGAAGAATTAATTCGAAAGAATATTAAAATATTATTAAAAATGATTAATGTCAACATTGGTCGTGCCATTTAGAATGACTGGCATCCACGTTAGCGAATTTCAACCAAAATCCCCTTTGGTCGGCCATTGTTGTTGTGATCATGTTGTTGTCAAGGCCAAGCCATCACCACAATCCTAGGTCACCGATGCCTTGCCACGATTATCATTGATTGAACCCTATGGAGGCTTGCTTCTCATAGGCCCTGCAAGCTTATCGCAATTAATTTTGCTAAAATATGATGTAGCTGTTATTATAGTGACGAGGCACTATTACATTAGCTAAAATTAAATCCCCATCACCCCAGATATAAGGTATAACGACATATACTGTTCAAACGAGCAATTTTTTGATGGTAAAAAACAAGCAATTAATTTCTATAAGTACTACATAAAGAAGAGAGAGAGAGAGAGAGAGAGAGAGAGAGAGAGAGAGATGTTGAGACAAAATCAATTTTTTTATGGACACGTTATATATTAAATATATTTTTATATATAATAAAAAAAAGCAATTAATTTCTATAAGTATCATTCGTTATTTTAATTTGTTACAATAATACATAAAACTTAGAGAAAGAAACAATTTAAAGAAAAATGTTGAGACAAAATCATGGCATTTTTTATACTTCTTTCATAGTTAAAGACTTTTTAAAAAAATAAAAAAATTCTAAAAAAATAAAAGCAAACCTTGTAAGATGTCTTCCATCTACACGGACTTGTCATTGGCGGAAGTTTTCGGAGAGTGTCCGTGCTATATAGGGTATACGTTAAAGTCAAAAAGCAAAGTAAGTGTTTATTGATAGTTCAAGAGAGAGTCGTTTCCTCTTCATTATTGCCATTAAGTAAATTTGACTTTTAAATTCTATGAATTTATCGATGAAATTATTTTAATCATTATATTTTACTTATTTTTGTTACGTGAATTTCTTATTTGGCGACATTATCTTTGTTCATCATGGTTTTGCTCTGCATTATAAGTAATCTATCTATTTCAATTCAGGAAAAGCTATTTGTGAAAGTTCATTGACTTCTCCTCTATTAAATATTGTCGTACCTTGAAATAACTTAATATCGAACTAGAAAATCCTTTGAAAAAAAGTAGTCTACTCACAAGTTAAAAAAGAAAATAATACGCAATGATTCGGTTAATTCATCAATAATATCTTCTAATCATTATAGCTATAACTAGTTTGATTAGGTGGGGTAGAAACGTGTGTGGAGTGCCGAAGCTGTATTGGTAGATTTAACTAATGGCAGTCTAGGTTCTCCACTTGCTATTCCATATTTCTTGGAAATTTCTTGGGTAACTTCCACGAAAGTCACATTACATGATCAGCGGGTCCAGCAAGGCAGGTAGAATTAACTAACAACCTACTTTTGCATTTCAGCTCCTATTTCATCGTTCTGTTAATTCTTCTTACAGTTCAATCAAATAATTCACCCCAAAATTGTCCTTCAGCGAGGGGGCCATCTTCCCGCCTTTCTTCCCTCTCATTTTTCCCTCGCTCTTGACTTTTTAAGTTCCTCCGCCATCATTTTCGTACCAATTTGCAAAGAGATTCCCTTGCTGAAAGTCTGCAGCGTGTTTCCTTATTCTTACCAAGAACAGTTAGAGATCCTGCTCTATCTTTCCATCCCTCTTCCATGGACACAAGCTCCAGGTCGTCTAAAGTAAGTCTTCACACGTCTTTTTGGGGGCAAAAAGTCATTGTCCGTCATGCGTTTTCTTCGGTGCTCTTACTCCTTTTAAGCTTCAACATTCTCGATATAAGGGATCCATTAAGGGAAGATCACTCTATGCCTTCTTTCTAGCCTCATGAGATTGTGAGTGTGATCCAACGGGATAGACTGATCATATTTCGTAATCCCTGAATCAAATCGAGCCAACAAAGCTAACCTTCTTAATCTCTCTGTCTTGTTTTTGTCCCCAAGTTCCTGATATATGGCCTCTTCTGAAAAGAATTACCATGTGTTCCTGAGTTTCAGAGGCACGGACGTCCGCAACAACTTCCTCCGTGATCTCTATGGAGCTCTGAATCAGAAAGGGATATACACTTTTGTGGATAGTGAGGAGCTCAGGAAAGGAGAGCAAATATCGCCGGCACTTATGAGCGTGATCGAGGAATCGCGTGTCGCGATCATCATTTTTTCCGAGGACTACGCTTTCTCGCGGTGGTGTTTGAAAGAGTTGGCGAAGATCATGGAGTGCAAGGCACGGAAGGAGCTGATTGTGTTGCCAGTGTTTTACAAAGTGGAACCAAGAGAAGTGAGACGGGCGATAAAGGGTTATGGGAGAGCTATGGCTAAGCATGAGTCCGATTCCGAGAATGATCTGAAGGCAGTGGAGACATGGAAGAAGGCTCTCTTCGATGCCGGTAACTTGTCTGGTTGGGTTTGCAATGATGGGTAAGTAAGTACTTGATGTGATGCACTACTCTGCCATTGTTAATTGGTGATTGTTTGTCATATGTCAAATTGTATGCAGAGAACCTACAGCTGAAAAACTGATAGATATTGTCAAATCGGCCTTTTTAATTGCATATACAAAGCGGAGATATGCTAGACAGTAGACACAGTAGTCGAATATCAAAACTTCAAGCTAGCAGATCTTTGAAGTCCATTCTTGCTGTGTGGATAATGAGAAATTTTCGTTTTAGATAAATCGCGCATCTCATAGTATCCGAGTCATGTTGTCTTCAGGCACAAGTTCACCCTAATGGGTTACTACTTTTCATCTTATCATTTGCTCATCTTGTAAGGTAATTTTCCTTAGGACGATAGAGGTTGAATTCGTGCCATGGCTTTGAAATGCTAAAACGTGTTTCTCTTTCGATTGCTTTTCAGAGATGAAGCAGAGGTCATACAAAGCATCGTAAGGGAATTACCAATTCGTCTAGAGCGTACACCCTTGGATGTTGCTAAGTATCCGGTTGGAATAGAGTCCCTAGTTGAAGAACTAAAATCACTGTCACTGGAAGAGTTGGATGGTGATGATGTTCTCATGATAGGTATATGGGGACCTGGAGGCATAGGGAAGACGACAATCGCTAAAGCGATATATAATGCTATTGAAGGACAGTTTCGGGGAGCTATATTTTTGGAGCGAGTTAGAGAAACTTCAAACAAATGCGATGGTCTAGTTGAGTTGCAAAGAAGACTTCTTTCTCAAACCTTTTCTCCTAAACATGTAATGGTCCATAGTGTCTCTGAAGGAATTAGTTTGATAAAGGTAAGACTTTATTGCAAGAAGGTTCTCCTGGTTCTTGATGATGTTGACCATCCGTGTCAACTGGATGCGTTAGCCGGAGGAGGCAATTGGTTTGGCAAAGGAAGTAGAATCTTTGTAACATCAAGGGATAAACATTTGTTTACTACTTCTCGTTGCGAATATTGTGTGTATGAAGTTAAACCTTTGAAGGACGATGAGGCACTAGACCTTTTTATTTGTCATGCCTTTCCAAACAGCCATAAAGTTGAAATAAGAAATGATCTCATAGATAGAGCAGTGCATTACGCTAGTGGCCTTCCATTAGCCCTCGAAGTGTTGGGCTCATTCTTATGTGGAAGAAACGAACCAGCATGGAAAAGTGAGCTGGATAAACTCTCCAATAAGTCTAATGAAAATATCGATCGAATTCTGAAGATAAGCTTCTATGGATTGGAGAAGAATGAGAGGGATATTTTCCTCGACGTTGCTTGCTTCTTCAAGGGAAAAAGTATAGAATACATCACAGAAGTTCTCGACGGCTGTGACTTTGCGACAACTATAGGAATAGAAATTCTCATGGAGAGATCCTTGATAAGAAATGAGTATGGGACCCTCCAAATGCATGATTTGGTTGAATTGATGGGTAAGAATATCGTTATGCAAGATAACCTTGGGCAACGCAGTAGATTATGGCTTTTTGAAGATGTTCTGGACATTCTGTGTGAAGAAAAGGTAAAAGTTGTTTATGTAAACATTGTTATATGTCATTTTCATATTACTTTGATTTGGACAGTATATTATAGATCTCAATGGAAATTTTGTATGACAACTGAATTTGCTCAATTATGGATAGGGAACGGAAGCAATAGAGGCCATAGTAGTGGACTTGCTCACACCAAAAGAGAAAAATTTGAGTCTTGAAGAGATAACCATAGAGGCTGATGCTTTCAAAAAAATAAGAGACTTGAGAATGCTCATTTTTCCTGAAGCGCATATCTCTTCGGAAGGTCCTGTTCGTCTCCCTAGTAATCTGAGATGGCTTAAATGGCCCAATGCCCCATTGCTAAAATTTGGCTCCGGTCCAAAGAAACTTACTGGACTTGATCTCCAGAAAAGTCATATCAGACAATTAGATGACAAATTTAAGGTTAGCGTTTGTGATGATTAGCTTTTTACTTTTTATAACTACAAATATTTACAGAGCTTAATGACTCTACCGGTATTTTTTATTTTATTTTTTGCAGCATTTTAGAGTGTTGAAGCACATCAATTTCAGTCAATGCAAGTCCCTGGTTAGTGTTCCTGACCTTTCATTGCTCCCAAATCTAGAGAGATTGAATCTTGATGGGTGCAGAAGCTTGGTGGAGGTTCACCAATCTGTCGCATGTCACGACAAGTTAAAATTTTTGTCACTAAAGTTTTGCTCTAACCTCAGTATCTTTCCTCACACACTCAAGACAAAATCTCTTCAAGCCCTCGATCTCTTTGGTTGCTCTAAGCTCAAGAAGTTCTCTAATATACTGGAAAAGATGGAACATCTAGAAGAGCTTGATTTAGGATGGACGGCTATTAAAGAACTGCCTACATCAGTTGAAAATCTTCTCTCCGTGAAGTTAATAAATTTAGCATTTTGCAAAAGACTCATCGCACTCCCATCAAGTGTTTATAAGTTGCAAAATCTAGAGCATCTGATACTTAGAGGCTGCTCCAATTTTGTCGTGTTTCCAAAGAACTCGGAGGATCCAACTGATCCTAATGGCAATCCGAGATTCCGAAATTTATATCGGCTAGAACTCAATGGCTGCAATCTCTCAAAAATAGAGTTCCTCGAGAGTTCTTCCAGTTTTCCTAAATTGGCGCACCTAGATCTTTCCGGCAACAAGTTTACTCATCTGCCAACATCCATCAACAAATATGATGATTTGGAACACTTGATTATGTTTAATTGCAAGCAGCTACAAAAGATTCCTCAGCTTCCGCCAAATATGCATATGCTACGGGCAAAGGGTTGCAGATCTCTACAAGAATTTCCAGATTTGTCGGGTCTCTCCTCCAAACTCCTTACTGTTGACTTATCTTCATGTCGTGAATTATTCCGCAAAGGAGCAAACACGGCTGATGTGTTATTACCCAAGGTTAGTTACACTCTCTCTCTCTCTCTCTCCCGCACTCACTAACTTTGAATGCTTGATATGCGAACTATTCGTATGACAGGAGCACCCGAAGTTGGGTTACTATGACATTTTGCTGAGTGGAAGAGAGATGCCAGAATGGTTTCTCCACTGTAAAGACGGTTCCATATCTTTTATGGTTCCCAGGGACTCGCATGACAAATTCGTAGGACTAGCACTCTGTTTAGTTCTTGGCCCGAAGGGAAGTGGGCTGTGGCATCGACATTCTTGTCAATGGCCGAAGAGTGTTTGACATGGGAAGACAATTCCATTTTCTGAAATCCGATCATGTGTGGATTACATATCTCCCAACGAGTGGGCTGCTGTGTGAAGAAGGGGAGGTTCTGCGAGACGATCGGAACCATTTCCAAGTTCACCTCGAAGCATATGAAGGAAGATTGAAGAAGTGCGGATTCCGTCTAATATGCGAGCAACGGGAGGATGAGCAGAGGATCGAGCTCCAACACCATCAGCCGACGGAAACAAATTGGCCTTTGGAGGAAAGAGACTCGGACGAAGACAATTGGATAGACACCGAGGAAGAAGAAAGTTCAAGTGAAACAGATGATGAACTTATCAAAGCAATCGACCCAGAAAATGAAGGACGCTCACTTATGTCAGCAGGTAAGATCATCGTGCCTGGACGAACAGATGCTTGTCTCGCTCAGGAAAGTGGCTGTCGAAGTTGTGGGCACTGGCTTACGAAGCGATTCTTGAGGGAGCGAGGTATGAGATTCTGATTCCAGTGCCTTTTGCTTTTCCCTTGTTCTTTTTTCAGTCTATACTGTTAAGTTATTGGATGTGTGCTCCTTCAATTCAAGTGCAAAATCATTATGAAATACAGGATTCATATCATGCTACCGACAAGGTTGAGGTCGAGGAGCTTCCCTTTTCCCCTTCTCTCTTTTCTTCACCGTGGACGTAATATTGCTGGATAAATGGACATACTACCGCTCACGAAAGTGCATTCATGCCGCACCGTTTTATCTTTTCATTCCTTAAAACCCAATCCTCTCCCTCATTAGTCGAAATTTCACGATTTTTGATGCACGGATTGTTCTCGTGTTTTGCAAGGTCAATATTAATTTGATTATTACGAGCGACGTACGCAGAATGAATACCCTCGAAGCCCAAGGGCACTTTTCAGGAAGACCATCATTAGAAGTACGTTCGCTGTTGACTCGAGTCGGGGCGATGGAATTATCCGGTTCAAAGTTGCAATGCCAGGTCATCTCCACGTCAGATGCAAATCCGAACTCTTCTATCCACTCAAACGACGTCGCATAAAAGCATCATCCTCTTCGCTACCCCTCCCAAGCCGAGAAGACGCCGTTGACTCATCAGTCTTCTCTCTCTCTCTCTGTGACTAATGATGCCTTCTTCAATGGCGCTGTTGATCCTCCGTCGCAACCTCCACGGTCGAACCTCCTCGCTCCTCCAGGCAAGGCTCTTCTCCCGTTCGCCGGAGTCGGCGGCGGCTGTGGCTCCGAAGCGGCGAACCGAGGCGAGATAGCTTGCAGGATCATGAGGACGGCGGGGAGGCTCGGGATTCGGACCGTCGCCTTCTACAGCGACGCCGACGCCGGCGCTCTCCACGTCAGGTCCCCCAACGAGGCCGTCGGCATCGGTCCCGCTCCAGCTCGCCTCAGCTACCTCAGTGGAGCGTCCATCGTCGAGGCCGCTCTTCTCGCCGGTGCTCAGGGGAGGGGTTGAGAACTAACTATCTGCCGTTTGAAGTGCGTGTAATCGCTGCGATTGGAGGATGCGCGATTTCGCATGTGGCATGGCGGAATGTTTGATTCTGGTTGGGAGAAATGGTCGTGCTCGTTGGAGCAATGGTTGTTAGCATGGAATGAACGGGATTTGGTGACGGTGGAGCAAACTCGTGAGATTGTGAATTTCAAGTATTGGAGCTCAATTCCTACTTGTTCATTAAGGTTTCCTCCACATTACTCAGGAAAAACTATCTGTTAAAGCTCATTCACTTCTATATCGTCAAGGTTTTAAGCTAATATTCTAATTATCGATGTACCTTGAAATAACTTAATATCAAACTAGAAAGTCCTTTCACTGCTATTAGATGCTTACGAGGGTAATCGAGGAATCGCACATCACCATCGTCATTTTCTTTGAGGACTATGCTTCCTTGTGGAGGTGTTTGGGAGAGTTGGCAAAGATCATGGAGTGCAAGGCACAGAAGAAGCTGATTGTGTTGCTGGTGTTTTACAAAGTGAAACCAAGAGAAGTGAGAGGGGGAAGAGAGGTGTGTGGGCGAGCTATGGCTAAGCACGAGCCCAAGTTTGGGAAGGATTTAGAGACAGTGAAGAGATGGAAGAAGGCTCTTATCAATGCCAGTAACTTGTTTGGGTGAGATTTTAATGATGGATAAGTAAGTAATTAATGCAACACACTGCTTTGCCATTGTTAGCCAGTGATTTTTTGTTATATTTCAAACCGTATGCAATGGCTGGTGGGGTGAGCCTCGCCGGCCAAAGGAAGAAGAAAGTGGGGAAAAAAAAAAGAAAAAAATTCAAAAAAAAAATTAAAAAATTCGAAAAAAAGAAAAAAATTTCCACATCGGCATTCGCTAGCCAATTGTCCCTGGTTGGCATCCACGTCAGCATCGGCCGGTCAATTTTAGCCGGATAAACTGAATTGTCATAATTATAAAAGGTTTAGGACTAAATTGGCAAAAAAAAAAAGAAGAGTTTATGACTAAATTGGCACAATCGTAATAAATTTAGGACTTTTTTGGTAATTCTCTCATTTAAGAATAGAAATCAAATTATCTAGGGACCAAGTTATGGTAATAGCCTAGATTATTAGTCAGTTAACCATCAAATAGAAAAAAAAATCAGTATTATTATAGCGAGGCAATTAGGGCGTGTTTGGTAACGATTCTGTTCGTAGGAATAGATTTTGACAAGAGTTGATTATTTTTGATTTTGTTCCCGAAAATTGATTCTGAGTAAAATAATGCGTTCGGTAACTGTCCAAACTTTCTGATTTTGGAATAGAATTGCGTTTGGTACCATGTTAATTGATTCTGTTCTAAATCAATTTCTTTTAATTTTTAAATAATTTTTATATTTTTTCCTTTTTTTCCTTTTTTTTTTCCTTTTTTCTCATATTCTTCTTCTTTTTCTTCTTTAGGCCGGTTGCCGGTTCGAGGACCGGCCAAACGAGGGCCGGCGACCTTACCAAAGCATCGCCAGCCCTCGGCGAGGCTCGCCCAACCCCGCAGAGGCTCGGCCTTGCCGATGGTTAGGCCGGCCTCGTCGGGGCAAGGCGAGGCTTGCCTGGCAGCCTCGCCGAACCAGTTGCCGATGACCAACGGCGGCGGGCGGTGGTGACCGGCGGTAAACGACGGCGGGCGGCGGTTGCGAGATGGCGATCAATGAAGAAGAAGAAAAGAGAGAAGAGGAGTTTTGATTCTCAATTTTGTTCCTAAAACAAAAATCAACTTTTTATTTTTATTTTTGATTCTCTTCCCGATCTATTATCGGGAACAAATTTGGTTCTGGGAACAAAAATTTTACTAAATGCGATTCTCGTTCCAAACTGATTCTGGAAACAAAAAATTAGAATCAGACACTGTTTAGATGGTTACCAAATAATGTCTTATTTGAATTTAAAATTTTTGAATGTATATATAAATAATATATTATTATATATGTTGACCTCACTTCTTCGTGCGCGGGGCAATATTTATATTTTCCCACAATATTATAGCGGGTGGTCACTCCTCGCCGCTTTCTCAAGTGCGTCCATTCACTCCCTTTTCTGATTCGTCTCCGTTTGGAAAGCCAGAAAGGATAGGGGGAGAAAGTGAAGGAAAAAGCAGCAAAGAAAGTGAAGAGAAAAAGGCGAGAAAATCCGCTTAGAAAAATCATTCCGCCCTCTCAATTTCAGCTCTCAATTGGTTGGTCTGGTCTGGTCTGGTCTGGTCTCCTAGGGCAAAAACCGCCGGTTGAAGTGAGAGAAAAAGCAATGAGCATTATTCCTCTGCCCGCGAGGCACTTGCTGCCCCTCACCACTGCCACCATTGATTTTCCCTCCAAACCCTCCTCGAGATCCTTCCACAGCAGCAGCCCTCCGATTGCCGGAGCTGATTTGAGCGTCTTCTCTCTCGGTTGCTTCAATCCTTCTCATTTTTGTGCCGGATGGCCTCGGAGGAAGAGACTTTCGTCTTCCCAACAACAGACGGTAATAGTCTCTCCGCCGTTCCTAATTTGACGGTGTTTGCCGGATTTTGAGTTTCGGGTTTTGATCGTTTGGGATGAGGGTTTTGTGGGCTTGAGCTTGTTTTAGGTGAGCTGAATCTCAGGTTTTTGAAATGGGATTGCTGGGGAGGAGAGGGGACTGAATTTGGTTTTGATTGATTATAATGATTTGCTGGCGGAGTGTTGGCCAAAAGAGTCATTTTGAGATCGGCTATTCGGGTTTGTGCCTTCATATGAGTAGTCTTATGTTATTCGGTTCAATGCTAAAATAATCATCTTGAGGGTGGCTAGTTGGGTGAGGTTGTTTAATAAGGGGTGCCTTGTGCCTTCGCACAGTTAAGATTGTGTCACTGCGGAGAAGATGCTTCTTTTTGCCACCCATTATTTATTTACCAAGTAATAGAATCTAATGAGCTGTCGTCTTTGGCGGTTGCTCTATATATAAGATCGTTTTGTGCTCGAGATGGTATGTGTAAGTCATGATTCGGTCGCACAAGGTATGCGTTACGGTGTAGGATTGTGCTTCTCGTGACTATCAAATGGAAGTTCTAAGAAATTTAAAAGGAAGGGCGGCACAGTTCTTGCATCTTAATTATTCTCAATGGATTCTGGTTTAATTACTGGCTTTCTTTTCCGTAGTTTTCGGGCTGGGGCTTCTGACTTAACTGTGTAAATTATGACGACTTTGCATTTCTTCATTTCTTCATCTGTCGAATTTGAGCTTCTTTTTAGGACATTGAATAGCCAACTCATATTCTAGTAAGAGTTACTGAGATTTTATCGTTATCTTTATGAGATGTTCGCCACTGCTACCTTTTAGAAATCATTAATATCTGTGTTCAAGAAGACTAAGGCTTCTTCTGGTCAAAAAGGGAAAAGAAGAAAGAAGACTCAGGCTCATTATTATTTGCTAGATGTAAAAAGAAAAGGTCGTAGTGAGTGCGCATAGGATTGTTCCTAAATGGTTATAAACTTCCACATGAGCTTATGACCTAAAATTTTATTGTATGACCAATTTTTTGGGCTGTTGGTTTTCACTAATGATTTACTAGCAGGGGCTCTGTTTTTATGTGCTGGTATAGTGGCTTTGTGGGATTATGAGAAGGGATCAAGATGTCAACAATTCAGACTTTGGAGAGGAGAGTGAAATGCGGATGCTTGGTTCCGAAGATGATGCAGGCACTCAAATTCCGACTCAAGCTCAATCTCTTGTGGAAGGATCTGGTGCTGTCCTAGTATCAGAATACAAACCAGTTCCCGAAGTTGATTATTTGCAGGTCGGTAGTTTCCATTCGGTGGTGTACATGGAGTCATATTTGTCCTCTTTTTGGCTTGCTCCTTCCTTTTGCAAATCTTTTTTGCTTTGTGAATTATTATGTCATAGGAGCAGATGCATCTTGGGGTAAATGGCCCGTCTCCTGTAATGTGCTAATGATATATTAGCATCTGAACCTGCTCTTTTTTATTTCTGTGATTCTTTTCTTTTATTGGTTCTAAAGCGGGGGTGAGGGTTTTTCTTTTCTTTTTTCCCTCCCTTGTGGAGACTGTTGCAGAAAATCCTAAGAGTCTCAGTAGGATTCTTCTTGATATCCTTTCTTGTTTCTTTCTTTCCAATTGAGCCAAAAAACAAGGAGAGAAATTATCTTTGGTTATTTCTTCTTTCCCGAGCAAGAGTAAATAGTTTCCTAGGCCCAAAGTTACACTTGTACTGTTCATGTTGCACCATTCTTCCTCTGTATCTCTTCACTTATGATGTTGTTGCACTGTTCCTATCTTTCCTTCTTTCTTTTATCTCTCCATCATGGTTTCCTTCTCTTCTTGGCCAACTTTTTCCTCTCGAATTTCCTTTTGAGATATGTCCCAATAGCGCGGTGAGGATTCCTTGTTTGATTCAGATGTAAGATACTTTCAGTTCAAATCGGGCAGATTCTATCTGCACTATCTTAAATGTACAGTATGCTTGGCACCCTGTCCACTCTATTTTCTACTTTTGTGGCCTGAAGGTCAAGGAAACATTTGTGACCATTGAAATCTTCGTGGCTTGAATCACCACGAGATGATCAGTAGTGTTAGTGGGCCACCGGAGGTCAATGATGTTAGTTCCATGTAAAGCACTCTTGGTCTCAGAGGATCTAACTTATACTTATACAATAGGTGCAAGCATACATCAACAAATATCTTTATTTATCTCTCCATATGTATATACATGCCTATTACTTAAAACAACTCCTTAAATGTTTTGAATTTACTTTGCTTTGAGGAGTAGCTTTTAAAATTAAAAGAAAATTAAGTTTATGCTGTTTTCCGTTGTTTCAGAAACAGAGTTTGAGAATATCTTCAATTAGCCTATTGGATCTTTTGAGGCACAGTCTATAGAGATCAAATCCAGTTTCCTAGCTTCAAAAGAGACATGTGGTTGCTAAAATTTGTTGGGAATTAACTAGGGAGTTTTGTGAGTACCCTCCATAGGGTCATCCAAGATTCAGGACTCATGTAGGTTAGAACATGGGTTCCCCGGTCACTTCAACCTACTTTAATTGATTGCAAGGGCCAAGCTACTATGCCCTTGTTTGCTAGTTCCCGACGTAGAATTATTCACATGATAAAGGTCTATTTCTAAAAACAAGTCTCTGAATGTGGTGTTTGCTATGTTCTGCGACAAATTCTTGATCTAATTAGAAATCCTATAGTCGAGGTTTGACATCTAGAATTTGAATTTTTGCAACTAAATTTGCTCTGACCCTAGCTCCTAGGTTTTTTTTTTTTCTTTTTCCCCTCCAAATCTTTTTCAACACATTCTTTAACCAATTTAATAACTGGAATTGAGAATTTATTCCAAATTGATTCTCTTCTTTGGCAAAGACAGATGGAAAGAGTTCTGTGGTGGTAACTTAGACAAAGGAACCAGTGTGTTGGTTGATAAACCCAATCGAATTATGCTCATTGAGTTATTCTACTGCAAGTACTTGCATTATGGACTCTCTCGTATTTCTATTTTATTGAACTCATTAAAAGGATTCATTTTGCAGGAGTTATTGGCCATTCAACAGCAAGGCCCTCGAGCTATTGGCTTCTTTGGGACAAGAAACATGGGATTCATGCATCAGGAACTAATTGAGATTCTCAGCTATGCAATGGTTATAACTGTAAGATGCTGTGAATGTGATCCAAGTCATTTTATATTGCATTTGACTGCTGACATCTTGCGAAGTCGTAGCTCTATTGTTTAAGAGGCAGATTGCCAATACTACAGCTTGACCTTTTTGACTTTAGGTTGAGGATTGTACTTAGCTATGGAATGTCAGCACCAAATATCCATTTTCACTTCTTAGATAAGGTCTTTTTTCTTGAGTGTACTACTTTCCCTTGTAGAAAAATCACATATATACATCAGGGGCATCCGGGACTAATGCAGCCGTCATTAGAGGTGCTTTAAGAGCAGAAAAGCCGGATCTGCTTACGGTAATCTTACCTCAGAGTTTGAAAAAGCAGCCTCCAGAGAGCCAGGAATTATTGTCTAAAGTAAGCTGCCTCCTGTTTTCGTCTATTCTGTAATTCAGAGTTCTATTATTTTTTTGCCTGGTAGAATTGTGCTTCTTTAGCCAAAATGTGTACAGTGGGATGAGCTCTTTTTTTCCCTTCATTCTGGCTTCTTTCTTGTTGTGTGCCCTGTTCGTCCTACACACACACATTGATCAGTCTAAGACTGTCATATGTTGCTTGAACTAAAGAGTAGCATATACTTGGCTGGTTATGGGACAATACATTCTGGCGGTTAACCACGGATAAAACTAAGGGACAATTTGTAAATGTAGCACTCATAAAAGCAAAGCTCATTCATTACCTTATACAGAATTATAAGGAGGTTGACCAGAATCACAACAAAACCTGCAGTTATAAGAGACCAAGTTTAATTTCTGGTTCCCTATGGTATGTTGTTATTTTCTTAAAACAAAACTGTGAAGCTGTGTGGTGCTTGCAGCATGGTGACAAAACATGTACATGTTTATGGTATCAGGAATATGTAGTCCATTAGAACATAGTATTTTGCATAAGTTTAGCTGTATGAAATTAAATTAGAATTCTGTTCACAGTTGATGTCAATTGCCAAAAGCTAAATGAGCTTGAAGTGTGCATATATTGGATCTAGTTAAGATAGATAGCTTTGGTGTGGGTGAAGAAGTTTTCACATTCTACTTAATCTCACAGGTCCAGAATGTGATAGAGAAGCCTTATAATGACCATCTACCTTTAATAGAAGCAAGCAGGTATGCATTGCTTCCTGTGTTCGTTGTTTTATAGCCTTTTTCTCTCTCTTGCTTTCACTGTTTAACACGGCAGCTTCATGGATGCTAAGACCTCATAATGCAGTTGGTAATGCTTCTACCCGAGTTGTGCAATCTATAATATTGGAAGTTTTAACTTGTTTCTCTTGATGGTATCTACAGTCTCTCTTCCCATTGTATTTGCAGTAGCCAGCCTCATTTTGTGTCCATATTTTGTCAAGATATTGTGCTATAGGGTAGCAAAGGTAGAGTTAATATGAACTATCCATCTATAAGCACTGATTGAGAATGTCGGTACTACGGCCTAGGGGACTCAGTGGAGGATGGATGGAATTTATTAAGTGATCAGATGAAACTCTTGTAATACTTAGGTTAGAGTGTGTATTATGTTATATGTACAAAATAGAGTCAGTCGGCAGACTTATCAAGAACAAAACTTGTGTTGTCAGCTATGAAGGGTGGGGCATAGGAGTTTGAAATTTCATTGCCTCATTCAACCAAAGATTCTTTTGCTTATGTAAGATTGTATATGGTTAATCAACATAATACATATGGTTAGTCAATAGAAATGCCTGTTAGCTTTTCAGTTGGGCTGCATGGATCCCTTTTTGGATCTGTATGCTTGTTTGATAAATCAAACCCTTTTGAATGAATTCTATTAGACGAGCTTTGCACGACTTTAGTAGATTTAGAGACTCCAGGAACTTGTTTAGCTTTTATTAAGGGTTCAGACTACTTTAATATTGCTAACTGGATATACATGCACCTATTTCATCTGCAGGCTGTGTAATATGGACATAATCTCACAAGTACAGCAAGTTATCTGCTTTGCGTTCCATGACAGCAGGCTGCTCATGGAAACATGCCAGGAGGCCAAGAATCTCCGGAAGATAGTGACGTTATTTTACCTGGATTAGGGGAATCTATTCATGTTCAGTATATTTTTTTGTCATGATGGGTAGGGAGAACATGCCGCCCCGGGAATGGACAATGTTGCTTATGATGGGGTGTGTCGGTTAGCTGGAGACAAATCTGTTGACATTTGAAAACTTGTAAAATCTTAAGAGGGCCAATTTGCTCCTCTGTTTTATTTAAAAATAAGTCAAGTATAGGAATGAAGCATGTTTATTTTTGTCTAGTGAAGATGTTATAATGAGAGATTAGATTCTGTAATTATTCGCATGTGGTCCCTATTGCTGTTCAATTTAGTGCTATGCAAATGACTGGAGAATGGAGGAGATTGACCGTTAGGAATATTACCATTGTATATTTGTTGAAAGATCACTGTTAATCGGGGAGTTTGAGACTTAGAGCTTATCTGGCAACGTGCTAAACAATGCCTGATTCTGATTTATTGTTCTCAGAATCAGTTTGGGATGAGAATCGCATTTGATAAAATTTTTGTTTCCGGAAACAAATTTGTTCGCGAGAACAGATTGGGAAGAGAATTAAGAATAAAAAAAAAAAGCTCGCCGGAGGCTCGCTAGGCTAGGGCGAGGTCCGGTGAGCTCGCCGGAGGCAAGCCTAGCCACCGGCGAGGCTTGGCCTCGCCAAATCTAGTGAGGCCGAGCCTCGCCGATGGCTAGGCGAGCCTCGTCGCACTAACACCGGGCAAGGCTCGCCTAACCCCCCCGAGGCTCGACCTCGCCGGTGGCCGGCGAGCCTCGTCGGCACCGCGGCTAGGCGAGGCTCGCCCAAACCCGTTGAGGCTCGGCCTCGTCGGTGGCCGGGTGAGCCTCGCCCATCTCGACAAGGCTCGCCCAACCACCGATGAGGCTCGCTTAGCCCCGCCGGTGGCTAGGCTAGCCTCGCCTAGCCCCAGCGAGGTCGGCCTAGCCATTGATGAGGGCCGACCTCGCCGAGGGTCGGCGACCGGCCACATGAAGAAGAAGAATAGGAAAAAAGAGAAAAAAGAAAAGGAAAAAGTATAAAAGTATAAAAAAATATTTAAAAATTAAAATAAATAAATTTAGAACAGAATCAATTAGCACGGTATCAAACGCAATTTTATTCCAGAATAAAAAATTTTGGACAATTACCAAACGCGTTTTTTTACTAAGAATCAATTTTCGGGAATAGAATAAAAAATAATCATTTCTAGTCAGAATTAGTTCCCGGGAACAGAATCGTTACTAAATGCGCTCTTAAGGTCTTCCTTCTCGTCTGTTATTTTAATCTTCCTTGATTATTATCCCATAAGCGTGACGATATTGAAACATGTATTATCTTCAAAGGAAAATTCAAGACTTGCTGTATGCTTTTTGGGATCTAAGTACATGTGGCAAATGGGTGAGTATCGATTTAGAATAAGGTGATCTTAAGTAAAGGTTCATCTGAGGCTCGGACACAATGCGTGTGACGTCGGGTTCAGCCCGATTCCCGGATCCGAGGGTGGAACCGCCCACCTAGCAACAACTCTCTCTCTCTCTCTCTCTCTCTCTCTGTGAACGCAAGCATGTCCTCCGAAACTGTGATCACTATCAATGCCCTCCGGCTTCATAGATCTAAGAACTTGCATTTGCCTTCCTCGTCCAATGGCAAGCCGTTTCAAGAGTCGTCCCGATCGCTGTTAAAACCCCTTGCAGGAAATCGCCAGGAGCCCTCTCAATTGGATAATTCCGCAAAGCTGGAGCAGTTGAAGACGATCAGCCGGGAGCTCAAGATTGGCTCTCACAGCAGCTTCGGCCAGTCAGAGAGTTCCTCGACCTCGTCAAGTCCATCGACGAGGCCTCATCCAAGTCGGAGGAGGACCACATCATCCTCGGCGATATTGAAACCCTAAAGTGTTGGATCGTCGAGCCCAACATCCCCAAGCGCAGGATAAAGGAGTACATCATCCGGCTCGTCTACGTTGGTTACATCCACGCCGTCAAGATAATGCACGGCAACAGCTTGCTGCTCATGGATCAATCTTGACGCCCTTCACTCCGTCGCCGGGGAGGGATCATGCTCGGTGCAAAGGTGAGTTTTGAAGCTGTCTTGAATGGAGCCACGGTTCCATTTAGGAAAATGGAAAACAAAACCAAAACGCCGGATGCGAAAAATCAGGCAGCGATCAGTTTGAAGTAATTATCAACATTAGACTTAAAAGTTCAGCAATCTACGAATAATAACGTAAGCATTGTGAAATCATTCACTTGCATAGACAAAGTGTAAAGAGGCGATTTAATGCTATATTAAATAAGGATATCTCAACGATATAACTAGACAATTGTAATCTAAATCAAATTAACTTAAAATAAATTAAACTTCTGAAAACAATTGAAGCCAAAAATGGAATGAGAGCTGAATCATTTTTGGCCCCATTCGGTCAATCAAATCGGAACCTTGTATTTCATTAATTACGACATTTTCAGCAGCCGGGAAAGGCAAGGTATGCGAATTTATCTTCAATTTAGGAGGATGAATGGAAATAAATCTTTTGATGCGAGTATGATGACGAATGGAAATAAAATCTTTATATAAAAAAGCAACGCACGCGAATTTATTCTTCAATTTAATTGAAACACGAGCAGAACTTGATAACTTTACCAAAAGGGTCAAAGAAATTTGATTCTACATTTACCTAATTTTCACTTCCTTGCTTAGTGTATAAGAGGGGGGCCATTCCATCGGAACGAGACAGATTCATATGCAAATAAGCCATTTGAAGGAGCCGCAGCAAGATGGGCAAGTTCTCAGCATCATGATTCGCCGTAGCTCTAGTTTTAATTCCAGGTGACTTGCTCTTTTTACGCCTCTCCAAATATTTGTCAATTCTCAAGTTGCATACAGATTGTGATAAGAAGGTTATGATTGCTGGGTTGCCAATTTTCTCCTGCTTCTAGCCAAGGTGGTTCAATTACTTTAATTTTTTTATTTCACTTTTTGAAAATTTTGTGATTAAATTGTACTTCCCCTGATAAGTTTTAGAATTTTCGATAGACTTATTCCGCCACGTTTTGAAATTTAGTTTATCATAAAACTTGGAATTCTCAATTTGTATGGAAAGCACGTTTGTATGATGCAGAGAATTTTTAACAAATTAATATAATTACGTTCTAGGAAAATGGAAGACAAAATCTTCGAAAAATCAACACATGATCAGTTTGAAATTGGTATTAATATTAGACTTATAGTTTAGTAATCTTTTTTTTTTTTTGGGTCAGTCCTAGACTTTTGCCCTGTCTCCTTACAGGACGTGAGAGTCAAAACTTACTCTTGAAACTAATTTGTCCCCACCCCAACATCTCCCAAGAAGGTGAGGGTGTGGCCACTGGGTTAAACTCCAGTGGTTAGTTTAGTAATCTACAAATAATAAAGTAAACCTTGTGAAGTCATTTACTTATAGACAAAACTTAAAAGAGGCAATTTAATGCTATATATTAAATTAGGAAATGTCAACGACACAATTAGACAACTGAAATCTAAATCAAATTAATTCAAAAATAAATTAAACTTTTTAAAATAACTTAAGTTTGCTGACACCTGAATTTTCGTCAATAATATCGAATACTCACTTTTGGCAATAAAAAAAAATTAAAAGCAACAAAAAATGATAATCAAAAGGAACATGAAAAGGCTTTAGCCCATTAAGATCGATCGAGGCCCATTATTCTGTTCAAAATCAGAAGGGTGAGTCGCACGCCAGCGAGGCTCAGCCACGCCCATGCAAACGGACGTGGTTTTACACGCCGGGGCCGAGCATCGTCTTCGGCGGTCTCAAATACACATATTGAGCGAGAGGGAAAAAGGAGAAGTCTCCGGCATTGAGGGTCTCTGTTACGCTTTGAGGTGGCGTCCATCGTGACCGATTCCACTCGGTCGCCGGCTTTGCCTCCGAAAGAGTACGGAAAGTGCTATGCCTTGCTCTGCTCTGCTGGGCCAGGAAGCTTGAAGTTCTCAGCAGCATGCTTCCCCGTCCAAGCTCTAGTTGTAATTGCCCCCATGCGGTTTTACGGATCATGGAAACAACTTTTTGGAAAGAAGTCTAATTATAAAAATTTAAGTTAAAAAATTAACAACAATTTTAAAAATTCACCCATGTGCATTAGCACCTGCACGGCACTAGCATCCCAAATGCACGGGATCTACACGGAATCTGCACGACAATAATAAGTGGAACAAATTCTAGCAGGCTCTCAAAACTACTAGCAAGTTTGGAGGGAAAAGGTCAATTACACGTTCAAATAATGACTTATATCACTTATACGATTGAGTAAACAAAAAATATTTTCATCATATATAATAATGTTTAGACATATCAAAAGATGGGGAGAGTATTCAATCACAATTCAAAACAACAGCACCTATAAAAATTAGGACAATGGATGGTAAAGAAAAGTAAGATGGGCTAGACACCAAAGAAGACGGGTTCAGGATGGGCCGGATACAGGGAGTTCTTGATGGGCCCGCCAATTCCACCAGTGGATAAAGCCGGCATCACATTTGATGTTGTGTCGGATATATAGGGTGTGCATGGAAACACTCCAAAAAAGTGTTTCCGACACACTTTTGTACGGAAAGTGTTCCCGGGAACAAAAAAGGAACAGAAACGCGTTTGGTTGCGTTTCTGTTCCTTTTTTGTTTTTTTGTTTCTGGAACGAAATAGGAACAGAAAAAAGAAACAACAATTTGTTATTTCTTGTTCCAGAAACAAAAATGAAAGAAACGTTTCTATTCTCTCTCTTCTTCTTCTCTTCTTCTTTTCTTTTCTTCTTCTTTTTTTTCTTCTTTTTTCTTTCGCCGGTCGCCGGCCTCGGCCATGGCCAGCGACCGGCCATCGAGGCTCGGCCTCGCCCAGATCTGGCGAGGCCGAGCGTCGCCGGCCCCCGGCGAGGCTCGGCCTCGCCGGATCTGGGCGAGCCCGAGCTCGCCCAGCCAAGGCGAGCGGCGACGCCGAGCATCGCCTTGGCTGGGCGAGCCCGAGCCTCGCCGTGGCTGGGCGAGGCTGCCGGCCCGAAAAAAGAAAAAATAAAAAAGAAAGGAAAAATGAAAAATAAAATAAAAATGTTTAAAAAATTAAAAGAAACAAAAAAAGAATAAAATTTACCAAACGTGTTTCTGTTCATTTTTTATTCCCGGACCAAACGTTACCAAACGCGTTCTTTTGTTCAAAAATTGTTCCCCGGAACAGAAACACTTTTTTTTGTTTCTATTCCCAGGAACAAAAAAAGAACAGAAACGTTACCATTCGCACCCATAGGCGCTTCATGCCGATGGTGATGTTGTTACTCACCAAAGGCCCCTTCCAATATCTCGGGCTGCCAGTTGGATAGCGGTTTGTGGCTAGCACTCGTGCTCTCAAGGTAAACATAGGACACTCATCCATAAGCTATAATATAGGTCGGAGGGTTTTGTGTAATTGATCACATCTAGATCTCTGCAAGACGAGTTTCTATAAGCATTGCGAACTTGTCGTGCAGTCTTGGTATTGATTTGGAAATGAATCGTGAGTGTTCAGTGCGACTTAACCTCATTTTCTGTATAATCTGAAAGTGTAGCAACTTGGATTAGATGGTCTTAAATAGGTTTTTAAGTCAGTTTACTACGAGCCCTAGTAGTTTCTCAATAGCTAAATCCATTTCTGAACTCTAAGTTCTCTGTTTTTGTTTTGTGTTCAAATGCTTTTGAACGATGATTGTTCGTAAAGTGTTTGAGTTTATCTCCACATGGGCGGTCTTACGTCATATCTTCAGTTTTCGTCGTTTTAGTGTGGGCTTCATGAAAAAATTGGGATCCTCTTGAATTCAAGTTTGGAGTGGAAGAGGTTCATGCCCTACTCAACGATTATCCTGATGTCTCAAATTACAATTTTGCCCGTCCATAAATTTCACCATCACAGTTTATTTAAGATGTGTGCATGGGATTTTTATCGAAATTTTTTGGGAATATACCAAAGAATACATCTCATTTTTCACCAAATAGTCTCTCACATACGTTTGCTTTTGAAAGTATTAAGTACACAAGCACATTTTATCTTTGGAAACCGCTTTATACTTTTACATTAACTTATTCCACTCGTTGCGAAAGAATACATAAAGTGCTCTGCCTTGCTCTGCTCGTTGGGCGAGGAACCTTAAGAGTTCCATCTTTCTTGGGCTCCATTTGGTCAATCGGAATAGGCCGCGGTCGCAAAACAAACCGGGAAGCTTGTATTTCGTGAATCACGACATTCTCAGCAATCGGGAAAGGTGAGAATTTACGGGAATAAATGGAAATAAATCTACGGCAAGGTACACAAACTTATCGTCAATTAAATGGGAAGACAAATCGAATTTAATACTTTCTCCAAGGGTCCAAAAAATCTGATTCTATATTTACCTAAGTCATTAATTCCCAGCACTTAATTTTCACCCCTTGCTTGGTATATAAGAGGGTGGCCATTCCACTGGAAGGAGACAGATCTAAAAGAAGCCATTTGAGGGGAACCGCAGCAAGATGGGAAAGTTCTCAGCAGCATGCTTCATCGTCTTAGCTCTAGTTGTTATTGCAGGTGACTTACACACAGTTCCGTCAATTTCTGGTGCATTCATCGTCCAAAATTCCATATTCCTTCAACTTTCAATTTCTTGACAAAAATTCTTAAATTTTTATTTGGAAAAAAAAAAAAAAAAAGACTCAGCCCTTTATGTTTGGAGTATTTTCATGTCCAAAAGTCTATTTTATTATAATAGCTAAATAGATGTTATAGATATATAGGAATCTCGTGATTAGATATATAGTTAGAAGGTTCTCTATGTCCTGGACCGTGCATATCTTGATTATCCCTACAAAAATGTCCTAAATATTTTTAACAATAGATTGGAGAATGGTAACTCTCATCGACTTGAGCGCACAACCTTGGAGAACTATGCAATACGTAGCCTTCATCTTAGTAACTTCCCATGCAAGCCTGAAATCCATAGGATCATAACGAAAGCGCTGTTCTCCTTCGTGTTTCAAGCGAACTAATGGTGGTGCCGAGCATGGCGAAGGGCTGCCTGGAAGGCTTGCCGTGGGTGCATTACGTCTGTCAGGGTCGCACCCCGTAGCAAGAGTGCTGGGGGAATTGCACGCAGCGACACCCGAACCTCATCACCGCCTTCTGCGGAGGCAGCTCGTACGCCCAGTCCTGCATGTGTCAATATCAATGTTGATGCATAAAGTCAATAGTTTTAATTAGCATTTCGACTGGAATTGAATAAATGAACTGGACTACTGACATCCTTTTTTTGGAGACATTCTTAGCGCTTCGATTCGGTTGATCAATAAGGTGACTTTTTTTCCATATGATTGATGCGTTTCCTCTTCTTGAATAACAAAGGAACATTGCTTTCTCTAGATGGGGGAAAAGGGAAGATGATCGTATTGGCGTTACATCTCTTTAGACTTAGTTGTAGACCCGCGAGATGCGCCGGACGATTAAAATCTCTCGATTCTAAAAGCATGATGTGCACATATTCTGTCAGTGCATGAAACCGATACACGAAAAGCTTGTGAAAAGTTAGACGCAAAAAATCCTATTCTTTTTCCTATAGTGAAAATATTATTCTTTCAGACGGGTAATGTTAAGGTTTCTTCAATAGATCCACGTCCGCGAAAACTTTAGTGGTCAAATTAACCGAAGAAATTGTTTGACTTCATTTCATATCTGGCTGATCATCTTCCAGTTGAAGAGCTTTGCTTTACTGTTTGTGGTATTTTTCTGAGGTTGGTACATGGCATTACGGAAGGGTCTGGAACTATTCTGAAAGCTCTGGTGGAGGTCTGAAATATTTAGGTTTCACTGAGGGTAATATGTGGAGTTATAAGCCAAGAAATTCCACTTCGAGGCGAAAATAGACTGAGGGCCTGTTTGGTTAGGCTTTTGGCAAATGTCATTGGGAAAATGCAAATGCCTCTGAGTTAAATGAGTTTGTGAAAAATGCAAATAGCCTTTGGTAAATTGTAGTTTTGAAGTGCATTGTGAAATGACTTTGGGCAATATATTGTTTGGTAAAAATTGCATTTGGGAGGGACTTTTGTTAAATTAAAAAAAAAAAAAATTACAAACTCTTTTTTTGAAGTCTAGCTGCTGGACTGCCGAATTTGGCAACCGGACCGACAGATCTAACCGCTAGACAGCCAGATCGCCCCCAGTTGCCATCACCTAAGGTCACCCACCTCAGGCGCGCGACCCCAGGTGTCAGTCACTTGAGGTCAGAGGTCGCGCAACCTCAGGCATCGGGTCGCGCGACCTTAAGTGGCCAACACCTGGGGTTGCCCGACCCAGGGGACGCATGACCTCGGGCGGCCGTCGCCTGGGGTCGGGCACCCGGGTGACCGTCGCTTGGGGTAGCCCGACCCCGGCGACTGTCGCCTGGGGTCATGCGACCTCAGGTGGCCGCCTGGGTCACGTAATCCAGGCGTTGCTTGAGGTCCGACAACGATCGCTAAGGTTGGGCGACCCTCAGGCGGCAGTTGTCGGCATGTGCCACCCCTTGGCTGGCGATCGTCAACCTCCAATCAGCAGCGGTCAATTGGAGAAGTTGGAGAAGATGAACAATAACCGAGCTATTTGCATTCCCAAAATATAACTTTCCAAAGCACCTCAAGCCTTGTATTGAGCTAAAGGCCCTTAGATGCAATTGCATATTGTCAAAGTTGCCCAAAAAATCAAACCAAACGCGTTTGCATTTGGCCAAGGGACTTTAGAGTCCCAAAGCCCCTTCTAAAAGTCAAACCAAACAAGGCCGATCCCTTTTCTCGATAAGCTGAGGGCACGAACGCAGGCTTCAGCAACCTGGAGCCTGGAGGGCCCATGAAATTTGATTATCTTGATTATTACATCGAAAACCTCTTCCGCATTTAATGTTTGCTTTGCAGCGACAAGTTCTTGTCGCTGCTAGGCTTAGTTAGTCGATTCTGGTAGGCGATTCTTTTTCCATTTTGCCGCTGGAATTACTCGATCCTTGATTGCGCAAACGCTCTTGCCTGGTCATCAGCTTGTCAAAGGGACTATTTGCGAATAGTTAGTGAGCATGAGGGGACGATGTGCTTGTGGAATTTGTGATTGTAACCAAACGCAATGCTGAAAACATTGCTTGAAGTACCTGGATAAATACTTATCAGAACATATGTACACATGTTTGAAGGAAAAGAAAACTGGTATATTTTTGCTTGGTTTTATTCCCCATTCCCTTGGGCTCTATTGAATAATTTGTTTCTCTGAACCATCGGTGCCAGACGGAACTGACACACTGTTCGTATTGCTTTGTCAACTTGTTTTTCAGATTTTGAATGACAATAACCGATAATAATATGATATCGAAAGTCTGAAGCATATTTCACGTAATGTTTATTCTTGTTTTCTGTAAAGACTAACCCATGTTGATAATTCCGTTGAAACTCATGTGAATGTAATATTTGCATCGATACGGAGACATTAAACACGTTACAACCAAAATATGATGCAAAACTGATCAATGAAATCTTATTTATATGATCGATCAATTTCTTGTCTTGAGTAGGATTTCATTACATCATTTGCTCTCTTTGGGGAAACAAAAATATGCTGGCAAAGTTCCGTGCCGCTTTGATCAAGGTAGCTTGATGTTCAGCTTATCTGCAAACGAATAATCATGGATGAGAATCAGCAAAAATTGAAAAAGAAAAGAAGAGAACCATATCATATCGAAGATGTCGACATAAGAACATTAAAGGAATAATGTATTTCGGACTTGATGCAACGTACCGGCGATTTCCTTGGCCGAGCATTCACTGTCGCACCTAATTTCACAGAAGGTCGAGCCATTGCCTTTGGCTTTGCACTCACTCTGGCATGTGTTGAAGCACACCTTGAACTTCTCGTCAATGGCTGCTTCTGCCATGTGGATGTTCAATGCCGTGGCAACAACGATGCACGTGAGGAACACTGCGACGAGCTTGTTGGCCATTTTGCTTGTTTATGTACTTAGTCTGCGAAAGGAATGGTGCACCAGTTTCTGTGTTTCCCTGACTAAAGAGGTCACATATGATGTTCTTATATAGATAGAGAGCGACCTTATTTCAAGCACTCAAGTCCCTGAAATCTGGGAAGACCAGTGGACTTTCCGGTTGCTTTTAGTCGCATCATTTGAGAATCGCTGAACTTGCGGTTTAAATCAATGGACAGGCGCTAGACTCTCCATCAGGTGTTGGATGGTCATTTTTAGTTTTCTCATTGCTTATGCTAAATTAAGCCAAAGATGACAAGGTCAACAACCCTCATCACCTCATCTCAGTTTAATCCAAATAAAAAGAATGAAAAGATAAAAAGAGCTGCACCAATCTCGAAATTCATATGCTGGAACAGAAGAACTTTGATAAAAGAAAAAAGAGGTTCTTCCTCTATAAACCATCTGTTTTTTATGGTAATATTCTCTTACTTCCCTTTGGACTGAACTAGCATCAACGAGATACTCTCGGTTTAATTCGGAGATGCCTGTATTGACTATGTGGTTAAAAGCGCAATTCGATTTAGTACATGGAAGAAGTGTGGTTTGAACATCTATGCAAGGGGTTGGTTTGTTAACAGTTGTTCACATTTAAATTAGGCTAATTTACTTACATATAATTTCAAGTATAAAATTTGGTTGGACTCGAGAAGCTTTTAAGAAGAGGGATTAATAGTGCTTAATCTGTCTACTTTTGTTTACACATCCCACATCCATCACCTAGAGATGTATATGAATAATAATTTCCTAAAAATTATCGATTGTACTTCATACAAAAGTGAACTAAAAGAAGTATATTCATCATCAATAAAAATGTATAGGAATAAATTGTTATTCATAGTAAAAGTATTCCACGTTGACTAATTTTTCCAAATGATAAAAAGAATCACTTTTAAGAAAATATGTACCGGGTGATTGATTTTTCCTGAAATAATTGCACTCACTTTTCATATATTGAGTTAAATTGCAATAATTTATTGAATTATTGGGTTGTGAACGTAATTTTCTTCTAGTGATTAAATAAAATTATCTTTTCCTTGCGGCCCATGTTTGATAACTAGAATACGTGATGGAGTTTAATGTACTCAATACTTAATAAATTAAGCATATTTGTTAACTAGAACTATTTTTTACTTCAAAAATGAAATTTAGTCAAAGAAGCTACTTAATTCAGTAAGTAAGGATGAGGTTACCTAATTTATTTAATGGAAAGAGGAAACCAAGTAAGAAATAAAATTTTGTATATTACATCTTTAAGACCTAAAACCTGCAGTTAATAATTACAATACCATGTTTGATAAGAAAAATATACCATTTACACAGTATTTAAATCATCATCAAACAAAACCACTGGGGTTTGCCCTAATAACCACCATTTCAATATGGAAAGGGGAGGTGGGGGGTTTGAATCCCCACCTTCTCGGGGGTTGAGGTGGGGATGATTTAGTTTCAAGTGTGGGTTTCGACTCCCATGCCCTGTAAGGAGACATGGCAGAAGTCTGAGAGTGAGAGTTAGAGTAAGAATAGTGCAGGACCAAACAAAAAAAAAAAAAAACCATCATCAAACAACATTAATATAATTTTCAGCAGTTAAATGGTCAACACTAGAAATTCAGTACATGAACTTTAATGCATTCATTAGACCAAAAAAAAGAAAAACTTTAAATGCATTCATAATGACAACACAGAGAACTCTTGCTGGATGAAATATAAATAAGCTATGTGGTCGTCTCCCCAAAGTTCTTATCACTAGGGGTGTTCATGGTCCTAGCGGGCGGTTCCCAACCTAGAATCGGGAACTGCCCGCTAAGGACCGGTTCCGAAAAATTGGAACCGGGATCCTCCCGTTTGTTGCATGGATTCACTCGGAAATCAGACCGTCGATTCGGTCCAGTTCCCGAGTGGATCCATGGAACCGATCTTGACGTGAAGGCGAGCTGTGGTGTCGCAATGACGGGCAAGCGGGCAAAGGGCGCTCGTGGCTACTAGCACAGTGGTTGGCGTGGAGGCAAGCTGTGGCGTTGCAGGTCACTAGGGTTTTGACATTGAGCGGCAGACGAGCTCGAGAGATCGGGCTACGTCCGTCCGCCTCACACAACTCTGAGCCGAGATCCTTGGGAAACCGACCCCATATCGGAAAAGTCGAGAACAAAGGGGGACAAAATCTACCATGATTTTGACACAAAAGAGAAGTCAGGGTGGGTTGTCGGCTATGGTTCAAGCATGGTGGTCGACAGTGGCTCTCTCCCTCACACTCTACCCTTACTCACAGCTCTCAGATCTCACTCGATCTCCCCCTCTCTTTTCAACATCTCACAGATCTCTCTCTCTCTCTCTCTCTCTCTCTCTCTCTCTCTCTCTCTCTCTCTCTCTCTCTCTCACTCACATCATCTTTACTTGACCCCCCCCCTTCATCGAGCTCCAGGAGGCCCTATTTATAGGCTAAAGGGTTTGGTCGACAGGGGCATTTCCGCTGCCGGTCCTAGGCGTGCCAACCGGCCTCCCCTCTTGGCTGAACCAGAGTCTCAGCCCGTCTTCTCTGCGTAGGCCTGCTCGGCATCGAAGGCATCCACCAAGACGTCCCCTCCATTCGGGTTTCTCGCTGGATCTCGCACTGCTCCGTTCGGCGGCATTGATGGCTCCTGCGAGGCGTCCCCTCCGTCGCCGGTCTACCCTCCTCTCTCTCTGCCCTAGATCATCCTGCGTGCCTTTAGTCTTCATTGAGCGTGATGTCCACTGTCCAGCACGAGGAAGGAAGGAGGAAGAAGAAGAGGAGAGGGCCGAACCACGGAAAAGATGAAAAATGGATTGGGCCCAGCCCGTGTGAGGGAAAAGAAGAAAAGAGGGGAAAATAGGGAAAATGGTTCGGTTTCGCTAGGTTTGTTTTAGTTTTTTTTTTTAATATTAAATATTAATCAGTCCAATCCGGTTGGACGGGCGGGCGGATCCGCCCATGGAACCGGGAATCGGACCGGTACCCATCGGTTCCCATAAATTGGAACCGCGAACCGAACCGGACCGGTTCCCTCAAGAACCGCCAGTTCCGAGCAATTCCAGTCCGATTCCAGGCAGTCCGGGCGGTTCTCGGGTATTTTGCACACCCCTACTTGTCACAATGCATAACTAGATTGTATGGGGATTTATTGTCGTAATAATAATTAAGCCGATCTTGTTATCACAATCTTAATTACTAAAACTGCTCGCCACTATAGAGTTTCATGAGGAACGCGCATATCGACAAAGACCGTCATTTTTTTCCCATCCCTTCCCTTTTTTTTTCCTCTCCATCAGCCATAAGTGAGGGCTAGTATTGGCAAGTGTTGGTTTTGACAGATTAGACGAGGGCTGCCCTTGTTGGCATCTAGTGAGGGTTGCCCTAGCACTTGCTAGAGGCTGATGAGGGTCTAGCAAGGGCTGCCCTCACTAGATTTGATGAGGTTGACGCTCGCTGACGCCAATTAGGTCACTTGTTTGTGGCTAGCAACCTTCGCTGGCTTATTGAGGCCCAAAAGCCAATGGAAGGTAATAGGGAAAAAGAGGAAAGAAAAAAAGAGAAATACAAAAGGAAAAAAAGAAAACAAATTAAAAAATAAAAAGAAAATTATCTACTTTAGCGTTAACTATGTCACATAAGACAATTAGCATTGATCATATTGTCAAGTCAATGATCTCCAGTCAAAATTGATTGGAATGATTAAATTTGCTACATTAAATATTTAGGATTGAATTGATTTTTATATAATAGGTTTATGACTTTTTCGATAATTTTCTTTTGAGGTATAGAGGAGTCATTTTTTCAGCTTGACTTATAAACATTATATGCATCTTGTGCTTTATGTCATCGGCTATCATCAATGTCTCCCCTAGCGAAATCGATTAGCTGATAAAGGTACTTTTAACTTCTGGGGTCAAACTTCAGAGGAACCAAGACAAATTTAGGGTTGCCACAGAACGAAAGCCTGCGTGCATGTGCATGCCCTTACGTACAGATACACATATATCACCAGATGGGGAGAGCATGCAATCACTCAATAGGATTTTAATACAACAACACCTATAGAAATCAGGAGGCATGATAAAGCAAGGAGAGATGGGCTTGACGCGGAAGAAGACGACGGGTTCAGAATGGGCCGGACACCGGGAGTACTTGACGGACCCACTGACAACGCAGGCGGATAAGCCGGTGTTTCGTCCGATGTAGTGTCAGATTCCGGTGCGGGTGCTGGCGGCGATGTTATTGCTGCTTTGGAAGCTGCTTGAAGGAGTAAAGAGGCTCAATTAGGTGAGACGATCAACTAGCTCGATCCATTCCACAATACATGTCAATGTTTTCATTGCAAAATTGCTTTATAAATTTGGCTTTTTAAATGCTTACAATATCATTCCCCTTCTAGCGTTGAATTTTAGATGGGTAGGTGAACACAAAGTGGAATTACTTGAAATACATGATTTCCCCATTCTTTAGGTGGTTGGAAGGTGTTGCGTCTTGATGAGTAAAATAATGGATATGATTTATTTCGGGATGTCAATTTAAATTTTCATAAAGTGAGAAAGACGAGGGATTCATGAAAATTTTGTGATCTAATTTGAATTCGAATATAGAGTGTGATAGATTCATGGGTTACTCGACTATCATTTTGATTATTGCAAATTAGCAATTCTTTCCGTCTATAGTTCTTGCAATTATAGCATATTTGCGATATGTGCATGGGCTATTCATGGAATTTTTTTGGGGGGAAATATCAAAACTTACGTCAACTTTCACAAACTTCTACTTTTGACAATACCAAAAGTATACTTGAGGTTTATTTTTGCCACTTTACACATTCGTGATAATTATATCACCTTGTATCTTCATTTATCAAAATGCCCATTTTTCCTTTAAGAATACTGATCCCCCGATTTACCAACTAAACACCAAATCATTCAAAAACAAGATGCTAAAATGAGTTTGCTAACTGGGCAATCTGGCCTTTTTAATGTGTGATTTTGCTTAGGGTTATGTCAATGATATCTACAAAGATAGACAAATAAAAGTCATCATTGGGTTAAAAATGAGTTCTTTTTTTCTTGGTATTTGGCATTTTGTTTTGGTAAAAGGATAAAGTTTCCATATATATATGTATGTATGTACGTACGTATGTCTCGGAAGTTTACCTCGGGGGCTTAATGATGGGGAAGGAGCTACATCTGGAGAACCAGATCCAGCTTCGTGAGGATGGGGTGAAGAAGCTGCAGGTGCAGGAGGTGGGCCGAACAGTGTGGGACCTGTCAATGAAAGTACGTTATTTTCTTAGTAATTTACGATCTTCGGTTGCATGTATACATAACTTGGAACCCGTTCCAGTTTCCTATTTTCCATCCGGTGACCCCTTGTACTTTCTAACTCGGTGAAAATAACTCCTGTGCTATTTACAAATTCATTGAGAACCCCTTCCGATTAGTTTCGGGCAGGTTCATCGCGTAACTTAGCCAAAGCGAAATCGATCCAAAGGGTTTCTAAATGATTTTGTAAGCGTACATGGGCTATTTTCACGAAATCGAAAGTACCCGGGGGTCATTGGATAAAAAGAACCAGAGCACAGGAGGGTGTTTGCTATATCATAGTATCGTTTTACGAGGAGTTCTAGGCATGTCAACGTACCTGGAGCAGGAAGGGGCGACCCGGAGGCTGCAAAATCAAACGAACATGTTACACCATATTAGTCTTTCGCGTCTCCTTTTCTTTCCTAATATTCGACGAATAAATTGCAGCGCAGACCAAGGAATCATCATGCCTACCTTTGCACTGCAAGGGAAGGCCGCCGTTGCAAACCTGGGGGAGCGAGAGCGCGAGGGTCCGGTTGACGGGCAGCGGGATGGGCACGTTGGCGGTGACGACGAGGCAGGTGCATTCGAGGCTGGTCCCCAAGAGCTTCTTGAAGGAGTCGCAGCAGCTGGAGGAGGGGGACGACCCGTTCGCGCTGCTCCCGGTGATGAAGTTGAAGCACGGCGTGAAGGTCGAGATCATGGACGCGCTGCACGGCGTGCTGATCTGGGCGTCCACCGACATGAACGGAGTGATTACGCAAAGCGTGGAAGCTAATACGAGCGCAAGCTTAAGCAAAGCTTTGGAGCCTTCCATGGTGATGCGGGCTTTGTTGCACGGGCACGAGAGAGATGGGGTTATATATAGAGTTGGAGGGGGATTTTAAGTGACTTGTGAGGGAAATCCGAGGGTTAGATTTGAAGTGGTTCTGGAGTTGCAACTACTGGTGACTTGACTAAGTAAGTGAGGGGATAATCTAATTGCTTTTGCTCTTTATGTAAGGAAGATGCTAGATAGGTTCGATTAGTCTCGAAATTAGGTGCATGCGCACGATTATTTCCGGACTAGATGGATATTCGCAAAATTCGATCTTTGGAGGGACTTATATTGGGCCTAGTTTCTCGATTTTCAGCCCCTTTCTTGAAAAGAATAGGCCCATTTCAGCAACGTCCAGCCAAGCCTTCATGAGCAGTAAGGCCTAGTTACATGGTGCACTTAGGCTGCGCATGATAAAATTTTTGTTTTTTGATTTCTCTGTTTCTCTGTTCCCCGGAACAGGTTTGGAACAGAAATCCGTTTGGTAACGTAATTTGATTTCTCTATTTCTGAAATAGAAATTGAGAAATCAATTTCTGGCCAGAAATCAATTTCTGTTTCAGAAATTTTATCATGCGCACCCTTAATTTTTGACATACATATTTCTATGTATTTATTCTCCTTAGCCAAAGAGTATCAACCCGATATAAATTTAAATGAGGTTCTACTTCTGATGTTATAGAGATCATTAGCTAAAATTTACTTAAATGAAACTATCTTGATATTTATAAGGTCAAAAAAAGGTAATAAAAAGGTTTCACATTTTTGTATTGATTTAGGAAAAGGATTAAAATAAAAAAAAAAACATTTTGGAAAATCTGGGGAATAAACTTGTGGATAGAATTGAAGGATTGTCTGAATTTGTCGAACAGTTAAGCAACTAAATTGAATATATTGAAAGTTTAGGATATATTAAACATCTACAAATAATTCAAGGACCAAATTGAACGAACTAAAAGTCTAAAGATAATATTTTTTTCTTACTATTGTCATTCTCAAGATCCCTTGGATACTTGCTATACATGCATGTTGGCAGCTCAAGATATGAATACTTAAGCAATGTCACCTTAGTATCGGCAATTTTCCTTGCTAATGATTGAATAGATTCATGAATCAATATATGATTACACATAACATAATAATTAAATATCACAAGAAAAAAAATATAATAACGGCTATAATAATTAATTTTTTCTTTAATGTCTTGTTATATATATTCTATAAAATACCTAAACAAACCCTATTTTAAAAAGAGAAAACTGTCATTAGTAAAATAAAAGGTAGTCTTACCAATGATTTTATTATGAAATATATAAAATTTAATAAAATATTAGAAATGATAGCCTATTATATAATTATGGATAACACTTAAATACGTAATCAATTGCAATGCTTACTCTCTTTTTTTTGTCGGTCTTATTCTATTCCTACTCTACACTCACTCTCAGACTTTTGTTCTGCCTCTTGCAGGGTGTGAGAGTCGAAACCCACTCCTGAAACTTACACGTCCTCACCTCATCTCCCCTGAGAATGTGGGGATTTGAACCCATTACCTCCCTCTTCCATGATGGAAGGGTGGCCACTGGGGCGAATCCTAGTGGTTGCAATGCTTACTTTGAAATTCAGATTAATTGCTGCGTTAGCTGAATCAAGCATTGAGAGGATCATAAAAACAGAAGCTACATGCTTAAAGATGGTCTTTTTTTTTTTTTTTTTTTTTTTTTTTTTTTTTTTTTTTTTTTTTGGAGGGGGAGGGGGGAATTTTCCCCAAACCCACAATGTTCGCAACGTTTTCCCAAGAGTAGAGCACTATGCGCCATGCAACCATCTATGTAGCTTTTTCCTAATATTTCAATTTCTAATATCTCAATTAAATAAGAGAAAATCTAGAAACTTGCCTTTCTGAGGTTGAATATTGTATGTGATAAATAAGAAAAAAAAAATCATAATTAACATAGTTATTATTTATATAAATGGTCGTTATATAAATTCATGAAATGAAGTGGCCATCAAAAGAGGCAACTTTATGTACGTCACTGAGTCGGTATTGGTCCTTTCCCGAACATATTTTAGTTTTACACAAACAAGATACAATGTCAATATTTAGTGGAGGTAGAAGGTTTTTACTTTTTATTGAGCTGCTTCACAACTAGATCGCGAATCTTTGCCATTGAATATAACAATACGCAATAGGATGATGCATGACGAAAACTCTTTGTCGACTCTCTTATCACTTATGACTTTTGATTAGTATAGTGAATTTCAATATATATTCTCTCTCAAGCAGTTCTAACCCAACAAGAAGAATAAGAATGAGAACAACAAGAAATGAATCGGCGAAGCGGTACTCTGGAAATATTCCACTCTATTTTTTCACGTTCGTAGTTATTATTGTAATGCTGAGGAATGTCTCTAAGCTTATATACATCATCTTATAAATAATATTCACATTTTACACGGAAAAAAAAAAAACAAAGAGAGAGATAATTAGAGAAAGCGTGTTCTAATTTATTCCATCTCTATGCGTAAACAAAGATGGTGTATATATGTACATCCTACAGAACCTACTGGGCCTAACATGTTCTCTTCTCTCCACAGCTTATGATCGTTGCTGGAGTGTCCGTTTCCTTCATAATCGGGACAGTATTAGCTTGGAGGGTTTTGGCATTAATTGGTAAAACAGAAAAAGTAGCATAATTCAAGTTTAGTGCCAATGTTGTATAGAAAAGTCCAAGTCTGAAACCACCTTGAACATCTGCGGTTTATGCAGGTCTAATCCCCTGTGCAGTCCTACTGTTCGGCCTGTTTTTCATTCCAGAGTCTCCTAGATGGCTGGTAACAAATCAAGATGAACACCAGACTCTTCTTATCTGAATTGTTGGAAGAGAGGGATTTGTAGTGTTAGAATGAGTTTTAGGATTCTGCCAAATGCAGGCGAAAACAGGCTGCGAAAAGGAGTTTGAAGGCGCGCTGCAGAAACTCTGTGGAAAGGATGTGGACATTTCTGAAGAGGCTGCTGAAATACAAGTAAAAGGCTTTAAGTCTATACTCGTTTCATCGTAGTGCCTCAACTTTATAAGTACGAATAGCTGACAGAATGATTGAATTTGTTTTTCTTGACAGGACTACATCAAAACTCTTCAACTGCTCCCGAAAGCCAGCATTCTCGATTTATTTCAGAGAAGATATCTGAGCTCTGTCATCGTAATCTTCTCTCTGTATTTACTGCTATGTATCCAGCAAAGTCCCTCCTTCGTTGCTTTCTTGGAATGCCCTGTGGATCGGGAATATGCAGTAGTTGTACTTTTGGTGATATTTCCCCTTGTTGTTCTTTTTGCTGACAAATTTGTTAAATTTTGGCCAGATTGGTGTTGGATTGATGGTCATCCAGCAGTTGGGAGGGATAAATGGCGTGTGTTTCTATACAAGCAATATTTTTGACGAAGCAAGTATGCAGTTCATAGCAAGAAGCTCTTGGGCACCACAAAAATGAAAGTATGCTTTGCTTTTTAAGATTCCAGAACGAAAAGCTAAAAGCAAAGCAGGGGTTCCAATTTATATAATCCAGTTACTATTCAAATGGGTTAGTAAAATTCACAATGTTGAATGCTTTTGGTCTACTTAATAATCACTGAATGAGCTGTTCACATAATTTAGTGTTGAATCTCACAAGCAAGGAATTAGTCTCGCCTTTATAATCGCATTTGTACAATTTCCTCAGGTTTCTCCTCCAGCGTTGGAACCATAACTTATGCAATCCTCCAGGTCTGTAATTCTCTCCTCTTCCTCTTTGAGAAGAAATTGAGCATAGAACAGAATCTGTATACGAAAGAAATTTCAACTCTTGAACAATCAATGAGAAATACCTCAGCTCAAATATATTCATTCTTCTGAAGTTCGAGATCATGCTTTACAAGACTTCACCATTCTTGAAGAATACAGAGGTGAAGAGAATTGCTACAGATGATTCCAAGAGAAAACTGAGTTTTAAAGGATGAAGGTGAGGTCGCTTCTCTCTACTCTCATTCTTTTATCCTTTTATACTAGTACAGGTAGTTCAAGTACTTCTGTTACAAACTTGTTACAACAGAATAACCAATAGAGAAATATGCGAGAGTTCTTCTAGCTTTAATCTGTGCAGTTCCTTTAATCCTGCTTGATCAACTTCTGTTTTTCCAGATTTTGATGCCATGGATCGCCAGCTCATTGATGCCATGGATCACCAGCTCATCAATTCATGCCATGGATCGCCAGCTCATCAATCTTCCTCTGCTCCAGTTTCTTCAGCTAACGACTTTCCTCTGCTCTAGCTTCCTCTGTTCCAGCCTCCTCTGCCTCAGCTACTTCGCTAAGTTTGATTCTTCCACTCTTATTAGCTCCTGTGTTTAATTGCTCTTTTGATATCTGTTTTATTTCTCTAACATCCCCCCTCAAATTGGGAATAGGTAGAGTACAAATTCCCAATTTGGTTCTCATAGAAGAATGTACACTTCGTGTCAGTGATTTGGTGAAAATATCAGCTAATTGATAAGCACTTGGAATGTATCTGACTTGTAAAGATCCTGAAGATACTTTTTCTCGAACGAAGTGGAAATCTACTTCAATATGTTTGGTTCGAGCGTGTAAAACAAGATTTAAAGTGAGAGAGATGGCTGATTTATTATCACAGTACAAATGAATAGGAGGATTAAGGGAACAACCTATATCACGCAATACAAAACTAACCCAAGTAAGATCGGCAGTGGCTGATGCAAGAGCACGGTATTCAGCTTCAGTAGAAGATCTGCTCACTGTAGGTTGTTTCTTTGCTGCCTAGGATATAAGGTTAGATCCAAGATATATACAAAAACCAGTTGTTGATCTTCTGGTTTCTGTACACCCTGCCCAATCTGCATCTGAGAAACCATAGAGATTCATGGTACTGTGAGAGTGAAGGAATAAGCCAAGCTTGATAGTTCCCTTGATATATCGCAAGACTCTTTTTAAACGGTTGAAGTCTGCAATTGTAGGTTGCTGCATTCTTTGACAGAGGATATTAGTAGCATAAGCAATGTCTGGTCTGGTTAATGTAAGATATTGCAGACCTCCAACTAGACTTCGATATTCAGTAGGATTGGTCAAAGGTATAGTATCATTGATTAGAATAGGTGGTTTTAATGCAAGAGGAGTTGAAACTGGTTTGGAGTTAAGCATATGAGCTCGAGTGAGAAGATCTAGAGCATACTTGGTTTGACATAAGAACAGGTAATCTGAAGTTCGTGTAGCTTCAATGCCGAGGAAATAGTGCAGGGACCCTAAATCCTTCATATGAAAATGAATACTCAGAGAATCAATAAGAGCAGAAATCATGTGAGGAGAGCTTCCAGTGAGTATTATATCATCTACATACAATAATAAGAGAATGGTTGCTGTTTTAGTATGCAGAATGAATAGGGAAGGATCAGTAGAGCTGCAGAAAAATCCATATTCGAGCAGGAAACTGCTAAACCTATCAAACCAAGCTCGAGGAGCTTGTCGAAGTCCATAAAGAGATCTTCGAAGAAGACAGACATGGTGAGGCTTTTGTGATTCTTTAAATCCTGGAGGCTGCTCCATATAAACTATTTCACTTAAGGTTCCATGTAAGAAGGCATTTTTGACATCTAATTGATGAATTTTCCATTGTTTCATCATAGCTACTGATAGAATTATTCGGATTGTTGCCTGTTTTACTACAGGGCTGAAGGTTTCTGTGAAATCAAGACCTTCTTCTTGATGGAAGCCTTTAGCTACAAGCCTTGCTTTGAGTCTATCCAGGCTTCCATCAGGTGCAAGTTTTGCCTTGAACACCCATCTGCATCCGATAACATGCATATGATCATTTCTAGGAACTAAATCCCAGGTTTGATTCTGATATAAGGCATCCATTTCTTCTTTCATTGCTTGATACCATCCTCGGTCTGCTAATGATGACTTTACTGATTTTGGTTCTATAGGAACCTGATATTCAACTAGACATGCATATTTGGGATTTGCTTTAATAATTCCAGATCGAAGTCTTGTTTGCATAGGATGAGTTGAAGAAGTACCTTGCATCTGTTCAGGTTCAGAACTGATTTGTATATGTTCTGTATTAGCATTTGATGTCGAGGTAGTCTCTTGACTTGTAGGTATTTGTGCCTCTATGATTGGAGATGTCAAATGCAATTCGGTAACTCCAGAGGCATTATTAGGATCATTCTGCATTTCAGTATCAGATACTATCTGGAATTGTGATTGACTTGCAGGATTACCTGTACTGAACTCATTGTCATGTATTACTGAAGTTGTTTGAGTGGATCTGGTATGCTGCAAATGCTCCCTTGATATATTGTCTTGCGATTGATTCTGCTTAGTAGAACTGGAAATAGAAGATAGTACTCCTTTTATCCACTGTTTGTATAAATCTGACCCCTGTTGATATTCAGTATGTATAGTATGAGAAAAGGGAAAAACTTTCTCATCAAATATGACATGTCTGCTGATGTAGACTCTTCCATTCGTAGGTAAGAGACATCCGTATCCTTTATGCTTCTCACTATATCCAAGAAAAATACATGTAAGTGATCTTGGATCAAACTTATGCTTTGTGTAGTGCCTGAGACATGGATAACATGCTGAACCAAAGACTCGAAGATAGGAATAGTCTGGTGTCTTGTTGTGGAGCTTATAATGGGGTGAATGCATATGTAGTTTTGTTGAGGGCAGAAGATTGATAATGTGAACTGCTGTTTTGAATGCATCTACCCAATATTTCAGTGGTACTGTAGCATGATACATCATTGCTAGACCCAATTCAATGACATGCCGATGCTTTCTTTCTGAGACACCATTTTGCTCTGGTGTGTGAGGGCAAGAAATATACTACTTGATTCCACATTTTTGTAGATGAGTTTGAAATTTACTACTAGTAAACTCACCTCCTCCATCACTCTGAAAGATTTTGATCTTGTGGTTAAACTGATTTTCTATAAGTCTTTGAAACATAATGAATATCTCATAGACTTCTGACTTTTGTCTCATTGGATATAACCAACTATACCTAGAAAAATCATCCACAAAAATGACATAATAGGAGAATTTCTGAACAGATTGAATTGGTGAAGGTCCACATACATCACAGTGTATTCTTTCTAATGGAATATTCGAGATATGTTCTGAGAAATGGAAAGATAAAGCTGAGCTTTTGGCGGTTTGACAGCTACTGCATATATTCTGAGCTTTAGAACTAAAATGAATGAGTTGTTATTTCTGTAGAGTCTTCACTGTTTTAAGACTGGTGTGAGCAAGTCTTTGATGCCAGATATCCTCTCCAATCTCTAGTTGAGTCTATGTGAAGAAGATCTCTGCAACTTTAGGTTCCACCTGGTATGGTCCCTTGACTTTCCTTCCTAGCTTCACTGTTGTATGTTTGTGATTGTCCTTCACATATACCCCATTTTTATCAAAAATAAAAGAGCAGGGATAATCATCAGTGAGTTTTGACACTGATAGAAGATTCTTTTTTATTTCAAGGACTATTAATACATCATTCAGAGGTAATTTGCTATCTTCTATGTTCAATATTCCATTACCAATGCAAGAGATTGACAAATGAGATCCATCTCCTATCATGACAGTGTCAGTACCATTATATGTACCGTAGTTTTGAATCTTACCAGGTTATGAGGTAATGTGAGCTGTAGCCCTTGTATCTGGGTACCATTCCGAGCCATATGGTTCTTCAATATGAACTGCTGCCAATGCAATTGGTATTTCCTCTGCTTGGTATGAGTTATCAAACCTGTACCAACATCTCGAGTCTTTGTATGGCCCGATTTCTTACAAATCTGACATTGCAGTAATCCATTACTCATAGGTTTTGTATTCTGTGTTTGTCTTTCACTATTCGGACTTTGTGGTGAATAAGACCTAACACTTTGATATCTTTGTGCAGGATTGGAATATGGTCTAAAACCTTGTCCAAAATTAGACCAATTATCCTTGTTAACCTGATCTTGCTGAGTTGAATTCAGGGTATTCATTTTAATCTGTTGATTCCTTCCTGCTTCTGTAACATTGTTTCCATACTCCCTTCGAGTGAATGACTGTCCTCTACCATAGTTAGCTTCTCCTCGAAAATTTCCTCTTTGATTTCTAGGATTTACTCTCTGCTGACTTGTTCCAAATCTTCTTTGCCCATAATAGGCCAAGTTGGTATTATACTCATTCACAGAATATGTTTGTAATCGGGTTTCAAACCTTTCAAGTTGTGAAATTACCTCATCATATTCTGGCTGAGGCTTAAGACAATACATGGTTGTCCTGAAAGTTTCATATTCAGAATCTAGCCCTTCGAGTATGCCAAACATTCTTGTTATATCATCAATAGGCTTTCCAATTGCATTTAACTGATCACAGATAGTTTTGAACTCACGAAGGTATTCGCTTAGTAATCTGTTTCTTTTCTTGCAGGCTTGAAGTTTTCCTCTCAACTCAAACTCTTTTGCAATAGATTTCTGTGTAAACTTATTTACAAGAGCCTGCCATACTTCAAGTGAGGTTTCTAAACCAATTATCAGACTTAGAATATTCTCTGATACAGCACCACTAATCCAGGATGATATGAGCTGGTCGGTTTTTATCCAATCCAGATGATCGGGATTCATTATTTCTCCCGTCACTTGTCTCTACGTATCATTTGTGTTGGAGGTAATGTTTCACCATTAATAAAGCCAATCAAATCTTGGCTTTTCGTAAATCGATTGAATTGAGCTTGCCATAACAGAAAGTTCTCTTCATTCAACTTGATAGTAACGAAATTAGCTATATTCACATGGATAGGGAAAGGATACTTCTGCACTCTAGTTGCCATTCTTATATGATCAGAAACCTTGAAGATTTGAAGAAACAATCCAGCAAACTTTGAAGATCAACTACTTAAGAAACCACCAGAATCTTTATACTATCTTGCAACAAGAACATATCAGATCTATTACTCCCAGGCATTCAAGCTCTGATACCATGAGAAGAAATTGAGCATAGAATGTAATCAGTATACGAAAGAAATTTCAACTCTTGAACAATCAATGAGAAATACCTCAGCTCAAATATATTCATTCTTCGAAGTTCGAGATCATGCTTTACAAGACTTCACCATTCTTGAAGAATACGAGAGGTGAAGAGAATTGCTACGAGATGATTCCAAGAGAAAACGAGTTTTAAAGGATGAAGGTGAGGTCGCTTCTCTCTACTCTCATTCTTTTATCCTTTTATACTAGTACAGGTAGTTCAAGTACTTCGTTACAAACTTGTTACAACAGAATAACCAATAGAGAAATATGCGAGAGTTCTTCTAGCTTTAATCATGTGCAGTTCCTTTAATCCCGCTTGATCAACTTGTTTTTCCAGATTTTGATGCCATGGATCGCCAGCTCATTGATGCCATGGATCACCAGCTCATCAATTCATGCCATGGATCGCCAGCTCATCAATCTTCCTCTCGCTCCAGCTTTCTTCAGCTAACGACTTTCCTCTCGCTCTAGCTTCCCTCGTTCCAGCCTCCTCTGCCTCAGTTACTTCGCTAAGTTTGATTCTTCCACTCTTATTAGCTCCTGTGTTTAATTGCTCTTTTGATATCTGTTTTATTTCTCTAACACTCTTTGCTGGGGATCTAGTTTTATACTCGTCACGCTTAAAGAGTAAATTTTTGCAGGTTATTGTCACGGCTATTGGCGCCGCACCGGTCAATAGAGCTGGAAGAAAGCCCCTTCTCTTGGTAAAATAGATGAAAGCTAAGAAATCATGTCTATAGTAACAAAGCTTTTCGGTTCTCGCCCTTTCGCAAGTTACGCAACTTGAACCATAACCTTCTCTCTCTGTCTCTCTCGATCGCAGATCTCGGGGACAGGATTGGTCCGGGATGCATAGTAACCGCCCTTCATTCTTTCTAAAGGTAATTACTATCGTCCTAGTATCTTCCTTCGCTTTGCAATGCTTGTCAACCAGTAATTTTTTGAGAATCTTCCGAGTCGGGTTCATGATCCGGCAGCTGATGCTGTCCCAATACTTGCCGTCACCGGCATTCGGTAATAATCTCACCGCCTTGATCTCTTTACGCTCTATCCAGTTGGCCGCCGCAACAACTCCCTACTACAAATTTTTCTGTTCTGTTTTTTCCAATGCTCAGCTATACATAGCAGCATTTTCCGCTGGAATGGGCGCGGTTCCTTGGGTTGTGATGTCCGAGGTAATCCTTAGCATCTCCCGAAGTTTCATGCTTATCAAATTAAAGGGTTGTTTTTGTAACTGGTGTTATTAGTACAAGATTTTCAAAATTCTTTTGCCAATCATGTAATGTGTGCTGGTGTTCAGATTTTCCCCATTAATATCGAGTAGCCGGAGGTTTCGCAACACTAGTGAACCGGTTCGGCGCTTGGGCAATTTCCTACACTTTCAACTACTTAATGAGCTGGAGCTCCTACGGCATCTGATCGCTGAAAACACTCTTTGAACTGTTACTCAGCGGGAGCTCAATAAACATTTTGTCACATTGGAACATGAGTTGTTGCGCAAATTCGACTAAACTACAGACTTGAGACTTAGCTTTTCTTGAACATTTCAATCCTACTTGGAGCTGGAGGTGTCGTCACTCCGTTTTTCATGCTCTCGAATGCATATTCAAACCATTTATTTCAATCAATGCGTTTACAGCAACTTCTGCCTAGATTCGAATATCACGAAAATTGAGCCAACATGACATTTAAAAAAGAAAAAAGTTAAGTGGGTCTTTCTATAGAATGATTAATAGACAGGTAGTACATACTAAAGCATTCTTCCCATGAGAAAAATGTCAGAATATGCTTCCGAAAAACTTGTCGAAAGCAAATAAGGGCGCGTTTGTTTGCGTTTCTGTTTAAAAATTGTTCCAGGAAACAGAAATAGAAAAAAGTGTTTCTGTTCCTGGGAACAATTTCTGAACAAAAAAACGTGTTTGGTAACTGTATAAAATTTCTGTTTCTGGAATAGAAAAAGAACAGAAACACGTTTGGTAACTGTAAAAAAATTCTGTTTCTGGAATAGAAAAAGAACAGAAACACGTTTGGTTATGTACAAAATTTATGTTCCAATTTTTTTCCAATTGTTTTTTTTTTTAATAAAATGTGAACTTGGTATTGAATTATCATTCTCATGAAATGCTTATCAATTTAATTTTGTTCATATTAAGTGAAAACAAACATTCTAAACTTGATCATATTTGCTTTGAACGGAATAAATATTTTAAGTTTGTACCAAAATTTTCCAGTTTGTTTTTTTTTTAAATAAAGTGTAAACTTGACTTTGAATTCTCATTATCATAAAATGTTCATCAATTTAATTTTGTTCATGGTGAGTAAAGTCAAACATTCTGAACATAGTTATAAGTCCATACTCTGAAGAATCTTGCAGTTCTTGCATTTCACGCTGTCTTCCAACTCAGGACATTCTTCAACATTTTCTCGAGACATAAAATGTATTTTCTTCATTGCAACACAATTATACAATACTACCGACTATAAACTGAAGAACGTTTTCTGCTCACGTTAAATACAGATCTTTTCATTCCATGAGATGCTTTTGACATTCAAAAATTCCTCATCAGTCCGCAAGATACCGGCACTTTGCACCCTTCATCCTTCTTCTTCCTGCTTCAGCTAATGATCAGTTGGAGGTTTGGTCTATACCGTCAGCCTTTGTCGAACCAAATATATCTTCGATGCCACTTCTTACCCTCTTTCTTCTCTCAGCGATCATGTCCGTGTATGCCTGAAACAGGAAAAGCAAATCTTGCAGAACCAATCTATCCCCTTCCCTTAATGCAGGATGTGTGACAGGGCTATGGCCATACCTTAGGGTAAGAGTAAAGGAAGATGTACCACCATGAGCATATTAGCAAAGATATAATTGTCGTTACCAACATTGAATGCAAAATTAGCCAGCTACCGGTGATCGCTAACATTCCTGTCAATGTTATTGTCCAAGGCTGACACCTGTCAATGCAACAATTGGATGCACAAACTTGATTAGAAAACTACTAATAAAAAGGAAGGATTCCTGTTTGAACTTTTGACAAAACAATCCTGGGAGCCAAAATGGGAAAAAATAAAATTACAAATACCCATTAAAGTTGAGCAAACCAATCTGGCCTGACTCAAGAGATATGAGCTATAATTATTACCAGAACATCCATCTCTTGCGGTAGTTCACTTTCCTTGATATGGGTGAGACCTTGTACACAAGTTATGTTATCATCAACAGGACACATGCCGATTTATGTATTATATAGCATGGGATCTCAATCATGGTATTGGAGTCCTCACAATATAAACATGGTCGATCACTCTGGTCATCAACTTTATTAAACTCTTTGTGAAGAAGACTTATTGGAATTTCATGATGGAGGACGAAGTGTATATTTTCCATTAGTATCTTTGGAATGAAATCAGATGCATGATGTGAGATCGTGTGCCTAAGCATCATGAAATAAGCCACATCATTTCCTATTTTAAGCAATCTATAAGCAGCCTAGCTATCCATATGGTAAAGGAGAATGCAATTTCTAAAATGTGAAGAACCAAAAGCCACATTTAATCCCTATATCCATATGTTAAGTTTACAAAAGAACCTCTAAGCTCCGATATCAAGATTTTAGACAACCCTAACATCTTAATGGCACTTTCTCTCCCAAATTTCAAGTTTATCGACAACATCCAGATGGTGTATATGAATATTAGCTGAACACATCTTACAAGGGAAGTTCACGGGTATCAAACGAGTTGCACGAAGGGAGAACGCATAGACCGAAACATCTGCGAGACGCAAAGCAGAGTCTTTCAAAGGATTCTGAACAATAATAATATGAGTTAACAACTCGCCATCAACATTAGACAGAACTTGCATCTTCACGAGATATGACTGAAGTTGCACGATCGTACATCCGAATCAACTATCCATGGAGAATGTTTGTTAAAGGATTCCGTCGATGCAAGTAAACAAGAAACATGACAAAGTGTGTAGACCTACATGTAAAGTAATTTAGAGCTCCTAAAGAATTCTAGAAAGCAAGTGCTTGAAGGCAGATGACGATAGCATAAAACAATGCAAGGATTAAACAAATAGGAAATAATTCGAATGCCTAAAACTGAAAAACAAGTGTGCAAATTACTGATCAAAACCATAAATTATGTCGGTGCGAGTCGAATTGAATTGCTTGTCAAGATATCTATGGATTCCTTAGTCATCCCATTTTTTTCCCGAAGGCACTCGGGCCATCAACCATGACAATTTTCTAGACGCATCCACAAAGGTTCCACATCGTTCAACATGGCATTACATAGAACTTTGTCCAATACTCATTCTCCTTCAAAGCCGGCTCGCTTGTACCCAAGTTCAACAACTTGGACATGGAACCATATGCTATATCCCAAACATGACTGCAGAGTGTGTTCAATTGTCGCAAAAATGACACTTCCAATTACTATCTTGACCTAAGAGAACCCCAGCAAGTTCAACGGTTGGTCAGGCATGAATGGATCACCATGACAACTGCATCTGCCAGGCCTCCGAAATCGACTTATGAATCTCGAAGTCAAACTCGTAAAGAAACGAGTCAAAAGCATGGTCGGCCACTTTGTTCTCACATCGAACTAAAAATCTTGGACTTTTTCGCTAGAACAGCTTATGTACTCATTTGTATCGAAATTTCCAATGACCCATCAACCGCAAAACCCCAAACAATCGCCTAATCGAGGAAACAACAACGCGTCGATAAAAACTTCACCTTGACATCCAACAACCAAAATTAAACCCTGTCGTACAGTCAAAATGATGGGTAACGGAAATGGGAAGTCTCACCAGGAAGGCTTGGTGTCCCAGACGGACTCGTATTCGGGGGAGAGGTAGTTCAGGTACCCATCCATGTCGTCGACGACGCCGCTAGTTTTGTCATTTCAAAAAACAAGTAATTTCAAATACTGTTGCAGAAGTTGATGAAAGATGGTGGTGGCGAGCCGAGCCTGAGCAGCAGCGACGCTCGCTCGAGCCGAGCCCGAGCGCAGCCGGGCTCGCGCTCGCTCGCTTCGCCCGATCTCGAGCGAGCACGAGACGAGCCGCGCTGCCGCAGATCCGGGAGCAACGCTCGCCCGGATCTGCGAGACTCGCTCGAGCAAGCGGCTCGCAGATCCGGGCAAGCGATTCCTCGAGCGAGCCCTAACACTCGAGCTCTCGCCGAAGTGAAGACAATCGGTGAAGGAGGAGGTGACGACGTTTACTGGTGAAGGAGCGGCGGCCTGTCGAGACAGCGCCGGAGAAGACGATGGAATTCTCTGCTCGCGCAGGAGGAGGCGCTCGTCGCAGAGGAGACGCTCGTCGCAGTCGGAGGAGGAGAAGCTCGTCGCTCGTCGCAGTCGCCGGAGGAGAAGCTCTTCGCCGTCGCTCGTCGCTTGTCGCGGGAGGAAGCTCGTCGCGGGGGAGAGGAGGCCCCGTTCGAGCACTATCCAAGAAATAAAAAAGGAACACAATTTTGTTCCTTTTTTGTTTCGATTTGTGTTCCGAAACAAGAAACAAGTTTTTTTTTTGTTTCTTGTTTCTGCTTTCTTTTTGTTCCGGGAACAAAAGAATAAAAAGGAACAGAAACGCACACAAACGCGTTTGTTCCTTTTTTGTTCCCAGGAACAAAAAAACAGAAATTTTTGTTCCTGGGAACAGAAATAAGGTGCAACCATGCAGGCCCTAACTCTGCTCGGTTGCTTCACAGTACCTTCCTTCTTTATGCAGTGATAACACCGCAAGGATGGTGTTCGTGATCACGGTGATCCCTGAAACGAAAGGGAGGAGTCTTGAGCAGATTCAAGCAGCTATCAACAGAGAATGAAAATGGCAGCACTCTTCCTTGTAGTCCCATTTGAGCTTACATGACACTTGCAATACCCACACATTCAGAGATGGAAAATGATTATGAAGCAGGTAACAGCATCTTTTGTTTGATAAGACGACGTTATTATTGAGATCTGTCAGTTCATTCGGTTTTATTGTGGGAAAGAGATAGGGTTATTTCACAGGAGAGTGAGTGATTGATTTACAAGAATAATACTTTCAATTGCTAGTGAAAAAGCACGTATTGCTTTATTTTTATGAATGCGAATATTGCACCTATAGTCTTTGTGCGTGTCGGGCAATGATGAAGCAATTGAGGCTCGCGTCCATCTATTGCTGGTTGAGAAATTATTGTATGGCCTTTATTCTTTTCTCGTAATGTGCAACGATAGTTTTCAGTGTCATTATTAATCTGTTCAGTTACAAATTTCAATTTTGTCAAAACTGAAAAATCCAACACTATGAAATAGATTATTATTTTTCAATAGTATATTATGGCACTGAATGAATTGATAGTTGATACATCAATTTGCATAATGTATGTCGATTGATGTCCAAATCTTTTGGTGTACTTGCAAGAGATATAGGATACTTTCACCGAGAGATTTTCTACTTAAAATTTTGACTAATCATTGCTGAATATTTAATGATGATAGAAAGCAACTAAAGTATCATTGCTGTGGAGATGCTCGCAGAACGAACCTATTTCCAGAAAGGGTAATATGCAATAAAAAGAAAAATAAAAACGTAATCAGTAATAATATTACTTAAAAAAATTGAACATATGCAGTTAAAACGTCATTGGATGCGTCAGTTAAAATAAACTTTGTTGTATTATATAGAAAATCCATTTCAGTCTCTTCTATTATACTTAGGGGCATGCATTAGCTTGAGAAAATATATGGTAAGTGCTAATTACAACTATTTGAAGGCGCTTCTATTTCGCAGAGAAGAATTGCTATGTGAAACTCTCTGATGTTATGTTCACAGTGGTAAATTGACTGATAGTCTCATTTGAGCTTACATGACACCTTTAATTCCACACATTCAGATATGGAAGATGATCATGAAGCGGGCAACAACATTCGTTTCATTTGATAAAATGATAGTATTATTGAAATTGATCAGTTCAATCATTAAGTGGTTCTATTATAGGAAAGAGATGATAGTATTGTTCATAGATCTAGCACAATTGTGGGAGAGTGATTGAAATATTAAAGTTGACAGTAAATAAATAAACATTGCTTTATGTTTCTAAAGTCAAATTTTGCATCTATAGTCTTTGTGTGACGACGAAGTTAGTGAGGTTCTAGTCAAGGTGCGCTGGTCCCTCGATAGCAATTATTGTATTGCTTTCTAGGTGCATTGGTCCCTCGATAGCAATTATTGTATTGCTTTCTAGGTGCGTTGGTCCCTCAATAGCAATTATTGTATTGCTTTCTAGGTCCGTCGGTCGCTCAATAGCAATTATTGTATTGCTTTCTTTCTTTCATAACTTGTTCCACCATCCAAAAGCACTTACTCCATATATTCCTTTTACTTTTGGCAAAAGCGACATTATTCAAGTTAATATTCCTGTCAATAAGCTATTTTTGTTACCAATTTTTTTGTTTTTTGTTAAAAATGAAAAAGCTTATACAATAAAATACGGTATGTATTTCCTTTTTGTCTTTGCAATTTAATAAGTGACATTTATGGAATATTAGCCTTGAAAAGAAAATAGAACGCCAATGCAAGGATTTTTGATTCATTTTAGAATACAAAACATTCAAATCGATTCTTATTTATGGTACTAAGAAAAGCCAATTTGGAAACTACGGAGAAGTTTATTTTCTAATCAATGTGAAAGCCATGCATAAATAATTCAAACACCGTGTTTTGTCACCAAGACTGCAAGGGTTGCAATTTCCACGCAATATACACTTTTGCTTCACTAGACTTGCCTTTATTGGTTGACTTGGACATTTGTATGACCGACGACCCGATGCTTTTCGTTCATATAACTAGGCCTCCATAGCATTACCAATTAGCAAAAACTTTCATTGCATCATATCAAAAGATAGAGAGACAATTAAGTCTTTGAGCTACATGAGCATGTTCCGTGTTTTGCTTTTCATATTGCATGTTCTGCTGCTACTGGGGACGAGTTGCGGTGCGAAGAATAATCACTTGTGTGCTGCTTCATCTTGTGGCGATGTTCGTGACATACACTATCCTTTTCGATTGAAAAACGACTCAAAAGGCTGCGGCCGCTCTGAGTATGACTAGCTTGTGAAGATAATCACACCGTTCTATATTTGTATGCCGGTCGATATTATGTGAAGTCGATTGACTATGAATTTGCTAACAAAGATGTAAGCTATGGTAAAATCACGGTGGTTGACGATGGACTGCAAAAAGGTAATTACTTATCCCTCCCTCGTTTCTTTTTGGTGAGCTCCGACTCGAGTGATCGGTATCCATACCGTTATTATGCTGATTCCTCTGCGGGGGTGGTCGTCATGAAGTGCTTACAGCCCGTTGCTTCTCCTTCGTATATCAATATTGAACCATGTATTGAGGGAGCATGCCCTTCCGATACGCCTTCTAATATTTCTCCAATGAAGGTTTACTCATACGCTATGTATGAGTACCGTCCACGAGTAAGGGACATCAAGGATTCTTGCAACATAACCATGATGACTTTCATATCGGATGATTACCCGTCTGGTGCTAACCTAACGTATAAGGACCTCCACGACGAGATGGCTGACGGATTCACTGTCCGTTAGTATGGAAGTCCTCAGTCGGTATTATTCCGACTTTGCCGGATTCTTGACCCAAAGGGAGTGTGCGGATATCTTTTTGCCTGTAAGCTGACTTTCTCTGAAGGTTTTCTTCCTTTAGTCTCTTACTTTCTTTCTTCTTCTTCTTCATCCTCGTCCTTTTCTCAGATGTTAGCTCTACTGAGGGATCTTATCAAAATTTACTTACTGAGTGATGTGGCATGTTTCAATTGGATATTGCAATACTTTGGTTCGATTTATTGAGTCATTACTTTCTTTAATACCCAATAAAAAAAATTGCACATCCGTTTAGTGAAAAAGTTTCGTAAGAATTTTTAGTAGGTTTGGCGTGCAGTGCTCTTTTATTTCACATCTGTGGAGCTTTTTTGGACTTGACACTCTTTCTTTATTTTATTTTTTTGGGCCTTATTCACTAAAAAAATCATAACTTTAAGTTTAGTTTCAATTCTGCTCCAAACTTTTTTCGTCTAAAAAATACCCTAAACTTTAGGTCCAGTCCAAATTTGCCTCTAACTTTTCTTTATCTAGAAAAAACCTCAAACTTTAGGCCAAATCCTAAATCTATCTCTAACTTCTTTTTTTTGTCTAAAAGAAAAAACACCAATTTTTACTCTAATTGCAAATCTACCCCCATCAGCCCTCTGACCGAAAATTGCCATTAGTCGTCCCTAATTTTCATATCTTAGAACAATTCATTTTGGAAATAATTTTCCATGTCACCTTACTGAAGTGGAGTTATTATCGATGTGGAAATGTCATGTCAAATTGGGATCGGACCATGGGGGTAAATTTTGGAATATATTTAAAGTTGGTGATTTTTTAAAACAAAACAAAATGCGAGGCAAATCCGGGACTGTACCTAAAGTTTGGGATTTCTTCTTAGATGAAAAAAGTTCGGGCCAAAATTAGACTAGAACTTGAGGGTTTTTTGAGGTAATTAGACCTTTTTTTGGGGGAAATTGTTTGATTTGATCGTAGCTTGTGTCCCTTGAATTGATGTTATTGTTATTGGGAACTTATGAACATTTGGTACATTTAGGAGAACAAAAGCGAAAACGTGTTTCTTCAAAAGAAAAGATCATGCAACGATAACATGGATTTCATGAGTGAAAAGTGTTATCTTAAAAAGTGAAACTCGTTCACTTTTTTATTCATTCTAGACTTCTCTACTTGCAAATTTCAATTAACAAAAGTGTGTCTTTGCACTTTGCAGTGACTGTATGAAGTTATCCTTCACTTGGGGTATATCTTAATGTGAATTGCTTTTAAATTTTAATTGCTAAAACAATGGATTTGGTTCTTTATTGATTGGTCGTTAATTCTAATTAACCATATTTAGTAATCTCTCACAAATTCTCTTACTATCTACAGATGATAAGACGACGTATTATAAGGAACAATTTGCTGAACTTGCCGCAATGTATCTCTTCTTTGTCTTGGGTAGGATAAGTTCATTTCTCTTCACACCTATGAAGCTCTCATTCAAAACTTTGACAAACAAAAATTGTATGTGTAAAAGGAAATTATCACACTATGCTAATCGATAGCCAAATTTCTCCGCAGGCATCTTCGCAGCACCAAAATTCATACTTGGAGCTCCATGTGTGTTGATACTTCTAATCTTGAAGTGGATGAGAAGGCATCAAGCGACCGACGCAAAGATCGAAGAATTCCTACGAGCTCACAATTACTTTTTGCCCATAAGGTACTCTTACTCAGATATCAAGAGGATCACAAAAAATTTCAAATGCAAGTTAGGTGAAGGGGGGATATGGTTCCATATACAAAGGAATACTTAGAAGTGGCAGTGAAGTTGCGGTTAAGATTTTGAACAAATCAAAATCTGATGGCCAAGATTTTATAAGCGAAGTGGCCACAATTGGAAGGATCCACCACGTTAATGTGGTGCAACTTGTTGGTTTCTGCTTTGATTACTCCAAACAAGCTCTTGTCTATGATTTCATGCCGAATGGATCTTTAGATAAACACATTTCCTATAAGGATGGTGATGATCCTCTTGATTATAAGAAAATGTATGAGATCTCTCTTGGCATAGCTAGAGGGATAGAGTATCTACATCGGGGATGTGATATGCAAATTCTACATTTTGACATCAAGCCTCACAACATTCTCTTAGACCAAAGTTTCACTCCGAAAGTTTCTGACTTTGGACTTGCAAGACTTTATCCCACCGATTGCAGTATAATATCGCTAACTGTAGCAAGAGGAACCTTGGGTTATATGGCTCCTGAGCTATTCTATAAAGACATTGGTGGCATTTCTTACAAAGCCGATGTTTATAGTTTTGGGATGTTATTAATGGAAATGGCTGGTAGAAGGAGAAATTTAAATGCACATGCAGAGCATTCGAGTCAAATTTACTTTCCTTTGTGGGTTTATGATCAACTCAACAAAGAAAAGGAACTTGAAAGGGTGGATGTCATAGAAGAGGAAATTGAAACAACGAGGAAGATGATAATTGTTGCACTGTGGTGTATACAATTGAGCCCTAATGATCGGCCGTCGATGAGGAAAGTCCTAGATATGCTTGAAAGAGATATGGATAAACTACAACTGCCTCCAAAACCACTTTTGTATCCAATAGAGGCACCGGTTGATGATGTTGACACTGAGATAGAACTTGAAACAGTCTCATCTTCGTCAAGTGCTCCGATAGTTTCTAGCAGTTCCCAATTTTACCATGACCATGAGTTTACGAAATCATGTATTGTGTGATTGTTCCCCTATAATGAGATGCAAAAATTATAAATAGTACTATCAACATGTATCATCATTCAAAATGTAATCTGTGAAGTTTTTACATGTTTTTCATTTGGCACTAGTGTTTTCTAATGGACTCGTTATGTCCATATTTTATAATTGACGATGAATGTTGTATGGCATTCATTCAATTTTTGTTTCATGTGAATCCTCTTGGTATAACAAGGTAATTTTTTCTTCATATCAATGTTTGCATTTTAAGCAATGAATCTCTCTCGTTTCCATCAAAACCTCTCATCCTTACCCTTCAACCTCTGGTTGATCACCCACGTCGAAGACAGCTACCTGCTTAAGCTATCTTCGACTTGGTCCTCATGTCATGGGATGGGTCCAACCCTAACCGATGAATGACCAGCACATGTCAAAGAGTAAAGACAAAGTAAGCTGACAATTTTGCCTTTATGATGAATGGAAATTGAACATGTGATGTTATGTTAGAGCATATGTTGACACCTAAATTTTTGCATAATTTTTGGGTTAATTTAAAAATCACATGGCATATAGTTTAGAAACATTTATGTTATTTTGTTTTGTTTTATTTTAGACCGTCGGTGAGGGAAAGATTTTTTACATATTCCGTTTAAATTTTTCACATATTTAGGTAATATACACTGAGGGACATATTCTCAAGTAGAAAGGAAATTTTTGGATGGAATATTGAAAAATACAAAAGAGAATATCACGTGTGGTGCAACGATATATTCAAGGGAATTATGCACGAGTAAAGTGAGAAATAAAATATATCACGAAGATACCATCTTTGGGCCTATAAAAGACATCGAGTACGAAAAAGACGGGGTTTTTCTTTTGGGTGAAAAAAAGAATACAAAAGTGAAAAGTAAAAGAGAGTGACGTGAGAGAGAGACCAGCTGGTGATGGATGGAACGCCCCTTCAAAGTAGGGGTTATCAGGTCCAGGGTGAGTAGGATCTAGACTTGGACCCTGTACCTGACCCTATTATAACCGATTCCCATTTTCTGGACCATATACGCGACCCTGTTTGTATTGGACCCTATACCCGACCCACTATGTTTTTCCAATCCAATTCCAGGGTCAACCCTATTTCCACTGAACTGTTTTGCAATCTCCCGATATCCTATACGACTTCGAATTTTATATTAATACACGAGAAAATAACGTAATTCTCCTAATTTGTATTGAAACATTAAGCACTTGTAATAAATAAATACATGAACTTTTTGACTAAATGAAAAATTAAGGATTCACAATGCTAATTATAATAAATAAAATCATAAGGAAAAAAATTAGCAACAAACATGAGTTTAATATTAGTCTTATTCCCACAACTGCTACATGAAACTACTCATTTATGCAGGCATAACTCCTACAAAAGAGAAATTAAGTGAGCCAATCCATGTGATACACAAGAATTTAGCAGTGATGAACATCGTCTGTCCGTCAAATGGTGCGATAGGGAGCCGGTGAAGGAGGGCAGCAAGTGAGGAAGAGGAATAACAAAGGAGAAGTGTCGTGCGTGTTTGAGAGAACCAAGAAGAAAAACGTCGTGTGATTGCAAGATTAAGAATTGCAATCGGGAGAAAAAAAGGGTTTTGGACCTCTACTTACAAAACCAGTCCGAGAATCGGTTCCAAAACCAATTTCCGGGTGGGTAATCACTCGGAACCTATTCTCGGACCCGTTTAAACCGATTCCGAATTTTGGGAACCGGTTCCAACGGGAACCAATTCCCAACCCTATTTTTCGGGTGGGCTGATCCGGGAACCGAGTATACCCAGTTCGGTTGCACACCCCTACTTCAAAGCGAGCAAGTGGGTTATTGAGGCGACATCGATCCAACCGCACCAAGGCCGGTCGGCGTGCGGAGGACTCGATGGCCAAATCTTCGCATCGACCGAATTCCCTCGCCTATAAATAGGCCGGCACCACCTCCATCGAAGGGGCACCGAAACAGAGAGATAGACGGAGAGATCGAAAGCTTGCGAGCACCGAAAGCTTCCCTCGAGAGACTTCGAGGGAGGCCCGAATGCCCGTAAGCCCAGATCTGCAAGCAGCTAAGGCCGGAGGAGAAGAGGGGGTTCTGGATCTACGAAGTAAGGGCTGAGCGAGAGGGAAACCAGAAGGTGGAGGGCCAAATCCGTCCACTGCCGTGCTGTGACCCCCCTAGACGCCGTTGTCATCGCCCGATCGCCACTAACGAGGCCGCTTGTGCTCACAGCCCCGACACCGACTTGCAACGCCCTCATGTCGTGCTCTCTCTACAGACAGGTATCAACCACCACCCGCCGTTGCTTTGCCGTTCAGAACCTAACCGCCACCTCTGCCTACCGCGTCGCTACTATCATTGACGCGTGCCACCCCCTCAACCCCTCTATTGGCGTCGTAAACTAGGTGGAATTGGGTCGGGCACATGACCCGACCCGATTCCCCTAGGGTTTAGTTGCGCGGGCTGAACTTGCACGGGCCTAAGAGAAGTGGGCCTATTTCGCTTTGTTTTTGGGTTGCGAACACCAAAAAAAAAAAAAAAAGTCCCAAGCCGGGCGTGCGTTGCAAGCCCATCCGGTCTTGGGCTTACGGCCCGGAGTCGGACCCACCCCGGGATCCAACCCAAGTCACATTTTAATAATAATATAATATAATATTTTAAAAATTAAAATTAAAAATTTATTTATTTTCCAAAAAATCAAAAATATCCATATTTTCCTAAAAAAGCAAAAAAAAAAAAAAGTTAGAAAAAGCCAAAACTGATTTATATTTTCAGAAAATCAAAAATCCAAAAAAATCCTTTTATGTTCAAAAAATGAGAAAAAGACAAAAATGTTTTTCCTCCACAAATGCATGGAAAATCCCTAAAAAATCAAAAAGCCTTAGGGTTTAAACAAGATTAGGTACCAAAAGGACATTAGTGATTAACTAGTGTAATCAAGTCCCCGATCCTAATTTCTCTGATTCTTGCGCAGAGCGAGTATTTCTCCCAATACTTCGCTTGGGTTTCTAATCGACCCACCCCAAACCGATTAGGAGCGACTCCGTTTTAAAATTAACTTATAGGTTAAAAATTTGGATTATTAAGTCGTTAATTGGTGGGCTTGGGAGAGTCTCGGGCTAAAATAGACCTAGCCAAACCATTAGCCTCCACCAGCACTCGACTCTAATCGGCGCCGAAAAAAAGAGGTCGCGACAATGGTTGAATAGAATCATGAATCAATATATGATTACACATAACATAATAATTAACTATCACAAGAAAAAAATATAATAACGGCTATTATAATTAATTTTTCTTTAATGTCTTGTTATTTATATTCTATAAAATACCTAAACAAACCCTTTTTAAAAAGAGAAAACTGTCATTAGTAAAATAAAAGGTAGTCTTACTAATGATTTTATTATGAAATATATAAAATTTAATAAAATAATAGAAGTGATAGCGTATTATATAATTATGGATAACACTTACATACGTAATCTATGGCAATGCTTACTTTAAAATTCAGATTAATTGCTGCGTTAGCCGAATCAAGCATTGAGAGGATCATAAAAATGGAAGCTACGTGCTTAAAGATGGTCTCTTTTTTTTTCTTTTTTTTTTTTTTGGGGGATTTCCCCAAACCCACAATGTTCGCAACGTTTTCCCAAGAGTAGAGCACTATGCGCCATGCAACCATTTATGTAGCTTTTTCCTAATTATTTCAATTTTTAATATCTCAATTAAATAAGAGAAAATCTAGAAACTTGCTTTTTTGAGGTTGAATATTGTATGTGATAAATAAGAAAAGAAATCATAATTGACATGGTTATTATTTATATATTTGGTCGTTATATAAATTCATGAAATGAAGTGGCCATCAAAAGAGGCAACTTTATGTACGTCACTGAGTCGGTATTGGTCCTTTCCCGAACATATTTTAGTTTTACACAAACAAGATACAATGTCAATATTTAGTGGAGACAGAAGGTTTTTATTGAGCTTCTTCACAACTAGATCGCGAATCTTCGCCATTGAATATAACAATATGCAATAGGATGATGCATGACGAAAAACTCTTCGTCGACTCTCTAATCACATATGACTTTTGATTAGCATAGTGAATTTCAATATATATTCTCTCTCTCAAGCAGTTCTAACCCGAAAAGAAAAATAAGAATGAGAACAACAAGAAATGAATAGGCGAAGCAGGATTATGAAAATATTCCCACTATTTTTTCAAGTTCTTAATTATTATTGTAATGCTGAGGAATGTCTCTAAGCTTATGTACATCATCTTATAAATGATATTCACATCTTACACAAAAAAAAAAAAAAAAGAGAGAGATAATTAGAGAAAGCGTGTTCTAATCTATTCTATCTCTATGCGTAAAGGATAAGCTGAGTCGGTAAAACAGGAAGGGTTTGGAAAACTGAAGCATCCACGGTTAGTACAAAGAAAATTTTCCACAACTGACTTATCCACCCTCAATTTTTGTACTTACTCATTCTCTCTTTAAATATCAAGTTAAACTGAACAATTTTCTTTACACCGACAGCGTACGTTACCCAAAAAGTTTTGCCTCTCCAATGGCTCGACTTAGTGCATTCACATTCTCACGAGTTAGACCATTAGAAAGCTATTCTTGACACATTTAATCTTGGATGACTATCTTTGACCAGACCCAAGAGATCAACTTAGTTCTAAATAAGTTAAACACGTGGTAGACTTTTTAACCAGACCCAAGAGATTAACTTTGTTTTATATAAGTTAAACATTTGGTAGGTTTGCACCTAATTAACTTAGGTACGCCCACCATCAAAACATATCCATGGTATGGTCGATGATGCTCTTGGTCACCTGCTGGTCAATTAGCCCCCACTCTTTTGTCAAAATGCCACTTATTGGAGAAAATTACTAAAATAGTCATAAATTTATTGCAATTGTGTTAATTCATTATTAAACCAATTTAATCCTAAACTTTTTGAGAATTTGCCTATGCAATCATTTCGGTTTATTTTTTGGCCAGAAATGCTAACGTGGATGTTAGCCGTCCTATGTGGCATAACCACGGCTAACGTGAACAATTTTTACATTTTCTTGAATTTTTTATTTTTATATTTCCTTATATCCTTCTTTTCCTTTTTACATTTCCTACTTCCTTTGCCAATTGCTAACCTCGATGATGGCTGGCGAGGGATGCCCTTGCTAGCTTCGGTCGAGGCTTGACCTTGCCAGATCGAGGGAGAGAGAGCCTTGCTTGAGGTTGGCAAGGTCAACCCTCGCCAAATATGGCAGCAAGGTCGACCCTTGCCCAATTTATTGAAGGCAATCCTCATCTATGGCCAATCATCGACAACAGGCGGAGGAAGAAGGAAATAAAAAAGAAAGAATAGAAAAAAAAAAGTACATAAAAATTCAAAACAATAAAAATTACAAAAATTGTTCAAATCAGCACTAATCGTGCCATGTAAGACAATCAGCATCCACCTAAGTGATTCCCAATTAAAATTGGCTGAAATGAGTATATTAATAAATCATCAAAATGTTTAGGGTTAAATTGGTCAAATTGAAATGTTTAAAATTGAATTGACAAAAGTATAATGTGTGTGTGTGTGTGTGTGTATAATAATGTATAGGACCTTCTTCTTTTTTTGACAATTTCCCCCCACTTATTGTATCTTTATTTCCTTGAAATCGGATACATATTATGTCGATACATTTCCTAAACACCAACAAAGGATGGTATTATTCTTCACCGATTGATACTCAAAACAAATTACAGGGTTTTATTACCATCGAAAAGAGAATAACTATTCGGTGAATGGATAATTCTCGTATCGAAGTCTGCAGTCGTGGAGCTGGAACTGAACCCCGATGCTATGGTCACACTGGTCGTCGACGTCGTCCCAAGCGGTTCTCACGCAGTAGGAGCAGTCCGACTGCGAGAGGGTCCCGTTGCACGCGGCGTGGCCGTAACAAACGTGCCCGCTGTTGTCAAATTTGGAGTAGTAATCGTAGCCGGACTTTGCCGTCTTGTCAGCCAAATCCGAGAGAACCCACGCGACGCTGAAACTGTAGAGGCTCCAATCCGAATACTTGTTCCCGTTGCAGATCTTGTTCACCACTGTCGTGTCCACGCCATCGGCTGGAAAAATGCAAGAAAGGATCAAAATGGCGATGGATACAGTTCTTGATAAAGCCATCGTCAATTCTTTTCTTTCTTTCCTTCTGTTTTACGAAAACAGAAAGGGTGTTTGCAGTGCTCATCTTGGATGACTTTATATAGGGATCATTCTTGCCGGCTTGCCAAATGTGGATGCGAATATAATGTTGGTTTTCGACTTCTTTTTTTCAAATTACCTTGTTCGTTTCTTTTATTAATATTGCTCCTTGTAGGTATCATAAGTCACTAAGAGAGAAATGCTACTAAGGACGATACATCCTCTAGTAGAACTTCCAGACAGGCTGTCTCACTGTGGAAACTTTGTTCTTTGTTGTATATCATGGAATTGACAAGAAATTTAACGAAATGCTTAAGAATTGTCGATGCACTAACTTCACAAGTCATGGGTATCTACTTGACAGACTTCATGGCATGTAGTATGCATGAAAGAGACGAGAAAAGAGCCAGTGGAACCTTTTTTCTTGAGGGACCATCCGATACTCAAGTCAGTTGTGATATATGATAACCAGACAAAAAGTATATATAAGGGCTTTTGGCCTAGTTGGATCATCACCGTTTATCTGTGTGACAACGTCTTCGATATTTGTTCAATAATGTGAATACATAAAGGTTGAACAACTCAATTTGTGGCAAGGCTTCATGTATATCATTCGATTGATTGCTGATACTACTCTCGACAGAGTCGATGTGAATCTCGGTAAGTAACGTGATTCCCTATCCACGAACAACGCAAAAGGAGACCAAGCTAGAAATGTTGAAAAAGCTCAATGTGCGATCATATCATCTTCAAAATGTGCATCATCTTTGGTCCAACATTCTTATTCATCTAATGTAGGAGGAACAATAAGTACCCGCTTTGCTCCACCGAAGACGTGATAGGCCTGCGGACAACTTTAAACTGTTCACAAAGGCGCTGGTGGTTTCATAGCTTAGATGTTTTAGCTACTCTTGAAAAGGGTATTTCCCGTACCAAACTCTACATTCTTGCAGCTGGTGCTGAACCCCGATCGAGAGGCAGGCCACATTCATTATTCATCCCTGAGACGGTCAAACTCGTGCAGCCTCTGCAACTCATCATGCGTGAGCTCTCCACTGCAAGCACCATGGCCATAGCAGGGGTCTGGCATGGAATCATCACACACGCTACACTAGTCATAACCGTAGTTGGGCGTTTCAACCTTCAAATCCTCGAGTTCTCGCTCCTGATTCAGCAAGAAGAACCCTTTGATTCTGAACTGATTTATGATATATATTGTCAGGATTCAGCACAGAATCTTAAGAAAATAGAGAGTAAAAGCAAGAAAGAGAATGCGAGATATAAGTTTTTATCTTGGTTCACTCTTAAGTTAGGACTATGACTAATAAAGAATTTCCACTATAATTTACACATCGTATCTTAATGTTACATTCCTCAGTTATAAGAAAAAGAGATTATATATATACAGTAACTATTCATGAGCCAAAATTTAACTATCAATAAAATATAGGCTCAAATTATGAAGGTTTTTAGTAGCTTGGGGGTACCGCTGGCTTAACAGGGAGAGAGACTCTTGTGCCATCCTGTTAATGAGGACCACGCTCTGACACATGCTCAAAGTTAGTACCAAATCGAGCATCGAGAGGATCATAATCATGGAAGCGATGCGCTCAAAGTTGGTACTGCCATGTCTTTTGTACCATTTTTGTTTGTCTATGGCTGCATGTTTTTGTTCTTTGAGTTCAAGGCCACGATTCCTTTTTTCCCTCCAATATATGCCAAACCAACTCCTGGTTCTTGTCTCCATCTACTCCCTTTCTTTTCTAGTTTGCCGAAAGGCGCACTCCGTAATCCACTTCTTTTGACGGAATTCAACCTGGAGTTTCGGCAATTCAATTTTCACCAAATGCTCTTCTCGGTTCTTTTCAACGTCCCACGGAATCCCCTTTCAGGTACAAGATTGAGATTATGGCCAGTTATATTCGAAATAGGCATGATCCTTAAGTTGATCTTTCATAAAGAGATGACAGTTTGTAATCCAGTATTATAGGATCTTCGTAGTAGGTTGAAGAATCGGGGGTGCTAATAGCAAGATTCTTTCATGGCTAATTGTCATATTCCAGAGTTTCTACATGTAGACCATGAACAGGCAAAGTTTCAACAACGGGGTTTTTAATTTTATATTTTGTCGTTTAAATGAACTATCAAACTCAATATAGACGTTTTATCTAGGAATTTGGAAGAAATGACCCTATGACAGAGCGAGTTTGAGGTGTATTTCCCCAAGGGAAAATCTAATCTTGGAATTGTTACGAGTTCTAAATACCCAAACGATTATAAGAGGTTGGAAAATTTCCGGCGTAAGAGCAAAGAAACACAACCCGTAAAGCAGTAAACAATCCTCTATACTTCATTGATTGCTTTAGCGGTGTCAACTTATTGATATCGGAAGTCTTTTAGGGAATTGCTTTTCACTTCATGAATAGATAACTTTAATCATTTTTGTGATTGTGTGGAGTTTCTTTGGTCACAAGCTTGTCCTGTCTACTACAACAGGCTTGATTTCAACGAATATATTGCCTAGCGTGCCGCTCCCTCACATCTTGTCGACCATATTCAGCAGCAATCTCTCTTTATATAACGACATGTCATATCTGTCTACCATGGAATAGTTAGTGCTTTTACGTATAAGTTTAGGGATATTTTAAGGTCATTATTAACTTTATAATCAGTTAAGTTTGTATGCTCTATTAGATGCCACAGACTTATGATTTTTTCTTCTCGCATGCACATATTACGTATAAAAAGTAACTTTTTCTTCATACCAAATAAAGGTATTTCAGTTAGTGTCCGATAATAGAACTTCCTCAATTCCGGTGGAAACAATGTAACTTAATTCCTAATGGATTGTGGTGTTAAGATGCTTGGGCTTTTTGGCAAAAAGTGAAGGGTTCAAAACTCAATCTATTTGTCGCCAATTCTCTCGGGTCACCTTTAAGAGTCACAAGCTATTACGATTCCATAATTATGCAATGTCATCTGGATGGAAGGATCAACACGGTAATTATAAATAAATAAATATCAATTGGCACCAATTAATCAAACAATATTTAAAACAAAGTAAACCCGTAAGTAAAGTCTGTTCCCATGTGAAAAGCCTCAAGGAATTTCATTGATTGAAAAAAAGCAGATAAGGGACAAGAATTGGGCACACCAATGGAATAAGTTGTGGATTTTCATTCAAAATGAGAAGAAGCAAATAAAGCTCAAAGGAAAGGGAGATTCTTTTATTTTATTTTATTTTTAAAAAAAAAAAAAAGCAGAGAGATTCCGGACTGCAAAGCGACAAAATCAGATGAGCTGGCACATCAATCGGGGGATCTACCAAGATTCCTACATAGAGACAAAGAAAGACAGAATCTGTGCGGGACCCACACAAAGAGAATAATGTCCGAACCACATTACATTACAAGGCGGCAGCATCAAAAGATGAGGTGAAAAACATCCATGCAGAATGATCTCTGCATGGTTTGCCTTTCCAGATCCGTCACTCCTAGTGCAATTCAACGCTAATGTCCAAGTTAAAGAAAAACGTGATTATAGTAAAAACCAAAAACCAACAAGGCATGTTTTAGTAATCTACAAATATGACAGAAGAAAATCCTTTCAAATCGACTATCTTTTTTCACTGTAAAACCGACGATTCTTCGTCTTATCATGGCAAGAAAGTTAATATTACGATTTTCAGATCAATTTCTTAAAAGTGAGCGAAGGGTTGTCTGACTAATAAACCCAGAATGCACTTTCGTGCCGCGGTAGTGTTTCTGTTTGTATTGCTAGTCGCACTCGCACTACCAATAGGGTGCGATGCTGGAGGGATTGCTATCTACTGGGGTCAGAATGGGAACGAGGGAACGTTGGCAGAGACGTGCGCCACAGGAAACTAAGAGTTCGTGAACATAGCTTTTTTAGCAACCTTCGGCAACGGGCGACCTCCCACGATGAACCTCGCTGGTCATTGTGATCCGAACAGTCACGGCTGTACCGGATTGAGTGCCGATATCAGATCATGTCAAGCTAAGGGAACCAAAGTGATGCTGTCGATCGGAGGCGCGGCTGGTAGCTACTCCCTTGCATCCCCTATAGATGCACAGAAAGTGGCGAGGTACCTCTGGAACAACTTCCTGGGGGGAAGGTCCTCTTCTCGACCGCTAGGAAATTCGGTCTTGGATGGAATCGGCTTCGACATCGAAGGCGGGACCGGCCTGTACTGGGACGACCTCGCCAGGTATCTTTCTCGTTACAGCAAGCGAGGGAAGAAGGTCTACTTGTCCGCTGCTCCTCAATGCCCCTTTCCCGATGCGCGGGTCGGCGGGGCTCTTAAGACCGGTCTATTCGATCATGTTTGGGTCCAATTTTACAATAATGCTCCATGTCAATACTCCTCGGGAGATATCAACAATCTAGAAGATGCATGGAAGCAGTGGACATCGAGCGTTCGGGCAAAGAAGATTTTCCTGGGTTTACCGGCTTCACCGGAGGCAGCCGGCAGCGGTTTCATACCGGTGTCTGATCTCACATCAAAAGTGCTTCCTGCAATCAAGGGTTCCAAAAAGTTTGGAGGTGTTATGCTCTGGTCAAAGTACTATGATGATCAAAGTGGATACAGTAAATCCATAAAAGATGCTGTCTTAGTTTCGGTGTTTCTAGTATAAGCTAGTTTAATAGTTTCATATGACATGTCTTCTGCTCTAAGTCATTGTGATAAATACGTGTGCACTACGTTTATGTTTCTTATATTGAGAAGAGATCTCCATCACAGACTCTACTTGTACCTTCAAAACATGATTACTCCATATAAAAGTATTTAAATATCAAACTTGACATTTATTTAACTGTTTAAACTTCTAGAAAAATTGATGGCGATTTCATAAAAACTCACATAGGATCAAAGCAGGTCCTGAGTTTAAATCTTTTTAGACCCTTTTTACCCCCTTTATTTGTCTATTTACATGCTTCAGTCCTGGGTTAAAGTCTACTTCACACTCAAGTGAGATTGTAAAGGTAATTAAATATCCATCACAACTTTACTAATAACTTAAATTTCTATAACAGTCTACAGCGATCTTACAATATCTTGCTAGCTCTTTAACACATGTTTATATGGCAATCCAATTTGTGATTTTCTCGCTTGTCCCACCAAACTTAAAGCTAGTAACGACGTCTAAAATTGCATCTTACTTATCGTGATGAGCTGAAGAAAATTGCATTATCAATATCTCTACCAAATTCCTAGGTGCCGCATGCTTTCATCTGTCCAAGTTTGCTGCATATCCAACTTCCAAAGCCATGTCTATAGCCTTTCCTTATACTTAAGCCATCTCGTTTTCTTGGAAGAAAATTCGAATGTCTACAATTGCTAAGATTCTAAAATAGCCATGAGAAAGAATTCACCAAAAAAAAAAGAAAAAGTAAGGGTTCTTAATTAGATCTTCAATTTAATTGAGATTGTCCTAGTGACTCTATACAATCATCGGTTTTAGCCTTATATATCGTATCGATCAACTTTCATTTTTGCAAGAAAGTTCGAATGTTTTAGTTAAAGGGCTCTAACTGGGTTGTCCTAGTAGTTATCATAATTAGGTAGTCGATCTCGTTGAAAAATGTTCTGTGGACTAGACCTATGTCCGTCTATTGATGCAATTCCTCACATGGAAAAGAGAAAACTTCCTAATTTTTCTAATAATAAGGTAAGTTGAAAAAATAAATGCAAACGAACATTTATCTCTAACTCATAAATTTAGCTGATACAAAACTTATGATAGCACCCAATTTTTCCAAACTTGGATGGATTAATCTGAGAAAATATTGGCTGCATCTTATGTGTTAGTGTGGCGAACAAGAAAATGTATGATAATGCGACTAATGTCTCATGTGAGGCTCAAATTGTCAGGCCAAACTTGAACTCGCCGTCCTCTCTCTTCTCTCTTGTCTCTCTTCTCTCTCCCCTCCCCTGCACTCTCTCTCTCTCTCTCTCCCACCGAGCCCTCATCTAACCGACGAACCACCAGGTCGTCTCTCTAGCTCCAACATCATCTCCGCTCACGGTTGGGTTGGCTCCCTCTTCTCGCTAGGAAGAATCTCTCTGGCTACATTCCCTCTGAGCTTGGCCTCCTTGGCTCGCTCAAACGGCTCAACCTCACCGGCAACAACTTCTCCAAGCCCATCCCCTCCCGCCTCTTCAATGCGACCTCACTCGTCGCTCTCGACCTCTCCCAAAACTTGCTCTCTGATTCAATCTCGACCCAGATCAAGAACCTCCCCAACCTCGCCCACTCGGACCTGTCCTCAAACTCGCTCAATGGGTCACTCTCCAAAGTGCTCATGAAGCTCAGGAGCCACTCCAAGAGGCTGAACCTGTCGTACAACATGTTTTCCGGAAAGGTCTCGATCGTGCCCTCTCTCCCTCTTTGAGTCACGAGTCACGACCAAGTCCTCATCCAACAAACCACCGCGTGGCCTCCGCCTCCACCATCACGAAGTTCGTCGTTGGGCTCGGTGGTTCGTTAATCAGTCGAGGGCTTGGTGAGAGAGAGAGAGTGAGAGAGAGAGAGAGAGAGAGAGAGAGTATGGGGAAGAGAGGAGATTTCAAAATGTTTTGACCACTTGGGCCCTACTTGGGCCCTTGTCACGTTATCATACTTCTTCTTGTTTATCACGCTAACACACAAGATGCACTCAATATTTTCTCATTCAATCTATGATTTCCAATCGAGAAATGAATCCGTGACATTATTTAATGTACTATGACCAATCTATCTTGACCCAAAAAGATTCAATTATAAATTATTATAAATTATTATGAGATCCACTTCTTCAAGAATTTGTGGCTCACAATAGATTGTTATTCACACAGTATCCCAAAAACTGTTATACTAGCAAAGCCCTTTTCAATCTATGGATGTCCTCTCACTTAGCCACACCTTATGATGGTATAGCCTTAAAGTAAAGGCCAATATGCATAACTCATGAATAAAATCTGTTTAAGTTAGATTTCCAAAACTGAAAATACATTCGGGAATTTGAATCATCTCCGCTTTCACCCGAGCTTGAAAAAGGAACTAACTAATTCATCAAATCCTTCCGGCCCACTAAGGTAAGATCAATTAGCAAAGTAATCATGACATTAAACTGTCAATTGATATAAGGGAAAATGACCCGGAAAATGACCCAATCAATTATAAACTTATTGTACATATGTTAATTTAGTCTTAAACTTTTTCAATATTATCGATTTAGTCCAAAACGTCAACACGATATATTAATATAGTTCTTCCTATCAAATTTCACTGAAAATTGTGACGTGATGATTTAATGAATGTGATGGAGCCGTTGAGAAGCCTGTAAAATTGCTTAGAGTGCACAGGAGGCTCAGTGATAGGCTGGGATCTTGTCAGTGAGGCTCAGTGTGCATGCAGGAACCACTGTAAATCGGCGGAGTTGCTTATGGCAGTTCGCTGAGAGGTTGAAGATGTGCGAACAAGGGCCAGCGAAACGTCAAGAGGCCACCTGAAACCCGCCGAACGGGAGCTGGTTGAGCGCACTGGGAGAAGCCGAGATCGTGACTGGACCACCGTGTCGAGGACGTCGGGGCAGTGGGGAAGGCCTGGTGCAGCGGTGGAGCGGTAGCTGCAGCGAGGCTGCAGCGAGGGACAGCAACTATCGTGGGAGAAGACGTTCTCGGCTGGTATTCCTCTTGCGACTGTGCCTTTGTGATTTCTAGAGAAAGTCGTGCAACTCGGTGCGCAGAGAACGAGCAGAATTCGCAAAGGCACAGTCCCAAAGGTTTGCTCGAATTGGTACGATTGCATGTGGCCCAATTTCTTGATAGCATGGGCCGGGGCCTTCAATTCGTACGATGGTTTACTCCTTTTACTCCTCATGTATAGGCTGAGAAATGACGATAAGAAGGGCATTCCATTCTTCTTCTTTTTTTCTTTTTCTTTTTTTGGGTATCTGAAGTCACTCGATTGATCTATCTCAAAGTAAAAAGAAAACGGAATAAAGGTGATGACTAATCTTGGGGAATGGCACATTAGCTTTTTCGTCATGAGTTTCATAAAGTTTAATGCCACAAAGATTAAATGGTGGATTCCATAAGCATAGTGATTCATTTCTATGTCTTAACGTTTTCTCATATATATACTTGTACAATTTCTTAATATCAGCTCAATAATTTGTTTCCATTAATTGATGGAAGTTAGAACCTTGAAGATATGCAATTAGATTTGAGTAATCTAAGCTCTCCACCATTCATTATATGACCCTACCAACAATATCCCTGGACCAAAAATGAATTTAAAGATTGAAAATAATTGAGTAATTTTTTTCTCAGAACTTACACTGGAAATGTCATGAATAAAGAGATCCTCCAAATGTGATTTTTAAGTTATCTAAGTTATTGGAATGTATCTTTCTTAATATTTGTATAGATCGATATTTATCGCTATTAGCTTTATAATTTTTTACAATTCAAAACAGTTTGCTATTTATCCGAAGCGTCATGCACTCGTAGATCACACTTCATAGATCTAGTCGTTCAAATACATAAGAAACTAAAATTCTGAAATGATTGTCTTAATTAAGGTAACAAAGGAAGGAAAAATACATATGGATATTAGCACAGCAATATACCACCATGATTACAATTTAAATTTGAGTTCCTCGAAGCACGAATCAAATCCATGACCATTTTGAGCTGAACGCATGGAACGTGAATTTCGATCAATCTTAAGGTGGGTTTTTGAGTAACTGTAATATAAGAAAAAAAGAAGAAGAAAGATAGAATAAAAACAGAAATTAAAAATATATATAAAAAAGAAAAGAGAGAAAGGAAGATAGAAACAGTCAAAGCAACCAGTGAGGTGAGGAGATAGAATACACAGACAAATCCTCCACCCCAAATTCAGAGGATATTGTCCGTCCCTGCGTTGGATCAGATAACGAGACGGGGGGAAGAGAGAGAGAGAGAGAGAGAGAAGTAGAAGAAGACGTGACTCAGAAGGAAAGAGGAGAGAGATCGACACTGAAAGACAGCAGGACAAAGCAGGCGTGAGCTTTGCGCTGCAGAACGGTGGCAAGAATCGGTGGCGAAGCACCCGGAAACTCCGGAAGAAAGCAACCCATTTGAGGTGAGAACGCGAGCCCATCCATGCTGGTCTTCTTCAATTTCGTAAAGGCACGATGGGTTCTGGAAAAACAGAGCACGCCGGTCGGCCGATCGCGACCGCTTGCATGCTGCTTTCCCGCCAAGCTTCGAGAGACGTGGCTTGCGGGAAGTTGATGGCAAATTTGGAGACCCTTTTGAGAACCACTAAGGACCGTCCCTTCCGATAATTCGTTAGCCTGAAATGTATTGCTCTAAGTGATCCTTTCAGCATCGCAAGGATTATCCTGCACGGTGACTTGTGGAGCGAGAAACGGTATTCTTTTAGGTTGGCTGCACGGACACGGACGCCTATAGATTCGTGTTTGCGGAGAATTTGACCGCCTCTGTCGACCGATTCGTAGTTAGGACTTAAGAGCTTTGAGGGACACCCCAAGATCTCTTCCAGCGGTGCACTGCGGAGAGTTTATTGCTTTGGCAAGATGACGTGTGAATTTCTATATTTTCACATGTTGTTATCTGAATTTAGGCCATCGCGATAATTTGAACCCGTTGCTTTTAGAGTTGTTGCTTGCACTATTGAAGTGAGTGACCTTATCTCTTCTGTGCATTTGGAAAATGTTGCTCGAGACATATAGTATATCGTGGCATGTTCATGGGATTATCGAAAATGGAGAAATAATCATTGCATACTTTTTGTAAAATGCATTTGGCATCGGATATGTTACGAGTATTTGAAATTGCATTGCAATTATCATTGAAAATCAGAAGTGTTAACTATTTACAGATTTCTTGTAAATAAATACACTCGAAAACATATATGTTTTACACAAAAGTGTAAAAGAGTACGTTGGTATGTAATCCCGAATCTTCAGTTTATATTTTTTCCTATGGTATGTAATCCCGATCCTTCAACTTTCTTGTTCAGCCCAAAAACTAAAAAGTTCAAGAAATCATTACCAGGTTAATCCTATTAGGCTCGTGTGGTTCTGTTCTTGAGCTCGATTGCAGATATGGCATCAGATTCGCCAAAGGGTGCTCCACCTGGTAAGCTTCGACACTACTGGTGTGTGCTGTTTTGGTTTGTCATTTATTCATAGTTTAACCAACCAATTTGATACCATTAGTTTAACTTGTTATTCTGTCCATCCATTTATTAATTTGATTGTATATTGTATATGGTTTTCGCAAGCTGACTTGTGAATTTTCTTCATCTTTATTTCCAATAGATAGTGAACTCACCCAAAAAAAAGAAAAAAATATAGTTTGTGACTTGTAAAGATCTGAATTTCTAGTTTAATTTATGGAGAACTGATGCCAACACAATTACACCTGTAGTGGAATGGTTGAAAATTTGTGTAGATATAACCTAAGATGAAAATTCAACTTGATTTTCGTAGGATTTGAACTTTTCATGTGGTTTTAAATGAATGCTGATGTTCTGTATCATTGATATTGGCACTACAATAACTGTGCTTGTAATGTTGGGTCATTTCCATATTGCTTTTCCCTAGTTGATTGTAATTTTTGGGGGCATTGCTTTGGATGCAAGTCGACCTTCACTGTACATCATTTAGAAGCTTACGGCCCAAGATCAACTTGGGAGTTGAGTATAGACCCTCTAAATCCATCCCTTAGATTGAAAGAATTGGCTGGTTTTAGAGGCTTGCTCGAGGGCCTAATGCCCATGTTGTCAAGGAAACTCACCAATCAAAGTTCAAGTTCCAGTTTTCTTGATTCCTTATGGCTCATGAAGTTATGTGTTTTACTGTTTTTGGCATCGTATATCTCACATGTAAGGCATGTGATGTGCTCATACAACATTTGCTAGTATTGGATATGTTTTCTGCAAAGACTTCCTTCTCTAGTAAAGTAAATTGTTAAGCGGTTTCTTCTGCTGATTATAAATGAATTTGCTACAATTCACATGCTGATTATGGTTTGGACTTTTTCAGGTGATAAAGCCAGTGTTGCTGATAGCACAGGTCCCAAGTCTGAACCATCCGTTGCGGAGGTGTCATCAGGCACTTTTCCTCCTGAAGTTGGGTTGGCTGGCAACCCTTTTGACTTCTCAGCCATGTCAAACCTTCTTAATGTATATTCAGCTTATCCATCTCCTCTTATTCTCTTTTTCTCTGTTCTTGATTGTTTCTGAAGGAATGTAAACTTTTTTTTTAAGAGTTATTAGATTTAGTTTTCCTATAACTAAACATATTAAAGATATGCAAGTTAAAGAAGAATACACATAACAAACCAGCTTAGAATGGCAGGTTCCTTCACTTATGAAATACTTGAAACCTTTGTACTTGTTATCAGATGTTTGAATCTTTACAAAAGTATGCTTGTTGGTTTGTAGACATCATTTTACACAGTTAGGAGTAAGTGTGGTTGGATGATTTACTCTGCTTTAAAGCATGAAGTTAACTAATCCTGCAAAATAGGAGTTTTATACCTGTGGTAGAGATTGTTTTTTGTTCTGATAGTTGCTCCATTTGAGAAATGCTATTTGGAAATTTTGGCCCTAGACGGGGCAAGATGCATGGGGAGGTGACAGTATCAATCTTGTCTTTTTTCTTTTTCTAATCGTGGTCTTAGGAGTTGCTCAGAATTCAGTTGGAGATGAAACAATCGCTGTTGAAAGTCTTTTTTTTATCTTTTTTTTCTCCTTTTCTCATGGTTATTACTTCAGATTAGTCTTTGATATCTGGATGTTTCACTGTGTTATATTTTGTCTATGTATAGTCTGAAGGTTCACTTTCGGATTTTGCTCCATATATTTCCTTCATCTAGTGTGTGCTTTCTCTTGATCTTCCTTATCTGTTGTGAGATGTGTACAGGACCCTAGCATCAAGGAATTAGCCCAACAGATATCTAAGGATCCTGCGTTCAACGAGATGACGGAGCAGCTGCAAAAGACTTTTCAAGGCCCTGCTGGAGAAGGCATTCCGCAATTTGATCCTAGACAATATCAGTCCACCATGCAGCAAGTTATGCAGAATCCTCAATTCATGGCTATGGCTGAAAGACTTGGGAGTGCCCTAATGCAAGTAATGTTGCTTCGCTTAGTGTACATGCTTTTGGCTTTCTTTTCTGAAGTATTATGAATGTTGTCATGCCAAGATCTTCTTTCCTCTTTTTCTTAGGACCCATCTATGTCTAGCATGCTTGAGAATTTGGCAAATCCATTAAGAAAAGAACAAATGGAGGAAAGAATGGCGCTTATGAAAGAAGATCCATCTCTCAAGCCCATATTAGAAGAAATAGAGAGCGGTGGTCCAACAGCAATGATGAGGTTGGAGATGCTTATAGATCTTACAAAGATTATTGTCAGTGTCCAGAGCTTGAGTGAAGAATTATATCTTGCATAAGCTGTCGATTGGGAGCATGTTGTTGTGGTGGGATTTTACAAACTATTCTGTTTACAGGTACTGGAATGATAGAGACGTTCTAAAGAAGCTTGGGGAGGCCATGGGTTTCCCGGTCGCAGGAGATACAGGCACTTCAGCTGATATTCCAGATGAAGAAGATGATGCTGGAAATGAGGATGAATCAATTGTTCACCACACAGCTAGTGTTGGTGATGTGGAGGTATAAATTAAATTTATCGATCTTCAGATTATTATGGCTTGCTTGAGATATTAGTAAAAACAGTTCTTATCCCGTGCAGAACATATTATGGCAGTTTAGATGCTATTGCACTTTCATGACTTTACTCTTGCTTTTAAATTCTGAAAAATGTGATGTGGACCTCTTCACCTTGTTGACACAATACCAAATATTGCAATAAGGTTTTCTCTAAACCTAATTTCTTTTCAGTTAAACCTGGAGGCAAGAATGTGTTTCTTTTTATCATTTTTATGTGAATAATGATTGGGCATATTGTTTTAGATGAAGTGCAAAAGTTGATTCACATTTTACTGATCAGGGGTTGAAAAAGGCGCTGGACTCAGGTGCTAACAAGGATGAAGAAGATGCAGAGGGAAGGACAGCCTTGCATTTTGCATGTGGATACGGTGAGGTATGGTCAATCTGATTAATAAGGAACTTGGGGATTCCAATTATTTTGTGCTTTCCTTTTATCTATCTTTCATTTAAAAATGATAGATATTTTTGTACCTCTGTACAATCTAAGCCAGAAAATTCAAACCATTATTGTTAGTATGAATATCTATGGCAAAGCCAAGTGGGAGCACTATAGCACGCAATAATTGGGGAAGTTTTATGAAAAAATTTTAGGAATCTGTTTGTGTGCATGCGTGTTAGGTGCCAATATTCAGGAAAATATTCCAGTTGCTCTCTTTGGCCCGTCCCTTTGCAAGTTGACTCCTTGGTGCAGGTTTTGAGAGTTATGGGATCTTTGTTATCTGAACAAGCAACTTAAGTGACCATTCATATCAATTGCAGGTCAAGTGTGCTGAGTTTCTCCTTGGAGCTGGAGCCACCGTGGATGCGCTGGACAAGAACAAGAACACTGCACTTCACTATGCAGCTGGCTACGGCAGAAAAGATTGTGTCGCACTTCTGGTGAAACACGGTGCTGCTGTGTAAGTAAATTGCTCGCTCATTTTTCCAATATTTGCTCGCGATGCATGAGTCATTGATTCGTGTTTTCCGTTTGCTTTCTTCTTGCGCTATTTGCCTGCTCCAGCACTCTACAGAACTTGGACGGAAAGACTCCTATTGATGTTGCAAAGCTAAACAACCAGACTGAGGTCCTAAAGCTTCTCGAGAAGGATGCCTTCCTGTAATCAATAGGCATGGTGACGTAAATGAGCATCGGTCCTAGAGCGTCACTGTGTCCTATTCAAACATTTGTATTTTGGTCTGTTTGCGACTGCTACTTGAGTCCTATCTACATTGATTTTCTTCCCCTCATTTCTGCTAGTTCTCCGTGATTGTCATGCCTGCTAAGGGACTATTTGTAAGGGAAGTACTGTCCAGGCGTTTGCATTCCCTTCCCCACTTTGCAACATGTCCCATGAACTAGGTGGGTTCTGGTGCAATCTAAGCTTTCGATGAAAATGCACCTACACATATCATTCTTCTGCACGACCCAGAAGAGCTTTACATAGTGTCTTCAATGTGCAGAAACCTAAACCAAGTAGGTGGAACCCACGTTGTTTCCCCTGAAATCGGTTGCGCAAATAACACGAACCACGGTAAGCTACCGATGATGCTTTTCCCACAGAACTGACCATTAGATTATCGGAAACCATAGTTGTTTAGCTGATGATCTGGTCCATATCGAATTTCATCGGAAACTAAAGGAGGGTAAGCACCTGAAATTGTTGTACCCTGTACCATTGCCAGATTAGTTCCCTCAAAACCTTGTCCAAAAACATCAATCATTCGATTATTTATTACGCCGCGACAAACACCTGAGATTGCCTGTTGCAAAGGGATTTTCACAGTGCAAGATTTATGTTGTATATGTTTGATAGAAAGAATTTTTCACAAATTAGTTTTTTGAACTTTTAGGCATTCAGTTTACTGAAAATGATCAGTCAACGGAAAATCATGTATGGTGAAAAATCATATATTATACGGTGAAAAATCATGTATGGTCAAAGAAAATATGCATAACTTTATATGCATACCTTAATTAAAGTTAGGAAAACGACTTTCGTAACTCGAAAAAGGCAAAAAGTACCTTTTAAAAAATGATATCCGAAAAGAATCTTTCTTTGTTGTTAAGTTTTCTTTGAAATATAAACACGTTTTTAGTAACATTATCTCTTTCCCCTTTCCCAGTTGATCTGCTGGCAGCAATTTGCCAAAATAGAATCACTCTGTTCTGCTCTTCTGCATACTGCTTTGGAATCATGCCCTGTGGTTATTCCATGATTATTGTTCCACAAAGAATGACATTAGTCTTAATAAGTTTTAATGCTGCATATATTCTAATATTATCTGTAATACATGCAACGACCACAACTAGGAATTTTCTAGCTGTCGTCAGATCTCCATATCTTGTATTGATATATAATATGTACCAATTATTTTGACTTTATTTTATATAAAAGAGGAAGATTCATACAAAATATGATAATATTAACCAATAATTTTATTGAATCACATATTCCAATTATACACCACGTTTGGCCAACGCATTAGGTGTGCCAATGGTATCTTTGTAAGGTTGGGTTTGAACTGTTCTAATTTGCACCAAGTTCGGATGTGCAAGAATGATTTTCCTGACGCCATTGTCTAATAACATTGCATCGACGGGGAAGATATCATTTGCAAGTGCATGAATTAATTGCATTGTTTGATAAGTAATTTCAATCGGATCGATATGTACATGTCATTGGCTTCATTTATGAAAATTTCTTGAATTTCTTAGCAAAAAGTGAAGTGTTTTGATACGTAAAATAGCTCTGATACGGGGGGAAGTGCCAAAAAAAATCATAAAATGAGTGTAAATTCAATTCTAAACTTTTTAATTGGATTGATTTAATCTTGGACATTATGAAATTCCAGTGGCACTAAAGGTTTAGGACTTTTGGATAAGGTTGTGGGATGACTAAAGGTTATACATTGGCAATTGGGAAAGTCTTTAGGTACAAAAAGCGATGAAATTCTGTGACATTTTTGGAGATTATTCATCATGCAATTTGTACTAGACCATACTTTATTTCTAAAAAAGGGGAGAGTAGGATAAAAGTCGTGATCAAGCGAGGCTGTGTGCGCCCATTGCACCGCAAAATATGAAAGGAAGTACAGTCCTATTAAAAATGTGAATACCGAGTATGGTTTAAAGAGTGTACAATCACATGCTTGAAAAAAGGGGTTTTCATTTGGTATGTATCGGGTCATGAATCAGTAACTACGTCCGGTCTAAAAAACGTTCCCAATAAATTCAAACTTTCTATTTTTGGAATGAAACATTCATGGAATCCTCGTGAATAGGACCAAGCATTATTGGTTAGCATTATCTCTTCAGATTTTACGTTACACTCTATTAATATTACTAAACCATTTCATTTTTCAAAAATGCATTCTAAGTAATCTTTTGTATTCAAATAAAGACCCCTCAGAAAAATGTTTGGGCGAATCTTATATTAACAAATTATCGTTTTCCAAAAAGAGAGCAACTTTACCTTGGTGTTATGGATGAGGGCCGAGATGGGGATGCCAATCCCCATTTTCATCTAAATTCAGCATCGACTTGACGAGCAGAGTTTTGAATTCCGAGTTGCAAGTAACTTATTTAGGACAACATAGTAGCTAAATAATCCCAACATATTACATAAGGTAGATATTTTATAACCATTTGATTTTCCGCAATTTTTTCCATTATTTTGTGTAAATAACCAAATATCAGTTCACAATCAATAACATCTTCAACATCTGGAATAAGGACAACATCGGTTCACAATCAATAACATTTTCAACATCTAGAATAAGGACGAATTGAAGAACCCCATGTATTGACAGGGGGTAAGGTCCCATGTGACTACCGTGAGGTCTTTTCTTGTAATCATTGCATTCATAGGTTATTCCTCAGCCCATCCTTTCATATTTTGCTCAAAATGAGAAAGAATTCATTAAAATTCAAGCTCTAATTGATAATAAAAAAAAAAAATAATTCAAATCCCCATTTCCAATTAACGAGTTCATATTTCATTATCGATACAGAACGAACGCATCATCATCTCTCTCTAGTCGAACGATTTTAAGGAAAACCAATCAGCAGGAGCTCGCATGCATCAAATCGCGATGCTTATCGTTAGAGACCGGAAGCACACGCCACGTGATAAAATAAGAAAAAAAGAAGAGAAAATGACAATGACCCATCCTTCAATTCGGAAAAGTCATTAATGGGTTTGGTCCCTTCCGGTTTGGTGTTTACTTTTCCAACAAGGGAAGGCGCTAATGAAGGGGAGGCGAGAGGGAGGGGGGGGCACGCCAGAAGGGAATGAGGGAATATCCCGCATCGCTATTCCCTTCCGCGAACGCACGCGAGCGAAGCGAGCTGGATCGTGGTGTGAACTCGGGGGAACGGGGGCTCGTTGTTTTTCGGCCCGCCTGATCGATTTCTTTAATTTATAATTTTTTTGGGCGCTCGCGGATTTCGTGAATGGCCCGGACACGACAGGACGGGATGGCGTAGCGATCCCAGAAATCGTTCCCTTGTTCCCGCAGCGGTTCCCTTTCCTTACTTTTCTTTTGGTTTTACCATTCGCCAGACGACGACATCGACTTCAGTTTTTTTTCTCTCGACGACCCCTCCTTCCGTTCAACCTTCCCCCCACCTCCTCTCTCTGTCTCTCTCTCTCGCTCTCGCTCTCGCTCGCTCGCTCGGTCGCGGGGTTCGGCCATTGAGCTGCGGAGGCTCCCGGAATCTCGACCTCGCCTTCCCTGGTCTTGGGTTTCAGGTGACGCCTCATCTCTCTCTCTCTCTCTCTCTCTCTTTCTCTGTGTGTGTTCGTTTGCGGAAGTGGGTCGAATTGGGTTCGTGGCTTGAGGGTGTTGGACCATTTCTCGCGTGCTGTCTCGGCTACCCATCTGCTGAATGTTTCGAGGGTTTGGATTGTAGCGTCTTGGTTCGTCGCGTGAATTGTGGGGGTGAATTGGATTGGATTGATCGGTGGGGTTTGGGTGGAATTGGTGAGTTCCAGTCGGGTGGTTGGGATTGAGGGTGCATTTGTTTTGTTTTTTATTTTTTTCTTCCTTAGTGGAGATGAAATCGTGGGTTCTTGCCGTCATTGGCTGTGCATCGGTTGTTCTGTGAGGTGCCTGGGTTAGGAACTTAAAGGGTGCTGATGGAATTGTGAGAAAGACTGAGACTTGGATGATTTTAACATCGAATTGATCTCGCCGTTGTAATTGTTGTGCCAGAATTGATTGATTGAACCCCACCTGAATTGGGATGTTTGTTTATGAGAGTCATCGGATGTGAGCATCGGGTGCTTCCTCGTTCACCTTTAGCTTCTTCTTCTTTTCCGTTTAATGACACTGAACTCTGATGATGGGCACCGCTTGTGAAATCCTTTGCTGAAAGCATGATCACCCATCGTGACCTGTTTGATTGTCTAATTCATGAGGGTGAAATAGAGAAACCTTCTGTTAGTTTGCCTTGAAGTTGATTAAGCCGTTAAAAATTATAGAGTATATACACAGCTGTACCAATTCTCACATGAAATTACATGTTGCTACCCATGGCACAGACATGAAGACGTTAAGCCTTTCTAGCAGAAAGTTTCTGCTATTGAAAGCTTTAATAAATGAAAGATATTATTGCTGGCCGGACTTTTGCAATAATGTGGTGTAGTAGGCTATTTGTAATTGATGTCTGTAGAATTGGCTTATAGCAAAGCGGGAAATCCTCATTGGAAGTTGGAGACTGTTGATTGGGTGAGATTGTTTTCAAGATCTAGTTTTCTTCCTTGAGATGTAGGTTGAAGCCCCCTGTGCATGGGGTTGTTTAATGCAACCATGGAGCTTGTCTAGATCCAACATTGTTTAAATTGGTGATGGGAGCTCTTGTATATTGATTAAAGTGGCCAAAACCTTTAGTTCTTCCAGGGGACTGCCAAACTGTGTTGCTGCCTATGAGTATTCTGGGACTAAAAACTTTGTATATTCACTTTTGGATAGAGTCTGGTGTCTATATCTGTGAAGGAGTTATTTGCTACTCAAATAAAGTTTGAGACTTCGTGATCAGACTTCTAAATTGTTAAAAAAATTTATAAGAATTTTGGATACGGAAGAACGAGGTTAAGTGGTGCAGTAAATGCTGGAAATACAGCATCAAGGTTTAATTTTCATTGTTTCACCCATTATCATGTTTACCGGTGAAAATTTTGCAACCAACAACCACTGTGATATAGCTTACAAGAATTATGACTCGCTGTAGTGGTTACATGTTGCCAAAGCTTCGTCATGGTTGTTGCTTCTGCCATAATATAGAGGCTAGCAGAGCTATTTGTCTGTCCACTGTTGTAATAATCTTGCATCTGACCTTATAATCACTTCCGCCCACATTTAAGCCTGGAGAATCCGTCTGTGATTTCTGATGACTGCTACAGCACAATCATGATTCTTTAATATTGAGCTGCTTCTTTTCACAGCTCTCTAATGGCCAGTTTTGTTTGCATTTTCTTTAATAAACAGTCAAAGGAAGCGACTTTAGGTATTGGAAAATAAAGACAGTGAAGAACGATTACTTGTCAGAAGCAAGGCAGTTTCCTGAAGATTAGCCACCCAAGTTGTGAAGGCAATCAGACTGACAAACTAAAGCTGGTAAATTACTTCGCTTTGGAGAGAATTTATAATTAGGTGATATTGAGTTTCTTGTCCTTGAAGTTCCTTTCCCAGTGGAGTAGTACCTCATCAGTTAAAGTTTTTGTACTAGTTGAGTAAACGCAATTTTTGGAGTGAAATTTAATGGACAATAATAATTGCGTGGCATTTCAATTTTTGAACACTTGATCCTTTGGTATAACATACGTTGCTGGTTGTCTAAATGAATTTGTGCCATGATGCCTAAGCATGCCTATTACTTTTCCCAAAATGTTAAGCCAACTAACAGTTTCATAGCTATTTTGGAGCCTTCATTTCTAGTTTATGTAATCATTGTATTATACTTGATCTTTCTTCTATCTTTTCTTTTATCCATGGGACTACGTATCCAGTTTGTCATGGGTGATCTTGAATTTGGTACACCACATCTTCTTTGGTAAAAACAACTGAAGTTTGTTGACAATAATATCCAGCTTGATGATTAGTGTGTTGTGTTGTTAGTGCTTGGATATAATCTAAGAAATTTAGATTTTCTGACTTCTCTGTGTGCTCAATTTCTTCTTGTCTTAGCTTCCTTTTTTTTGGCATTTGACATTCCATCACACTTTTCAATAGAATCTGGATTTTTCTGTTGGCGGAAGTAGACACGTTACTTTTCTGGTAGTTTTTTACAATTAAGGTCTTTTGATATTTGTTATGCAATTGGAAACTGAGATGGGCAAGTCTGTGGTGATGCAGTTAAATAGCATAAACTAATGTGCCATGTCAAGTAGCTACTAATATTGATCTTAAGTGCTGTGTTTGGTCCTGATTAAGGATGACTATTCACTTTGTTCTTTGCCTCTTTCCTTCTTACCAGATACTGCCTTATAATAAAATAAGGGAGTTGATGTTTACTGAATGTATTGTACCTTTGTCTGATGAAATTGACCTTCCTTCTCTCGTTTAAAGCAGATTCGATGTCCTTGAAATTGATGTATCAGGAAGTGGATCTTCCATCTTAGTTTGAGTTCTATTATTGATTGCTGATTTTCTGATTCAGCATAGAACTTGCATAGAGTTCCTCGGAATGATAATACTTGTTCGTGTATTTAAAGGATGCTCTAATCATAAACTTTTGGATCAATTTGGCTACATTTCCAGCAATAGAATTTTTTATTTTTTATTTTTCATTTTATTTTTTTTATCTATAGCAATAGAAAATTTAAGGAGCTATTTGTTATCTAAGGTTTCCAAAGTTAATGCTTCATATGATATACTATCATTTCGGCTCTACTTTCCCAGTAGCAGAAAATACATCTACCTGGTCAGGTATCCATGGATTATTTAAGTTGCAGTGATGGACATTTGGCTCTGTTTTTTTCCCCCTCTGGATTTAGAATGTAAACAATACTGGGAATGAAAATGCCATTTCTGTATTATTTGAAATAAACAAGAAACATGATAGGTGTCCAAGTCCTTGGATTGGCATACTCTATGAATGAACCTCCCACATGCATATCATGAGTATAATTGTGATTTATGATCTAAAGCATGTCAACCACCGTGGTTTAAATTTGCGGATAAGGTGTTTTCTCTCTGCAAGATATGAACTTTCTGTTTTCACTCTACGACAGCAGCTGATCCCAATTCATTTATCGGAGAATAGAAATTAGGAAACTTTTTTTGTCGGACTCAATAGATTTAATATCATTGTCTTCTCATGCATTCATCAGATAGCAAGTTATATGTCTCACTGTATTCTATATGCCCATTATGGGAGGCACTTATAAGTTGCCAGCTTGAATATGTATGAAAAGTATTTCCTTTGCACTATCACTGGTCTATAAGTTCCACGTATTGGCTTTCCTTCTAAATATATTCAGCATATTGGTTCCTCTTTCATCATCGCATGCAGATATGGTATACTCCCTGCAAATTAGCAGATGATTCAAATTAATATTCTCACATGCTTCTTTTCTGAAATGCTTTAACAACGTCTCCTTTGTCAAATTCTTAATTGTTCTCTAATGAAGAATAATGATTTCTTTGTGGAGTGATCACTTAAAAACATTGTTGTCAGACTTCAGGCCAGCAAACTTCATATATACCACTGAGAGACTGCCAAAGACAACATTTCTATTTATGTCCTTCTGATCATCAATTATTTTGGAGAGTGTAGTATTGTATAAAATGGGTCTGAATAGTATGTTTATGACAGTGAGAAAGAACAAGTTTTAAGGTTTAATTTCGTGCATGGTGCATCCGGTGCCCTAGACTCATGCTCTTTCTTTTTGGCTGAAGTGATTCTAGTAAATAAACTTGAATTGTGTTTCATCCAGCTTTTGTGGAAATGGCTAAATAATTGAGACATGATTACAGTGATCTCAAAAACAAGGTGTTTGTGTAGATTCTGTTTCAGAAACAGTTGTTAAAACAGTTTGCCACACCAGCTTGAATTTCTCGTTTCAGAAACAAGCATAAATGCTCAGTAGATTCATTGTACATTTTTTTTTTTTTCTATCGATTAAGTTCTTACAAGTAAGTACCATGCCTGTAGCATTTGGAGAATTCACGGAAGTGTCAAAAAAGGCATTGAAGCTAAAGCAAAGTAGTAGTTATGGTACCTCATGTTATCGGAGTCTCTGTTTATATGTCTAATTTAGTTATATTGAAGGTTAAATAGGATTCTTGGGACAAACAGGAAAATCATCTATTTATGACATGGGGGATTTCTTTCAGTGAGCGCTTGATTTCATTTAAAGTGATGAGTAAGGAAGAATGCTTTTGCTCTCTGTTCTATGGTTTTGGAAGACATTCATTACTTACACTAGAAAATAGCTACATCTGTTGAAATACTTTCCTTGGTTGCTCACATGCACGCCATTCTTCTACATCTGGGAAAATCTGAAATTGGAGCGAAATGGGTTGTTATTCTTCTTATTTGTACAAAATAGACTAACTGGGTATTGGCACTTGATCATGGCCCTGCCAGCCCTGCTCAATCCTGGACTTTACCACATTAAAATACCCAGCTGTCTCACCTACTTAAAAAAGTTTAATATCTTTAATTCCCAATATCATTTGCTCAGTAGTTTCTATTTAGCTATGCATTAAATTAGGTTGATTGTTACTTTCAAGGTGATATTTTCTTTCTTATTCATAAGTCTGTTCCATATATGCTAGATGAGAAGCTGAATTGCCAAATTAATTAACTGCTTGGTGATCTGAATATGATTAATCAGAAAGATTTTTCTGTTATTTTACTATCTGTTCAGTGATTTAGTCATTGGCATAGTTTATCCTTTCATTGCATGTTTGGTATTATTAACTTTGTTGAAGAATAAGAACCCTTCCAATTGCTCAAGTCAATTGCAATATGATGGCTATACTGTCCTTTTGAAGTGATATTCTCCAATTATCTGTACAAATTGCTGTGCTTTAGCCAATGCACGGATGGATTTATACTTTTTTGCTCATTTGGACTTTGATTTTGTAATCTGATTGGTCAATGTCATGCTTTCTGACAGATCACTTGGAAGTTCCTCTAATCTTGCAATAAATCTGGGGAGTGGAATAACCACTGACGGATGAAACATTGTATATTATGTCTGGACTGATTGAAGGCCTTCCGGACGCTGTTGCACTGAGGTGCCTTGCACGTGTTCCTTTTCACCTCCACCCAACACTGGAACTCGTTTCTCGGTCTTGGAAAGCTGCCATACGTAGTCCTGAACTTTTCAAGGCCCGGCAAGAAGTTGGCTCTGCAGAAGACTTGCTGTGTGTATGTGCTTTTGACCCAGAGAATTTATGGCAACTCTATGACCCTCTCCGAGACCTTTGGATTACACTTCCTGTTCTTCCATCAAAAATCAGGCACCTATCCCATTTTGGCACAGTCTCCACTGCTGGGAAGTTATTTGTGATTGGTGGTGGCAGTGATGCAGTTGATCCACAGACTGGTGACCAAGATGGAAGCTTTGCCACCAATGAAGTGTGGTCGTATGATCCAGTTACAAGGCAGTGGGCTTCGCATGCTTCCATGCTTGTACCTCGTGCTATGTTTGCTTGTTGTGCTTTGAATGGAAAAATTGTCGTTGCCGGTGGATTTACCAGCTGTCGGAAATCAATTTCCCAAGCTGAGATGTACGATCCTGATAAAGACTTATGGGTCCAGATACCCGACCTCCACCGGACCCACAATTCAGCGTGCTCAGGTATGGTGATCGAGGGAAAAGTGCATGTACTGCATAAGGGGCTGTCCACTGTGCAAGTCTTGGACCATGTGGCTCTGGAATGGACCGTAAAGGATTACAGTGGGCTACCCCAAGGTCCAATGGCTGTAGTTCAGGGTTCACTCTATGTTATGAGCCAATCGTTCATTTCTAAGCTAGATGGGAATGAGAGGAAGTCCATAGTCTCTGCCCATGAGTTCCGAAGGAGAATTGGGTTCGCCATGATTGGGTTGAGGGATGAAATTTATGTGATCGGAGGGGTTATTGGTCCCGACAGATGGAATTGGGACATTAAACCACTCTCCGATGTGGATGTTCTTACAATTGGGAGCGAGAGGCCAGCTTGGCGACAAGCAGCTCCGATGAGTCGGTGCCGTGGTACTATTCTCGGGTGTGCGCTGTTTAGAGTTTAGGTGAAGGTTGTAATATTTTTTTTCTTTCCCTTTTTTGGCAGATGGATGAAATGTAAGAGGGTAGCACTCTTGTGGTTGTAGCGTTTGGTTTCTCATTGAACACAGGAGTGTCCTTTTGCTCGTCTCTTCATGTGTTTGTGAACCGTGAAATTCTTTTGGGTCGTCTATGTTGTTTCATCTGTTGAAAATCTGGAGTATGCTGTTTGACTGATACAAATTTGAATACCAGTGAAGCAGGCAAGAATTTGGTCACTCTTGGATCTTGACCCTTGTGAAGGGAACTAGTTTGTTGCATGTTTTGGCTGATCAAGGCGAAAACCTTCTGATATGTTACTGTGCATTTGAAGCCACTGGTGAAGTTACTTGGGTCGGAGATTCAGATAGGCAAAAGATGATACGAAATAAGTGGTTTTTCCATAAGACGAGAGAGAAATTTTACTTAGGCAATTGCACCGGAGGACAATGACCTATGATCGAATGCTTGTACAGATTATTTGATGTTTTATTATTAAGATCCTGGATTTGTGCGCTTTGAGGTGGCCCCTTGAGAGTCCGGAATTGTGGCGACCCCCTTCTGTTAATTGGAAAACTATGTCTTTTAAGTGAGGAAAAGTTATTTCACCGTGAGGCGAGAGAATAAAATTTGAATAAATAAGTCTCTTTTTTCCCTTACAAGGTTAGGTCAATTGCTATGATTACTAGAGTTAAAACTCGACATTATCTTTCTTTATAACTTATTTTATGTAGATGTCAAAAATGAGAGTAAATAAATGAAAATAAATTACTCAATCCTAGATATATGTATATTGAATATATAACTTAGCTACAATTATTTTCATTTTATTCTTGTTCAAATTAAGTGGACGTCCCTATAAATATGCTATATTCATTATTCATCATTTTAAATTCATCTCAAGTTTATTTTAAACGTATTGGGACATGAAAAACAAAAGCCATAACTATTAAAAGTTATGTCGGAAATTGTTGACGTGAATGATGTTTGTTATACGTGGTATGGCTAGTGTTAATATTGACATTTTTTTTTTCCTTATTATCTTCTTTTTTTCCTTTTTTTTTCTTTTCTTGTTCTTTTTTCTTTTTTTTCCTATTTCCCTTTGCTTGTCGCCAGCCTTTAGTGAGAGCTAGGCAAGATGGCAAGGACCCTCACCATCACATCACTAGATGCCCATGAGGGGCGGTCTTACATAGATGGCAAGCCTCGCCACTCTCTAACAATGGCAAGGGGCGACCTTGTGCAGCCCTCACCAACCCTCACCCAAGGCCGATGAAAGCGTCTCGGCCCTTGCCCTTGCTAGCAACTAGCAACCTCCATTGACCATCATAGAGGCTGGCGATTGGCAGAGGGAAACAAGGAAAAAAGGGGAAAAAAAAAAGAGAACGAAAAAAAATAGATAAAAAAAAAATGGAAAAACATTTAAAATTTAATTAAAAGGATTATGTCGACACCAATCATATCTCATAGAACAGTTGATGTCTACATCAACAATTTTCAGCTTAAATTAGCCAAATAAACCCAATTAATATCAATGTGAAAAATGTTTACTACTAAATTGGTTCGATTAAATGATTTATAACTGAATTGGTATCAATATAATATATTTATAACTTTTTGGATACTTTTTCCTAAAGATATCTTATCTTTATTTGCTTTCTTCAAATTTTCAATCACGAAGATAAGTCAAACTAGAAAAATGTTCGGAAAGGGTTGTAAAATATAGGTCATGTACACTGAAGAGTACCTTTGAAGAAACTTCCCTTTCATCCATTTTCAAACTTAAGTTTATTAAGCTATAGAAGTTTGGGGATGGCAAATCAATGAATTAATGTTATTTGATCGAATATGTGCCATGTGGCATCGTTATCCATGCGACCCATGTGGCGTCGTTATCCATGTGATTTTGCATGTGAAAATCAGAGAGATAAAACAGGCGACACATGATGAGTATAAAAGCGAGTATTCTCTCAATTCCGATTTCAATTAGTCAATTCCGGTTTCAATCAGACGATAGATAGATGTATCACTACAGCACGCCTCCTTAGTTTGAAATCTACGCAAACGATCTCACACGACTCTTGATGCTTCGACTATCTTTTCAGTATTCGATCTTATCACTACAGCACGCCCCGAATATCGGCTCGGATTTCCATTACCATCAAAACGCCCGACCTTGGGTTGAACGAACTTCTTCGTGCAGCTGTAAATTCGATATCTCAACAGTACGAGATACGGTGGCCACTAGCCAGACTAAACCGTCTTTGTTTTGTTTAAAGCAATGACCTTTCAAGATTAAGAACCTCGTTTTGCATAACTCCAATGATGTGTGACCAACCCCGATATCATTTTTGAAACTGAGTAGAGTAATTCAGATCGAATTTAACTTCCGATTAATCACAGGACATGGGATCCTATTGATGACGACGTGATTTCAAATCGAATCTAACTTTCAATTGATCAAGGTACATAGGATCCTATGGACGAAATGGAAAGGAAACCAGCAAAACTCTCATGCTTTCTAACCCAGCGCCTTTCATGCAAAGAGAAAGTGCGCATGCGAAAAGCAAGAGAATTTTTTTTCAAGAACAAAGATGCCGAACCTCAGCGCACCTGGAAAAGAAAGCATTGCAAAGTGACGACGACAGGTTCTTTCTTCTTTCCAAACGAAGCTTGATGTACAATGATCAACACCGGGAATATATAAAGGCATTAGAAATTTCTTTATGCCATTCCAAAAAGAGACCATATTGCTTTATGGTTCTGGAAACAGCTCACAAGCAATTCAGCGAAAGATAGTGATCACCCCAGTTGCCCTTGTCGCACCATCTTCGACCGAAACAGCTCAGGGCTATAGTATACTCGCACCCAAAACCCCACAAGGACTTGAAATAACAAAGGAGTGTACCATAATTTATAAGGCATGAAAATTAGAAAGAGTCTAAAAGCAAAGCCACCATTCTATAAAGTCAATACTTGATATGACGCTAGAGTTTCATCTAAAGGAAGGCATTTACAATGTAAAGCACAATCAACTTCCAAAAACACGACTACACCTCCACCACAAGTGCTCACTTGCCGATAACTCTATAGATATACCGTGATCAACACGAAATACAGCATACAAGGGAAAAAACTAGTTCTCACAGCTACACAACACTTACTGTGGCTAAAGACAACTGACTGGACCAAAGAAACAGCTAGTACTTTCCCTTCAAAGATTTGCCCTTCAAAGTGCTGTACTTATGAGCATTTCCTTTTAGAAAAAGCAGCCTCCAGATTCTCACAACCTGAAAGAGAAAAGGAACAAAGTTACTGGCGCATGTAAACCACTGTCATAAGTCAGCAGAACAAACTGAGCAGAAACCATACCTGGCAAGTTGTGTATAGGTCGGTAAGGTCAATGATCTCCAAGGATGACAGGATAGAGAAACTACTTCCGAGAGCAAGATTCGAACAGACGGTCTCAGAAATAACAAAAGCAACACAACGCGATTTGGGAAGGGTTAGGAGCAAGAAGCGGCAAAATAAACATGTTTGCTTCTCCTTCCCACTTTTCCTTCTAAAAACAGAAAAGATGGTGAAGGGAGGCAGCACCCTCATGTAGTGAATGAAAGAGTCAGGTCCTACCTAAAAGGAATCACATCATGAAGATGAACTCGAAGGAAGATGAGAAACGAATATTGTTAACTTATCAGCAGCCGATTTAGCTGTGATAAACAACTAGAAAGTCAATTGAGTAGGATAAACAAAGAAGCAGGAAGATTGACATCACTGAGGACATCAAAGAGTGAGGGAGGGAGGAAGGGAGAGAGGGGCGCGAGAGAGAGAGAGAGAGAACCCTACGCTCAAGATCAGTATCAGAGAGTCAGAAGTGAGAGGAGTTGAAGAGAAGGTTGTACAGTATCTACATAATAGCCGTTGCTAAGAACTCTATACCTAGTCAAGAAGGGACTTGCAAGATTAAGATTATATAAGGACATCCCAAAAGGGGAGGTCTAGATTATATATAATTTCACCTCTGAATAGAACATAGATGCTTCAGGCTCGAAACATCGAGAGGTCAGTAGATCCACCGAGCACTAAAAAGAACGTCTACCAGCATTCTTCGCAGCTACACATATATTCTTACCCCTTCCTCCTTTCATCCCACCAATTTCCCATTGCAGCATCACTGTTTGTCACAAACTAGAGCCATCCGGAATACCTCGCTCATCTCTTCAGAAATTTCCTACGACTAAAAACCACCTCCGCAGCACATACTGCCCTACCATTTGCCAAGAGACTATTGACCCCACCACAGTACATACCACCTACGCAGTACATACCGCCCTACCATTTGCCAGGAGACAATACTAACCCCAACCACAGCCATGATCACTCACAAGTCGCAGCACTTCAATGTTGAGCTGACAGAACGCTACAGAAACTACCTTACCTACCGAATTATTCACTCTATGTACAATCTATCTAAATCCGCTTCTACGGCTAACCCATCTTCCACGAAGTCCCCAACAGGGACTTCCCACCGCCTCATTCATCAGTCGCATCAAGATTCAGAATGCGACGAAGGGTCTGAGTCGCAGAGTCGGCGCTGTGGAAGAAAGCCTTACTGGATAGTTTGCGGTCCCCAGTAGGGGACGAAGGAGCAGATTTCGCAATGGGATGATGCATCACCACATCGTCAGAAGCCGAGCTAGGCAAATCAAGAGACACTGTCCTCTTCGGGCGGAGGGAAAACTTTGGGATCGGCAACGAACTCGGCGGAGGCGAGTTCGAGTAAGCCGGCCCGGCCCACAGCTCGGCAAAGGACATGCTCCCACTGGAGAATTCATCATAGAAAAACTTCTCATTATTGACCGGCTTGGCCTTTATGGGGATGGGCGTGCTCCCAGCTTTCGGTTTCGAGTAGGTCTCATCAGAAACCGAACCGGCAGCCGCAGCAGCAGAAGGAGCCTGAACGATCTCGGCCGTTTTGCGAGCCTTCAGCGGGGTCGGCAAAATACCCGCCGCGCCGGACTGGAAAGTCCGGCAACTGATCTCGCGGAAGCATCTGGACGGCGAGGATTCGAACCCGGCGGCGAGGCCGCCGTTCGCCTTCGTCCGGCTGTACTGATGGTTCCGGTGCTGCGCGACCACTACGAGCGTCTCCATATCTCGGGGAAATCACTGCACACCACACATCACATCAACAGTTAAAAAAGCCGCTCTTACAGTCCGTTTCGAGCCTCGCAAAACACCGAAACCGCCGCGACGACGACGACGACGGCGACGCCGGCGAGCGGAGCAGATCTACATCGCGGCGAGGACAGAGAAGGCGCTCAGTTCAGTTCCCCCTACCGAATCAGTGAAGAGGACGAACCGGATCTTCTCCGCAGGCTGCGGCCACAGGCATAGATCGGCTGAGAACCCCCAGCGATCACTGCACGGAAAGCACGGGAAAGGAAAAAAACGACGAACGCGAACCGGAGAAGACGGCAAAGTGGCGCGACTTGCCGGCCGAGTGTTCTACTGATCTAGGCGCGTGTACCAACGGCGGTCACCTCCGGGGCCGAGGCGAGGAGGATACCGGCGATCCGAGCGGGAGCGGCAGCGGCGACGGCGGCGGAGGGAGGATGGAGAATGGATCTGGAGGAGTAGCGATGGAGATGGAGATGAGAGTGGAAACCCTCGAGAAGACGAGGAAGTAGGGGGAAGATGGAGATGGAAATGGAGGGGGAGATGGTGGGCAGATATTACGGATCTGAAATGACATCCAGAGCCGCATTGGAATGTGGAGAGGGTGACGTCTCTCCTACAAGTGAAGTATCGTGTTCCTCTTTGGCCCCTGCCGAAATGGGGCTCCATTTCTGGATCTATTTACTCTCTCTGCCACCGGCATGTGAAATACTTTATCCTCTTAAGACTTTCTTCCTTCCTCTCCCTTTTTTTTTTTTTTTTTGTTTCGGATAATGACAATGATGTGTCTAACTTTGAGAAAATATTGAGTAGGTCGGTTACATTGAATTACGTACACCAATCCAATCAATAAGTGACATGTAGCTCCATGTGGAGTCATGTGGAGCTCTAGTCCCGCTTTTTTATGAGTCAAATTTTTGTCCTCATTTTCTCTCTTCATTAATTGTTGCGTCATTTTCTATGTTATCCCGCCATTCGCATTTGAAGCGCCCTCTCTCTTCTCCATCTTCTCCATCGAGCTTCACCCCCCCCCTCTCTCAAAAATCTCTCCTTTCCAAGAACCCACTAGTCACATCCAACAGGATGCCTCCGCCACCTCTGGCATGATGCCTTTGCCATCCTGGGGCCACTCTCTCAAGCTACATGAAACCTCCTTTCAAAAATCTCTCATGTGTACTCATCCAACACTATGACTGTGAGCAAAGAGGTTGTGCTCACACTTGGTAATTTCATCTGCAAGCTCTTTGCAAGGTTCAAAGCCTCTCAATACAAGCACTTGAACTCCGAGAATGTGTATTTGGTTGCCCCACCAATTTTTCACATATGCGAGCCGTCGCTCTGTCTTGGGACTGTTGTCATTAGGGTCTACAGTGGTTGTGATGAAGAGGTTTGATCCCAATGAGGTGGTCAATGCTATTGATAGGCATGGAGTCACCCATTTCCCTGTGGCTTCGCCTATATTGACTGCTCTAACCAAGACTATGAAGTGTGCCAGTGAAAGTGGCTTGAGAAGCTTGAAGCAAGTCTCTTGTGGGGCTACTACTGTCAGCAGGAAGAGCATTGAGGACTTTTTGCTAGATATGTTAGCTTTTCAATTAAAGAAGTATTTTCACTTGATTTTCTTGCTACATGCTAGAAATATTGTTCAATTTGATCAGGATTGATTTTTACATATATTCGATCGAGTGAAATAAATTATAAAGTACAAGGGCTTTTAGATAAGAGCTTTACGATTAATATTAATGGTTGCTACAGATTTGCTGAAATATTGATTTTCCAAGTGGCTTTTAAAGATGGGTTAATTCTCCACTTTATGCTAAAAAGTGAAAATAGTGCCTCGGTTTATATCTTCACTTCTTCTCAATATATCAAAAGGAGATTATTACAAAACATGAGTTTCTAAGAGACTATCAATTGCAATAACCACTTACATGCCCTTTAATAAACTTATTTTTTCTTATAATACTAGCTAGTAGCTAACTTTACATGATGATGCCAACAAATGGCTCCTGTGGATCTAGAGGTTGTATTAAATATCCATCCTGACAATGTTGATGTTACAATATCATGGTAAGCGAAAAAAAAAAAAAAAAACAAGTCTTGCTAGTTTGGACAAGAAAATTGAGGATAAAGTCATTCCTTTCTTGTGATGTAGATTTTGAGACTGAGAAAATGCATACTCAAAAGCATCTTGGTTATCTCAGAGTTGAATTATCTTCATTTTTTGTTTTTGGAAATTAATATAGTTGAAAAAGATTAAAGAACCAATCCATCCTTACTATAAAATATGTTCAAGACCGGAACAAAGTTGTAACATTCTAGTCATGAAAATCCCACTTGAATTTGCTCATATACCTAATATTCCAGAGATCATAATAAATGAGGACCTCTTCCTCCCTACTAAACAGAATCAAATATGCAGAAAATTAATAGTAGACACCTAGGGACATATTCAAGAAAGCTCGTGAAAAAGGAAAAATCAACTTTTATTAGGAGAGATATATCAAACGCAAAGGAAAGAGTAGTAACAAGAACTAGGGGCAAAAGGTGCTCTGTCCAAATACTCAAAATACAGAACTGTGACAAAGCACACCCAATACCATCCAACAAAAAGAATGAAACATTACCTATTTGTTCACCATTTAACATGTTAGCAAACAGGATAACGAAAAATAGGATGGGGTTTAGATGTAACAATTTTGGACTTCACACAGCCTTGATGAGAGACCAAAGTCTAAGAACGGAAATTGCGAAGAGACCTAGATAAGTGTAGCAATGGGCCAGCGAGTAATTGGCAATGTCTGCAAGCAAGAACAGCGATGAATGCGGGGCGGGATGAAGAAGCACTCGTGATGTGCTGGAGGCAGTGGATCTGAGCTTGGATGCGATGGGCGGGCTCTTGGGAGGGAAAGATTTTTTCAAAGAGGGCTTCATGCGGCTTAAGGGAGTGGCGATGACAAAGGCGAAGGCAGAGACGGAGGCGATGTGCTAGAGGTGGCAAATCTAAGCTTGGGATGTGATGGGCAAGCTTCCAAGAGACTTTTGAAAGAGGGCTTAGGGAGTGGCTCTAAGATGGCGGAGGTGTCGTGCTGGAGGCGGTGGAGGAGGAGGCGGCGTGCTGGATACAACCGGCAAGCTCTTGGGAAGGAGAGATTTTAGAGAGAGAGCGAGAGAGGGAGGGAGAAGAACTTTGTGTAGCTTGATGGAGAAGACGAAGAAGAGAGAGGGCGCTTCAAATGCGAATGGCGGGAGAAGACAGAAAAGGGTGCAGCAATTAATGAAGAGAGAAGGGGAAGGCAAAAATTTGACTTAGAAAAAAGTGAGATTCATGCCAACGCACATTGACTTGGCATGGCAGACCCACTTAATATTTTCTTTTGAACTTTTGCTCAAATATGGGATATAGCCCATAAACTTTTTATTTATTTAACGTGGTCTTTATACTTTAGCTCAATATGTAATGTGGTCCCCAAGTTTTTAATTTGTTCAATGTACTCCTTTAAACTTTTGGTACATGTGGCCCTTGAACTATAGAAAAGTATTTAATGTTATCTTTTCATTAATTGAAGATTATGGACAACATCAAGCATTTTCATATAGCCTAGGACTAAATTGAATATGTACGGGGATTACATTAAATAAATTAAAATCATATTGCATATCGAGCTAAAGTTTAGGAATCATTTGTACCATTTTTTCCTTTTGTTTTTTTGCCAATCATGTCACCAAATTATATTTCTATTTTATGTAGCTAAAGTCAGGGACGAGCGAATGTTCGCTTTTTGTGCTCGTCGCATGACACCTAATTTTACTAATGCCATCATCGCGTGCCAAGCCATGTGGTGTAATCATGTTGCGCGGGCCATGATCGATCAATTAGTATCAATATACTGACTATCATCCTGGGACTTCTGTCATTTACTAGATTTAAATTGATTTTTCTAAAAATTACCTGCTATGAGATTGAGATAGTTTTTCAGAGATCTATACAAAAGATCAGTGCTGGAGTTTTAATTTGCTAGTTTGTTATTCAACAATTAGTCGATTGCACAAATTAAATTGACTTAAATGTCAAGTTTGGAATGGAGTGACCGTTTGTTATGTCCAAAAATATGGATGGAAATCTTGAATTAGCCGATCAGGTTCAAGTACAAAAATCAAAAGCTCCTCCTGTCCTCTTTATAAATAGGAGGCCTCTCTACTTATTTCGACATCCTTGACAAAGGTTATATATCGACTAATGAAGGTAAATTGTGTCGCTAAAAGATCGCAAATCTCCGCCATTTGTAAGAAATGCATTTTTTTCTTCTCCTCGATAAAATTGATCGAAAGCTATCTTCAAGATCATGTGTAAGAAAATGTTGTCTCGAAGTTGCCCTTTTCAATTTAAAGCTCATCTTGTAACCGAGAGGTTATGAGATATTACCAAAATATATGAATTCATCAAGGTTCCAATGTGTTGCGTTAAAATTCACCCAGTTGTCTTCATTTTATATTATCTTTTAAATATATCCATGATGAAGAATTTTGTGCATTCATTGCACCTTTTATATATAAATATGTTAGCATCAAAATGCGTTTCTCTTGTTCGTGTAAACTAGTTGATAGTATTTTTAATTATATATTTTATGAGTGACAAGTCTTATGGAACAATAAAATGTAAAGAGTGTAATTAGCATGACACGAAAAACGTTGTTTTATGAAAAGTATGTTAAGTAAATATCTACTATTAGGTACAACCAAACATCGCTTTTAAATAAGTAAATAAACTAAATATTAAAACAACACTTAAGTTCCTAGGTGAGATTGAAAAACGTTTTGGTACCTAGTTCTATTGAAACTCCTAGCCCTTATGTGGTAAACTAGCTAGGGGCAAAATTGGTTAGGTTGGAGGAAGGGTAGGTAGCCTGCAATGTCGATTCAAGCTTAGAGTCGATCCATTTTCTCTGTCAACGGAAAAAATCAAGATATTCTAAGTCTTAGTTGGCAAATTACTAAAAGACAGTTTTCGATCAATTTTAGTGAGGAGAAGAAAAACTTGCATTTCTTACCAACTACGGAGATCTGCCATCTTTTAGCGCCACAATTCTCTCCATTAGTCAATATATCTCCATTTTTCAAAGGTGTCAAAATGGATAGAGGGCCTCCTATTTAAGAAAGGATGAGAGAAGCTTTTCATTTTCGTACTTGAACCTAATCAGCTAATTCAAGATTTTCGAAAAAAACGTATCAGAAAAGTCATAAATCTATAGTGTTTGTGTCAATTTAGTTATAAACTTTTTATTGGTACCAATTTAATCTTATACCTTTTGACTTAGTATCAATTCAATCTTTCGGACTAATTTTGGTCGAATATTGCTAACGTGGATGCCAGACAACTTACATGACTCCATTAGCACCGACTTGAAATTTTTTAATAATATTTTAAATTTTTTTATTATTTTTTTCTAATTCATATCTTTTTTCTCCTCATTCTTCCTTCCTTTAGCTAGTGACTAGCCATAGGCGGCTATCGGTCGTGATTGAGCTAGCCTCACTTGGGCAAGACTCACCGTCACTTGTCATAGGTAAGGCTGAGCCTCGACAAGGGCTCCCCTTACCAAATCTGGCAAGGTCAACCCTCACCCAAGCTAAGGCGGCCTCGTCAGCCATCACCTAATGAAGGTGACAACCAGCTAGGGCAACCCTCGCTTGGGCAAGGGCTCCCTTCACCCATCAAATGCATAAATAATTTAGCAACATTGGTGTAAATAATCTTTAAACTTCACTCAACATGCAATTTGAATTCTAAACTTTTAATTTGTCAAATGTGACTTCCGAACTCTATATATATTTAATTTAGTCTAGTAATGATTTAAATCTATCCTGTGAAATGATCGTGTTTTTTTTTCCACTCCTCCTCATGGGGGACTTCCCCTGATCAATCATCAGATACATAGGTGACAAACATACACATCACCTATATCTATTTTCAGTCGAATTTACGCGTGAGTGGTGCCGAACGACACCAAGAGATGTTTGGTTGTACCTAATAGTAGATATTTACTTAATATACTTTTCATAAAACAACGTTTTTCTTGTCATGCTATTTACACTCTTTGCATTTTATTGCTCCAAGAGAACAGACTTTGTTTGAATCGTGGAAACTTGAGTCTCAGGCCGAACGACATACTCTTGCCGAGTAAGCTCACTACATAAACTTTTGGAAAGTTCGATAGAAGTTAGGACTTCTCTCATCTCCCGTTTGTCATCGTGACAACATCCGATAATTACAAGAACTGATACAACGAGATGACAAACAACAACACTTGAAAAAAAAAAAAAAAACTGTGTCCTGAACAAAGCATCAATCTAATCCACATATAAGTACCCGAGAAAAAGAGAGATAAAACCCGACATCGTGGATTCGGTTCGGAGGATTATCGCGACTATCGTCGTCATCGGAGTCCTCTGTGCATGCGACGTCGCGAGAGGCACTCCAAACACGGCCGTGGTGTCCTCCTCCTGCAACCCGAGAACGTACACAGCGTACAGCCCCTACGATTTCAACTTGAGGCAAGTGCTGAACTACATAACTTACAAGACCGCCGACTCGGGCTACGGCGCTTTCACCGAATCCGACGTCAATGGCGATCCTTGCTACGGCCACAGAGCCTGCGACGGAGGGCTCAAGACGGCTGTGAGCAATCTGTTGGACGGGTGTCCGATGAGAGTCGGAGCACAGATCCAGCTTCAGGATTGTAGAGTCCGATACGAGAACTATCCTTTCAATGAATAAGTAGATTTTGAACCGTCGTCGCCGAGTAAATTGGTGCTTGAAAATTTCTCTGTTAACCTCAATTGGTATGTTCTGATTGGTGAAAGTGAGTTCTTCCTGTTTACAAAAGGACCGAACGATACCGAGAGACTAAAGTCACCACCAATGTCTCGAGTCTGTTTTTTTCTTAATAAGGGTGTAAACATTCTTGTCAAAGTGAAGTGTCTGATTCCAATGAATAGAAAAAAAATCCTAGAGTACGACATTTCCTCAGCGGAAAAATTTATAATTTGACAGAAATACATTCTTGAGTTCGATTGTTTATATCTCTCTCTGGGCAGTAAGTGAACAAAAGTTATTTTCATTATCAATAATAAAGTTTAGTATGTATCAATTATGACTCTTGTTGAGTACAACTCAGAGGAAGTATTTTTTTGTGACGGTTTTGCCACATATCAACCAAAAGTAAAGCCAGAACGAGTAGGGCTAGAAATATATGTCGAAAATGGTAATTGATCGGTTACTTTACGTCATCGTTATCATATCGTGTATCCATGAAATATAACAGCAGGTCTTTTCATAGTAATGACAACGAAGATTGCTAGACTTCATATAGGTAAGGCTTGCTCCACGCGGGTTAAGCCTCCAAAAAAGCAGTACTTTGAGTAGTCACTACAGTGGTGGCCATTAAGGATAGGCGTTAGCTTATGTGTCATTCAACAAGGCATCTAACCATTCGACGGGAGACTCGGGATACTAGAAAAAACGACGTCTTCATCGGTGCTGACCCGTATTGCCGAATGATACTCCCCTATTAGATGCGTGGAGGGCAGATTAAACAATTTTATTAGATTTTGTCTATTTTTGTTTAGGTTATGTATCCAATGTTCATGGTTCATATATAGATATATAAGTCACTGACTGGAGCCATAGCGGGACGAAGGAGAACACACACCTTTCTTTTTCCAGCCTCTTTTGCGGAGGCCGACCATCTGTGCATGACGTATATGCATTCCATCAGATTCGTGCCGATCGAATAAGCACAACAAGCATGATTCGATTATTTTAATCTTCATGACAACTATTTCGATGAAAACTGCAGAAAGACACCAAGCTTCGAGATTTTCATGAAAACAGAGTGAAGGCAAATGGGTGGAAGGTAGTCATGAAAACTGCGTCACCGATTATGTCTACAAAATTTTGGGACATTATGCTGCTTTAACTCAAAGATGGTGAGATCTCTAAGGGTGTCAAAATGTAGTTTCAAGATCTGTCTCAATTCCATCTGGAGCTTGAACTCTTCCCGGTGAAACCAATTCCCAATTTTTTTGGAACCTAAAACGTACTCTATATACTTTAGAACTTGGAATTGATCTCGAAACCAACCTACTTGTCACATGTTTCAGGATCGAATTCAAGTTTTACCCAAGTTCCACTTGTGTTCTCAATTGAAAAATCATAATGAATGATCACCTTTAATGATCATCATTTCTTATTAAAATTCATTAATCACAACTCATTTTTAAATATCCAAAAAACATTGACAAAGTAAAAGTCTTAATCATGAATATTGTCAGAAATTGAAGCTTAGACTAGTGATTTCATATTACATACTCAACATCAAACATTATGAAATATCCCAGGATTGCGCAAAGACATAAAATAAGAAAAACACAAAGACTAGTTTTAGGTTACAAGTTCCTAAAACCTGAAAATTGCGCGTTAGAATCAGCTCCCCAATTTTTTAATTTGAAACCTATCTTACATACTTTGGAATCTAAAACCAAATCAATTCCTTCTGGTTTGGTTCTTTGATTTTCAATTTTACCCTAGAACCATGTTTACATTGATCAAAAGCCTCGATCACTAAGGGCACACATATAAAAATTTCTGGAATATAAATCAATTTCTGGCCATAAATTGATTTTTCAATTTCTATTCCCTAAACAAGTTTCTAAACAAAGAAACGTGCTTGATAACGACTCAAAATTCTTGATTCTAAAATAAAAATTCGTTTGATAACAGAATAAAATTTCCATTTCTAAAGCGGCTAGTGTTCAACATCCTATGGGCGACAGGTGGGTGGCGAATAGAGACGAGAGTGAACAATGAGAAGAGTTCTCATTTCTCACTTTTGTTCTAGAAATAGAAAAACTAAAAATTTTAAATTCTAATTTTTGTTCCAAATCTATTTCTTGAATAAAAATCTGTTTCAAAAATAGAAAAATAAAATTACATTACCAAATGGAGTTTTGATTTAAATCTATTATCAGGAACATTAAATTAAAGAAATAGAGAAATAAAAATTTGTCATGCACGCCCTAATAATTCCAAAGAATAATAATCATGTAATTCGAACATTCCGCAGTGGCTATAAAGCGGTAACGCTCGAGGGGGTCACCAGTGCTAATCGTCCTTCTCCACCGCTTTCTCTCACATAAGTTAAGAACGTGATCTTACAATGAGAACTTCAGATGCCCCATGAAATTTTCCATTTGACATGACTAGACTATCTACTACATCTCATCAGCCATTTGCATCCACGTGAAATCATATGTAAAGAACTCTTAAACATTTATCGTCCGGTGGGTGACATGTATTCTATCTTCCACACATCGACAGTCTACAATCTCAAACCCCAACCATGTAAATAGCGACATCATCTCTAACAAAATAGACAAAACCGCAACTTAAATAACCAAAATAATGTATCTACTGCTTCCATAAATATCTTGTATCGCAAATTAAAGATGAACATCAAATAAACAATCAGAGACAGGGAACATAAGCAATATAAATAACAGGCGAGAGAAAGATGGGGAGAGGGTGTCGGTTTCAAACTCCCAAGTCGTACCCTCGTATCATTAGAGCAATGAATAAATTTTTGTGTGATTACAGCATTCACTCGATCCTAACAAGAAAGAAAAAGTTCAATTAGATGGTAGGCATTCCCTTCCTTGGATGGTGCATAAAATACATCACTTCCAACATCCTTTTTGAGCAAGAACATCCCCCCTCAGCATCGAAACGATCTAGAAGCCGAAAGCGGCAGACAAAGCGGTGCCCTCGAATTTAACGTAAGAATTGTTTAAATGACTCCAGACATTGTGTCGGCACCGAGACGTCCCAAGTGCCATGCCAAGTGCCAAGAGTTCCCAAGCGAAAGTGCACACTCATCACCCCCAAAGCGTCTCTCTGCAATCGGTGCTCATCGTCCCTCATAAAAGGCCCCATGCAACGTGCCAAGACTCGCAAAACCTGCAACAAGATGAGCCAGGAACAGCCCCGGAGGCCCCAGGGCAGCGCCGACCCCATCAAGTACGGCGACGTGTTCGACGTCTCTGGCGAGCTCAAGGGGAAGCCGATCGCACCGCAGGACGCGGCCACCATGCAGGCCGCCGAGAACATGGTGCTGGGCGGCACCCGGCAGGGTGGGGTCGCTGCCGTCATGCAGTCGGCAGCAGACGTGAACGTGCGGACTGGGGCGGTGAGGCCCGGCCAGGTGAGCGATGTCGCGAGGGACCAGGGCGTGACTATCTCGCAGGCAAACATCGGCGGCAGGCGAGTTGTTAGCGAGGCAGTCGGCGGCCAGGTAAAGGCGGCAGATCCGCGGAAACTCTATTTCCGGGACATGCTTTCCGACTTATGTGGATGGCTTTGATGTCGCGGTGTTTGTCGTTCTATTAGTACTGATGATAGCTTGCGGAATTGTCTATTGCATGAAGGTTGTGGGTGGATACGTCCAACCGGCCGTGGACGCTGGAAAGCCGGGAGGAGCTCTTGACCGCGACGCCATAACCATCGGCGAAGCGCTGGAAGCGTCCGCTCTCTCTGCAGGAGACAAGCCACTGGAGCAGAGCGACGCAGCCGCAATACAAGCTGCCGAGGTAAGAGCCACCGGCTCCAACGGGACCATGCCTGGAGGAATCGCATCGCTCGCTCAGGCTGCTGCGACGCGCAACGCCAGGACCGCGGCCGATGAAGACAAAACCAAGCTCGCCGATGTTTTGACGGTAGTTAAAAGACGGATTGGAGTTGGCTCCTCTGTAGTAGATGCAATGGAATTTATCCTCCACTATTTTATTATGGTTTTACAAATGATAGATATAAACTAATTACAAGTTTTAACTTATTCCCCAATTTCAAAAGTCAATTTCCCTTGTCCTTCGTATTGGTGACGTCATAATCGTAGGAAACACATGTTTACCATTGGTCAATCATCAAGTTTACCAAACCATCTGCTCCGCAGATTGCGACGGACGTACTGCCAGGGGACAAGGCGGTGACGCGGGAGGACGCCGACAGGGTGATTGTGGCCGAGATGAGGAACAAAGTTGAGATGACGACGACCCCCGGCGGTGTGGCAGAGTCCATGGCGGCGGCCACCAGGCTTAACCAGAACAAATGATAGGCTGATGGGGCCAAGAAAGAAGAATGCGGCGGCGAGCTTTGTAAATAGAAAGAGCAGGTGTTTTCGTGGTGCTTTTATAAGAGAGTGGTATGGCAGTCCTAGGTTTTAGCAGCAACAAAGTAAGTGTCCTAATGCCTAATGTATGCCATGGGAATAGTGTTCGAACTTTCCCTTGGAATAAAGAGGGACTTTTTCAGTTTGAAGTAAAGGTTGAAAGTGGCTGTTTTAAGAGTCCTTCACAAGCCATTATCCGGCTTATGACCCTCTCTGGTTAGAGAAGTTCATACTTTGATGAAAACCAAGTTCGAAAAAGCAGAAACAACAATGGATGATCTCATGAAATTAAGACACTAACATTCTGAAAATTAGAGGGCAAAAGAGACAACGATCTATCAAGTGAAAAGCGGGTTTTCATTTGGAAATTGTTTCTAGTGCGCCCACCAAACAGATTTTTTCTCAAGACAGTCCAAAAGCTGCAAGGTGCAGATCACGACCCATCACCTGCATTCTACAGTCGTTCCATGTCAAATCTGTACCAATGGAGACACCACAAGCAAAGAGAGGAGAGGACCTGCTGTTGTTCGCAGGTACAGCCAAAAAAAGGCTGTGCAGAAAAGGAAAGCGGAGTGACATCTGTAACGGGCACTGCCCCTCTTAAAATTCACTATGTACAGTAAACAGGCTGCATCCAAAACTCAAAATGCATGAGCCAAGCAGCCACTGTGTCTATAACTACAAGCACAGCACTAGCAGCAACCAAAAAGCTAAACTTCAGCGTCTTGCTCTTATATACAGGTGCGCATGGGATGACATTAACATCCATCAATGGCTCGAAAAACTAGAACTTTGTGAAAAAACACGAATCTTTTTCACACTCCGGAATCAAAACGCCCTCGTTGTCCCTTCCATGAACATGGTCCTTGTAAAGCTCCCTCGGTGAGCACCATTGGGCATCAGAAAGTTCACTATAGTACCTAAGCTCCTTCACGCGAGCCCCTCCTGGTTAACTAAGGCAGGAGCAGGAAGAAATCTAGTTAAATAAGAATGTTACCTATACCGGTTAGCAAGTTCCCATCATCCCGGCATTACCTCAGGCATCACCGTACATATGCACGGCAAACAGCCACACCCGGTTACAAAATTTGGCTAGCGGGAAAGAATTGGAAAGGTAATCAGTATATATCACAAATCCAAGTACCAAAAGCAGAGTCGAGCTTGTCCAGTCTCGCCTATTCAACTAGTGGACACCATCCACAGGTTGCTTGTTCGAGTCTGGCACGACCTCGCAAGACATGCCATGTCCATTGCTGGTCGGAGAGAGTAAACAGGTTTTCTCAGAGCCACTCTTAGAAGCCTCAAAAGATTCTTGATTCCAGACATGGACGCAATCAGAGCCAACCATCCCTTGGTATGCAACCAATCCATTGGCTTGACAAGGACTAGCGTTGCAGTCAACAGGTGGAACTGCAAAGCCAACATTTGCAACAACCTTCGACTCCTCATCAGCTGAAGGGCAGACTCCATTCGACGGACTGCTATGCATCACTTCCAGAATCTGATCGCAAGATCTTTTTGATGGCGTGCACCCAACAGAATGTGCAAAGCTCACTTGTTGCACGCCTTCACTGGATTTGAGTTCATCCAAAAGGATCTTTCCATCTGAATAAGAAAGACATTCAGCAGTACTCAGCATTTCATCCCTTGCATCATGAGATGTCCCACCCAAACAGATGAACCCATTTGCAGAAGCCGACTCCTGCTTTTCAGCATCGACATGTCCAGAACTTTCTTCAGAATGCGCAGTGTGAGAAATGGGGTAGCCGCCAGTGGGATTACTTTTGCGATCAACATCAACATCAGTGTCTACAATTTGAGCACGCTCTTCCGGGGCAAAGTAATCCACAAAGTCTGCTCGATCAGTGATAGAGCAAGATTCTGCACATGAATGGCCTGAGTCAGCATGCAGTTTGGCATCCACTTTCAAAGTTGCAATATACATGGTTGGAAGAAACAAACCGCATTTACCATTATGATTGAGATCAGTCTCTGAAAGATGGGTAAAATTGTCAGATGCAGAAGGCATAGTACTCAGGGGAACAGCCTTCCTGTCCACAGTATCATAAGGCTCATCTAATTGGGCCAAAGCTTTTCTCTCGTTCTGATTGAGATTAGTCTCTAAAAGATGAATAAAATTATCAGTTGCAGAAGGCAGTGTGTTTACGGCAGCATTCTTCCTCTCTGCAGAGTCATAAGGCTCATCTAAATGGGCCAAATCATTCACCAAATGTTCTCTTTCATTCTGATTGAGATCAATCTCCAAAACATGGTGCTTATTGTCAGATGCAGAGGGAACATTGTTTGGGGGAACATTCTTCCTCTCCGCAGTAACATGAGACTCATCTGACTCACCTAATTGGGCCAACTCTTTTTTCTCTTCCAAACAATCTGAGAAGTCAACACTGTCACTTGTTATGTCAGATGTATCATTTAGCGAACTGTCTAAGAGCAAAGTAGATTTATCAACAGTAGGTGCGCCATTGATAATATCATGCTCATAAGGGGCTGTCGGCGGTGTTCCCTCTTCCATCACATTAATAACAGGAGAAGTTGTTCCTTCCATTGTGTTCACATCAGGAGAAGTATCTTCACAAGTTGCATTCAGATCTAGCAAAAGAAAAGCAAGGGCACATCAGGACTTGTTCTTGCCTCATAAAGCATGATCCCCACAATTTATTTGAAAAAAAAATAATTCATTTTTATTCATATAAACCTAAAAATTACCTATAGGAAAAACTGCTTTTTCTTCAGCATTATGATGACTCAACAACGGCTTCTGCAACATATCTACCCCAGGGAACACCAAAATATTCATCCTTCTTAAGCTTTTCTTAAGTGACACGTCCATTGGCTCAAAACCGAATACAGAGGTCCACGTTTCCTTGAGTTCAGAAATTGCAGGTATGACCAACTTTTGAACCTTTAAAGAGCCCAAAACCTGAAATTTTCACTTGCAGAAAGTTAATCATAAAAGATTACTCAAGTATGATACAGTAAACTAGAACGAAAAGTCATGTAGGTTCACAACCACACAAGTGCATCTCCTGTGAAACATTTTACATGGAAAATAAAAAACAACTCAGTTCCACTGGAGCAAACTTATGAACTGTATCAAAGCATATTTAACTAACATTGATTATCAACCAATCATCGACTGTGTCCAAAACCGATTTCAGTGATCCCATAAAATGTTACATGGACCAGGAATAGTGCTTCAACAATTCATTTGTCATTTAAATCGCATAAAGACAGGGCAGACCAAAAAGGGGCCAAACAAATAAATTACTCTATGTAGTTACGTATTGATAAAGAGGGTTCTGACATCAAGAACTCCAAATTTACCCAGTTGGCCATTATTTTCATTCTGATTGACATTATAGAGGACAAAAATATATGCATATGTGTAGCAAACCATGTGACTACTTACACGTTAACATTAACAGCTACCCTTTCGACCCCAAGCCCCAAGCCCCAAGCCCCAACCCCTTCAAGCGTGGCTATGCATGTGATAGAAATGGTCATCAAGCAACACTGTGGAAAGCAAAATCTTTCTCAACTACAACAGACCGTTATTAACCGATAAGTCTGTAAAGTGTCATATTACAACAGAGGATAATGCTACTGATCATACCAACGGATTCCAAAATTCTAAAACTTTGAAAACCAGAAGTTAAAAATCGAATTACCAAATTCGCAAGACAAACAAAGAGTCATTGCAAGAAATCCAGAGTCCTAAAACTTTATGTAATACTTCTCATAACAACTTAAAAACATGTTTCTAAAATGCATCAACCAAATTGCATGTATGTGAAAACAAGCAACCAGTTGAACTGCAATGTAAAAGCTCACAGATTCAATTGCTTTTAGCAGCCGACGGCACATTCCTTGACGCCGATACATATAACGGGTCCCAATAAATGGCATCTCTGCTAATTGTTTCCCGTGGATCCTGAATCATATGTGGTAAAAAACAGTCAATAGACAGAGTAAGAAACTCAAACACACACATCAGCAGACAAGCCAATAACTTCTCTGATTCCAGCAAGTTTTACCAGCATTGAGCACTTTGACCAAGCAAGTTTTGATCACGACATAAGACAACAATCAAAGCAACCATCATTTATTTTAAAGAGCTACACTGGAAGCAAATCATCAAGTAAAAGGCAGCCAAGCAGAAATGACCAAAATACATACGAAGAGAATGCTTGATTCTACATTAATTTCAAACGTGCTACAAGGGACAACTACAAAATTTTGCAATTGCAAAAGGGTGATGCCATTTTATATTGAGGTGGAAGTAAAAAACATTCTAAATCAATATTTCAAAAGAGCAAATCAGTCAACTTATCCATGCATTCCATCTATACCTCCACCAAATGAAGACTTCCCTTTCAGGCATTATATTCTTGGCTAAATTGTATATCTTCCCTTATTCCATACACCTGCATTTATTAATATCTAGTGCCACGTACAGGTCTCCTTGATTGGTCGGAATTATAGAAAAGACCTCATGCAGAATATGATGCCATAGATATCACATCACAAACTAACACTGGTTCCATGCAAATCACATGCCAGATATGCAAACTTCAGCATCATCCAGAGGTTGAGTAGTCCCAATTGAAATGTCTTAATACAGAGTGATAAAATCTGCAGGGTATTGACTTCTCTTCAATGCCCACAAACCATCAAATAGACAAAACTACTGTCAATTACTAAGACAAAGAACACTCATGATCGCTGAAATGAGTTAAGTCAGCCAAAACTTACCTGATTGATGCTGCAGCTATCATCTCTTCCCCCTTCTCTAAAATTATTGTATAGAAGCCACTAAAATCTAGCCGACTGAAATTTGACCTGGGGATGACATTCTCAGTTTTAGTATACATCAAATATATTGGCAATAATACTGGAAGGAGATTGTAAACATCCTCCTGATAAATGTATCAGATACGAGGTGAGCAGCGATTTATATTTAAAAAAGGGGAAAGCTTGAGACTCCAACGGTCACATCAGAAAGCAAAGGAATCATATAAGCTGCCTTAGTTCTACAATCAAAGAAAGCACGAGACTCCAACAGTCACATCAGAAAGGCAGAGGAATGAACCTAAAAGTATTTTGTCAATTTAAAACCCTGCAACCACCACAAAATAAGGAGCAATCTAATTTTTGAGGGACAAGCCTCAGCACATGACCACAAAGCCACCATGTTGTCTCTATTCCAAAAATAAAAAGCACAAAGAGTATATGAGTGGGCAAAAGAAAAGTACAAAAAGGATCGTGAAAGAAAGGAAGAGTATAATCGATAGCCATGCTTGCAAATTCAAATCATTGCAGTTTTTATCAGTAAGAAATCATAAAGCTAAATTAAGCACAAAAAGGCACACAGAAACAATAAAAGGACTTGTTTGTATCACCACTAATAAAATAGAAGGGAAAGAAATTGGCCAGTGTCAATGAACAGTACTAGTGAATAGTATGAAATAGAAGGAAAATGGCCATTCACTATCTAAAAATAAAAGAAAGGATATTCGATTTCTATTGTATGATATACGGTTCTGGGAAAGCATTACATTCAATGCACTCTTCATGTATGGTTACCTAAGGTCACGGCCATGATCCTATTTGGCTCACATGTTGTACTTAAGCGGAAGGAGTAAATTCGCATAATCAATTTCTCGTCCACGGCATGGAGGAAAGCTAGGCACTGACAAGCCAGGCCATGAAAAATAAAAAGCTCTTATAAAAGAAGAGGTATTTGTGCTTTTCCTGTTCCTTTTTTCAAAATATCTCTTTAGAAGATGATCAATTATATCCATGTAATGAACCACTTTAAAGGTAATTACTCTGTTTTAAGTATCCCACATCACATGTCCACAGGATTTGTCGACGCACGTTACACATGAGCCTCGCTCCACCAAGAACAAACTTTTGAGCTTAACATTCTAACATGGTATCAAAGCCTAATTTCAATTCTTTAATGCTTCATTTCACTCGTGGTTCTTGCCTATTTTATACCCTATTTCATCAATTCCACAAGCCATCTTTGTCTGATTTGCATAGAAGAGGGTATAAAAAGGTATCTCATATCACTTGGTGCAACATCTGTTTCGACCTTACTTACATGTAGTTTTCACTTAATCGATTAACCTTTTCGATGTGACATCCTGACATCCTCAATCTATGAACAGATTCTTGATTTCCCACTTGTGCATAGAATTTAAACAATCACCGGAAAACTGAACCTTCGGGACATACTTGAACATGAGTTACACTTCTTAAAGCACAAAATCCACAACATTAGGAACTATCCCTGACCTTCTTACAAAAAATGAAACTAATTACCTGATTAATTCAGATAAGCATGCTAAATTTAGTCGAATACAAATTCAGATAAAGCTTGCCATTCTTACCCACAATTGTAGAGAATGTTATGGATCATATCGATCCCACTTCTGTGGTCCGGAACAGGCAAAAAACACTCATCCATTATGGACAGCGCAACGGCTACCTTGGAATTGCATTCAACCTTCCTTGATATTTCAGTGGAAGAGATGTCTATGTCCATAAAAGAACGGTGCACAAGAGTAAATGAATATCCTTCCTCCAGTTCATGTTTCACACCGAGAAGCATCCCAACATCTTCATATAGCTGGCATACGAGCAGCACACAATTCATCTCCAGACATGGTATATAAATATAACATAAAACAGACAACCAATATACAGAAGATACGTAAGACGCAAAAATGTCATAGTCGTCATTTTTCTCAATCACAAATACTGGAATTTCTTGAATGATAATAATTAATGAATGAAATAAAACACAGGGCTCACATGTGAGCACAAATCAATTCCAGTATATCCTTTTCATAACTGTACCACATTAATTGCAGTTTACACAAAGAACGCAAGACTATTTTGGAAATTGTTTTACTCATCACCTTGCACAGTCGAATTGAGCTAACTTTGTGGACTTTTAAAACAGATGATGGGGGATTCACTTTAGGCAAATAAAGAATGAATTAGATCTCAAGTTCAAAACAACTATAAAAAGAGTTGCATAGCATGCATTAAAAATTAAGGGCGATGCTGATGCAAGTAGCAATGACTCTCCTAGCATGTTTACTTAAATGGAAGAAAAAGGAAATAAAGTACTTTCTGACAGCTCTTGCCACAAAAGGATGACAACATCTGAACATCCTCAACTGCATCCTCTGCAAGTACACATGAGCTGTGATCTGCAATAACATAAGTCATTAAAATGCTGAGCCAATTGACAAAAAGAGCGTACACGGAGACAATATGATTACATTTTTCCTCGCATAACTGGCATTTGAATAATGCAGAAAACATTGTAGCTTCATCACCATACTTTTCTCTTGTACTCTCACCAATTGTTCCACAGTATTTGCAAGAGCAATATAAACAATGCCAATCACCTGAAGGGAACTTCTGTAACAAAAACGGAAGGATAAGTAAATTTTCATTAAAATAACAAATTTGATTCTAGATTATCCAAGATAAAATAAAATGCTGAAGTGAGCAAAACCTTCTACAGCAGCATATACAGCAGATGGCATGCACAATGACACGACACTTGAACATAAGAAAGGGTGGGGACTAACAGAAACCTAATAGAAACTCAAGTGTACAGAGTGCCAACTTAGCAACCATACATCATAAATTATCCTATCAAGTCAAAACAACGTTAACAACATAGACATGGTTAAATTATCCTATCACGTCAAAACAACGTGCAGCAGAAAACTGAGTGCCGCAAATGGAAGGCATAAGCTCAGTTCATAAGAGGAAAATATCATAAATATCCAACAGCACGATTAGGTCATCAGTCATCAACCAAACCTATGTGTGATTAAGCTAACCAGCATGAAGGTGGAAAAGTTCTTGTCATGAAATGGAAGCATGCATTAAATACACATAAAGGAAAAGGTACAGATGGGAAAGTACCCAAAAGATCATTGATCATGCACAAGAATGTAACTAGCACAAGGGAAAAGAAATTCAAGAAAATACAGTCTGCAAACATACTTGTATATCTAAACAGCTTTGATGAAACGTCGATGGGCAACCATCACAGCAAACCAAGTTCCCTCCATCTCCACAGATGCCACAAGTGTCATCATTAGGATCATCTCCATCAACGTCTATATAATGGAACCATTTCTGCCCAGATTTCTCCTGCTTTTTCCAAAAGTCCAGCAGGCACTGCAACAGAGACATTCCATTCTCCAAATATATGTTTTCAAGTGGCCGGCCAAGCTTGCTGCCTGCATGAGCTTCAAATTCAGAAACTGTGATTGCCTCACCACAGCAGTCACAATGAATACCATCTCTTGTGATTGTACCCCCAAGCTTTGCTTGTGTCTTCTCCAGATGCAGGTACTGGACCTTTCCTTTATCTAGGACAGCGCCCAGATCGATCATCCATGCCAATATAGTCCGTTTGCCACTGTAAAGAACGTAATTTTCAGAATCTGGTTGCGTCCCCTCAGAGTTGCGGGCCAACAGAGCACATCTCTTTCTGTTTTGCGTCTCTCGTCGTTTGCGATTCCCAATCAACAATGGAGTTCCTTTTCGAGTTGCCCCACTCATTTTTTCCTTTCCAGATAGGAAAGCTTTTCCTCTACTTTTTGCTTGGAACCATTCATTTGCACTTGAACCAAATCCAAGTTTTCCTTTGTGCTTCTTCTTCTTAATTGCTCCATCAGTTCTACTACTATCCTTCTTTCCCTTCCTTTTCTTCGTCATTACCTTGTTTAGTATACTAAGTTCTTCCTCTGGTATAGGTGAGAACACAAAGCCAGCCTTGTAAGCCTTAGATTCAGCATCGCCAGCCTCATAACGCCTTTTAAGAACATTATAAGCCAAGGTCACCGACCAGTGAGTTTTTCCATCAGGGCTCACATAAACAGCATCGTTGTATTTTCTTCTTTGCCTAGGCCTGTAATCAATTGTCCAACCCGCGCTAATGAGCAAATCAACTATTCGGTCTCTCACTAAATTCTTTTGTCTACGTCTAGTTAGTCCTGCTTCTCCATCTTTTTTTGGTTTCAGTCCTTTGGTCACACTCTGCTCATTGTAACTACTTTTCACTGACTTCGAACTCGACCCTGATAAAAGCACATTTTCACCCCATTCAATGCCCGCGCGTTTACCCTTTTTAGATGGCGATATGTTCTTTACCTCATATTTTTCCCATTTGACCTCCTACCTTTGCTTGGACTACTGACAGGCGAAGTCTGCTTCACACTATGTTTGGTTTTTGAAATCCTTTCACTTTTTCTCAATCCAAGCATCTTTCCTTTCTTCCCCTTAGGTGGCCTGCCGCGCTTCCGCTTCAACTTCTGTAAAGATGGCTCAACCAAATCAGAAGCCCCATCCTCTCCGGCCTGCGCAGTAACGGTCTCAAACCCACGACCTCCTCTTCTCTTTTTCTGAACCCCGGCAGCTCTCTTCTTGTTCTTTGCACCTTCTTTTCCAACACCAACACCAACAACAGTCCCTGACCTCAAAACTCGGCCCACGAAGTCCACTCCACCGTCTACAGGTTCCTCCTTCACAATCTTCTTAATCGGCTCATGACACTGAGTCCCTTCTCCCCAACTTTCCCAGCTCCTTTTCCTGCTATTCTCCAATGCACCCTCGGACGGACCTTCACCTGTCAACGCAACCTCACCGCATTCGCTCCCCGACACCACTACCTTGTCGCTCAAAATGGCTCCATCTTCCGATGGGACCAGCGACTCCTCACATGCCTCCGCATTGTCCGACGCCAAAGCCGGCGCTTCCCCACCACCCAAGTCATCGCCTTTCGGCACCACGTCAACCAGCTCCTTCCGAACAAGCACTTCCCCGGACAAAAGCCCATCTCCCTCCGGTTTCGCCCGCGACTTCCCCGATCTCAGACCTTCCCTCATCTTCCCCAACCTAAAACACCACCCACCCTCGAGAAAACCCGGCTCCAATTTCACGGCAATCTCGCCATGTGCGGCACGGAAACCGCGGAAAAAACACGACTCCCGCCCCAGCAACCGGCGCGATCAGCGAATCACTCCCCAGCGCGATGCCCGTTACTGCCCTATCACAGCAAAAGGAAACCCAAAACGTGAAACGGAGGCACAATTCCAAACCAAAAACAACGGCAAAAGAAAAAACGAAGAAGAAGCAAAGAAGGATCACGGCAAGACAGAGGGATCAGAATCGGAGGCGACAGGCACCGACCGAGCTCTCACCGGCGGCCCCCGGCAGAATGTCGCAGCGGCGGGACGATCCGGCGACGGTGGAGCGCGAATCGGCGGGCAGAAACCTGCTGGGGCCGGACGGATTGACGAGAATTCGGGGAAGAGAATTGAGAGAGAGAAAGAGAAACGGGCACAGAGAGAGAGACAGACAGAGAAAGAGAGAGAAGTTGGGTTTAAAGAGGGAGCATCGTTTTGGGGGGATTTTACTAATAAGACAAAGAGAGTCCTGCAAAAGACTAAAGAGTGTTTTTAAGTTTAACGCTCAAACGTTGTATTTTGGACTGGAATTCTACCAATTTTTTATTTTTTTTATATTTTCTTTTGCAATTCTGTTGGTAATTGTGAAACTAACTCGAAAGTTTTACTAAACCCAAACTCAGTTCGAAGCATTGCATGTCCCGGGTGTGAAGACGAGTTATTAACTTTGGTTTAACTGAAACCCTCGGTCGTTAGGATTTTGGCGCCAAATTACCTCCTCCTAGGCCCGAGTCTAGGGCCGTAACGGCTTTTTAATTTGCGCGCGAAGTATTGTATCGTGTGATTATGAATTTAGAGTCATAATAATTTTTAATTTACTTTTCAATTCACGCGTGAAGTATTGTATTGTGTTATTATGATTTGATGAAAATATTTTTTTTTGTGGGATCGGGCTCGAAAAGGGGGGGTAGGACGGTAAATTCCAAGCTTTGTGCTTTGGGGGGTAATGTGGGACTAATGAGGAATGGCAAATCAGCATTTAATTGAGGGAGGATGGGAATGGGGGAGGTGTTGATAGTTTTCCCTCCAAATATAAAATTTTTCCTTTTAATCCATTGGCCCCGTTGTTTTCCCTCCATTATTTGGATGGGCCTGATTTGGAAGGAAATCTCTGGGTTTTGGGCAATTTCTGGGCATGTTAGGTTGCAGCCCAATTAGGAAAAATCATGTGGACACCGAAAACACAGAAGGGTGCAAAATGAACATAGATGGAAAGCCAGACAAAAATATTTCCCTGTTTCATGAATCTGTTTCGAACTGGAATAATCCCACTCATGAATTGGCAGTCCTTTTCTTTACTCATAATTCAAAAAAAAAAAAAAAGAGAGAGTTTCCCTTAATGTTGCTGGGAGAATATTCCATTAGAGTCATAAGTTGGTGAGCCCGTTAACACTTGTGAAAGTCTCTCTAACCCACAACTAGATGCATTGCACAAGGTGCAAATTATTTAGAGGTCTATTCGTCGCACCGGTTGACCTTGTAATTAGTGGAAAATGGGTGACTATATTAATCTAAATCTGCAGGCTTGATTTATTTTTTTTATAAATTCATGCTACTTAACAAGACATTACTCAAATCGTGACATAAATGAATCAATTTAAATTTTAATAGAAACTAAAACTGGCCTTTTGTTGGAGACACGGTAAAAGAATAGAAAAGAAGAAAGACTTATAAACGAAATTATTTTTCAAATTCAAATTAAACCTGGACCTTTCGTACATAAACAGGATTAGTAAAAGAAGATAAAACCGAAAAACAGAAAAGATTACATTAAATTATTAAGAAAAAGACTATATCATGAATTGGAGCCCCGCCCGTGCGTAGCAAGTAATATAATTTCAAGCATTGTCTTCTGAAATAGAATAATAATTCTTGTTCTCGTAAAAATTAAAAAAAAATTGAAAAAATAAGTTTTTTGTGAATTTGACAACCCACCCAGAAAATGCTCACTTTTTGAGTGATCATCATATAAACGACCCCACGTCCCGGGAGCGAAGACGAGTTACTAACTTTGGTAATCGAAACCCCCAACTGTTGGAGCTTTGGCGCCAAATTATGCCTTGGGACATGCCTAGGTCCGGGTCTAGGGCCGTAACGACTTTTCAATTTGTGCCCGAAGCATTATATTGTTTAATTATGGATCTAGCATTGTAACAACATTTCAACTCGCGCGCGAAGTATTATATTGTGTAATTATGATTGGGTGAAAATATTTTTTGCAGGGTCAGTCTCAAAAGGTGGGGTAGGATGGTAAATTACCGAGCCTTGTGCTTTGGGGGTTAATGTGGGACTAACATAAAAAGGCAAATCAGCATCTAATTGAGGGAGGACGGAAATGGGGGGATGTTAACGGTTTTCCCTCCAAATATAAATTTTTTCCTTTAGTCAATTGCCCCCATTGTTTTCCCTCCATTATTTGGATGGGCCTGTTTTGGAAGGAAATCTCTGGGTTTTGGGCAATTTGTGGGCATGTTGGGTAACCGCCCAACTAGGAAAAACCATATGGATACCAAAAACACAAGGGGGCAAAACAACATAGATGCAAAGCCTGACAAAAATAGTTCCCTATTTCATGATTCTGTTTTGAACTGGAATAATCCCATCTCATGAATTGGCAGTCTATGACCAAAAAAAAAAAAAAAACGGCAGTCGTTTATTTTCCTAATAAATAAAATAGAGAGTTTCTCCCAACATTATTTTAAGAATTTCGAATGTGTTTGGTTGGACTTTTTGGGAAAACCTTTAAGGAAATGCAAAGAATTTTAAAAGGGTTTTTCATAATGCAAATTGTGTTTGTTAAATTATAATATGAAAGTTTATTGTAAAATACCTTTGAGCAAAATAGCGGTGCCATTGCTGGAGTAATGGGCACATGCTTCTCATTATTGATTCGTATGGAATTAGCACAACCCAATGATCAAATTCTTGGGGAATCAACTTTATATTGTTTTAATAATGGCTCACGCTTTTCAACACCAAACGTGTTTGGGCAATAACCATGCCTAGATACCTGAAGACCGATTCTCTTTGGAGATATTATATTTACAAAAGACTTTTGTAATTAAAAAAATAAAAAATTCGTCAACAAAAAAAAAAAAAAAAAAAAACTAGCGATGGCAAATGACCGTTGGCAATAGAAATCTATAACTGGCTACCGACCTATCAGGTTGCAAGACCTCATGTGGCCCCGGAAACCATTGGCGAGGGCTGCTTGAGGTCAAGTGACCCCCCATGAGGGCGTGACTGGGTGGCCACAACCTCCACATGACCTCACACAACCCAAATTTGGATCGGCGGAGGTCACATGACCTCACCACGTGGGTTGTGTGATTAGCAATCTTGCAACCCAAATATGGGTATCGCCTAGCAAGGTCATGCTGGGTCAACGAAGGTTGTGTGACCTTGCAACGACCCAGATCTAGGTCGTCGGGAAAACCAGGCGGCCTCAAGCAGCCTTTCACGAAGGTCACACAACAGATCTAGGTCATTGCAACCATTGCCAAGGGTCACCCAAACGCTTGCCCTTCACTGGTGACCACTCGCAGCTATGCCAATCCCATTCAACAAAGAAAAAGAAGAAGAAAATGAACAGTAGTAGGTTAGCATCCAAGGCACCCCCTAGTTGCCTTGGATTTTTAGCCTTTGGAGGCTAGCATTGGGGAAATGGGGTTAAAAAAAAAAATTGCCAAACACGCTTTATTTGGCTTAAAGGACTTTAGATGGCCAAAGGGCTTTGGGAATGCCTCTCCTAAACACACCATTCATACTCTCATAAAGTGTTCAGTTCGAACTACTTTACATGGCTTGAAACTTAAAGACCCAAAATTGGCTAGCTTACCGCCATTACTCTATTGAAATTTTAGGGGCTGCATGGTAATATTTATGTTCTTTTTTTGTTCCAGGGAACATAAATAAATAAATAAAAGTGTTTCATTTAGGAAAACAGTTTTTGAACAAAAAAACGCGTTTGATAACGTTTGTTCCGAAAATAAAAAATGAATAGAAACACGTTTGGTAAATTTTATTCTTTTAATTTTTAATATTTTTTATTTTATTTTCCATTTTTTCCATTTTTTATTTATCTTTTTCTTCTTTCGGCCGGTCGGCGGCCTCGGCGCGTCGACCGACAGGGGCCGGGCAGCCTCGCCTTTTTGGGTGAGCTCGAGCTCGCCCGGCCAAAAGGCAAGGCTCGCGTCGTCGGCACGGCGAGGCCGAGCCTCGCGCCCGCCGTCGAAGCCGAGCACTCCGCACCGTGACGCCAATCGAGATCTCGCCGCCACTACTCCTCGCGATGCCACCGCTCGTCGCCACTTTGCTTGCGAGATCCGTGCCCCCGCAATGCCCTCCTTCGCAGACGCTATCGTCGCACCGCCCGAAGCCCGCGGCTCGACGTCGTCCCGATCTCACCACGTCATTCGTGACGCCATTCGTTAGTCTTTGCCCGTGTCGATCTCGAAGCCTCTAGTGCCGCGCCGTCGTTGCATCGTCCTCCGAAGCCCCTCGCGAACCCTAGCCAAAGATCTCCCCTTGAGCGAGGCCGAGCCTCGCCTTGGCTGGGCGAGCTCGGCCTCGCCGGCGCGGGCGAGGCTCGGCCTCACCGGGGGCCGGCGTCGCCGGCCCTTGACGGCCTGTCGCCAGCCATGGCCGAGGCCGGCGACCGGCCAAAGAAAAAAAAAGAAAAAAAAGAAGAAGAAAAGAAGAAGAAGAGAGAAGAAGAGAAACGTTTCTTTAAAATCGTTTTTAGAACAAGAAATAACTTTTTTTTTGTTTCTCATTTATGTTCTTTTTGTATTCCGAGAACAAAAAAACAAAAAAAGTATTCAAAAACATAAATAAAGAACAAAAACATGCAGGCCCTTAAAATTCATGAGGTCATGTCACGACTAAACACACATGGTTCAAACTGTTTAAATTGTTTAGAGGTTCATTCATTTCGTTGGTCAATCATGTGAACTAGTGAAAAATGGATGATTTCAATTTATTTCTTTTATAAAATCATGTTGCATAACAAGATTTTTCTCAAACTATGACATAAATGAATTAATTTAAATTTGAATTTTAACTAAAACCAACCTTTCAAGGGGCAAATGATAAACTTATGGTCATAAATTGATTTTTGGAAGAAAAACATTTTTTTATTTCTATTTCTATATAAGTTTTTAAACAAAAATACCCGTTTGATAACGACAAAAAATTTCTATTTTAAAAATAAAAATTCATTTGATAACGACATAAAATTTATTCATTTCGAATGGCAGCCAATTGACGAGCGGATGGCGGTGGTGACAACCGACAACCGGCAAATGGTGGTTGGCGACAATGAATGGACAACCGATCCATAGTAAGAATGAATAATGAGAATAATTTTTATTTTTCATTTTTATTTCAGAAACAATTCAAAGAAAAATTGTTTCTGGAACATAAATTATAGTTTGTCATGCATCCCCTTACCTTAGACATGCTAAAGGAACGGAAAAGAAGAAAGATATATAAGCGAAATTAATTTTTCAAATTCAAATTAAACCCGAACCGTTCGTACACAAACAGGCTTAGTCAAAAAAGATAAAACCGAAAAACAGAAAAAATTTACATTAAATTATTAAGAAAAAGATTATATCATGAATTGCAGCGCCGTGCGCAGCAAGTGATATAATTTCCAGCATCGTTTTCTTCGAATAAAATAATAATTTATGTTTTTTTTTTGGTAAAGAAATAATAATTTATGTTCTCAAAAAAATAAAAATAAAAAGCGTTTTGTGAATCGACAAGACGCCCCTCGTCGTGTAAACAAAACCCCACGAGTGCCGACGCTCCATTTCCATCCTTCGCAGTCGCCGACGATGGGAGGTCCGTACTCCGGCGCCGTCTCCGGCCGCCGGGACCGCTACCACGGCGAGGAAGGCCGCCGCTACACCCCCGAATCGGATCGCCCCGCCGAGTATCGCCGCCGCCGCAGCCCCTCCTACGAGTCCTACCGCCGCGACGACCGCCGCGGCCGCGGCCGCGAGCCCGATCGCCGCGACCGCCGCGGCCGCAGCCCTAGCCTCAGCCCCTCGTACGACGATCGCTACGACGACCGCCGCGACGGCTCGGGCCAGCGGCGCCGACGGGGCTCGCCCCGCGCCTCGGACTCCAGGAGGAGCCCTAGGGCCGACGAAGCCCTAGATTCGTTGCCCAGGCAATTCGGGAGGAAGCGGCCTTACCTCGATCGCGATTTTAGGGGCAACGGTAGGTTCTCGGAGTCGGACTCCGATGAGGAGCTGAAGGGGCTGAGTACCGAGGAGTACAGGAGGCTGAAGAGGCAGAAGATGAGGAAAGCCATGAAGTTCTGTATTTGGAATTGCACCCCGAGCCCACCGCGGTACGAGGGGGATGAAATGGAGGAGAAAGCGGAGGAGATTGATGAGAAGTACGGGGAAGATTTGGAGAAGAGCGACTCGAGCGGGAAAGAGGATGGAAAAGCGAAGGGAAAAGGAAAATCTAAGTCCGATAGCGAGGAGTCGAGTGACGGTGAGGCGGATAGCGAGTCGGAGCCGAGTGGTTCCGGTTCGAGGAAGAAGAAGAGGAGCTCAAGTTCTAAGCGCAGGAGCAGGGAATTGTCTGGAACTGAGAGCGAATCTGAGAGCGAGAGGGAGAGTGAGTCTGATGATCCTGCATCGAAGAAGAAGAAGAAGAAGGGTAAGAGTTCGTCTTCAAAAGGGAAGAGTGGGAAAGTGCGTGATACCGAGAGTGAATTGGAGAGCCAAAGTGAATCGGAGGATTCCTCTTCGAGGAGGAGGAAGAGGAGGTCGAGTTCTAAAAGGAGGAGCAAGAGAGAGCATGATAGCGAGAGTGGATCGGAGGTCGAGAGCGAGAAAGAATCAGATGAGGAAGAGGATCGAAAAGGGAAGAAAAGATCCAAGAAACGGTCTAGTAGGCGGACAAGGAGTGGGAGAAGAAGTAGCAGGCGACGAAGCAGTAGGAAAAGCAAGAGGAGATATAGTGAATCTGATGATAGCGAGGGTGAAGATAGCGAAGCTGAGGATTCTGATGTCAAACCAAAGAAGGACAAGGGCTCATCGAGATTGGGCAAGAAGAGTCTCAGTCGGAGTAAGAGTGGTCTTGAGGATGATAGCGATGTTTCGAATTCGAGCGAGAGACCACAATCTGATCCTGATGTGAATGGTTTAGACAGTGAGGTCAAGGCTGAGATCGATGCGGAAGCACTCATGTTCAAGGAGCTGATCGAGTCCCAGAAGAAGCCGGCCTTGGATAATGAGCCGGTGGTTGGTCCCATGCCACTGCCGAGAGCTGAGGGGCACATTAGTTATGGTGGGGCTCTTAGGCCTGGTGAAGGTGATGCTATTGCGCAGTATGTTCAGCAAGGGAAGCGTATCCCGCGGAGAGGTGAAGTCGGTCTTTCTGCGGAGGAGATTCAGAAGTTTGAGGGTCTTGGGTATGTGATGAGTGGTAGCAGGCATCAGAGGATGAATGCCATCCGTATTAGGAAAGAAAACCAGGTTTATAGCGCTGAGGACAAGCGTGCTTTGGCCATGTTCAACTATGAAGAGAAGGCGAAGCGTGAGCATAAGGTCATGGCTGATTTGCAGCGGTTGGTGCAGCGTCATATTGGGCAGGATATTGGCCCTACTCATGATCCTTTTGCTGGAAAAGCAGCTGATGGTCCTGAGGCTTGATAAACATGTATGTTCATGTTTTCTTCTTATTTCATGTCTAAATTATGTGATGCCCTCATTAGTGTAGTGTGTGCCCAACTCTGTCGGCATTCTGGTCAGGTGGACTCATCTTTGTGTGTTATGTAGTTGAGGTATATCCAGTACCTCTCCTTTGATGCTCTTATTATATTGAAATAAATGCTATAAGGGAATATTAATTTTCTTTGGAATGGAAGTGTTGCATGGACCTGCATCATAATTTGCTTGTTTGAAGAATACAGCAATTGATGGTTAGAGATGAATGTACAGATGTTTGTAAGGGCAATGCAATTGACTTGTCAGATGATTTCTGGCTGTGTTTTTTATTGCCATTATATATGGCATGATTTTTATGTAACTTAATACATGCATGTTATGAGATCATGGAAACCTGACGGTGGAGCTTATGACACAAACATGAGGCCATGTGGAAAAAAGAAAAAAGAGACCGAACTTGTTAAGGCTTAGTTGTCTTTGTTAAGCATGCTTTTGGGCTATACCACTTACTGGTCCGAATTTGAGAGACCCTATATGTAGCCAGTAGTTATGACTGTTTGAGGTTTTCATTCTAAATGTCACTTTTCTATAGGGCAAGATATTGTTGTTTTATGTTGAATTGACTAGACTAGATTAAATTTAAATTGGGTTCTGCTCTGTGAATTATAGAACTGCAATGTCTGCCAATCAAATGTTCTATATTAGAAGGTAAATAGTTTGACCAAAATGTGAAACCTGGTAGCGAGGGTGATTGATTAGATTTGACTGTAGAATCATTAAATTCGGCTTTATCTTCAGTCTTGCAAAAAAGTTATGCATAGCAGTTTAAGACAACATGGTTGGAGTCCTCCTTCAATTGAATTTTGAATTTCAAGTAAGGCCCACGTAATCTTTGGTGAAGCTGCATATTATCTATAGAGGCAATTTGCATGCAATGGAATATGGAGTTGATTATCAAGGCCAGTCTATACTTTTGTGGTGAAGCTACTTATGGTCGTGAGAGACAATAACTTGCTGTCTGTATTGTTCATCTGCTGAAACAAGTCTCTTTTTTTCGTTCCATCTTTTTGTCATTTTGATTATGGAACACAATTAGATATCAGAGCATTTCTTTTTCTTCCGCATGTGGTAGGTAAGTCTCTTTTCATTCCCTTTATAGCTTTATTAAATAATAGTGGAGTAATGATTGGGAATTTAGCACGTCTCCATATCTTTTGGTCTATTATGGAGATTTTGGGGTAATACCTAACATGGTGCAAATATTTTCTAAATTAACTAATCATGGCGCTGGTAAGTTCATAGGAAATAGATCGTTCACCATGGCCTCTGCATGAGGGCATGGAGAATAACTATCTTGCCAAACCAATTGGGGTGAGTTGTTGTAAACTTCGTGGAGAAACTATAGGCTTTAGAATCTGAACTGTTGGGCAGTAACTCTCAGTCAGAGGACTTTGCGAATTTAAAACTACTTTTCAAAATTGTCCCAAACTCATGTTTTGTCTACCCAGATTTACGAAAGTCAGGATGCTGTTGCTAGTGCAATCAAGTGGAAACATTTTCAATGGACCATGAAAATCTCTCAAAGTCGGCATTTTCGGCCTGGGAGATTGTTACTACTGTCTGATATGGTCAATGAAGGATGCATAGCATAATGATCTAGCTAGATTTCCGTGGCCCAAGCTCTCAAAAGTAGTCAAGGTGACTAAACCAATTGATCAGTGATGAATCACTAAACAAGACATTTCGCATTTGACATGGGTTGTTGGAATATTACCATAGGCTTTTCCTTCTCGAGTTTTTTTTGGTAAGGGCTTTTCCTTCTTGAGTTGATATGTGGTTCTTTGATAATATGGCTCGAGTTAAGCTCCTAAGCCGACATATCCTGATCTATTGTCTTTCTGGGTTAGGGATCGGTGATTTTATGACAAGGCTTCCTTGACGACGGCGATGCTGCTAAGATCCGTGCCTCGTCTTATGAAGCTGCTTCTCACTCTTCGTGATAGCGTGTATATCTCGACGGGAATGTTCAAGCATTGAGCAGCAGCGTACATCATACGGAAACTGTCTGCTTCGCTAGATTGTCATAATATATTTCTTTTGGCTAGTTTCTGTTTTTGGCTAGTATGGAAGGAAATAATCAACCAACGTGTAAGCCCACTGTCTCCGACTATTTTTGTGTCCTTAACCCCTTCCTCCTGTATTTGCTGCAACAGCTATTTAGCTTTGCGAGTGACGTGATATTTTTCATGCTACAGTTCAGCCGTCGGCAACAATATTTGATGTTCCCTTCCCTTTTATGATTTGGGCATTCGATCCTCTTAAAACACCCGGCCGATCTCATCCGGTCACGAGTCTCCCCCCACCACCGGTAACGGGTAACTATCAGGCCACCGGAGGCGGTTCTGTTAGTTGGGCTCGAAAACTATGATCATGGTTCTTGATGGATGGTATGGCGTTGAGCTCAATCTATATTCTCTTTGTTAATGTTGCTCGATGATGCCCGGACGGTAGCGCCACAGACGGCCTAATGGGCCTGGGGCCTGGGCAAATCTACGTTTCGTTCTTTAATCAATTTCCCTCTCCAAAAATGATTTAAGGTGCGGATGATAAACAGCGACTCATATACCCTCATCGTTCCTCCTGATTCTGCTGGTTATAGTGATGTTTCCCATGGAGGGCTCAGGTGTGTTTTCCTGGAGAATGGCAGAACGGTGGCTCATGCTTGGCGACCGTTTAAGCCGTATCAAGGAATCTACCCCACACACGATCTCAAGCTTGCGACAGTCGTCTATGGGTGCGTTTGGGAACCACTTCCCAAAGCCCCTTTGAAGCCTAAAGATATTTGGGCAAATGCCAGCCTGTTTGGCAAAAAATTTTGAGCTCCCATTCCCTAAATGCCAACATTGTAAAGTTGAAAGCCCAAGGCAGGTGAGGACTGCCTTGGGCTTTCAGCTTTTTCGGCATGCCCACACGGGCACTGTTCATATTTTATTTTTTTTTTTTCGAAATTGTCCTCACGAATTTTTTGTTTTTCCGGTTCTTGCCTTTATGTCGCAATTGTTCATCTTCTCTAGGGGGTTTGGTTCTGGCTGATTGCGAGTGGTCGGCGACTGCCAGAGGGATACTGGCGATCGTCGAGGGTGGCGAGACCGATGCCGGAGGTGGCGAGACCGACGCCGGAGGTGGCGCAACCGACGTTGGAGGTGGCGTGACCGAGGGCTGGGTCGCCGCAACCTAGATCTAGGGCGGCAAGCGATCTTCTTCCATGAGCGGTCGTCGAAGACTGTCGCCCAGACGACTGACGCCAGGGGGTGGCGCGACCGCCGCGACCCACGACGAGGTCTGGGTTATCGCGACCCAAATCTGGGGCGGCAGGGTCGCAGGAGGACCTTGCTGCCCCCGATCTAGGTCGCGCGACCTCGCGGCCCCCAGATTTGGGTCGCGGCAGCATTGCACGACCTCCCGCGACCTCGCCGCCCCAGATCCGGGGGTGGCGAGGTTGCGTAACCCCGCCGCGACCCAGATCCGGGGCGGCGAGGTCCTCCTGCGACCTCGCTGCCCTAGATCCGGCGTCATCGGAGGTCACCGGCGGCCACTGCCCTTTGGTCAATTTTTTTTTTAATTTTTCTTTTGATAATATCCTTTGTAAATGTAATTCCCCAAATGCTATTTTGCTCAAAATACTTTACAAAGAGCTTTTAAAGTACAATTTACCAAATACGGTTGCATTTTGGGGAACACCTTTAACTCAAAAGTATTTGCATTTTCCTAAAGATTTTCCCCAAAAGTGATTCCCAAACGCACCTTATGTTCTCGAAATTTTGTGGCATTACTTCTCTATGGCTAGAAATTCAAGGTTCATGCTGATCGCATAAGCCTGGAGTACGTGTTTTCATAGCAAGAGTTGAGTATGTGACAAATGTCCAACTAATTTTGGTCAAAAATTGTTGACGTGGATGCTGAGCTTGCATGTGGCAAAATTTTTGAAATAGAAATTAATTTTTAGCCAGAAATTGATTTCTTGATTTATATTCTCTAGATAAGTTTCTAAACAAATAAATGCATTTGATAACAATTTAAAATTTCTATTCCAAAACAATAATTTGTTTGATAGTGTAAGATTTATATTTCTGGGCGGTCTAGCATCCAGCAACCAGCGGTGGATGTCTAGCGGCAGGCGGTGGCCATTCGACAACCGACATCTGGGGCCTGTATGTTAACTTGCCAAACAGTGAAAATTTCTATTATTTTGTTTCCGGGAGTAGATTTGGAATAAAAATGCTTTTGGTAAAAATTTTGCTCTCGGGAATAAATTTTTATTTTTTTTATTCTTGGGAAATTTTATTTATTTTTTTTTTGTTCTCGGAAGTAGATTTGGAACAGAATCGAAAAGTAAAAAAGAGTTGATTATTTGTTTCCGAGAACAATTCTAGAATCAAGCACATATTTTCTCTCTTTTCTTTTTTCTTGTTCTTATTCCCTCTTTCTTCTTCTTCAACTACCGTAGTCGCCCCTCGCTGTTGCCCACCACCATCCGCCGCCCATCTCTGTCACCGCCCACCACCATCCGCCATTTGCTGCCCACCGTTGTTGTTGCCCACCGCCATTCGCCGCCTATCGTTGTTGGTCGCTGGCGGTCGGTTTGATGAGCTTCGACGAGCTTGTTGGAGGCTTGCCAAGCCAAGGCGAAGTCTGGCAAGCTCGCCGGCGAGGCTCGGCTAGCCTTGCCGGATCGGGTGAGGCTAAGCCTCACTGGTGGCTAAGCGGGCCTTGCCGAGGCTTGGAATGGAAATATATTCTAGAAATAGAAAAATTAAATTACGTTATTAAACATATTTTTATTCTAAATCTGTTCTGGGAATAGAAAAATAAAAATTTTGTCATGCATGCTCTAACCATCCTATGTAGCGCAACTAAAGCTGACATGGACAATTTTTATAATTTTTTCTCTTTTTTTTGCTTTTTTTTTTTTTTTTCATTATAGCTAGCAAGGTCATTGATGATACTGGCTAGCTAGTGAGGTTAGGCCTTGCCTATGACCAATGAAGCTTGACCCTTGCTAGCCCAACAAGTAACCTGGGCATGGCCATCCTCGCGGCCCCTAATGAGGGCTTGAGCCTTGCTTAGCCATGGCGAGGTTTGTTGGCCCTCTCCTCTAGCTAACAACCAATTGGAGGAAGAAGAAGGGGAAAAAATATAAATAAAAAATAATAAATTTGAAAAATATTATAATATTATTAAAATTATCCATGTTAGTGCTAATCGCGCCACATAGAATATGTCATTATTTTCTCAAATTGATTAAATTGACACAAATATCAAAGGTATAAGACTCAATTGATAAAAAAAAAAATTTAAGACTCAATTGATATATCTGCAAGAGGTTTAGAAATTTTTTGAATAATTTTTCCCAGCTTAAATGGTTGGTGAGGGGTCACTTCTGGCGAGATTCAGAGTTTTGGGTTTGATTTAGTGAGCCCAATGACAATTATTGCAACTTTACAGTTGAAACGTCATGTTAGGAAAAAAAAAATTGAAGAACGACCGATGACTCACCAATCAAAAGGCCAGTTGTAAAAAGATTCTTCCATATAGGATTGGAAGAAATAATAGCTTGTCAACAAAATGTTAAAATCTCGAAAAACTTCAAACTAATATATTCATGTAAAATTGACCACAAACTAAGTTTTTTATCATAAAAAACTCCAATATGATATATTTGTGACAAATTTAATCAAAACTATTTTGTTTACTACAAAAATTTCAAATTGGTATACTTATAACAAATTTATCATTTGCTGGCTTTTGTCAAATTTAAAGGTTAAATTTGCTAACTTAAATGACACATGGGTTGTAGTATGGCGACATGGCAATTCCACGTGGAAATCCCTAGGGTAAATGTCACAAAAAAATTCAAAACTGGCATACTTATGACAAATTTAATAGTAATTCTATGATGAATTTAAGATTTTTTTGTGTTTTCTCAAAAAAAAAAAAAAATTTAAGATTTTTTGTAACATTAACCTTATGAATTTTCACTTGAGTTTACCATGTCATTATAACAAATCACCATGTGTCATCATGTCAGCGAATTTAAAGATAAAATTTAACATAAGTTAATAGATAGTAAACTTGTCATATATGTACCAATTTTGGGTTACTAGAGGTCCAAAAATTAGTTTGTGGTAGATTTGTTATATGTATTAGTTTAAATTTTTTTACGGTAAAAAAATTAGTTTAAGATTAATTTATCATAAATATATTAATTTGGGATTTTCAAGGTATTAATCTTTGATAAAATCACAAATTAGGGACTATGACAATAACTTTTTGTGTTCGTTAGTAATTTTTTAATTTGTTGTTAACTTGATACTCATAACTTTTGGAGCCATGCTTTCCTTTCTAATTTGGACAATGCTCATGATCTGTAACTAGACGTGTCGAACAATTGGGTTGGATTATAAATAATCTGATCCAAATTGATTCTTTAACCCATTTATAACCCATTTATTCGCAATGTAAATTTATCAACCCATATCGGACCCAATCCATACTTAACTCATATTACTAAAACACTTCCATATTTTATCAAATATAGAAAAACTTGTTTGTTATGATTTAAAAAAAATATATATTGTTAAAACGGTAGCGTACGATTACAAATTCAATGGATAAATTTGAGGTTTCATTTATTTCACGAAAAATGTTTGGCGAGGGTTAGCGGCCAGACTTCATAGGGGGAAATGTACAAGAAAAAAAGATAAAGAAAAAAAGAAAAGAACAAATAAAAATAAAAAAGAAGTTTTTAAAAAAATCAAAATTATAAAAACTGCTTAAGAGAATGATATCTCATTAATGGGTTGACACAATTAATAACATTTATAAATTAAATGGGTTGAAAATGGGTAACCTATGTATTATTAAACTTACATACAACCCAAACCCATTAGCAACCCATTTATTAAAACTTAACCAACCTACATATAATCCATCTCATTGATAACCCATTTTGACACCTTTATCCGTTGGTTGGAAGATAATATAACCCTTAACTTCGGGCCAATTCCATAAAAAAACATGAACTTCATGGGTTGTCCAAAATCTGGCCTGAACTTTATTTTGTCTAAAAAAAAAGCACGAACTTTAGGTGTTGTCCCAGTGTTAACCCTCATTCCACAATCATCCGACGTGGCATTTCCACGTCAGCAATAATATCCAACACAGCAAAACGATGATGCATTTGAGTGTTTGGAGAAAGTGTTAAATTTAAGTTTGCTCTCCAATGAGATGAACTTTACATATGATTTTCATGGAGAAAAATAATTCAGCGGCTTCAGTTCGAGGGGACGAGGCACATAACTAGGGCCATTAGATCAATTAACAACTGGCAAGCTGTTTGCAATGTCAGAAGTTGGGTTGGAAGCAGAAGATTAGATATTAAAAGCGTGGGCATCTTGTAATTAAATAGAGATGTGAAGCCTATTTGTAATAGACTTACTTTATTTTGTCTCAAATAAAGTTCACCACCACCCTTACAACATCTAAAGTAAATCGCTTTTTTTTTAGACAAAATAAAGTTCGGACAAAATTTGGGATAACACCTAAAGTTTTTTTTTTTTTTTTTTTTTTTGGTATTCTCGTGAAAAGTTCCCTTGCCCAACCACCTACGCCACCACCACAGGTGGTGATAACATCTAAAGTTTGTGCATTTTTTTTAGACAAAATAAAGTTTGTGCACTTTTGAGGTTTTTCATGATAAAAAAAATAGTTTGGGATAAATTTTTACACCTAACGACTCCCCAGGGTTTTGAAGTTTTTAAAGGTATTAACCATTTTTTTTTTAGACAAAATAAAGTTCGGGTTAGATTTTGGACAACACCTAAAATTCATGCTTTTTTATGGAATTGGCCCCCTTAACTTCTATTATCAAATCAAGGAGAAATCACATTTTTGGTCCTCGTATTGTTTGTTTTGGATCTTATACTTTCTTTGTCCTTATACTATTCTCCGACGACGATTTAAGTCCTCGGTCGAATCCCCCTGTTCGCAATTAATGGGAATTGCCGAGTCGACGCTAGGGCCGAACCCGTGTCATGCCGTGCGAGGTAAGACAAGGAGTGACGACAGATATATGTTGTTTTCACAACTTTAAAGCGGAGTCCACCGGTCGTATCGTATCTGGAGCGACCATGTACTGCGACCCTCATTAATGGACCATCCTTTTCCAGCGGTGATTACAAGCACTTGAGGGGTCGTTAGGAACACGTCGTGTCAAAAGACTCAGCGCGACTCAAAACCCTAAAAGATAAGACCGAGCGAGCGAGGCTTTCACGCTTCTTGCCACAACATCCAAACCAGGTTTCTCTCACTTGCTCTCCCAAGGTTGGTCCCTGCGATTAGGACATATGCTTGGAGGGACGACTGCATCACGTTGTTGATTGTCGATCGTTCAATTTGGGTCTCTCTTTCTGTGCAAAGGCAGCATTTAAAGCACTGTGCAATTTCTCGGGTCTTGGGCATACGCTCTGTGTCATGTGAGAACGCTTTTTTGATTTCTGACATGCCGGTGGAGCTACGGTGACTGGGTTTATAAACTTACCGGGCGAACTACGTTGTTATGCTTCAAAACCAAACATTCCATGACGAGCATGGAACTCCCGTCGAGAAGGGTAAGCATCTGTCCATACACCCTTTATTATGAAATGACACGGTTATGAACGAGTCCAACTCGCGTGCAATAAAATCATGCCAGAACGCCTCTGTAAATAGATACATTTTTATGAACGGCACCCTCATATCTAATATGATTATGTTGAACTTAGAAAGAATTCTACCGAATCATCAAATTGAAATGCTAGTTAAATTGCCAATCCTCTCGGTGCTTGGGGTGAGCATGCCGGACTGTCTAAATCGGGAACCATCCAAGCCGAACCTGGACCAGCCGGTTGGGTTCGGTTCCTAGTTTCATAAAAATGGAACTGGTGATTATCAATCCGGTTCTCAATTTTGGGGAGGAATCGGGCCAAACCAGATCGATTGGACCGATTTTTTTTTTTTTTTTTATAAAAAAATATTTTTAATTTCTTAAAAATAGCAATAAATTTATAAATAGTAATAATTTTTGTATTTTTCTTAATTTTTACTTTTTTTTTTGCTAAGTAATCAGTTCCATGGACCGGACTGATCGGTCCGGTCTAGTTTCCAATCCTAGGTTGGTCTAATCCAATTCTTGGTCCCAAAAATTGGGAATTAGTTCTCTCTTCCCGATTTCTAAGTAGAAATGAATTGGATCGGAAACCGATCAACCTACTTGGTGCTTGTCTATAACATTCTTCTTGGCTATTAACCCTGTGATTATGAAGTCTTGCAGTGGTGGAAAGAGACGGGACTATTGAGATCACATGATGTCCTCCGGTGCATGCGTTAGAAAAGAACAATAATCTTTTTACCTTTCCCTTTTGCCGGTTCATGATATCTCACCTTTTTTAAGTTTATTTTGTGAATGGGCACATGATCCTATGCTTGTCCTGTATGGAGACGGGACAAAGTGGTGTTGAACGAATGCTTTGAACTCATTGCCTATGCCCGCGGGAAAGGGATCAAGCTAGGCCCAGTTTCATGATTCTCCTGATTAGTGCGATTGACATCAGGGCTCAAGAAATCATCACATCTCTCTCTCTCTCTCTCTCTCTCTCTCACACACACACACACACACACACACACACAATGCTTACGTACTAGAGAATAAATCTTTTTCTTGCTGGTGCATTGAGATGATGATTGTGTACACTGGCCTTGACTGATTGAAACCAATTTTCTTTGCAGCCAAATCATTACTTCTCACACAATCTAATCATGGTCAGTCACCAACCCACAGTGAAAAACATCAAATGAGGTAGAAAGAGAAATGGGTTTTTCTGGGAAGGTCAAGGACTGTATATTAGGGTTTTGAAAATAAGGTCTAACATGCATTATTACAATCTCACGGATTCCATCAATGCTGGGTTTGTTCAAGGATGAATCGAACCATCTTGAAAAATTACAAGCATTGAAGGTCAGTCCATCAGCGGTTCAAGGACTCGTTCAAGTATGACAGATCAAGAGAAGTGGAGACATGCATTATCGCCTCAACGACTCATTCTCGTTCATTTAATGTTTGCACGTTCTTGGAATGGAGACGTGCGTTCGATGGCGGATAAGACGTTCCACGTCCGATCCAAACTAATGCAAGTTCTCCATACCATCATCATTATCCATGCAAAACGCGCTTTCCAGAAAGGGGAAACCCTAATGTGTGAATTACGCCAGTACATCACTACAGAACAAAAACTGTTTTCTTCCTAAAAATAGAGGGAAAAGAGGAGATGACCTCCACGTAACTGCGTTAGTCTTGTAATTGCGGATGGACGGGTCGATTGGCTGTCTGACCAAAAAGCAAAAAGGAGCAGGAAATTTGCTTGATTGACGGCAAAAAGAAGTAAGAAACTACAGAGAAAAAGGGATGAGTGATGAATCCTCTCATCAACATGATTTACCAATTAAATAAAATAGATCGAGTTCATCTCAACTATTGATTATGTGAATCTCGTCATAAATAAATACTTATCTCAACGTGAGTCCATCACGTGACCGATCACATTGATCCAATATGTCGATTTCGCGCAATTTATGGTTAAGAGTGCATGTGAATCCATGCAAGACCCGCCTTTGCGACGGGGTCCACGTAATTAATAATACGAGATGGTATTGTTCCTACGGCCCTACGAACAACGCGATTGCCTTGCCCTACTTGGCACTATACGACGTGGTCATGCTGTCCCGAGAAAGACATGGCTTTGAGCTCAAGCGACTGGGTGGGGACACACACATGGCCGCGCAAACACACGGCAACATCATCAGGCCATCCCTGTCCAGCCATGACCCCCCAAGTTGCCATTCCATGTGCACTCCGGATCCCTCGCCTTTAATCTTTCCACATCTCCAAAAAAAGTTATTCTAGTAATCTAATCCAATCACAATATGAAATCTCATCGAGGAGGATACGTCTTATCGTGATTACTTTTTTAGTCGTGATTCACTTTGTCTACCGCATCAATCTCGTAACGATTCCATCAATGAATCATATAATAGTCGGCCATTTGGTGTAATATTTACTCTCAAAGTTATTCCCCCATCTTAGGAAACCTTGATTGATTAGAATAATATATATTTCCCGTAAATTTCTCTCCTCCCGGATGATCAAAACACACACAATCTCGCGTAAACGAATCTCTCTCTCTCTCTCTCTCTCCCTCCCCCAAGTCTGCTCATAAAACCAAAGAAAGAACGAGCTGATCTTTCCATGCACCATTTCTTGATGGGTCTCCAATAGCTCTCTCTTTCAAACACACGACAGGAACCTACCATCCCTAAAACCAATCAACCGATCATCGTCCCGCGGCGGACATGATGAGAGACTTCCCGTCCTGCTTCGGCGAAAGCGGCGTCCAGATCGCCGACTCGTCGGCGTCCTTGGCGAGGAACAGCCCCCAGAACTCGGTCACCTGCATCTACAAGTCCAAGGTACGCGGCTGCCCTTGCCTCATCACCGTGACCTGGACCAAGACCCTCATGGGCCAAGGCCTCACCGTCTCGATCCTCGTCGACGACGGGGGCGACCACCCCAACTCGTCTCGCTCCCTCTGCCGGGTCGAAATCAAGCCCTGGCTCCTCATCTCCAAGCACAGAGGTTGCCGGAAAGCCCCGTTATCATCATTGGATTCCTCCACTCTCGACGTTCACTGGGACCTCTCGAACGCGAAGTTCGGCGCTGCCCCTGAACCCGTCCAGGATTATTACGTCGCGGTCAAGGATGACCGCGATGTGGTCCTACTCCTCGGGGACATGGAGAGGGAGGCCCACAAGAAGCTCGCCGGCCTGGGCTGGGCGCGTGACAGCGCAGTACTCGTGGCGAAGCGGGAAAACATGTTGGGGAAGAAAAGCTACTGCACGAGGGCTCAGTTCCGGGACAAGGGCCAGGCACACAGCGTCGTGATCGAGTGCGACCCGGGAGGTGGCTCTCTGTCCGATCCGTGCCTCGTTATAAGGATCGACGACCGGGACGTAGTGAGGGTGAGGAGGCTGCGGTGGAAGTTCCGGGGGAACTGCACGATCGACGTGGACGGCACCGGCGTCGAGGTGTTCTGGGACGTCCATAACTGGCTCTTCGGGGGCGACTGTGTTGGGAGCAACTACGGGGTGTTCCTGTTTCAGACGTGCCCTTTCTGGGCCGAGAGCGATAATGAGAAGTTCTGCGGTTCGTCAAGTTCGAACGTGTCGAAGCCTTCTTGCATCTCGAGTTGGTGGAGTTCGGCATCGCCCTCTTCTTCGCAGGGGATCGAAGATGATCCCCATCATCAACATCAGTTGCAGTTGCAGCAAGGTCTGGGCTTCTCTTTGATATTGTATGCTTGGAAGAGTGAATAAATAGTATTGTTCAACATCTATTTCTCTACCAAAAAAAAAGGACCAGCAAGAGAAGTTTTCCTCTTCTACCTTTTTGCTTTTGGAAAGATACAAGAAAGATGAAATTGGGTTTTTCCTCCGTTTTGGCTTTTCATATTGTTGGAGTGGTAACTGGTAAAGAAGATGCATAAGATGAGTTCTTCTTCATGAGTTTGACTGAAGTACAGTGAAATGAATGCAGATATATCGTTGCTTCTGATATATTGTTGCATAGTCAATCCGTACAGAGTCTCTTGGCCCCAAGAAATCGTACATACAGAAGAGAAAAAAGAAGAAGAAAAAACCTACATTTTCGATTGTCCCTACTTGGAAGGGATATCTTCCATTCATACCCTTTATTTAGGTTCACGAATCATGACATCATTCGCATGTATGCTTAACTGAAATGGAAGGTAAAGCTATAGTTTCCTCCATCCTTTGCAGGAGAAATAACAGTGATTCTAAAATCCGGTGACGTTTATGAATAAAAAATCCGGTGACCCTTAAAAGTGATCGTGTCCAATTTGCAATTCACTTATAAGAGGCACGGTTGGAGGATTTCCTCTGATCAGAGATTGGAGTAAACATGACCCGAAGAAACAAATTTAACACAAGTCTATGTATCTTTTTACTTAACATTTGAAATATGGCTTGTACCAAATACGTAATACCTCAATTACTTAAAATCATCCAAGAAGTTATGTTTAATCATCTATAATGCTATAAAAATTTACTAGAGATTTTTTATTTTGACAAAACATCAAAAGGTATTTTTAAGCTAAAACTCTTACTAGACGCGCTCTCAATCAGTCTCATGTCATGAGAAAATCATATATAAATTTAGCCTATGGGTGAAGTGGTAGGCATAGTCAATCGCAGAATATAAATTGTATTAAAACTTATGTTTTTCAATGAGTTCCAATGTGATTTTCACCATTTCTTGAACTAAATCTCCCTAATATCTTCTCTTCAATCATTTCGCTCACCTGATAAATACATCAAGTCTAATAGTTAATAAAATATATATATATCTTCACGCGATTTACTCTGGCTAATAATGAGAAATTTTCTTTTATGACTACCTTAAAACAAAGGACTAATGGGAGTTAAGATTACTATTTCCTTCTATTGCAAATTAGGAAGACAATTTAAAACTAATTGACTTGAATGTCCTAATTTCTCTCTTACCTTTTATGTTGATTATGATTAGTTTTCTCCTCATTATGAGCAGTTCTCTCTTGAATTCTAAAAAACCCCCCCCCAACCCAAAACAAAAACCATCTCTTCATCTGTCTTTATCTTGGTTTATTGTTCGATGCAAATTGTCAATCTCAGGTGTCAGAGGTTCATCCTCGGTGCTTCATCGGAGAGTTTCATAATTTTTATTGAGACTAAAACTAGAGCTAGTTTTTTTTTTTTTTTTTTTTTGGTCTGAAAAAACTAGAGCTATTTATTCTCATAGCATTTGATGTATATTGGTTCACAGAGGAAAATGGAAGTTTTCAGTTATGGTTCGTAATTACAGCAAGCTAACAACATGTTTGACCACAAGATGCTTGACCAAATAGAGTTTTTTAAGGGAAATTTCGAAAATGTAATAAAACAGGTGTTTCAAAGTCCAAAAGAGTTAAAATAGCCAAGCCCTTTTTCCGTTTCATAATGATACATCTTTTAGTAAGATATGAGAAGAGGACAGAGAGCAATTCATTTGTTCGACTCGAGAATTCTGAGAAGAGTTGAGCAAATATATTGAATTACAAATTTAGAAACGAATCTAATCAGGTACAAATCAAGTGATTTGTCGAACATGAGTGAGATCTCCGAAATCTCCATATGTTTGTTACATCTTCAAAATCCCCTAAACTCAAGTTGGTAAGAGTAGACAAATTTCAGATGGGTGTCGGGGAACTTTTCAAAAGCAAGTGCTACCAAATTAGCTTTTGAGGAGACGAACCCCATGCAAAAGCACCAGTTGAACGCGTTCGGATTAAGTTCCAATCAGACGATACATATACGTGATAGGATATGTATAAGCTAGTACCATCGAGTTAGCTTTCAGGTAGATCAGTAACAGAAGACGATTACCCCCTTTGAAAGCAAGCGGTATTCGGGAAGATCGTGCACATGGTGTTTGGAACTCAGTTTTCCGAAAAATCTATACTCTAGGACGATGATATTGTTTGAAAGTCAACAAGGTTCTTATAAGCATTCACGACATGAAACAGCATTTGAAAGCATGCGTCGGACGGCATCCTATGCGGCCACCTGTGTGACAAGAACTCACTATCCCCCGTCATCCATTTAGCTACAAGTCGGAAAGTATGGGGGAGTCCACCATACATGGGGTTGAGCAAAAAGGGGTGGTGCATTATGAGACTGATTCATGGAGGACCTCGCATCGCCGCTTGCGTGGGAGATTTAGGTGGTAGAGTGCATTTTACGAAGAGGGATACATTGATGTGCGTCGAAAACGATTTGCATTTGTTGCTACTCAGAAATGTGAAGACAAAAGACAATAATCTAATAGTTTAACTTCAATGCTACAGCCTATGAGAGCTTTCCATCGAAATCTACTTTTCCAAAATCCGATGGTCGGATCTTAAGATATCAAATCTTTTAACCATGGCTGTTCTATCTTTAAAGGCGTTGGAAATTTTTTTCACACGATAAGATGATTTTCATAATGACCGTGTCACAAGCTTTTCGATCTTCAAGAATTGGAGCCTCAGTGACAAAATTGAAAGAAACGAATGCCATAAACAAGCCTTACTGAAGTTTCCGGGGTGACGCTATAATGTCATCCTAGAGGAAATTAGTTTCAATTTATTAGAGCAAAACAGACATTGACTTCACAGCTGCTCCATCTCAAGAAGCAAACTAACCATTGAATAGTGGTCGAATTGCAATTATGAGACGATTGACAACACTTCGATTATCCACAACCATTACAGAATTGAAATAGCTAAAAATAAAAGTGCCATGAAAAAGAAAAAAATATAAAAGGAAAAAACCAAAACATCAGTCACGAGTCATGCATCCAATAACGGTGGATGACACTTTTGCATAGGAGAGATAGGGACCAGGGAACACGTCGCTAATTATATTCTAGCTTTCGGGCATTTATCCATATACAAACTTCCGGAGTTCAGGCAACAGGCATACCAACCTGGGGTTTGGGCGTTCCTTCATATCCGCAGCCATCGGCAGTTAAAACTTGACTAAAATGGCACCATTGACTTGGATAGCTAGATAAAGAGCTTGTTGCAGAACTGACAAAAGTAAAAGAAGAAAGAGGAAATACTGCATCAGTCAGATTCTGCAAAAAGATCATAAAAGAACTGCCACTGTTACAAATTCGGCAGGGATGCCTTTCCTAAAAGTAAAGCAGAATAACAAACTATAACAGTAACGCAGAATAACCACGATACATTCCTCACATACTGTAAAGTGCATTGAATTTATCAGATGGGTCTCTCAGCCACTAGCTTTAGGCAAAACCTTTGTGCGCATGACGTCAAAATTCTCTTCAGCGGAAACTTACACTTTTCTTCCCATTTTCTTCCCATAGTTTATCACTACCCCTTCTATCAGAAAAAAATGCACCCTACCGTTAGGCAAAAGCCTAGAGGCTGGGATCAAGGGGCAGGAATGAGACTTTGGATTGAATCTAGAGTATAAAAGCCCCAGACCTCTGGGGTACAAATTACAAAGAAGAGAAAACAAAGCATGGACCCTTCTGAAAATAGATATCAGGAAGAAAAAAAGGAAAAAAAAAAAAGAAGAAGGAATTTCCTATACATTGCAAGTATTGTGACACTAGAATTTAAATTTTGATTGGGAAACAAAGAACATCACAGCAAACAGAATGTGAGTTTAAATTAAGTAAAAGATTCAGAGTCTGGATCTTAGGTGTGATATAAATGACAGTGGAGGAACACACACCATTTTGTTTTTGTGCATAATCTTCAAACTTTTCTTTACTTAAGGCATTTCCTAGATGGGAAAATAGTCCAGCTCATCTGAACTTTCCTCGTAGATTACGTAGCTGGAATCACGGCTATCCTCATTACCACTGCCTTGATCGCTATTGTAGCTGCTTTCAGATGAACTCATAAATAAAGAACTATCTGATGTGTGACCATTATGATGTAATGGCAGCCCAATCTCGCTATTGAGGTCACTATCAATAATTTGTTCCATCTCGCTAAAACTGCAAAATAACATAAATCCATGGGGCAAAGTGGAGATTGAGATTCACGCCCAAAGGGAGCATGCAATAATTTAAATCAGAAGGTAGATATCAAGCACAACAGTCATATAGCAAAATCCCAAATCAATAACTATATGGAAAAGAACATTTTCGGACAAACCTTCCCCCCTCTGATGGAAAATCTGCCAGTAAACAAATATCCGGCCTTCCTTCCACTACCTCTTTGAATGGGATGACACTGGACAAGAAGACAAGTACCAACATTGCAATGTTAGAGTGTGAAACCTGCAGCCATTCCAATATGATGAATCTAAGTAATTTTAGGCATACCTTGAAGTGTAACTTCTGTTATACCAGTCACCTTCAGAAGCTAATCCTTCCTTATTGGATATGTCCTGCGGCAGGAAAAATATCAGGCTCTACTGCAGGATAACAAAATAATGATAAGACAAATAGAAGGTCCACGGTACTCACAACGTGTCTTAGACACTTGAAATCTCCAGCAAGAACAGCAGTCAAAAACCGAGCAACCTCCATCTGCAGATAATCTTGTATCAGAGAGGGTGGCGGGGTAGAGAGAGGTAATGGTGATGGGACTACTCTTTTTCTCACCTCTTTGAGATGCATACAGTCCCGTAAAATCAGGACTTCCAGTAAAGTTCCAGTTGAAGTGCTGCCAAGATTTCTAAAAAAGGAAAACAAAATACCCATTTGAGGAAAATCCATGGGACGTCAACCCAAAACACAGAAAATTAACCTTATGAAATGTTGTTCAGGGAGAGAGAGATTAGCTGACCTCAGAAAATTTCCAGTAATTGAGTAGGATGTTGAAAAGTCAACATATCGTAGCTTTCGAAATCCCTGCAAGAGATACCAAGAAGAGTACTTGCTCGTCATTGACAGAAATGACTCATTCAGAACCATCTTACTATGTCTACTATCTCCTACAAATGGACTATTAAACTCAAGCATTGAACCAATCTGAAGTCAAGAGATTCATATCATCCTACCACCTATGACTCATAGAGGCAAACTTAGATGGAAAAGGAAATGGCACAAAAAAGCTGCTGATAGAAATTCTTTGCAGTCATTCCCAGATAGCTTTTAAGAGCCAAAAGTGGCTTATGGGGAGAGCATTGGTGTCCTATTTAATGGTTCAGAGGCTTATATTTTAGGAACTTGTGCAAAGTGCGGCTGCTTGGTTATTTCTAGGAATCAACAAAGTAGATTTACGTCCATCGAAACATGGTCTCCAATCACCAATGGTCATATAATACAATATCCAACAACTTCTGTACACACGTGCCTTTAGACAATTAATGAAAACCGTGTTCCATATATTGCATTTGGTATTCAGGACAAGAATTGGATAAAAAATCCCTCAGATGGTGAATGTGGACATATCAAAACCTATCAAGTTTACACTTTGAGATATATTGAAAATAAAAAATAAAAAATTCAATTAAATTAAAAAAACTGAGAAATTAGAATATTCATTTCAATTAAAAAAGAAAAGGAAAAAACCTAGATCTAGGGATTGCAGCTATGGCTGCAACTGCTGCCACCATGATGGCCGTGATTGATACCACCAGCGTATTGCATGGTGGTCCAGCACAACAAAAATAAGAGGGATGGAAAACAGAGAAAGAGGTTGAGGAATTGTGGTGGTGGTCGTGGTGGTGGTGGTGGACTATGGAGGTTGACGCACGTCACTTAGGGAGTGCCACCTGAAAGCAAGCAATAGCTTATTGTTTTTTTCTCTTTTAATTCCTTTTCTTGTCTTTTCTCATACAATGCAAGTCTATCCCACCCCTTATCCCAAATTTCTTACCAGGAGGATGTCCCCAAACATCAGATAAGATAACAATTTATCCTATCTGGACTTTAATTCTGGGCTAGCAAATGCAGCCAAACAGTATAGTGTTCGTGGCCATATAATTAGAGGAGAAATAAGACTGAACTGATAGGAGGAGAAAATTTACACCATCGACTACCAAAATCCAACAAAGTAGTCTAAGTTAATAAATTTGGCTTCAGATTAAACAAGTATTACTTTTGATGCAAAAATATGTACCTTAACAAGTGTTCTAACTTTGCAATCATGGAGCTTAAACCCTCTTAGAGACAATGAAGTCATATGAGGACAATTGTTGACTAGATCAACACAAGTCGGTGATTTCAAACTGTCATCTCTACCTGATGGAAACACCAAAAGTAATGACTATGTTAGAAAAAGCATGACCTGAGAAATTTCTTCGTGTCAATGAACTCTCACCTGTTTTTGAAGACTCAAAGAACAAACGTTCTATCAAGCGACAATTTAAGCCCACAGAAGTCAACAATTGTCTCAATTCAACATGTCTGTAATTTGAAGAATGCAATGTTAGAATACGTGATAATGGGTTACAAGAATGATTACCCATTTAGTAACTGAGGAAAATTTCACAAGGTTGTCATGAACAAACTTGGTTAGGGCCATACAAGGAATAGCTTGTCTTGCATGCTAGCAATTTTTGTTGAACTTAGAAACCAAAAAGAAGAAAGAAAACATGATATGCCAGTTGATATGTAAATGAAAAAAGGACGGTTCCAAAAAACAGAACAATTTTGTTAGTATCACGGGCAACAACTTCTGGAAACACAACACTAAATGAAAAAGAACTTACAGGCCAACAATTTCCAGATCAACTAGAGAGTGGCATACTGATAAAGCCGTACAAAGTGATGCACTATCCATTCTTTCAATGTTGTACAAGTGCAATCTTCTCAACAATATCCTTGAGGAAAGAAGAAAGGCAAAAATTAGGGGTCAATTGCAGCGTGAGCAACACAAGGTCCAAGAAATCATAATTCGATATACCCTGCAGCACTGCCATCGGCACTCAAAGGGCTTAAGCATGTCCTGGTCAAGATGGGTGACTCTTTCCCTTGTCTGGTCTTCTTATCATTCCATGAAAAGTTGGAGACGTCAACAGAACTCCTTATTGTATAGACTAATGGTTGAGAAGATCCAGGTGACATGGTTGGGCCCGGGACTATACCAAGCTTCAATGACCTCAAAGATTTAAGAGAAAATAAAGCAAATTTAGATGGAGAAAAGTAATCCCATTATGCAAAAAAAAAAAAAGTACCTTCATTTAAAATATTAAATAAGATCCCCTGAGACTAGATGAAGAATTCACCAATAAACGACAATCACATAACAAATTCGATCGAGAAAAACCTATTATATATTCCACGCAACCTACAAATAGAACCCAAAGGGAAATAAAAGGCAATGGCATTTTTTCAGATCAATCAAATTAAGTAGCAGAGAGTACACTGGGTCAAAAAAGGCCTCCGGTTTCTCACTGCTTTAGTTTCATATGGTCTACAGGGGGGAAAAGGGGAGATGTCCCCTTATGAAGTGTGATGCAAAAGTAGAAAAGTATACTTCAACCACTACAACTGCATGACAAAGCCTACTCATGACAAGTCCATCGGTAGCAGGTCAGTTGTTGATGCAGAGGAACCATTCCAAGAGAATGCAAACTGGCAAACGGACTTGAAATGAAAGGTTTTCAATATGATTCCTTACTGAAGGGCTCTTCCGGCTCTTTGAATCATTGTAGACACAACGGCATTATTAACCTTCGGGACAACTGTTGTCAGGTCAATATTGGTATAGCATAAAGGATCCATGGCGCACTTGTTAAACAGTGAACAAGTTGCTGCTGCGTAGCATAGGCTTTGTGAATCGAGCATCGAGAAAACCTGAATTTCCTCGTCAATAAAAACATATAAACACCCAAGTAAGGAAATATGGCAAAACCATTTCAACAAAGGCCAAGTGCACGACCGCAGGTCAACAGCGAAAATGTCAAAAGACATCATATTTATCAGTAATCAAAGAAGAAAAATATATATTCTTATCTACGAGCAATCGAAGTGATATGAATGAGTATATATTGTCCGATAAAGGCCTTTTGCAGGCACGATCAGAATCAGCCAGCAACATTTGCCACAATCAGATAGCTAGAACTCGAGTATAAAATTGTATCATCACCGAGGCAACATACAATTCCTCGAGCTCGCACGCAAAACCTAAAATTGAACTCCATTTCTCAGCTGATCCACCCGAGGGATCCATCGACACGCAAGCGAAACGAGCTCGAGCGATTCAACCGCGAATGCTTCCGTCGCCACTTCGCGGCGCCGCCAAAAAAATAAATAAATTACAAACCCAGGCATTGCGATTCGCAAACCTAGAAACCTCCGGAACGAGCCAGAGACGGTCAAAAGGCGGGAACCTTAGTGGTGAGATCCGGAGGGAGAGCCCACGCGACGGAATTGTGCTTGGCGGCGCGCTTCCTCGCGGAGCGCCGGGCGGCCTCGGTGATGGCGGAGCCGAGCCGCAGGGCCCGGTCGATGAGCAGCGCCTGGTCCCGATCGGAGGTCCTCGCGTCGAGGAGCCGGTCGAAGGAGAGGTCGATGGAGTGCGAGCGGGAGGAGGACGACGATGAGGATGAGGATGAGGATGACGAGGAGGAGGAGGAGGAGGAGGGGGAGGAGTCGACGAGGGAGAGGAAGGCATCGAACAGGTGGTCGATTTGGCCGAAGGCCGACGACGACGACGACGAGGCCGCCGCCGCCGCCAGTGCCGCCGCCGGCGATGGCGAGGAGGAGGGGCAGGGGCGCTTGTTGGCCATGGGGGGCGGCGACGGTGCGGTGGCGGTGCGGAAGAGCAGGGCATCCATAGTGGGTGGAGGAGTGGAGGATACGAGAGAGAGAGTGAGAGAGAAAGAGAGAGAGAGAGATTTTTGGGGTTTTTCGGGAGATTGATTTGATTGGAGAGAGACAGTGCGGACGAGAGGATGGAGCGACACGTGGCGGCTGAGCGGCCGGAGGTGAGGCCGGCGGGGTGACTCTAGCGGAGCCCCCCCCCCGCTTCCTCGGTTCTGGGGAATAATGGGATTTTGGAGTTCTGCCGGAAGGCGATTGGCGGTGCTGAGCTGCTGCTGACGTGTTGCTCTTACGTGCGTGTGTGGGTGTACGTTTATATGTAATTTATATTTATAATCATTGACACAGTTTGAATTCTTCCTTTTAATATCTATTTTCTTAACTTATATTCTTATTCCGAAATAATCATCGCTACTCTCATGATCCTGATTTTCTTATTTCTTGGTAAGACTTGCTTCTCTAATTTAAATCTATAAAAGTAATTGTACTATTGATCGCTTGGATGCTAGGAGAATTATCAAAATAGTCATAAACTTTTTTTTTTTACAATTTAATCATAAATTTTTTTAAATTGTGTTAATTTAATTCATCTGCCCAATTTTGGCCGGCCGACGCTAACATGGATGCCGATCGGTGCTAGTTGTCTAGCTAATGCTAACATGACAATTTTTAAATAATATCTAATATTTTTTAATTTTTCTTTAATTTTTAATTTTTCCCTTTTCTTTTTCTCTTCTTCTTCCTCTTTAGCTTCTTCTCCCCTACAGTGGCCAACAAGGCTTTGGTGAGGCTTACCAACCACTGGGCAAGGGCCTCACCGACCACTATGGGTAAGGAAGCCAAAGAGGAAGAAGAGAAAAAACAAAGAGAAGGAAAAGAAAAAAAATATTATTAAAAAATTGCCACATCAGCGTTAGTCGGTCAAATTTGATTGAATAGATTAAATTAGTACAATTATAAAAGATTTATGATTAAATTAGTTAAAAAAATTTTGATACTAAATTAGTACAATTATAACAAGTTTAAGACTTTTTTGATAATTCTCCCCTTATGTAACTTATAAAATGAATTGATCAAAAATATTTCTATTGTCCATGAAATTGTTTAGATGTTAATTATTGTCAATAACGAAAATATTTTTTATTAATTTATTATTTCAAGTGATATAAGAGATCATTTTTAAGAAAATATTTTCTAGATCAATTATTTTCCAGGAAATTAACAATCCATTCATTTCACGATTGACTTTAACCCACGAGGAAGAAATGAGAAAATAGTGGTCCAATGGAAAAGGACAACCAAGATTTGTCTTATGCATGACTTGTAATGTAATATGACGACTCGTTAGCACGAAAAGGGGTCCACGGGATGGGACAGGTCGTAGAAAATTGACTAGATTCGTCTCCCACGTTGTTTGCGTAAAGAGGTATATTACAAGTTGCAAAGTCTTTCACGGGACGCTCAGTTCAGTGCCGCAAACTTCTCGACCGTTCATCTAAATTCCTCAGCTTTCATAATTCGTTCATTTACGTTACCTAAGTAACTTGAATCGCCAGAAACAGCGACAGAATTTTCGTAAATTTTGACATTGATCATACAACAGAGTGCCGGACATAGACACCACTGTAACCTTGGAATCTACCGGCGTGGCACAACGGATTCGGTTTCCGTGGGCTTAGTTTGCAGCGTCAACATCGGGATTGCTCCGATCTTTTTTACATAAATCACAAAAAATATTTTCGCATACAATAAATAAATAACTCCTCTCTTAAGAAAATAATGCCTAATAATGTATTATTCCCGTTATCTTTTCATCCAGCACGAACATGAAAGGGTAATACAATAATGAACCCTACGTTCAAGCTGGACATATGAACCCAGACTAACCAGTAACTTGATCTTTTCTGTCTCTCTGGTTTTAGGTATGTCACGGAAGTACAGGAAGACAATTGCTCAGACCTTTCCTAAGGGGAAGCATTCAACTGAATGCAGGAGTCATCCCAGAAACATTGAAACCCAAGAGGTTAGAGAACTATCGAGTTTTCGACTTTTGAGTTGGAAAAACAAGACATGGACTTGATAAAAAGCTTCGACCGGAACTACCAGACAAATCAACCTGCCGAGTGCTGGGTATCAATGTATGTGCATGTGTTTCGAGCTTCCCTTCGGGAAGAGAGTTCTTGTGTTGTCTCGCGAGTAAGGAAAAGACCTAGGAAGAATTGGACATCTCCCGCACCTTGTAGCAGAGTGCCTCTAGAAGTTCTACAAGGCGAGTGTGAAATGTTGTTATTCCCCTTGACTGGTCCGGGCAAAAGATGAGGAGCAAAACAGTTTTCAATTCTTATCAAGAGAATGCGCACAATATGCAAACTCCTTACTCTTCCAAGCTTCTCAAAGCTAATGTCTCCTACTCACCTGAACATTTTGAAATCCAAATGGAAAATGGCGGGCACGGATCCTCTACCTTGCAAGGTGCTTTCCTTGGTTTCTTAATCAATCTCATCCGTTGATATATACCTCATTCACGTGCATCAATTGTTGAGATTGATTGAGACACCAAGGGGAGCACCTTGTGGGGTAGAGGACCTTCATCCAAAAACCACAGCAAGAACTCCAAATAAACTTAAATCTGATCATGAGAAAAACCAAGATCTATATCTGTCTAGGGAAAATTACAATCTCGCTGCCCATGGAACATCCAGGTTTTTACTAAGCCCACTCACAGTCAAAACAGTAGATATGATGTACTAGCTGGTTTAACAGAAATTTAAACTCTTCCTCCTAATGCAAAAAAAGGAAAAGAAAGAAATCTACAACAGAAACACTACGTACTTTCTATGAGACAAGCACTATAAAAGCAAACATGAGGAAAGCAATGCCAAATGATAATTCATTGAGACAAACGGAAAACTAAACATAACTTACATCTGAGTTTAAAGAACGGGTAGTCAAAGTATGATGTTTAAGAATTCAAATTGTGTAATTTCCTCTTTTCCCCTTTCCCTGGGAGCTTTGTCCAGAGTCATACGTTCCCGATAAATTTGATCCAGTCACTATTTTAATTTGCAGCAATAAGCATGCACTAGTCAGGATGATGCAAGAGCTTCTAATGCTTTTTACTCTTTTTCGCTAGCAAACGAATTACACAAAAAAAGAACAAAAAGAAGAAGATCCATCAGTCTTCCATCTTTACATCAACTTTGTCAATCTTATGACTGCGCAGAAGTAACTCCTCCTACACTCATATCTAACAGACACCCAGATTAAACAACAGCTGGTTAAGAAACCCATGATCCTAACTCACCTCTTGGCAATTTGCTGCCTCTTCTGTACAAACTTGTAAATCAGCAACATGCATTAGAAAATAAATGGGATGACAGCATACCGGCTCTGTGGATAATCATCGAATTTACTATGATACCACCTATGTGTTTCTGCTGCCGCAAATACCAAATTCACCACCTGCCATTACAAAGAATCGACCTTCCACTCAGTCGGAGAATTAAATCAAAAGAAGTTGCAAGTGCAGGATAAACAATTATATAATTGTATGAACAACATATACCACAAAACCAAACAGCAACCAGATTGTCACGTCTGATCCTCCACTTGCAACCACTAGTCCCGCATATATAACCTTTCATCATCAGAAGAGGTGATTGGAACCATTGAAAAGCAAATATAGTCAAAACCATAACTTCTTAAGTTTTCCTTCTCTATCTCCTAGGTAAAATTCAAGGACAGGAGCAGCACAGAGAGAGAGAGAGAGAGAGAGAGAGAGAGAGAGAGAGATTTACTATCTCGGCCAAATAGTGTGGACATGAGACAAGTTCAAACCAATTGCCATGAGGCACTACATATTCATGACTTTCTTCTCTGCATTCACGTAGGGAGCCCTAACAAAATCAGGAAAAAAAAATTGACAATTAAGAGCAAAATATAAATGCGAGAATGTTCAGTCCATTGATGCTTTTAGAGCAATTCATCTCATCATCAAGTAAATTTTGTGAGATAGTCACAGAGACAGATCCTTTAAGGAGTTATTCTCCCTTTCTAGCTTAAGTATGATAAATGTTGCAGAAATTACGAAAAGTTTGACTAAGAAAACATATTGTGCAGGTAAATCACATCCTAGAAGCTCTTCAAATGCACATATGTGCTGTTCAAAGATAAAGATATTGTCTTTCCGAAACAAATCGCATTAATGATAGAGCTACACGTACAAGAATTCTATGACACTGATGCTGATGAATCCAACCCCAGAAAAAGATAATAGCACCAATCCAGTGATGCCATCCAAGCTTCATAAGAGGATTGACAAACTCCCACCAATCAAATTCACCAGAGGCCATGTGATCTTTGCCTCTGACAATGAACTCAGACACTTGATTGGCTGAAAATTCATATACTTCCACCGCAAAATTGCTGCAAAGTGACAGTGGCGCAGCAGTGTAGAAACTTGCCATAGCAAAGAAATGAATTTGACGATCAGAATAGATAAAAGCATGTAATAGAATAAATTTGAATACCAGACATAATTGCTGAAGCATAAATCACAACAAGGCATTCTAATGATAAACCACCTGAATCTTAGTGATAGACAGTAGTGATGACCGTGAATCTCACAACAACTCATTCATGACAAACCAGAATCACATCCAGTTAAGAATATACTTATGCAAGCTAGAGGTTCAATGACACCAAGGAACTTCAAAGATAAGTAACTACTCCAGAAGATACAGGGTCCCGACTAGCAGGTCACCAGCTTATGATCAGCAAGAGACTCATGAGAACTGATAAAAAGGATGTGTGCAATACTCGGACTGCACTAGCACCAAAACATTAAGCCCAACCCAAACATGAGATGTTTCAGTTTACCTGACGGCATCCACAAGAAACAAAACTACCAGATCTTGAATCCATGTCAGATGGACATTAGTTTCAATTAGCATATCCCAGTGACGAACCTCATTAATTGGCCAAACACATGCAAAGAACCAAAAAAGCACCATAGACAAACCGAATAGGTCCAAGATACAACTATAGCTTCAGTAGCAACATTCACTTCCCATACATCAAATCATATGCAACAAAAAATTACAGCAAAGAAATATATATATTCTCATAAAGGCTTAGGGTGCCATCTATAAGTCATGAACTAAAGTGCAAATGCTCTCTGGCCCAGCAAAAAGCACTAATTTAAAAAAGGCGATGGCAAGCTTGACGGTTTTCAGAAAACTTACAAAAGTCCAGTTAAATAGCCAAATATGTGCATCCGAGCTGATGGGCTGTAGTTAAACACATATATACTCTCATAAAGGCGCCGCAAAACTTGGATCTCCATTAATAGAAGCAGAAACACTGATTTCCAAACCACGTATCTATGCTTTAGTGGAGTTGAACGAGATCTATGCAATGTAAAAGGATGTGAACCACCTGTCAAGTGGCTGGCAATAGAAGAATAAAGAAAGGGCTCTGAGGCCATAGGTGCCATTTTATATGCATAAATCCATGTTGCAGCAAGCAGAAGCCCTGTCCATATGACAGCTAGCGCGTAAAAATGAGTGAAGAACCTTTGAGGGACAGTAAATTTCTGCAATTAACACAAAATTGAAAATTTGATACTCACTAAGGAAAAGTTCCATCTTCGCAAGAAAAATTGCAGACTACTAAGCATGCCAAAATCGAACAGGAAATCTGATGTTTACTTCTTATGAACTTACATTAGAAAGGTAATCAACTTAAGGCAAGAACTTCCTTGAGCCCACCAAAGAATTGAGTGTACACAATTTTCATATTAGCAGTAAAAGCAGACAGCATGTCATTTCATAAAAAAAAAAAGAAAAAAAAAGAACCTTAGCACTAAGAGTAAGATAATAACCAAACCAAAGCAACTTGGGGTAGTGACGTAATAAGAATAGGAATGGAAATCCAGAAAGAGAAAAGGCCTAATTAAAATTAAATTTTCATTATTTAATTATCTTGTCAGACCTGGAAAAGGGAATTTGTAAACATCTATCTTTCAGTATGCCGTAAAAAATTCAGAGTTAAGCTGTTCGAATTGAGATCAAGACACTTCTCACCTAAATGGCCTACTATATTCTCAAAATAATAATAGTGCATCATTAAAGCTAAGAAATAGAAGGCTAACCAAGTTCTCCCATTAGTGAAAGGATGTCTTTCATATACAGTACTAATACAAGTAACTGAATCTGAAGGTCTTGAATTAGTGACAGAAAAAAATGAGAAAAAAAAAAAAAAAGAGGGACAGAGAAGCGACGGCTAAAATAGACACCATTAGCATTCAATCTTTAGATTAGTCGAGTAATTAGGTTTTTCCACTGCGGTAACCAATAAAGTTTGACAAGAAATATCAATCTGCAAAATCTATCTAAAAAAAATGGAGATTTATCCTCCAGATGAAACCCATTTACTTCCTATTCATATATCTAGCTCCTCAAATTCATCAGCTTATTTCTTGATGCCCTGTCAAACTTGCATTTGCCTTTTCCTTATCTCGGAAAAAAAATGTCACAATTTTTATTTAAGCCCATCAAACAACCAACAAGATGAAAAGTCCAGCAAACTCATGGAAGCAACTAACAGCCACGTTACCAAAAGCCACTGATACTGACTACATACTCTTATCCACTTTTCTTCTTCACTATTGTTTTCTCAGGACACTTAAGTCTAGGATGAATGAATCCAAGCCTAACTGAAAGTAGCTCCCAAGCACTGCTCAAGCAAGAATTGACATCATATAGTTGAACTGAACTCCCATGAAACCATGCATTCCAACAGATGCCTGAAGGGCAGAAAAGAAACAAAGGGAACGTGAAGGAGACAACATGAATCAATCTCATTACTCACAGATGAAGAGGAATGCATGGTCTTGCCCCTCTTGGCAAACCCCATCAAGGCCTCATGAAGTCGACTGAGTCTCCGAAAAGGCAACAAGGCAACCAACAAAGGCAAAATCCCAGCAATCCATGCCACTCTCAGAAGCCCGACTAGTTCAATCTCCATCTTCTTTGCTGTATTCCAATTTTCCTTATCAAAACCAGAAGATTTTTTCCCCTTAAATATGGAAAATAGCAATAAAATTCTACTCTTGTAAGCACTAAAAGATCTTAAAATACTCAAAGATTTGAAAATACTCAGACCCATTAAAATTTGAAACACTAAGATAGTGTCCAATACCATAAACTTCCATAAAAGTACTTAGAAATTTCCAATGAATAGCCATTTTTGCAGCACAAATAATTTACAGCACAAAATGAATTTGAGTATCACGGAGGACAACGGGATCCGTCACCATTTTACACCAGCTCATGACATCAACAGAAAATGAAACACATGATATCAAACCTTTCCAGACAACTCTCCATGCTACCCTATTTCTAACTCTAATCCCACAGAGAAACGTCGTTCTGATCTAAGCAATAATCCTGCAGAAACTCGACTTGATATATTCCAACAAATGCAATAGCAGGCTAATTGTATTGTGTAAATCAAGATTTATGTAACAGCTCAGACCTCAAGCCAGAGCAGATATCTCTGGAAGAAAAGGAGTACCACTTAAGCCCACCAATAATGTCCAACCCATTCGTAAGCTTAAAGAAATTGCACAACAATGACAAGCCTTTATGTAGCAACATTAGCACACCACCAACCTTCTTTTAATCAAATTAATGTTCCAGGTCCTGCATAATTTCAAATGCAACTCAGAGGTGATTCACAGCATCAACATAAGACATTCCTGTAATACAACCAATAAAAGCAAACTGCAGGGCCAACCTCCTCTTGGTACCCAAAAGATGCAGAGAAACTTGTTAATTCAAGCTGTCAAAGAACAAGACCTATATATATATATTTTCTCGAAGTGATTGACTTATGTTTAAACTCATTAGATGGATATTTTCAACATTCACGTAGTCAACAAAGATTAAAAAAAAAAACCTGAAAATCCTAATTCTTCCCCCAGTAATCAAACCTTCATTAATCACAAATAATTTACTTCCCATATACTTTATTCATTTGAACACGTAAATTTCAGCATTCTCGAATTTTTAAAATCACAGAAATGCGCATGATCTCGCTGAAGCATTTCATCAAACAGGCGACCGCCGGTGCATTTCCAACGGTAGAATCCGAAATCAATCGATGCAGATACGAGTTGCGGGTCTTACCGGATTGCCACGATCAATTAATGGTTGGCGTCGGACGGTGGTGGCTCCAGGTGAACCCCAAGGGGCGGAATTTGGCAACAGCCGGAGGGAACGCCGTTCGGGACAGCGAGCGGGAGGTGGCGGGCACGGCGAGATTAAGTCGCGGGGAGCGGCCGAGCTCTTCTGTAGGCCGATACGCACACGCGTGGGGATCTCCGGCGAGAGCGGCGGCGGCGGCGGCGCGGCGGACGGTGGCGGAGACGGGGAAGGGGGAGGAGAAATGATGCGGTTGCGGTGGGGTCACGTAAGCTCCGACTGCGCTAGCGGTGGAGAGGCGAGGGAGAGTGCGAGATCAAGCTAAGAAAAAAATTGTTTATTTTCTACAACTGACTGTACCTATGTCATTTCGTCCTAACTTATAATTAGATTATGGATTAATAATTATTTACCAAATTAAATTTTAGTCATAAATTAATTTCCACATAATTTTTCTTATATGTTGCTCGAATTATACGCTTTGTATTATTGTATTTAGAAACCATTGTGTAGTGAGTTTTGGTAAAATTAGTTCTATACATAATAAAATGATATGTCATTACTTTTCATTTGTTGTGAAAAAGGCATGGTGGGATCCTCCATCTAATCACATATTGTGTTTGATAGACAACAAATTGAGAAAATTGAATGAAATTGTTGCCCAAAAAAAGGGAAAATTTCAAATAATGGTGAAAACAAAGCTCTGCAAGTGACTAAAAACTTCTATGGAATCAAGTTATGAATGACACAATTATAAGAAAGGTATGCATCTTCATCAAAAGACGGTCCCATGACTCAATGCAAGATTAATATCTATATATGTACCCCACAAATTAATAGTAGCGAGGAAAAACTGAAAATTGATTGCTCATCTTAGAATCTAGGGTCACATCTCACTAGGTGATAAAGCTCGAAAACCATATTAGCTATGGTTTTGTCTCGAAAATCACATTGATTGTGATTTTGCTCTTGATAATCACATTTTCCTCGATGTGAACCTCGAAACAAGATCAGTCCATGCACATGTTCATATTTCATTATACATAAGTTGACATTGAGCCTTGATCAAATAACTCAATTCCATAATAAACATTACAGCAATAAAATTTTGATATGCCCACCTTTTAAATGCGTATCTACTATAGCACCCAAATGATTGAAGAAAAAAAAATCCAAAGACTGATCCGCTTATAAAACAACGTTGCCCTAAAAACCTTCATTTTTATATCTCATCGTAGTATAGTATATATTTGATTTAGTTTGGGTAAGCCGTGCACGTTTATCAAAGCATAAGAAGTGACAAAAGTCACTCCCCTCAAATTTCCGCTAAACGCTCTAGTCAAACTAGTCGAAAGGACTTCACTCACGCGACGTTGACATTAGGGTCATCGGGAGTTTTGGAAGGCCCAATGGACCGACTTCTCATTTCATACGCTGAGATAATCGTGGCCAGAGCACTTGTGGGTAAATGGGCCAACACAATAAAATTGTTGTAACAAAGTTAAGATCAAGAGCCAACCGGGCTACCAAAAATTGCTTAATCTTCTTCTTTTTTTGAGGTAAGGAAGATTTGGGTCATATAAAAATATGCGGAATAGAGAATTGCACGATTCTTTTGTATTTGGAAATCTCCTAATTACGTTCCTATTGTCTCTATCATTACGGTTAGATAGAAGAAGTTAATTGGAGTTTGGAAGAACCGCCTCCCCCCCCCCAAATAAATAAATAAAAATAAGCGCAAGTGGATGTGTCTTAGTGAAGAGATCACCAATTTGATTGACTTATTACAAGAAATATCCAAGAAAATATCTAGGTAGATGTGTCCTAATGAAGACATACCAATCCGATCAACTTGTGGTAGAGATTTAGTAAAGTTGGTTAACATGTACAGACTATGTGAGACTTGGCCAATGACTTAATAAAAAACTATGTTTTGACATGTTGACATGGCTGCTCACATGGCAAGATATGCGACAACAAGCCGATGTGATAGATATAGATTTGAGTTAGATGTGACCATGCTACACTATAGTGGTTGCTGACATGGCAAACCACTTGACAACAAGTTAATGTAGTCATTGACATGGCGGTGATTGGATTGCTTGGATCGATGTTGACATGTTGATGACGCCAGCAATACACATGCAAGAGCTCTGGTGTGGGAGAGGCACATGAAGCTCCATCGCCACAACACGTGGGGGCACGTAACAGTACGGCATAAACTAAGATTACCACATGATCTCAACATAGATGGACGCTTCCTCTCATTTTTGTGTTTGTTTCAAAATGAAGAGCACAGAGTTATGGCATTGACAAGATGAGAACAATATATTACAATACCACATTATAATCAATTAGAATTGATTAGGCATAATCAATGGAGATAATGCGCAATCTTAAGAGATACTAAATATGAAGCGAAATTTGAAAAATTTTCTAATTATCTTCCGGTCATCCATGATGAATTCCTTTGTCTAAGTGGAAAAAGAAGGAGAAGGAGGAGAAAAGAAACATCACTAAACAATACACAATGGGCAAGATATCATCATTTGTCATGTCATGCCAACTTTGAGCGACGATATTCGTGTCACACAGAGGAGAATTTTCGTCTCAAAATCCACAGCTTCTTCTTGGAGAGAGAGAGAGAGAGACCCAGCGCACGCTTGCCACATCCTCTGGCACAAAAAATAATCATCATATGAAAAGCTGAGAGATAAGGAGGATTGAGTGACTGAGTGGTTAATGCTCGTGGAATGATGAGTGGCTCGGTCTACAGAATCGCTTTCCCCTTCCTCCTCTTTTTACGGGCATCGTGGCTGTCTCTTTCCCCCCACCTCTCTCCCTCTCTATCTCTCTTATCATCTGCATGTTCGCCGCTTGCACCTGGTAAAAGGGTGACAATGAATCCACGAACGATCTCGCGTGGCCCCCCCCTTTGGCTCTCCCCAGAAATGGCCAGACATCAGTTCGAAGAGCGGCAAGCTGAGTGGGTTTTCGAGAGTTCAGATGGGGTACCTTTTACCACAACGAGTTACCCTCCAAAACCCTGCATTGTCCTCTTTGCTGTTGTTGTTGTTCTTCTTCTTATTGTTCTTCAGACTTTATTTCCTTTGGACCTTTAGCGATTGGCTTCGCAGTATGGACCGACGGGCTTTTCATTTGTCTTGATTCGACGATGAGCTTCCTTTTTGCCCTCCGCTGTACCTTGCCTGTCTTCTTCTTCCCTCTCCCACCCACCGGTGGGAAGATGTTCCCTCATTTTTACTTTTTAGGGTGATTGGTAAATTCATGAGCAAGGTTATTTACTATAATTGCTTTAATTATTTTGTGTAGGGATCGTAAACTTTGGTTCAATCTGCAATTTGATCCCTAAATCTTAAATTTGTTTAATGTGATTTCTAAATTTTAGCCCAATGTCCAATAAGGTTTGGTCCCTAGACTTTTGGTATATGTTTAATATAGTCCATGATTTATATGAAAATGTTCAATATTGTCATTTGATTAATTTAAGATAAGGGACAACATTAAATTGCGTATGTACCAAAAGTCTATGGATCATATTGAATAAATTAAAAGTTCAGGAACCAAATTGCACATTAAATTAAATTTTAGAGGAACGAATTAAAAGTTTAGGGACCAAATTGCATATTAGACCAGAGACCACTTACGTCATTTTCCCTTTTGTGTACGCTGACTCATAAATTAAGCTTTTGGATTATATTTCTTGTAAAGAAAAAATTACTGCAGTTTTTTCAAAGCGAGATTAGAGACAGAAGAAAAAATGAATGTCATAAATTTATTATTGGATGTCAAATTAGTGCTAAATCTTTTAATTTGGCTAATTTAATATTAAACATTTTGACGATTTGTCAATGTAATATTTTTGACTAGTTTTGGCTAGAAATTTGCTCATATATTTTGAGTTTACATGGATTCCAACCATGTTTGAGTTTAGGTTCATTTATAAAATTTTAGGTGTTGCTATGATCTTTCTTTTCCCTTTTTCCATCACTGAAGAGGTTGGACCACTCTGCGATTATTGCTGCATTGTAAATGTAATTTTCAATTTTATTTTTTGCATTTGCTTAATTTATGATGTGCTTGGATGGCTAAAAAAAAGAAGAGAAAATGACATAATAAATGTCATCATTTTTGTACAATGCTCATTGAGCATCTTAGGCCATGTTTGGTAACATTTATGTTTCTCCTAATTTCTGTATTTTGTTCCTTGGAACAAAAAAAAGAACAGAAATTCATTTGGTAACACTAACTTATTTTTCTATTTTCGAGAATAGAAAAATAGCTAAGGAATAAATTTGGAATATAAATAAGAAACAAAAAAAAAAGTAGCTTATTATTCCTAGGAACAATTTTTAGAAATAAGCAAATTTTCATTTTTTTATTTTTCTTTTGTTCTTCTCTCTTGCCGTGGCCACCACAGTCACCTTTGGCCACCCAGGGCCACTGCCGACTGGTGCCGCCGTCGCTAGTGACTGCCGTTGGCCACTATCGTCCTTCGACTGCCAGCCGCCTCCGCCACTTGCTAATCGCTGCCTCTATTGATTGCTGGCGCCGACCATCGCCATCCTTCAACCACCGTCTACTGCCGGTCGATCAGTAGGTTGCGAGCGATGGTCGGGCAGCGGCAATAGGTAGCGGGCGGCAGTTGGCGGCATTTGGCCGTCTGTGAGTAAGAAAAAAAACGAAAAAAATACAAAAATTTGTGGATCGTACCAAACGCATTCATATTTTTTTCTATTCAAAGAATAAAAATTTTGTGTAGTTACCAAATGCCTTATATTACTCAGAAATTGTTCTCGGAAGTAGAAATAGAAAATAACTATTTCTCAAAAGAAATTATTCCTTGGAACAAAAACGTTACCAAATAGACCTTTAACTTCTTCTTCTTCTTTTTTCAATGAGTCTAGTGTCATAACTTTAACAAGAGAACATTATAAAGGCATTATAAGTATCATAACTTTTGTATAATGTTCATTTAAATGTCTTAATTTTCATACGTGACCTTTAGCCACAGCACGATTCGCAACAAGAAGCCTTGGCCATGAAATTTCAAGCCTCTAGCCACGAAATTCCGTGGTGGCGAAAGGTTGATTGCCTTGTGGAATTATTAGCATATTTCCATTAACATGGGGGGCATCTCGCAAGGTTGGGAATGAGTAAGTATTACCCCACCACTAACACGAAAATTAAGCAAATATCTAGACCAACAGGAGTGTGGACTTGGACGTTTTTCCATATGATACCTGTCACTTCATTAAGATATCATCAAAAGAGAGCTCACAAGCATATTAATATATTCAATTACCTTTTATCTTAAAAAATTTAAATCATAATCCACATATGCACCTCAACAATCTCTTCCTCACATGTATGCTCCCCTTTAATCCAGACGTCATTCAGCATCAACAAGCCAATAAACATTCAAAGCTCATCAATCAATCAAAAGCTATAATGCCATTTGCCGTAACACACATAAGAAATTCTAATACCACTTGTTGTGACATACAATGAAAGCTCAATACCTTCATATAGGGAGAGCATCAAAAGAGAGCCCAAGTCCGAACTCATTAATGTATTTAAGTCAACGAGTAATACGCCAGGTGGGATTATGTCAACTGCCCTGAAACCTAATCAAATCTCTGTTCTGAAAATTCTCCAGCATAATCGCATGCGCACTTCAACAAAAGCACATTATAAATGGAGTTCAATCTCATCCCAGTCTGTCGCCAAATAGAGTGACAGGAGCACTAATTTCCATTCGATTCCAAAATCGGTCCTCCCATTTGTTTCTAATCAATGGCTTTTTAAATAGTCGCACCAGTTGAAAAAACCGCTTAAAATAATGTGACAGACCATTATAACATCTTGAGTATGTTACAACACCTCCTTAAATGCTCAATCATAATGTGTCGTGCTATTCGATACACCAACTTTATAAATCACTTTCCGTTATTCTTCCTAGAAATCATGTCACGCTCAACACGCTACGAGAATCCTGAGCTCATCAGAAGTCGAGAACAACACAAAAGATTCAAAAAGGATGGGATTGAGATTTGGGGAATCTCCACTTTTTTAACTCTTCCAGAGACAGGAACCCCAACTCCGTCACGTGCGACCAGGAGCCGTCTGTCTGCCATTTTCTTGAAAAACAACAACTCCTGTCTCCTCCCTTCACATCGTCCCACTCAACCCGAGCTGCGGAAACCACGCCTTCCTTCTCCCCCATCATCGATCGCGCATTCTCGGTAAAGCCCATGCCGATCTGGACTCCTACCATGGTCATTTACGAATGGTTGCGTCTCCAACATCATCTTCCAAAACAGGAATTCAAGAGTGCCGGTCTCGGTCTCGCGTCTTTTGCTTGCGGATAAGATGTTTTGTGCTTTGAGTGGTGAGTGCATCGAGAAAACATCTTATTTTGTGGCTGCCCACTCTTGGTTTAAAGCCTGAATGAAATGACATCATTACCATTTTCAAAGTTGACGAAGTTCAGGTTACAAGACTGTACGAAAAGATTGCATGCCGAGGGTTGATTAAGACCCCCATCTGACATGTATCGCAAAGTCCTACGAGATAATCGATGTGGGAGCTATAGCACATCTAATAAAAATACAAAATAATTTACTCATCTTAGACACACATACTATAAATACATTTTCGTCTCTAATATGTGTGAGATCAAGGGTTCAAATTGAAAAATTTAGATTTAAGAGATCTCAATCTTGTCACACACGATCAATTTTGGGTATGTTGCCAACTTGTAAAGGATGCTAATTGTCATACTTCCAGCTCCATCTAGAATGCATATGCATGAACCTAAACCTAATCATGCATTTCCTTTTTCAGGTAAAATCTTCCGTGCAGGAGAAAACCCTTTATTTTTTTTTTTTTTCGAAAAAGGAAAGATACTAATGTTGCTCTCATGACCTCATGCCAAAAATAGATTGGTGCAAAGACTTGAAACAAGAACATTTTTCATACCATACATTATATAATGAACCCACCATCATTTTAAAGCTCAAACATCTTCGTGCTAAACAGAAAAAGATAAAAGAAAAAGAAGCTTAAAGGGTTTAAATTGCTAGGCTAGTCGCCCAACTCAAATTTCTCCTATTTTAATTATTCTTCATGTCGCTATGGCACAACCATTATTACTTTCGAATTTACTAAATGAAGCATTGACAATCATCCTATTCAATACTTATTTTTTTACCCTCCGCTGCTGAATATGAAACATCGTCTTTCTACAGGCTTGCTTCTCTTCTTTGACTTTCCTTCTTTTTTTCCATATGTTTTGCTTCTTTTTCCTAATTGACTAACCGAATACAATGGGGCTATACATCCGCAACACCTAGTTCCGCGTTCATTTTTTACGTTATGGAATTTCAGTTCACTCTCTCGTAGAGCACTTTGGCAATGTGGGACTTGATTGTCGCGGGATCGCAGTGGGCGGTGTAGTAGAAGCTCCTCGTGACCGAGAAGAACGCGTCCTTCACGTCTCTGTCGAGCCCGTGTGCCGAATCCTGGAGCACCAGCTGCACCAGCTCTTGCATGGCCATTTGTATTTGGAGGTTCTCGTTTTCGCATGCCTTTCGGGTTTGGCGGCGAGCCAAGTGACGGCAGATCGTGTTGGTGAGATTGCAGAGATGGCGGTATTGAGGATGAGACGAGAGGCCGTCCGAGAAGGAACTGTTGCCAGCGCCGAGAGCTATCATCTGCACGAGGAGTTCAACCACTCCTTTGTACTTATCTCCTTCCTCTTCATGTCCCACCAGCCACTTTTCCCACTACATGATTGTCATGAACATCCACCATAAGAAGACAGTGATTAGGAATTCGTTTCTTGTTTTTTCTTTATTTTGGTTAATTAGTGGATATAAATTGACTCATGCATTTTGGGATCCATCCGTATGGATTGGATTCGAAAAGACAAGCGGCTGTTCTAATTTCGAAGATGGCCTTTAGAAACATATTTGATGGTACTCATTTCATTTATGATTTAGTACTATGTCCACGCCAATTAGGACTTACCGTTCTCCATCTTTACCACAGAAATATATATCTTCAAGGCTGGAAATCGACTTCATTTTTTGTATGTCGTGAAGAGTTTATATTAGCTCATCAAGATTTGAAATTGTAATTTTACGATAAAATTGTCACTTGAATATAATCATTCAGAAACTTCTACATTGCATCAAAATTGTTAGGGCCAATCTATCGTGTCCTATGCAGCGTCAACTCTAACTCTTCCAGATTAAAGCAAATGATATTAATTAGAGTGAAAGAGCATGGTTACCCTGTTTTTCTTTTCCTAATGAAAGATCATAATGTGGTTATACATTGTAACAACTGTATTCAATGTAATTAGTGGAATATAGGCCTTACCGCAGTACGCAGAGCATGGCCAATGTCTTTACCACGAGCCACCAAGACTTCCAATGAGAGCTGGTCTAGGGTTCCAAGCAGAGCTGCAATGAGCCCTTGTCCACCCTTGCTGGGAATGGAGCTCCTGCTGCAATATTTTCTTCACCTTAGAAAAGGTGTCTTCATCATTCGAAAATTAAGAACGGTAACAATCAAAGACTTTCTGATCAATCAAAGACTAGCGCCTGTTTGCTTTTTCCCTTTACAGGTTGTACTTGTTTTTTCAGGTGCAACGGGCCAAACAAGAGAGAACGGAAAACGAAAAAGGTTATGTGGATTTGAGGATGACGAGGAATGCGGTCTTCGTTCTTCGGAAAGGGAGAAAACGACAAAGGAGCGGACTTACACATACTTTTCCGCGGACCCTGCCTGTTCATGTAAGGTCTCCGCACGTCCACTTGCGGATTTCTCGCTAGGAATTTCACTATGCAGATCGAGATCGTGTTGACCATATGTGTACGTGCAATTTGTGTCATGCACGTGTAACTTTCGTATCCACCATTCTAATCAGCTCTGGCTCATGGTATACATCGGCAAACACAAATCGCGATATCGTGCCTGCGTTAGGGCTACCCTTCTTTTAACCAGAAAAGAGAAACGACAGCGATCCAAGTGATCTCACCTTCCGTTTATGTGCTTCTGTTTCTTGGAGAATTGCTGGAACTCACGAACGAAGCCTCTTCTTCGCTCACGAGAGGTTCCCTCTCCCTCCAAGTACGACGCGATCGCATCCACCAACACACTCGTTTTGGCCCACGCGAGTCTCTCTCTCGCCCGTTCCGGTTCGTAAATGCTTGCTGCTGCCGTAAAGTAAGAATAAAGGAGAGTCTTCCCACTTGTCCCGAAGTCCACAAGTTTGCTCTTGCAATACCACCTATAAATTGCAGATCTCAATTAGCAAATTCAATTACTATACTTCTTTGCACCCTTTAATTATGGTGAGATTACCTCTGAAAATTGTCCCATTCCGACAGGTGCAAGGCTTGGCAATTGTTGTAATCCAGCTTTGCGAGCTCGAGATAGACATTGTTGTTAACGTACCCCATCCTGCCATTACATACAGGACGATTAAGCAAGATTTGTTGGTTGTGATTGTAAGTGGGGAATTAGGTGTCGACCCCTTAAAAGATTAATGGTTGATTAGAATTTGAACATTCCCTTTATATATATATAAATTTCTTCTCAAAAAAAGAGTGAAAATTAGAACTAATAAGGACCACAAAAGAGAGAAGAACCTGTAGAGAGTCTTGCCAATCCAAACATCGTTTTCGCCGCCATACTGGTCTATGTAAAATCTTGTCTCCACACGAGGTAAACTTGCATACCATGGAACATCCAGAGCGTACCCCACCTTTAAATAAAAATTCTATATATTTATTTTCTGACAATGGCACTTCTAGTATCTTAATAATTGGATTAATATAACAGCTGGTAATTGCATGCCAAAACAACGGAAATAGAATCCGAAAATCGAACCAAGCATGGCAGAGCGATACCCAAACAAAGTTCAAAGAGAATGTACATACCTCGCCAGGTAAGTCCTTGGTTCTGATCCACTTATCAAGTAGCTCGTTAGCTTCTCGTTTCCGTCTCAGAAACTTCACTGCATGGCTTTTCGCATCCTCGAGGATTTTCTCGCCTGGAAAGATCAACTCGGAGGCCCTATAGAGGTTGAACATTCCAGTGACTGCCTCCGTCGACTGCCCCATGAAGGTTGAGAACGCATCCCCGCGCTTAAATTGTTCAAACACGTCTGACGACACCCGATGCAGCATCAACACGTTTATTTCCACCAAGTAGTGAATCAAGAAAACTGGAAAAGAAAAGGAAAGAAACCAAGGAGCTTTCAAGTACCAGCAGACACTTCGTAGCCATGGAGTCTCAAGAGCCTGAATCCCATGGCAGTGTCGTCAATATCACTGATTCTTGAATTCCTCGCCCAGCAGATCCCTTTATCACTCCAATATCTGATACAATATTTGTCATGTAGATTTAACATGGTTTCACTCATCTGAATTCATAATAATTAACTCGAGAATTTGTTGCTTGAAGCTTAGCTCCAAAGCTCGACCAAGTTCAATCGGGTTAATTTTTTTTTTTTTTTTTTTTAAAGCTTAGAATTTGAGAGTGTAACAAAAACTTCAATAAGTAAATTCAGCATTCATTTCTTACCTTCAGCCATGTCTAGAATACTTACAACTACTAATTTTCAAGCTACAGTTAAACTACATGAGTTGAGCCTCTTGCGTTTAAGTAGATTGAATTCTCAAACAACATATCCGACAGAATACAAGAAAGTCTCGTTTAGGGTTTTTTTTCTTTACCTGTGAACGTAGCTCATGCATTCTTTGATCTCATCCTTGAAGTACCTAGAGACTCCGAGTCGCTGCAAGCGGTCAACGGCCCACAGATGTTCGAACAAGTCAACCGGATACACATTTGGAACTAAACAAAGTTTGGAACAAAAAAGAGAAGTCACTTTTTAAAGTCCATAACTCAATGATATCAGCAACTTGATAGTGCTAACCAAGAGTTAAGTTAGGGGATGACAACTATTTTGCTTAACTTACTATCTGTAAATGACATGCACCAAGTGACATTTTTTAATATTTATATACTTGACCTTTTTTTTTAATTAATATATCATTTAACAACCTCATATGATCACCTCCTAACCAAGTGTCAACTATCCATATTAATTAACAATTGCCAGTGAAAAATGATGTTGGTATTACTTCTCAATGGGATAAGACCGCTTCTCTATAGTCAAAAAATTTAAATATTTTACGTCCTTATCTACCAATTTAAATCTTTAAAATAATTGGCAATGATCTCATGAGACTTTTGCATGATATTAGAGTAGAAAATTCTAAGTTTGAATTTTTTTTCATAAAATATTACATGGTATTAGAGGTTAAGTTGTTAAATAAATGTGTGATTTAATATTTAACTTTTTTAAGACCTATATAGAAGTGGCTAATCAAAGAAAAAAATTGCAAGAAAAGGGTAGGAATAGAAATTTAACTCCTACTAATTGAAAAAGTTGCTTACCTCCTCCGTTAAATCTTTGGACAGCTCTGCTTAAATAATCCAAGCAATTAGCATCCTTGGTTTGCATGAGTGCAAATGCTGTGGAGGAGGGAGAGAACAAGAACGATCCATCTGCGCTCTGCAGTTTCAGAAGCTTTTCCCAATTTAAGCCCTCCATCCCCTCCAAGCTATGGAGTAGAGTTGTGGGCACTTGTTGCATTATGTCCTTTGGTATCCTTTTTTTTTTTTTCGGTATCACACAAAAACACGACACAATCATTACCCCCAACATGTTACTAAAGCTAAATCTACATGGGCCATTTCGCTTTGAGGGGAATAGTGATTTTTTTATTAGATAAGTTGTCCTCACTTTTTCATACATTATCTAACATATTAAAGTGTGAGAAAAGCTAGAGACAACTATCATTAACAAAAGCTTTGAGCTCCATGTATTCTGTATTAAGTTCCTTACTTGTTGAGCTTCAGATTCCTCTTGGCGTATATCTCTTGCAAGACGGGAGAGTCGTCACATATCTCGATCTCCAATCTCCGAGCGGTCTCGATAAGCGAAGGAAAAGCAACTTCGAACCCGATGGGCATGTGCTCGGAGTCCTCCTCTCCAAGTTTAGATATGTTGTCTCTGAAGAACGTCATTCCTGTTAAAATCACCCAAGGTGAGGAAAAAAACATTTGTTTCTCTCGATTCAAGATGCCAAAGAATTGCCAAGAACAAAATAAGGTTAGGCACACCTTTTTCGCATTTGTCAGGATGAATCTTCCAGTACTTCAGAGCCACGACACAAGCCAAGGTGTTGATGATTCGATCATGAGGGGAGAAGATGAGATCGTCGCCCCAAGAACCGTCGGGAAGCTGATTGTCCACGATCCACCGTAGAGCTTCAGGGAACTGAGGGCTACCGCTCCCGCTGACGTCCTCTACAAGAGCAACCCAAGCCGTATCATAGGCCGATATACTTATTTCTCCATCGGTCATCGACCCCAACATCGACTTGGTTGCTTCGACACGTTTGGTGATCTCACTCGATGGATGAGCAACCTTCGCGAAAGAAAGATCATGTGGAACACATCAAGCGATAGGGTGGCATGATAAAAATGATATCTGATTGGATGAACAATATTGGTGTCAGCACGTCACTCGATGTATGCACGTGAGAACGAGGAATCGCAATTATTTCCTCCTGAAATTTACATCAGATTTGACTGGCCAGGTGCATTGTCGAGCCGAAAGCTTTTTGCAGCTGTGGACAATGGCGAGAGAAGCAACGAAACAAAAGGCATTACCTTAACACCTTCAACTCCTAAGTCATCCTCCACAATCTCTCGCCACTTGATAATTGGCAGACCATTTTGAAGCAAGTCATACTCTGCGCATGACAGTCCCACGTCAAGCCCCAAAAAGGCGGCCACGAATTCCACGCTTTAGTTGCAGGTATTATCAGTTTCTTTGCATTACGACATACTGACATTATTAATCTAGATTCGAGGGAATAATCTTGGGCAGGTATGCTGATGGTACCTTCGGTGAGAGGTTTGGATATGGCGCTACATCTGGGGCGAATATCGGAGCGAAGATGACGCTTGTCGTTATCCGGGGAAGGCCAAACACCTGCAATGTTTTCTAGCTATCGATGGATTAGTGTTGCTTAGTGGTGCGGTGTGATCCATATTTCTTCATTCGTTTGTATTTATATACAACTCCTGTGTAAATCCAAACACAAGTGTTCAAAAGGATGGACAAGGATTAGGAGGCAGAGACCGTCTCCGACAGCGATGGACTTGTATGTTCCGAAAAATATTATGAAAGTTTCATCCTTTTTAGTCTGCTAGAGAAACAGGGTAGGAATAATAAAGTATATAGTTGATGGGGAGAGAAAGGAAGAAGGAATTCGACATGTAGTTAAAAAAATAAAGAAAAAACAAGGAAAGGAAAGTTGATGGCATGTGTATAAAGTACGGAAGACGGAGGGGGCAGTCTGAAACTACCACCTAACCTCACTCTCAGTGTTCTCGCATGATCTGTAACTTCTTGCTTATATACCCACAAGTACACCTCTGTCATCTATAAGCTCTCTCTCTGTCTCTCCGTCTCTCTCGACAAGAGTCATAAGACAGAGCGAATTAATGTAAGAAGAAAGGAGGAGAGTTGATGGACAGAGGCGCCTTCTCTTTTACAGAAAGGAAAGCGAAAAACCAATGTTGATCAGCAAGAGGGAAGCATGCATGTCTCACCATATCGACGACTTCACACAAGCTAACTCCTCAAGCACTAGACCAAGAAGAAGAAGAAGAAGAAGAAGAGAAGGGAACTCCGACGACCAACTTACCCAGAAGATGGGAAGGCTTGGCGGGGGAGCACCGACGCTGGCCGAGAATGGAGGGCGAGCGACACGTCGCGGGGGGAGCGGGAGCGGAGAGAGGGAGGAAGCGATGGCAGGACATGTCCGCGTGCGGGTGACGCTAGAGTCGGAGCTGGTGTTGTCGCGTGCGTGCGTGCGATCGATGGCGCGACTGCTGCTGCTGCTGTTGTTTGATGGGGAATGATGAGGTATAATAAATGGGGAAGTGGCCAAGGGAGGCGGGTTTATATACGGAGAGACGGACGGAAGAGGACAACAACTGCTTCTCTATAGATTCCGTCCATTGCCTCAGTAGCATCCCATCCACCTGAGTCCCTCCCCACGGGGCGCTCATCGGAAATTACGGTCTTGACCCTATTTCCACCACTATATAATTAAGTCCACCCCGATTTTTATAAAAAAAAAAGACGCAAAATTAAAGTGGTGACCCCAAGATTTAGTTTACTTACTATTGGCGAGATGCATTTTACATAGACATGTAAAACATCATGGGAATATCTAGGAATGTACTAAAAAAATTTATTTAGAACACTAAAAAATCAAATATGTGAAATACTTAGTTACAACAACTAGATCCTAAATAGAAATGGAAAATATATATTAAAAAAAAGAAGAAGAAGGAATCGGGCTATCGCTTTGCAATTGAATGATTGTGGGTAATTTTGTCTTTTCAGTATAAATGAAGTGAATTAGTCATGTAAAGAGTGGAAATAGCACCAGCCTGAAATTCTTATTACTACAAATTATTTGCAATTTTTTTTTTTTGCAAGGATTTAACTTGTTTTCGGCTTTTATTTTGTACACTAGGGGGCGCTGAAAGAACCTAGTCACGCCGACGGAGTTCAGGAAATGACAAGTATAAAGAGTTATAAGTTCTCCTCTTTTTCAGTCTACACCCGTCCGCAAAGTTATTCCGTTTTCTGCACACGGCGTTTTTTTTAACGAACTAGAAAAGACGGTCCGATAAGGGGAAGGCGAGCTAGCTGCGCAGTCTTTTTGCCGACTCGTTTTCATAGTTACGATCTGGACAATGCGTTGAATTCACGAAGATTTGGTTACCCGATGAGGTCGAAAAATAATTTAATAGATTACACATACTACATATTACACAAGCTGAGTAGTACCAAAAATAATTTAATGTCGTCAATTAGTAGGAGGCCGGCACATTTCTTCGGAAGACCAAAGGGAGGCCACGGAAGCCCGCTGGGCATGACGGCTCTCATGAGATCATTCACATGCGTGCACGCCATTGTTTCCCTTAGGTCACGGAACGAGGACGACATAAATTAGATATAGTAAACAATTGTACTACGTCATAAATTTAAAAATCCGTAGTTCACGGTGTTTTGTGTTTGTCTACGACGATTCATGATATAGCATTACTAAGATGGCGGTCATTTAAATAACGTAAATATAGGTTGTTTTTTTTTTTTTTTTTTGGTATTGGAGGAACCGGCTTGCAACCGACAGCCGCGCCATAAACCTCCAAGTGACACTTAAGCAGGAGGACCCACCACCCCTGAGTCACACTTAATATACCTAGCACCTCCCCTGGGTTTTGAACCCTTTATCTCTTTGTTGAGGATCAGCAGAGCCTTATCCAGTGGAGCCACCACGGCCGGTGGTAAATATAGGTTGTTGATTGTGATTAAGAAATTAATCATATATATATTTTGGGAGAGACCCCACTTAATTTCCTTCTTAATTTTAATTTTATTCTTCTTCATGCTAAGTTCGTGTGTCAAGTAGAGCTACTGCGTCAGACATTTTAAAAATCCGTAGCCTACGGGAGTCTATGTTTGATTACGGCGATTCTTAATATAACTCTTTCGCCAGCTTTGGATTCCACAATAAAATATCTTTCATCAAGTGTTATGTTTTGGTTTTTATTAGAGAGGATTTAGGTTCTGTGCTAGTATTGAACAAAGAGAGTCAAATGCTTAGAATTAATGATAATCGGTGTCGAAATCTAATTAATAGCTTGATCCAAACACACTTTAACACACTAATGAAAGTCCATTAAAATTAAAGTGGTTTGTACAATATCGAAACTGATTTGACATCGCTCGACATTGAAAACAATATCAAGAAGGCACTGCTTCTAATTGGGTTTGAGGACCCAATGTTGGAACCCAATCGACGACACTAAATAGTGGAAACAACATCTAGTAGTTATTGCTTCTAGATGGATATGAGGACATGACGTTGAAATCTAATTAATAACGCTAGATAGTAAAAATAATATCCACTATGTACAGCTGGAAACGATTCTTGAAATACTTGGCCATCCTTCGTTTCCATGGTTGACATGGGTTGATGCCTGCATGTGACAGCGAGGATGATTTCAAATGTCTTCATCCCTCATGACCGGCACACGACGGTAAGAGTAATTTTGAGTGTCAACAATAACAACACTAAAATGGTGGAAATCCAACCCTTATTAAATAACACAATATCGGTTGTTGATTCTGATTGAGAAATTAATCATATATATATTTGGGGAGAAACCCCACTTAATTTCTTTCTTTATTTTTATTTTATGCTTTCTTATGCTAGGTTCATTTTATCAAGCAGAATCCTGCTAATAAAATTGTCCTTTCTATCTCTTAATATCCTGCACTTTATTTTTTGGGCCAACTATTTTTTTTTTTAAATTTTGCCACTTTAAAAGTCCCATCAAGCGAAAATTTTTAGCAATTAACTACAATTAGAGCGTTAATTTAAAACATTATTTCCCTGCAAAACTGGATGCACCGGTCAACCGATTTTCATGGAAAAACGATGACCTCTGTTTGTTCCGCGAAAATGGGCAATTTGGAACACATTTCCCTAAAAATAATTACTTATGTCTCTTATAAAATAGATGAACAAATAATATTTTTATTGTTCATGAAAATATTTAGACACAAAATTCTATCGATAACGAAAATATTTTTCATTGGGTAATTATTCAAAGTAATACAAACAATCATTTATAAGAAAATGCTTTTAAAATCACTCATTTTTCACGAAATGGCTCCGTTTGAGCACATGTTGATGTAGATTGGAGCTAGCATGAGAATTCCTAATATCGATGCAGATTGTTTCTGGAGTTGGGACGATTGCGGCCTATGAGGGAACCATTTGAGCGCATGCTCTATTGGTGGCTTTCAATTACCTAGAACGAGCTTGTCTCACCATTTAATTTCGAATGTCTAGATTAGCCGAGGCCTTTGTATTTGGGGATCTGTTCTGTACTCGTAATGCCCTAATGATATCTAGGAGATTTAGGGGATCGTGAAGATATGAAGGAGATTCACTTGAAAAAGGATGATCAATGTAATGATTGCGATGAATCATGGAACTCAAGTCGGAAGCAATTGCCGTGTTCGACGGGGATGCTGATTCTAATTGCTGCAAAGAAGGGTTACTAAAAATCAATTTTTGTGAATCATCTTTTGCTAAGACGTCTGTAGATTGCCAAAGCTTGGGAAGTTTTGTAGATAATACATTAGCCAGAGCCTACCCTTCTGCAATTCAGCCTCATTTCCAAAGCCCTAATCTTGAAAAAGAACTAAGCTTGTCTCACCATTTGATTTTGGATGTCTAGATTAGCAAAAGGCTTATGTATTTGAGGATCTGTTCTGTCATTGCAATCCCTTGATGATATTCAGGAGATTTAGAGGTTTGTAAGAAAACAAAAGAGATCTGCTCGAAAATAGACAATGACTAAACTCAAGTCGAAAACAATTGCCGTATTTGACAGGGATGCTGACTCTAACTGTTGCAAAGAAGGGTTACTAAGATCAACGTCTGTGAATCATCTTTTGCTAAGAGGTCTCTAGATTGCCAAAGCTGGAGAGTTCATTAGACAATACATTAGCCAGAGCCTACCCCATGTGCAATTCAGCTTTCCTTTTCCAAAGCGCTAATCTTGGAAAAAAGGGGAATTCAAAATCCCATAAGTTGCCACGCGGCGGAACCCTCACGTCAATCTTCTCAAACAGCCACAGCAACAGCCAAAGTCTCTGAACCAGTTTCAGTTTCAGTTAGAATAAATTCTTAAAGGGATTGAGACTGGTCCGATGCATCTGAACCTCGGTACAAATGTTCAGAACAATATCTTTGACTGCCAAATGCCAACGTGCTCCTCACTGATTGGACAGGCGGATGTCAACCAGGAATCATATGTTCAAGTCGATAAAGCTTACATGGGGTCTGAGTTTTATTCATGAGAAAACCAAAAAGAGATAGATGCATTTATTTTCCCAAAAACTTCTTTAGAAAAAGAAATTACATTCTTTGAAAAATCGTTTTCAAAGAAAATCATTAATTTTCATTTACTCAATAACTTAGAAAAAATAATTTTATTCTTATTAAAAGAGGAAGTAATTTTCCTATAACCTAAGCACATTGTTTTTGATTTATAGAAAACATCCTTATGTAGATCGATTAGTTTTTCGCCAATGAATTAGGAAACAATTTCTTCATAAATAGTTTTTGTCAAACAAATGGATTCATAGTTCTATATAAATGAGTAGATACCACAATAACTCCATCCAAAGTAAGATCAAACTCAAGTGAGGTAGCAAGAATAGATGTTAAAATCTAGGACATGGGATCCTTCACTATAACTCTCAAGAGATTACTCTAGCTGGAACTCAAGCTCATAGTTAAACTTCATTGTGCTTGATTTGATGACGAGCTTTAGCTAACTCAATAATTCGGTAGAAAAGTAATTAAGGAAAAAAAATCTCAGCCCTACTTCTTTTATTTTTATTTTTTGAGAATAAGTATATAGAATGTTCTAAAACTTATTACGAAAGTACAATTAAACCCTAAAACTTTTAAAAAGTGCAACTGAATTCTAAAAATTTCAAAATGTGCAAATAAGTTCTCAAACTTATCAAATTAGTCCGATCAAGTCTTTTGGTTGGTCGCACCATTTGAAAAGTTTGAGACTCGATTATATCTTCATAATAAGTTTTAGGACTTTGCCGCACTTGTTGAAAGTTTCATGACTCGATTATACTTATCCTTATTATTTTTTTACCCTCGTTAAACATGTTTATCGAGAGCTAAGCTCTTCACTTCTAACCCTCTCCCGAGCAAAACAAAGAAGGACAAGACCGCACGGAGATTCCATTCGCCACCGGGGAGACCTAAGGGGCATCAGGCTCCTTGCGCGATGTTGGTTGCATCCGCCACGTCAAATCCGTAAACAAATATATCAGGACTAAAATTTAAGTAAAGAGATAATCTTTAGATGGATAAGAACTTGTGGGGTTTCCCCTGGACAATCCATGGATGGACGACCCATTCCGTTGATCACTGCTGGATTAAACCACAGGCGTCAAATCATCTTGCTGAACTCGTCTTTTAAGCGGCTTTTGTCCGCCCCTGGTTTGACGGTCCGGAGGAGAGCGAGTCGCGTTGGGGCTCTCGAATCGACGGCGCATGAGGCTGCCCGCGTAAAGTTATCCTTTTCCTTGTACCGACAGCGCATGCTCCATTTTTTTTTTTTTTAAATTTTTTTAACACCTTACTATCACTCTGATGATGTGGCGGGTTACGTGTGAATGGAAACGGACGGATAAGCATATTAGCGAATGATTGAGGTCTCTGTTAAAAAAATAAATTAAAAATGATTGAGGTCGGACAACTCACGTGATTTGTCAAATCTTCGAGATGATGAGGAAAGATGCGAGATCTAAGGAGCATCTCGAGTGGAATCGGGCATTTTTAAATTCGATTGAGAGACGGTCATAAGCCAACAAAAGCAATTGAGGGAAAGAGTAAGCATCGACAAAATGAAGTGATGCTCAGGGTTGTTTTGTTCCTACGGGGAATCCCATCTACTTCCACCACCTTTCATGCTTCCTCAGGGTCTCTTGTGTAATCTTTGCTTTCTGTGGTGGTTGGTCTTGTTGAAACAAAATGAAGTGATGCTCCTGAAAATTTGAGGAATATCTCGATGCTTTCAAAGAATCATATGTACTCGAAGATATCTCTACTGGGTATGTCTTTATTGAATCATTGTTTCTGAAGGAAATAAGGAGTTTCATGATGAATTATTATCGGTTATTGGTCTCACTTACTTTAAACGCACAAACTTTTTATTTATTGCATTCGACCCAAAAAGTTAAACTAAGGGGTGAAATGAGACAACTTATATTTAAGTAACATATAATCCCCGTAAACTGGTGCTTTAGCGCCCCCTCTCATATGAAAGATTAGAAACGATGTGAAGAATTTGACAAACGGGGACCGAACATGCAAAATGAACTGGATAGAACCTAAAATTAATATAATGTTAGAATGTCCAACCTTAAAACTTCAGTTAATAAGTATAGGGAGATCACATATTTGTAGAGAGTATATAGACCTTATAGAGAATATGAGACACTTTCAAGACATTGGATTCATGTATTTGTAGCCCAACTAAGGAGCAATTATCGCGTGCGTTGGCTTAGCCTTGCCAGGAGTACACCATATCTCTTGACTCTGTCAGTCTATGTCATTTAAAGTTCATTTTCATATTATGATTATGTTTCCAACTAATTAAACTAGGACGTCTCTGTTAGAATGAATATAAACAAAAACTTGGAGATCCCGATTTATCTATTATCACATAAATTCATACAGAATTCGGGATCGAATAGCGGAAACATAAATACCAACATACCTCCAGCCATTGATGAAATTTGGAAATGGGAAACCTCAAAACCTTTGATGGATCCACACATCACGATTGATCTGCAATATAGAAAACGTACGTCCTATTCTATTAGTCAATTCCCTTCCAAAACTTGATGGTGTGTTTTTATCTGTATCGTAAGGGTTTGAACTAAACGACTTGACGATTTTATTTCATTGGTTACGTTACCGGTATCTTCCATCAAGACCATTATGGTAATATAATAACGGACAAATATCACTTAATACACGTGGGTAATAAATTGGGCAATAATTGGAATTTATATAGGGAATTTATTGATAATTTATTGGGAATATAATATTGGAATCATATTTAGAATAATAAAATATATTAAATATTTTAACATTCTCCCACTTGATCCCAATATTCCTTCAAATGAATTATTAACCCAAACCCACAAAACTTCATATTGAAATAAAATACATGAATCACGGCGATGAGTCCTCTTAGAGCGAGTATTATCTTCCGTGTATCACAATGTATTTCATCAACCCATATATGATCAAATAACTTAATGAATAAACCTTATGTTTACTCCAAGTCAAACGTAATTATTTTTCTCATAATAATTGAATGTATACAACTGTATTGAGAAAAACATTATAAATGAATAAAAGTCTCATAAATTCTTCCATATAAAGAAAAATTTATATAATTTGACCAATGCCCATTCTAGAAACATGATCCTTATAACTCATTGGCGGCATGCCTTTAGTTAAAGAATCAGCTATCATCAATCTAGTGCTTATGTGTTCTATGACCACTTTCTTCTCTTTAACACGTTCTCTTATGGCTAAATACTTGATGTCGACATGCTTGCTTCGACTACCACTTTTGTGGTTCTTAGCCATAAAAACTGTAGCTGAATTATCACAAAATATTCTTAATGGACTAGCAATGAAATCCATAACTCTAAGTCTCAATATGAAACCTTTCAACCACACACCATGTGAGGTGGCGTCAAAACAGGAAACAAACTTTGCCTCCATAGTGGAAGTGGCAACCAAGGTTTATTTTGCACTTCTCCAGAATACAGCTCTGCCAGCGAACATAAAAATATATTTAGATGTTGATTTATGGGAATCAATGCAGCCAACAAAGTCTAAGTCCGAGTAAGCAACTACCTCCAAGTTGTCCGCCCGTCTGTACATAAGCATGTGTCCCTTTGTTTCTTGAAGGTACCTCATCACTTTCTTTGCAGCTCTCCAGTGGTCCATACCTAGATTACTTTGATATATTCCCAACATTTCCACAGCAAAGGCTATGTCAGGTCGAGTGCAAACCCGAACATATATCAAGCTTCCAACAGCAGAAGCATATGGGATGTTCTTCATTTGTTTTCTTTCAAAATCATTCTTCGAGCATTGGTTTAAATTAAACCTATCACCTTTCACTATGGGTGCTATACTTTGTGAACAATTTTTCATCCGAAACCTCTCTAAGACCTTATTGATATAGGTTTCTTGAAATAGTCATAATATACCTCGAGATCTATCTCTATGGATCTTAATGCCAATGACATAAGATACTTCACCCATATCTTTCATATCAAAACTCTTAGAGAGAAATTGTTTCACTTCATATAACAACCCATTTTCATTGGTTGCAAGTAAAATATCATCTACATATAGCACAATGAAACAAATTTTACTCCCACTAACCTTCTGGTATATACGTTGATCTATGATATTCTCTTTAAAACCGAATGAAGAGATGACCTCATGGAATCTTAAGTACCATTGGTGGAATGCTTGTTTCAAGCCATATAGAGACTTTTTAAGTTTGCATAACAAATGCTCACCAGCATTAGAGAAGAATCCTTATGGTTGTTTCATGTAAACCATTTCTTCTAATTTTCCATTGAAGAATGCCGTTTTCATATCCATTTGATATAACTCCATATCAAAATGAGCAACCAATGCCAAAATAGTACGAAGAGAATCTTTCTTGGATACATGAGAAAACGTCTCCGGGTAATTGATTCCCTCATTTTGAGTAAATCCCTTGGCAACGAGTTTGGCTTTGTATCTCTCTATATTGCCTGATGAATCCTTCTTAGTTTTGAATACCCATTTACAACCAATGACCTTTGCACCATAAGGCAACTCAACTAAATCCCATATTTCGTTTGATGCCATATAATTCATCTCTTCCTTCATGACACTGTACCATAAATTAGATTTATCACAACTCATGGCTTGTGATAACGACTCAGGATCACTTTCAGCTCCAACATTATAGTCAGATTCTTGTAGATACACAATGTAGTCATTAGGAATTGCTAATTTCTTCATTCTAGTAGACTTTCTTAATGTTGCATCAACATCCTCCTAAGGAGTATGCTGTTCTATTGGAAGTTCAACAGTATCTGGTAATTGCTGAACAGTTTGGTCTACTGGATCAATATCAGCAGGTTGTGGATCTTCAATGATTGGTTGCTCAGCAACCGGTTGAATTGAAGGGGCATTGTAAGCAACAACCAATCCAGTATCTGAGGTGGAAGGTTGAGTATCTGAATGATTTTCTTCGGGAACAAAGTCCTTGAATTGATCGCTCCCACTAATCAGATCATTTTCAAGAAATTTAGCATTTCTTGATTCCATAAATTTAGTGGTGTGAGATGAACAATAAAATCTATATCCTTTGGACTTTTCGGCATATCTAACGAAATACCCACTTATAATCCTTGGATCTAACTTTTTTTTCTTGTAGATTGTAGACTCTTACCTTAGATGGGCATCCCCAAACACGTACATGTCGCAAACTCGGTTTCCAACCTTTGAATAATTCAAAAGGCGTTCTTGGAACAACCTTGGTTGGAACTCGGTTTAATATGTACACACTCGTTTTAAGAGCCTCAGTCTACAAAAACTTAGGAAGTTTGGAGTTGTTAAGCATACTCCACACCATGTCCACTAATGTTCGGTTTCTTCTTTCTGCAACACCATTTTGGTCCGGTGAACCAGGTATAGTGTATTGGGCAATAATCCCATGCTCTTCAAGAAACTTCGCAAATGGACCAGGTGTTTGTCAATTTTCAGTATATCTACCATAATATTCTCCACCTCTATCCAATTTCACGATTTTAATTTACCTGTCGCATTATTTCGTTACTTCGGTTTTAAATACCTTAAAGGCATCCAGTGCTTCGTGCTTATTACGAAGCAAGTAGAGATACATGAATCATGAATAATTGTCTATGAAAGAAATGAAGTATCTTTGACCATTTGAGTCCATATCTAGACTACAAATATCTGTATGTATGATTTCTAATATTTATGTACTCCTCTTAGCACATTTTTTTGACTTGTTGGTTTGTTTTCCCTTTATATAGTCCACACAAGTGTCATAATCAGTAAAATCTAGAGTATTAAGTACTCCATCATTTACTAGTCTCTTAATTCTATCCATGGAGATATGTCCCAACCTCTGGTGCCACAATATAAAGGAATTCTCATTCACAACACATCGTTTTATCCCAGTATTATCATGAGCGTGCATCACATTATTAACGACATTGTCTTGTAAATTAATTCGAAAGAGACCGTCAGACAAAATACTACTCCTAATAATTTCAGATTTATACGATAAATTGAATGTTAAATCTGAAAATTCAAAGGAGTATCCCAAAGGTACAAGTCTTGAAACTGAAATTAAATTCCTAGAAAAACTAGGAATATAAAAGGTTTTTTCCAAAATTAAAATAAAACCACTACTAAGAACTAATCTGCATGTCTCAATAGCTTCCACAAGCAAACGCATCTTGTTTCCCGAATAGATGCCTTGTTCACTTCTCACTGGTTTCCGCTGGTTTTGAAAACCCTGCAAGGAATTCGAAATGTGGATTGTAGAACTAGAATCAATCCACCAAGTGTTGTGACTCATATCAATCATATTAGTTTCATAACATACACATATGAGTTGGTTACCTTTCTTTTTGAGCCACGCCTTAAATTTGGCGCAATCCTTCTTTATGTGCCCCTTCTTTTTATAGAAGAAACACTTGAATTCCTTCTTAATGTCAGCTTGAGGAGGTAGAGGCATCTTACCCTTTCCCTTTTGCTTGCCTTGCCCTTTATACTTATCCTGTGTTGCCATATGAACACTTTCTCCTTTCTCCATTAGTAGCATTTCTTCCTCTTGAACACACATGGTCATGAGTTCATTAATTGACCATTTAGTGTTATGTGTGTTGTAAGAGATCTTGAAGGGAGCATACTCTTGTGGGAGAGTATTTAGGATATAGTATACAAGAAAGGATTCTGATATCCCAACCTCAAGATTCTTCAGCTGAGCTGCAATGTCTCTCATCTTCATGATGTGCTCACGCACATCTCTTACACCGGTAGGCTTTAATGATGAGAATTTCATAATTAGGGTCATGGCATGCGCCTTCTCCAAAGACTCAAATTGTGCATCAATAGCCATCAGCAATTCCTTGGCATTGTTATACTGAATGACTGAACCACGAATGCTAGCAGAGAGTTTTGTCTTTATGTACATCACACTGAAACGGTTGGACCGCTCCCATTGAGCATAATGAGTATGCTCAGCATGAGTACTATTCTTAGTAGGTTCAGTTGGTTCGTCGACCTAAGAGCATAATCAAGATCCATGTGCCCCAATTGAAAAAGAACTAATTCTCTCAATTCTTTAAAGTTATTTCCATTTAGCTTGGGAACAATTATACCAGAACTAATCGTAGGTGGTAAGACTGCATCATAATCAAAGGAAACTTATGTATCAATATATTTGAGGCAAATAAAATTAAATCATATTTTATCAATGTAAAACATGTTTTAAAATATGAATCACATAACATCAAAAACTACCTGTGGGCTAAGTTTCTAATTTAAATTGATTCATAATTACTTCATGATGAAACTATCAAATTATATTCCCTTCCTTAATCCCTGTGGGTAAATTAAGAAAGATAAAATAATATTTCATCAAATTAATCACATTAATATATTGAAAATTCCTATGGGATAAAATTCATAATATTAATGTGAATAATTACAATTATTGTCTTTAACTATATGTGATCCAAAGGCTCTTAATGTATATAATTTAATATAATCGAAGATGTTGTGGCTAATCCTTAATTAATTAAATATATACGGATCACTAGACATTTAATTTTATTAAAAAAATCATAAAATTGCAGTTTAGGGTAGAACAATAAAATCACGTGCAAAAGGAGTAAAACTGGAATTTTGCACGCAAGGCTAGAATTGGAATTTTACTTTTAAGGGGTAAAACAGGAATTTTACGCCCAAAAGGGCAAAATCGTAAGTTTATACACCCTAATGGGGCAAAATCGGAATTTTGCGCGGGCAAGGGCAGAATCGCAATTTTCCTAAAGGCGAGGGGCAAAATTGAGAAACCATAGGCGCGTGTGCCCATTGCACGCGCCCGCTTTAGCCTCTCGGGCGCGTGCGTCACACGCGCCCGCTGTAGCCCTTCGGGCGCGTGGCGCATGCGCCCGAGGTCTTCTTTTGAGCTCTCTTCCGCCACTTCTTCCGCCGCAACCGCCTCTGTTCCGTCGTCTGGGTCTCCTCCCAAACCCCATGTTCGACCAAATTGGTTGATGGGTTTTGAAGAGAACGCTAGGACGAACGAATAGATTCGAGATCCGGCAAAAACGACCATGTATGGACCAGAATTAAGCAAAAAAAAAATCTGCCCTATAAACCCTAACCACCAAAAAATCACCGCTCGATTAACCTTCGACGATCAGTAATATGTCGAAAAATTTAAGGGTTTCTCTTCCTAATGGCGGTGTGATCATTCAGATCCATTATCACGTGATGGGAAGCTCGAATTTGGCCGGAATTCTAAATTCCGATCCAAGCCATATACAAATCCGAAATTTACCCACATATAATACAATAAAAATAAATTCCAAAAATTTCACCAAGGCAGAGATTGCAAATAAAGGCTCTGATACCAACTGTTAGAATGAATATAAACAAAAACTTGGAGATCCCGATTTATCCATTATCACGTAAATTCATACAAAATTAGGGATCGAATAGCGGAAACATAAATACCAACATACCTCTAGCCATTGATGAAATCTGGAAGTGGGAAACCTCAAAACCTTTGATGGATCTACACAGCACGATTGATCTGCAATATAGAAAACGTACGTCCTGTTCTACTAGTCAATCCCCTTCCAAAACCTGATGGTGTGTTTTTTTTTTTTTTTTTTTTTTTTTTCTGTATTGTAAGGGTTTGAACGAGACGATTTGATGATTTTATTCCGTTGGTTACGTTACCGGTATCTTCCATCAAGACCATTATGGTAATATAATAACGGACAAATATCACTTAATACACGTGGGTAATAAATTGGGCAATAATTGGAGTTTATATAGGGAATTTATTGGGAATTTATTGGGAATATAATATTGGAATCATATTTAGAATAATAAAATATATTAAATATTTTAACAGTCTCAACTATCAGAAGGGTGTTAGGTCCTAAAAGCTTGGCAATGTTGGAAGCGTGCAAAAACCCGATACCTTCATCGAGGATGATCATCAAGAGCCTAAGAGACATATCTTCACCTAAAATGACTATTGTCTCCATTGTACGGGATGAGAGGAGGAAAAAAGATAAATAAAAGGTCGTTGAGAACATTGAATTCTCAATGATTCCATAAAGGAACGCAATATAGAAAGACCATCTTGCTAAAATATAAAGAGATGAATGTAACAAAGAAAGATTGAATGGCCAAAACAAATCCCAAAAAATAAAAGAATTAGACCTTGATGTATACAACAAAATCATAGAGTAGACCCATTAAGTGATACTCGAGTAAAGGCTCGTCCTCAAATAATTTCTCCGAGAATGAACTTGGCTCACGTAACCTGGGACTGTTATGAATAAAAAACTACATCAAATGGTAAACAAGTCAAGCTTAAAATATGATACATGCTTATATACATAATGCGACGTCCTGATAGCGTCACATACTAAATACAAGCGGAAACTTTTTATTAATACTATGCCGGGATTTGTCTTAATCAATGATTACGTTAAGGTATTCCGACCTAAGTGGTTAGCATGTTTAACATGAATATTACGTGATCTTGCATTCTTCTAAAGCATGTTTGTCTTCTCCTTACTTTATGAACTACATAAGGGCTTCATTTCATTTCCTACTAGACTCATCACTGGCTTTTTACTTACATCAACCTGGAAGAGCTTACACGTACAACATATAAATAGGACATATTTACATGTCGTTGGCAAAAGTGTAAGTGTCAGGCCTAGGAAAGGGGGTCAAAAGAGAGCCTAGTTTCACTACCCCTTACACTAACCCACGTCCATAAAAAAACAAAATAGTCTTCTTCAGTTTCGGCACGAATTTAGTGCTCAAAGTAGCACTCGCCCCTACTCCAGGGCTGCCGTCACGAAAATGAAGAGGGCCAAATAGCTTCCCTTTGTGGTTAATGAACCAGGCTTCAAACCTCATCGCTATCTAGTTGACATGTCTGTCATCCATCCAAAGCGTGGCTTCGTATTATGTGTAGGTCATCTTAATATCAGGGTCATACATGTCATGAAAAGACATGTCCATGTAAACTATGATCACGTATTGTGCCACTGGGGGTACGTCCATTTTAGCAATCTGAAAAAGATAAAGGAATGAGCAATGCTCAGTAAAGAAACAATAGAGTTTTAAACTAGATGATCCATTAGTTGCTAAGAAAATGCAATATGCAATCCATGACAACATACATAGACTAGAGCAAAACTTTCACATGGACCATTTCATAATTACCTTGACTCATATTCCTATTCACCACCTATAAGGCACACCAATATTAGTACACACGTTTTATGCAACTGACCAAAACTAGGATGTGATGTAACAACACATGAATGCACACGCTAAGTGAAATTAATTTATCATGTATTTCAATATCCAACATCGAATTGGTTTCCCATCGGATCACAAGCTGGTCCGATTGAGTCACTTCCGAAATCCCTCGTCTGAACTTCCATGGAATCCCTCATCCGATTGAGTCACTTCGAGGCATCTCATTATCACACAATCAAGGCATTCCATGAACACACAGTAAGGGCATCTCACTCTAAGGGATCCTAGTATCACACAACTGAGGTATCCCATAAATGTTAGGGAAATCCCTTATGATGTTTTGAAGATGACAAAATAAATCAAAGGCTACTAACGTGTTTAATGGTTAAGTGATAGACTATGCAGATGATAGAACTTGTAAATGATATTGTTAATGTCTGAAGATTGCTAGAAGACTGAATGTAATATATGTCCAAAATATATTTTGAAGATTTCCAGAATTTTGTGTCAAAGTCTAAAGATTATTAGACTTTAGTGTCAAAATCTGTTCTAGATCAAAAGTCTGCCAACTCTGACAAATTCCAGACTGAACGTGAATGAAGAACCAAAAGACAGACTCTATGTTGAAGTTAAACCAGAAAACAGACTCTATGCTAAAGCTAAACTTATTCAGATTGTGTTAAAACTTTAAAGTTAAATCTATTTGGAAGCAAAATATGTTCAGACCCAACTTATAAAGTCTATTGCACTCAGACTCATATTGTAAAGTCTATTGCACTTAGACTTTACATCAAGATTCAATAGAACGTAACACAAGCCCCAATCATATAACGGCTAGTGATCTGGTTTAGATTCTACATCAATATTGATTTTATTGACTCAATCTAATTGATTGACAAATGAATCTTGAAGACAATAACTTTCTATACGTAGAAGCTCTACTTATGGAAACCAAGATTCTGTTTGTATGGACGATTAGAATCAATTTGGGATTCTACTTTTGTCACTTAATGATTATCAAATCTTCTAGGTACAGATCTGTCCAATGGGTAGATTGGAAGATGATCTTCAAGATACTGTCCAATGGCTAGTTCAAAAGTGGAGGAGTATTTGAGGAGTTGAAGGATCGATGAACAAGTAAGAGACGGAGCGTAGAATTTATAATTCCAAAGTCTGAACGACCTTCGATCATACACTTGTCTCTTGTGAGTTTAAACGTATGTGATCCTGAGAGAAATACCAAAAGAGTGACTTAGTGAGATAGTGTGATCTACTACTAAGTGTTTGCACTCAAAGTTGTAATCTCTTGTTGATTGCATAGTGGAATCCAGCTAAGAAGGCTATTAGCGTGGGAGAGTGGATGTAGGTTTGATCTAAACCGAACCACTATAAATTCTGCGTTCTTATTCTTTTTCCTGAACTCATTTATTTTGTTTGTAGTTCTATTTAACTGCTAAAGTTTGAACTCGCTCAAAGTCTGCTACACTTCAGACACAGTTTCAAAAGTTTGTTGTTCGTCAGACTTAGTTTCAAAAGAAAAATATTTCTACTGTACTTTTGCAAAATTTTTTCTTTATACTTATTTACCTCCCTCTAGGTGTCTTTATTAGCACTTTCAATAAACACACAGCAGGGGTATTTCACTTTGAGGCATCCCAATATCTCACTCGATAGAGGCATCCAAGATCACATAGCATGGGCATCCCGTTCTTCGGGGTATCACTGGTATCACAAAATCGATGGAAATCTCTTAAATTCAGTTTATTTCACACATTTCATGTATCATGTATCATGTATCAAACCTTAGAATTATGACACCACAGTAGCATGCTTTTCCACTCAATGCACAAAACCACTCCAAGCCAAGACTCAATGCTTGCACATACAACCTCATGGTAAGCTTCACTCATTGCACTCATGAGACTCAATTAGCAATAACTCAAGATCATCTCATTTCAAATAAGGAAGAGAGACATATATATGTACCAACTAGCAATGTATAGAGGTCACAAGACATCCAAGGGTCACCAAAAGTTTAAACAAGAGGACTACAAACATCTGCATGAATTCGGACTAGAACAGAATGGGGACAGTTTTGAGCAGTTTGGAACACAGAGGTTAAAAACATAGTAAATCTTATTGAACTAACCCCTGAATCTGTAGCAATTTCCAGAACTATCACTCCCAGAAGAAAAGCCATCTTGCTACCCAAACTTCGATCGTTTACCCTCAAATTTTAATATGTCATCCCCAAGAACGTGCCTTACAACTTTCATGGAGTGAGTAAGACCCAAAAGTTTCCCGAGATTTTCAGAAAGATCACAGAACGTACTAAGCCTCAATCACGAAATCTATGACAGCAAACTAATTCTACAAGTACTCGCTCCTACACCAGCCAACTCTTACAATAAAATTCCATAAAAATAGTATGTCATAGCTCAAGATTCTTAGAACAACTTTTAAGAAGACAAGTTCATCCAAATGTTAGAGCATTGAAGACAAAAATTCCACAAACCACCAATTACAACAAGTTCCCTTCTCGAGCAGACCACTCTTGGATTCTAACATCTACACTCGGCCACTCCTAGCTAGTTAGTTCTCTTACCACTACATTTAAAGCCTCGACCACACATGCACAGCACCAAAATGAGCCTCGACCACTAGCTATTCCTCACGACCGACTTGAAAATCTAATTCCAAACCGAGATTGAACCCACGGCCTCCCCAAGCCGACATGCAACCCATTTCATAGCTCATCTGACTCTCCAACCCAGCAACGACAAAAACCACAGCTTCCTTCTTGTCCTTCCTGTCTCGACCTTCACCATACCGACCCCAACCTTACATGCAAGTCACCGGGCAACCATTCAACCCCACGACCAGCCCAAACAAGCCTAAAACAGAATCATCCTAATAAGAATCACCCTCAACCGACTTGATCCGTGCCTCTCTCAACAACAAATGGATAGCTCAAGCTTAACACCCACCGTTTCCTTACCCGGTGATTCGGTGTTGCTCCCTCACTACTAGCTCTCCAGTGTGGTCTCTAGAGCTTGGTACGGAAGAAGAAAATGCAGAGGATGAGGGGTGGCTGTGTCTGCTCGAGCCAAGAGAGAAAAGGGAGGAAGAAGAGGAATAGAGAGAGAGAGAGAGAGAGAGAGAGAGAGAGGATATGGATCGGAGGGGGGTGTGAAGGCAGAGAGAAATGATTGTGAGAACGTGGGTAAATGTCTTCATGAATCCCCATGAAAGTCATGATGATAGGAGTCAATGTGGTGATCCCCAGGAAGATTTTCCGTACTAAAGAAGACTTGCGAAGATGGGGTACACGGCTTCTTGCATGAAATTTTCTTCATGCACTACACTTGGCATCTGTGGGAAGGGTTGGGGTTTAGTCCTAATCTTCGTTGTGATTAAATCATTTATTTCTAATGTTTTTCACTAAGTTGCGTCCCAAACCCCACAAATTTCGGTCCCCTCAAAGTTACATGCATCTATTAGTCCACACGAGCCTAATTAACACGTTAATATCTCAATATTAACCTAGGATCGAAAACAAAGAAAGAATCACAAGAAAATTCTAAGGATAGTGTTCAAAACATTATAGTCACACGTAAATTTTTAACAGGATCCTAAGTCAATTCCATACATGATTAATCTAAAGCCTTAATCATAGAAGTAGAGTCATTTATGCTTGATTTGGACCATACATACACGCCACTGGCCCACCGGGCTCGTTTCACGACCCACCGGGCCTAATCCACGGCTCTAGCGAGCCCAAGTTTTGGCCCGTCCCGCGTTAAGCCCAATTTATAGCCCATTGATTCCTTAAGTTCACATCTTCTTTACATCTCACCGGGCTCGTTATTTGGCCCGCCTTCAATAGTCTTGTCCCATATTGGTCCATTTATATTATAGAGTCGAAAAATCTAAGGTTTTACGCATAATAGCCGATTAATTTAGACCAACGCAAAAAAAATCGCAAGCGATATCCAGCAAATGAGTCATTAAGTCACATGGAACATATTATTATCTGGCTAAGACAAAATTGGATTCTGTAGAGCCAGGAAAATAGGAGAGATTGGGAGGTTTCTGGACTGGGGTCTTTCTTTATTAAATTTCTTTGCTTTGACTTTGACTGCGAACGCCTTTGATATGGTCTAATCTTTAAAGAAGGTAAGCATGAAGACTGCACAAAAACGCGGTGATTCGGAAATTGTAACTGTTGTTCAGGAGGACGAGAGGAGAAGAGACGGGACAATGGCAGTTAATTTCTCATTATATCACATCTCGACGAGAGATTTCCATTTTACCGACATCCTCACACATGCACCTCACCAAATCTTACATTCGCACGTGAGCCGTCCTAAGCTAGGCCCACTCTCCCTTAATACCGGCATCCTTATTCACCATAATTATCTTATATCAAAAGGCATACCAAAGGCGACAACTCATTCGCCTTTGGCATCTAGGGCACGATTCATTTTTGTCACGTCGGCTTCCAGAAGCGACAAATTGAATTTGTTGCCTTCGGTCGCCCTCGGCGATAAAATAAAGGAATTTTGAGACAACAAAGCAAATGCAACAAACGGTTAGTGATAAATATTTCGCGTTAGGTCGGTGAGATTTTGTGGAACTATCATCGATTATTTGGAAAATTTAAGTTGGTAAACGAGTGCGTGGCTTAATATTTCAATATACTAACGGAAGTTCTCTACAACCTGATGCTCGACAAGCACTACTAGGCGTTAGGATGTATATGTTAGTAAGTTATGTTAGATAAATCCAACATTAGAGAATCGATATGGTGTAAAGTAGTTGATATATCCTAATTAGCCTATAATTTATTGGCTTAAGTTTTTAAGTGAAGATAGGTCCAATTAGATATGTTGCAAGCTTGGGCTTAGGCTTCCTCTTAGCGATTTCTCCGAGTGAAGGTATCGGGCTTCTACTGCACGCTCCTAACAAATGGTATCAAGGCCGATAATTAATGTAGAAGGATGCTTGAATTAAGGGGGAGCGGACCTAACATTGAGTTATTATGATGTATGCGTAAGTGAGTTATATTAGAGAAATCCCACGTCAGAGAATTGATGTAGTGTAAAGTGGTTAATTTATCTTAGTTGATCCATAACTCATTGAGTTAAGCTTTTGAGTGAATGTGAGTTTAATTGAATATGTTATTGGGCTCAGACTTGAGCTCCTATTTGGCTATCTCCCCGGGTGAAGATATCTCATTCAATCCGAGTTAGAACGAATCGAACGTGCATAGCTCGTTTGATTCTCAGCTTGGAAACTGGTTCAGATTGCAACTGACGTTCACGAGAGTTCTTGGCATCTTCCTTACTTTCTCTTTGTTTACATTTAGAATCGACGTATTCAGGTGATGTTTTGAGAGTCAGGCATGTGAACTGTGACATGACAACCCTCATAAACAAAACAGGAGTACCGAGTGGCATGAGACAAAGCCGTCCTTTTCTTAATTGAATTTTCTCTTTTACAAGGGGACTCTTGTGATTTTCTTGCTACAGCTCAATCAGATCTTTTCTCAGCGAAATGACGCCCATGCGGTAACGCCCAAAATAAGTCGCCGGCGCCGCTCGCGCTTTCACTTGATAAAAGAAAAAGGGCTGTTAGTCATTTTGATTATTCTTTTTGTGGCAACTGTATCTTTGCCAGAGTTACCAAACGCGAGCGGGCCTCGAAAAATAGGGTAATGGCTTCCACATTGGAAGAAAAGAAATCATGTGATGCTTATATCGCTTGATGTGCGAAAATCTCAAGTCTTTTATCATTTTTCAGGCATGAGCATCAGTCTGTCATTCACTTCACGATGATCGACTGCATTTGCACGGTTCGATGCCAGGCCGATTCATTGCACGAAACCGGCATCGCATGATACACTTTTTTCCTAAGCCTAATGCCTCCGGTTGTCTTTCACAAACTCCCAGCGTACACAGAACTTTCGTTTTTGGAAGATATATATGACAGTAAAATCACAAGGAAGGAACAAAAAGAGTACCTTACTATCCTCAACTCCCCCAACTAATCAAAATTTGCATTCGAATAAGACATTTTAGTATAGAACCTTTTGTCCCGGCTCCAAGCATGCCAACCATGTATTCCTTCTGTCCACATGACATGTCTCATGAGGGCCTCCGTCAACATTCGTTATTTCTCACTTAGACCCCCCAAAGCCCAATAGGGTTGCAGTTGGATTTTGGAGTGCAGGGTTGGAATCTTATATAAAAGAAGAAATAGCAAGGATCGGAATCTTTTGCCGAATGATCAGGTACTGCATTTTCATTTGTTCAATCGACTATCTCAACTTCTCCAATTGAGCTCAATGGAGTACCTCCGTCAAGTTCGTAAACTGAAAATCCCGATGTGGTGGCGACAACTTTAATTAGCCATCTGATATGCTAACGTAAATGCTTATGGGGAAAGCTTTTATTTAAGTTGGCAAAAAAAAATACTCAACATTGGGTCCTCCCTATCGGGAAGATGAAATAAAATAAAATAAAATAAAGTGACGCCTCTATAAATTGAGGAATGTGTAGATGCTCTCGAAGCAACATATGTAACCAGGTTTGCATGCATCCCATTCATGTCTATGGAACTGACATAACGAAAAAAGAGAATTTTTGAGATTACCAATGCCATGTGTAATATAAAGCTCCTCATCGATAAATGCTTTGAAGTCATTAGTGAAAAGGGTTAATATCTTTAAAAACCCTAAATTGGTACATCTGTGACAAATTTACCCCAAATTATTTTTTTGACCACCAAAAACCCCAAACTGGTATACTTTTGACAAATTTACTCCAAATTGGTACACCTGTGACAAATTTATCCCAAACTATTTTTTTGACCACAAAAAACCCCAAACTGGTATACTTTTGACAAATTTACTCCAAACCGGTACACCTGTGACAAATATACTCTCTGTTAGTTTTCGTTAAATTTTACTTTTAAATTATTAAGTTAAATGACACGTAACAGTTGACTAGTATACCAATTTGGGATTTTACACTCCGTTTATCACAATTTACAATTTAGTGATTTTTTTGTGGCATTAATCCAATTTAGCATAAGGTATATTTGTCACAAATTTACAAATTTGTGGTCGAATAAATTAGTTTGGGAGTAAATTTATCATAAATGTACCAATTTAAGATTTTTTTTTTATGGTCAGTTGGGATAAAGTTGATATAGCTAGTATAAGCACCTAGAGGGGGGTGAATAGGTGTAAAAATAATTTCTCGAGATATGAAAGCAATACTAGGCAGACAATAGAAAGGAAGCTCTCCTTCAGTTAACAAAACGAACTATAATCAAAGTAAAACAGAGAGTAGGGAAAAGAAAATTGAACACAAGGTTTATAGTGGGTCGGCTTATTCTAAGCCCGTGTCCACTCTTCTGCACTGACAGCCCACTGGCTAGATTTCACTATAAACAAAAGAGATGTTACAATACAGTTCTCCCTTGATTCCACAGTATAGATATCCTACCACACTTCCTCAAGATATCTCAAAATATAGAATCTCTTTTGCGTACAAGATTTCGCTCAATAAAAGAATTTGCTACGAATCAAGGAGCTTCAGACTTTGGAATTCTTTTATCGTGCACAATTTCGAACAACTAGAACGTCTTCCTTTTATACTCCTTTATGCCATTATACCCGTTGGCACTTACCAAAGGAATTCTTCCAATCTTCCCGTTGGACATAATCAATTAGGAAGATCATTCAAGCTATTAAAAGAACATGTCGATAGCCCATCAATCATGTTTGCCCATACAATCAGGATCTTGGTTTCTATAAGTAGAACCTTCCAAGAATAATTTGCCAATCATCGGATCATTAATCTTCGAATCAATCATGATCAAATAAAGGATTCTGTTATGTCATATCCAGCCAAGAGATCTTCTCCAGTCGATAAGGTCACATCCTTAATGAAACATCCAGTTCTAGATAGCCTTTTTTTCAACGGATTAAAAACTGTCAATGAGAATAGACTTTGAATCTTGAGTCTGGCTGTCCGGAGGTCTTCAGACTTTAAATAGCAGAGACTGCAAATCTTCAGACTAAATTGATGGAAACGTTTTGTCAGCTTCAAAACACTTCAAGAAGATTTCTCCAACAAAAGTTATCACAAGTGTATCAATTTGAGATTTTTTTTAATTAAAAAAATAATTTGAGGTAAATTTGTCACGGGTGTATCAATTCGATTTTCAGGGTATTAACGGTTAATATCCTGAAAAACCCCAAATTGATACATCTGTAACAAATTTAGCTCAAACTAATTTTTGACCACAAAATACTCCAAACTAATTGGGCCTGCTCTCCATGCATCCTGGTATCTTAATGCACCATACTTATTTTCGCTGGAATCTTCCACTCTTTTTGGGGTTGAATCTTCTGCTTGAACCGGCTAAATATGGTAGATGTCGGAGAGGAGAACCACCTTAGCCTTTACCTCAATCGCTTTAGCCCAGCCAAGTTGAGCAGGAAGCCGAGGGACACCATTTGCCACCTCAGTTAGAAAATCACACTTAAGATTTCTTCATTGAAATATTTCACAAAATGTCGATACACAAGTATTGGGCCCCACCCAACAACTTAACCATCGGCTTTCATATCGCTAATTTTTTCTTTGGTCTGAATATATGGCTACTATGGGACGCCATACATTGAGTTGTGCTTCACAGGAAGAAGTTCCGAAAGTGTGGAAACATTTGGATCTATAGACCTGGGTCAATCGAGGAACTTGAAGAGTGGTCGATCGAAGAGTTCTTATGCCTTCAATAATGTTGGCTGTGCCGTGAATAGGAACGCGTTGTGGAGAGACATAAAAGTTTCTTTGAGCAGTTAGGCCACAAAAATAGGGACTGTGGATGAAAGAAAGTGAAGAGCAGAAGGAAGAAAGGCTGAGACGGAAGAAGTCGAGAGAGAGAGATAGATTTTTCTCTATTGTATATCTTGAGAATGTACAGACTCTAAAGATATAAGACTAGGATTGTACATTTAATGGAAATAAAGAATTCTATGTATCAATCTATATCTAAATCTAATCTTTAATTGATATACAAAATCATAATCAAATCAGATCATGAACTACCAAAAGATGCATATCTTCTAACACTCCCCCTCAAGCTGATGGCTTGTAGATGTCCAAGACTCCCAGCTTGCTTAATAGATATGCATGTTGTCTATGACACAAAGGTTTGGTGAAGATATCAGCCGGCTGCTCCGTTGTCCTAATTCCTTCTGTTTTGATTACTCCCTCTTGGATCTTTTCTCGTGTAAAGTGACAGTCCACTTCTATATGCTTGGTCCTCTCATGAACTATAGGATTTGCTGCTAGTTTGAGGGCTGCATCATTATCGCAATGCAACTTTGTTGGTCCATGCACTTGTACTCCGAGATCCTTAAGCAATCCCCGTATCCATACTATCTGACAAGTGGCTTTAGTCATAGCTCGATATTCTGCTTCGGCTGAAGATAGAGATACAGTAGGCTGCTTCTTTGTCTTCCATGAGAGGAGAGATTTTCCTAGCTTGACACAATATCCAGTGACCGATCTTCGACTTATGGGACATGTAGCATAATCAGCATCACAGTATGCTGTCATCTTCATGTCACATTGTTTAGAGAGAAGTATTCCCAGTCCTGGACATCCTTTCAAGTACTTCACGACTTTTAAGGCAGCATCCATATGAGACCGCTTCGGATTGTGCATGAACTGGCTAAGTGTCTGAACTGCATATGAGATGTCTGGTCTTGTCATAGTCAGGTATATCAGTTTTCCGACAAGTCTTTGATATCCTGATGGATCTCTGAGAATGGGATCATCATTTTGAGATATGCCCTTATCATATTCTGCAGTAGTCAACTTAGTGTTCTGTTCAATGGGAATAATGGCTGGCTTGCATCCTGATAAACCTGCTTCTGATATGATATCTAACACAAACTTTCGCTGACTAAGGGAGATTCCTTGATCAGATCGGGCAATTTCAATTCCAATGAAATATTTAGGTGCCCCTAAATCTTTAATGTGGAAGGTGGCATGTAAATATTCCTTGAAATTATCTATAGCAGATTTATCATTTCCCATAACAAGAATATCATCGACATATATCATCAAATAAATAGATGACATACCTTCAGTCCGTGTGAATAAAGCATAGTCATATTTAGACTGTTGGAAGCCTGCTTTTGCAAGAGCATTTGCAAATTTGGCGTACCACTGTCTGGATGCTTGCTTTAACCCATAAAGGGATTTGCGGAGACGACATACTCGATTCTCCCCCTGTCTCCGTAAGCCTTGAGGGATATCCATATATATTTCTTCGTCTAGATCACCGTGTAAGAAGGCATTGTGTACATCCATTTGATGTAGGGTCCAGTCATGAATGGCAGCAACAGTCAAAAAAGAACGAACGGTGACATCTGTGGCAACTGGAGAGAATGTCTCGTGATAATCAAAACCTTCTCTTTGTGTGAATCCCTTAGCTACCAAGCGTGCCTTATACCTTTCAATGGAGCCATCAGCACGATATTTCGTTTTGTAAACCCATTTGCAGCCAATCGGTTTACGATCAAGCGGAAGTGGGACAAAATCCCACGTATTATTATCAATTAGTGCCTGAAGTTCTGCCTTCATAGCCTGCTGCCATTTTGGATCAATGGATGCCTCAAGATAACTAGACGGTTCCCTCTCTTGTGATAATCGATTAACACAACATCTATGATTCTGTGATAATCTATGGAAAGAGACATAGGAAGAGATTGGGTATTGAGTACCTGAGGAATTGTGAGCAGCACAGATATAGTCCTTACTCCAGGTTGGAGGTCGTGTGGCACGACCAGAACGTCGTGGATAAAGAATTTCCTCAGATGGAGATGCCTCATGGTGGGATGGTGAAGGAATATCCGTATTTTCCTGAACAACATGAGAGTTGTCGAGTCTTGTTTCCAGAACATTATCAGATCTAGTAGGATGTGAAGATGGTGCTGTTGCTGGAACTGTTGCTGGAATATGCGGAACAATCCTCGATTCCGCTAACGGTATGTAAGTGGGACCATGAGGTAATTCTTCATCAGATAAGGGGGCATGAGGTATTTTTCCTGTAGTTTCATCTAAAGATACTTTCTCAGAGAAAGGGAAAATATCTTCATGAAAGATGACGTCACGACTTACAAAAAATTCTTTTGTAGAGATGTCAAGAACACGATACCCTTTTTGTAAGTTGGGATATCCCATGAAAATGCATCTCCGTGCACGAGGACTGAGTTTGTCTCGATGTCCGACTGTTGCAGCATAGCATAGACAACCAAAGATTTTGAGATGCTGTAACTCCGGCTTCTTCTTAAATAGCAATTCAAAGGGGGCTTTCCCTTGAAGTTGCCGAGTGGGCATGCGGTTGATTAGATAAGCCGCAGCAATTACACAATCACCCCAATATTCATCCGGAACTGATGCTTGAAACTTCAGGGCTCGTGCGACTTCCAATAAGTGCCGGTGCTTTCTTTCAACCACTCCATTCTGCTGTGGAGTATAAATACATGAGCTTTCATGTTGGATGCCATTTGAAGTAAATAGCAAAGAGCAATCATGGCTGAAGAATTCTCTTCCATTATCAGTACGTATCCGCTTAATGGTTTTTCCAAACTGATTTTGGGATAATGCTAGGAAAACCTTTAAGTTAGAATAAGTCTGATCCTTAGACTGCATCAAGAAAATCCAGGTGGCACGAGAATAATCATCGACTATAGTGAGAAAATAACGAGATCCATCATGATTTATCGTGTGGTAAGGTCCCCAAATATCCACATGAATCAAGGAAAAAATCTCACTAGTACGAGAGCTACTGGATGGAAAAGGCGCACGAGATTGTTTGGCAAGGGGACATATTGGACATTGTGGACAAGGATAAGAGGCACTATGCCCTAATCTCAAATGCATAGTAAGATTTTTATCATTGCTAATCAAGTTACACAATGATGATTTATTCAGGGAATTGCAAGAAGAATTGAAATTACTTGTCCAGAAAAAAAGTCCTTCAGAGAAACTACCCAAGCCCATCGGTTTCCCAGTCGAAAGGTCCTGAAATAAACAGGTGTCAGCATTGAAAATTACCCGACATGAATTTTCTTGGCAGGATTTGGACACAGAAATCAGATTAAATTTGAATTCTGGGACATAGAGAACATTCTGAAGAGTAATCTGGGAACTTAGATTCACTGTTCCTGTCACATTGACATGAGTAATATTCCCATTTGGTAACTCCACTGAAATAGGATGAGCCAATCTGCCATTTATACTCGAAAAATATCCCTTGTCACATATAATGTGATCACTTGCCCCTGAATCAATTATCCATGCTTTTCTAGAGATAGAATTAATCAAGCAATGTGTAATACCTGAAAAACTCCTTCCTTTGTTGGAATTATCCATTTTTCGCTGCGGTACTGCGCATCAGCTGGTGATATTGATCATAGGAAATGGGTTGATCAACATTTTTTCCAGTCGGTCCACTAATTTGATAAGCTGCTGAAATTTTTCTTTCCTTTTCACCAGGTTTCCCATGCAATTTCCAGCAATTATCAATTATATGATTAGTACGTTTGCAATATTCGCAAAATAATTTACCCTTTCCTTTGAAATTTTTCGCGAAATTCCTGGATGACGTGGCAAAGATCTGGCCGTCGGTTCCTTTAAGCGCGGACTCCTGTCCACCATTGGATCTGATCGCAAGATCAAGCCCTTGCGAGCCGTCCGATCCTCGCAGCACATCTCGTCCGTCCATCCGAGAGTATTTAAGAGCCCCGAATTCTTCTTCAGCGAAACCTAATTTCGCTCGCCCCTCTTTCTCTCGATTTAGGGCTAGGGTTTTGGTGGCCGTGTCTCGCCGCTCACCGCGAGCAGCAAGTGCGACGCTCTCGCCGCTCCTGGTGTGGTCTGGCGTCGCGAGCCGCTGATTCTCCTCCTGCACAGCGAGTTGAAAGATCCGTCCGATCGGTGGCATCGGATCCATGGCGAGGATCTGTGAGCGAAAAACCAGGTAAGATTCGTTCAAAATAAGGAGAAAGCGTGTAGCTTTCTCCCTGTCCTTGATGGATCTATACTGCTTGATTGTCGACTCTGGGCCCTCGAGCTTCTCCTCGGCCGCTTCGAGGTTGTTCCACAGAGACGAGAGCTTGTTAAAACATGCTGTGATCGTCATGTTTCCCTGCTTCAAATCGTTTAATTCCTGCAAAAGATTAAAGATTTTTGCTTGATCTAATCTCCCGTACATTTCTTTGATGTTATCCCACATGCTTTTTGCATCCTCCGTTGGTGGGAGTCCAGCCGCGACCTCTGAGGAGATGCAGTTGCCGATCCATGTTCGGATCAGGCGATTGATCTTCCTCCAGAGCCGCGCTAATCGCTCTTCGGTAGGTACTGGAACGGTTCCCTCGAGGAAACCTTCCTTGTCTTTTGTCGCCAGGGCTCGCTGGAACTCTTGTGACCACTTCGTGTAGTTCTCTGGTCCGGTCAGCTGTTGGCTGATTAGCCGCAGTTCTGGTCCGTCGGCGTTGGAAACGAACAGTGGGTCGCCGGGTTCCAGTCGTCCGGTGAACGCCGCCGCTGGGAACGGTAGAAAACCGGGTGCAAAATTCGGGTAGGTATTCGCTCCTAGACCCGATTCGCCTGACCCAATCGGATAATCCGCATTGTAAATACCCGGGTAGGGATTTGTTCCCATACCCGGCTCGCCTGACCCATCCGTCCGCTCCATTCCTTCGGTTGGGCTTGCCCCGTTTGTGGTTGGCGGGCCCACGTTGGTTTGGACGTGGCTCTGGTGGCCCACATAGCCAGGCGATGATGAATTAGGGCTCGGCCCAAGGTAAAGCGGATAAGGAATCCACTGGTAAGGTTGGCCCATCATGGGTTGCCCCATACCGTGCGAGCCTGCGTGGGCCGCCACTGGATGGGTTGAACCTGGAACGGATTTTGTGCATTGGTTGAGGATCCTTCGATTGGAGGATGAATTGCAGGTGAATTCCGAGCCTGCGAGATCTGGGGAACGACTCCTTCAGAGGGCTGGTCATGGATGTCTCGAGGCTTCTTCCTGTGGATTAGCCATGGTAAGTTAAAAAATAATAATCTTCCTTGAGAGAAACACTAATGCCTGAAAATATTCTGTTTTGTAGGTCAGAATTTTGGGCAGAAGGTCGAGATGGAAGATAGAGGCGGAAGCTGAGAACAGAAGCCAACAGGCTCTGATACCATGAAAGAAAGTGAAGAGCAGAAGGAAGAGAAGGCTGAGACGGAAGAAGTCGAGAGAGAGAGATAGATTTTTCTCTATTGTATATCTTGAGAATGTACAGACTCTAAAGATATAAGACTAGGATTGTACATTTAATGGAAATAAAGAATTCTATGTATCAATCTATATCTAAATCTAATCCTTAATTGATATACAAAATCATAATCAAATCAGATCATAAACTACCAAAAGATGCATATCTTCTAACAGTGGAAGAAGTCGAAAAAGAAATTTGATCGAACTACTTAGTGACGTTGGCCAGAGTTATCACGGGAGAACTACGTATAGGATCGATCGACACCCTTGCATCAAGGATGGCATGTCGAGAGAGGATGTGCAGATCGAGTTTGCTCCTCGGAGAGAGTTCGAGTGCAGCTTGGGCTTGGTAGACGTCTCTGGCCGCTGAACGGCACGTGGAGAGCGCTAGGGGAGCAGTGATATTATGCGGCATTATGGAGCAACGGATCATATACTCTTTCTTGGCTGCAAAGAAGAGCCACGGTAGAGATTTGTTGACCATACCTCGAGTTTTGGGGAACGACTCGAGTGAGGATCGAAGCCTTGAGACGTGCACAGGCTTGATGTATGTTGGAATAATTAATATTAAATCACACATTCATCTAAAAGTTTAAGTTTTTAAAACATACAAAATCTCACATGATATCAGAGCTAGAGATCTTAAGTTCAAATCTTTTCAGGCTCTCTTTGCCTCCCCAGTTAAATATGTCCACACTCAGTACTAAGCAAAAAGACTATACTAAGTGTAAGGGGGAATATTGAAATAATTAAATATTAAACCACATATTTATCTAAAAGCTTAAACTTTTTAAATAATTGACAGTGGAAGATGGAAAATGGAGGCATGCTTTCCGCTTCGTCAAAATTAATTCGTGGTCAAATGGCATTGCTTTGATCTCTCCAGAAGTTATTGGAAATCAAGAATTCATCGACATCTTTTGGCTGTGTGTAGTCACTCACACGAATGGGAATTTAATTGAGATTGCTGCTGAGAGAGTAGCATAGAAAGACTATCGAAAAGAGAGGAGGGAGCGAAGGGAAACACTGAGAGAAACTGAGGAGGAGCATTTTGAAATCAAGAGTGCCGGTAAGAAAGGCACTGGTGGGGAAGAATCAAAAGCAGACAATTCAGAGGGTTAGTCAAAGTCCTCTGCAAATTGATTCGGAGAAGATCATCCCACAAGAACGGTAACCTTGGGAGGAGGCAAGGGGGATAGATAAAAATCTATTGAAGAATAGGCCATTGATGAATCGATCAAGCAAATGCGCTCCAGTTATGGTGGTTCATGGTACATTTCTTTCTTCAAGTATCCTAAGAGAGCCAAGCGCTTTGATCTCACACATCGCTCGCCCAAGACCTATGGGATAAGACCTGTCAACCGTGAGAAGATAAAGTTTTTGTGTCCAATTCGAGTCAGTATGCCTGTTGAGCCCCATTCGCATTCCGGATTAATATTATGAAATGAAATCCCCTAGGTCTAGCTCTGGGAAGATGATAGATAAGAAGTGATGTTTAATGACTGCTCTGTCTGATGTCTTTGACATACAAGAATAAGGATCTGACCTAATCTAGAACTAGTATATTCTGCAATTACTTGTCCTTTGTAGTCAATCCAATTATGAACCTATTGCGCTTGTGCCTATTTAAATATAGACCTTTCAATTATACACATTGAGTCATAGATATTTAGACGACTTGTCAATGTAGTCCATTCAGTCAATTTTTGCCAAAAATCACTAACATGAATGCTAGCCGTTCTATGTGATAAGATCGGCACTAACATGGACAAATTTTATAATTTTTTCCTAACTATTTATTGCTTTTATTCTTTTCTTTATTTCTTTTATAACTCTAGGCCAGTAAGATTGCCGGCTACAGGGAGGGCCAGCAACATTGGGCTAGTCAGGGCAAGGGTATTGCGAACCTCACCGAGCATGCCAAGATGTAAGTGAGGGTGTCAAGCTCTCACCCCACAGCCGTCACCCGTGGTCAACAAGGGCATTGTGGCCCTCACCCAGATTCAAGAGAGGGTTGAAAGTCAAAACCCTCGCAGCAAGGGTCTTGGCCCTCTCTTGGATTTGGATGAGGGGAAGGAGAACCTCACCTAGATCTCGTTAACCCACAGTTCAAGGAAAAAAAAGGAAAAGAAAAACAAGCAAAAGTAATAAAAAAATTAGAAAAAAAATTGTCAACGTCAATGCTGATCATGTCACGTAGGATGGCCGACATCTATGTCAGTAAAAAGTTAGGACTCAAATGGCATAATTGAAAAGTTAGGTCTCAAATAACATAATTGAAAAGTTTATGACTTAATTGGCATAAATGCAATATGTTTAAAAAAAAATTTCATACTTTTTCCACTTTTTTTAGTGACTCATTGGTCATGGCTGACGTCTATGTTAGCGAAAAGTTAGGACTCAAATGACATAATTAAAAAATTAGGACTCAAATAACATAATTAAAAAGTTTACGATTGAATTGGCATAAATGCAATATATTTAAAAAAATTCATAACATAATTAAAAAATTTACGATTAAATTAGCATAAATGCAATATGTTCAAAATATTTTCATACTTTTTCCACTTTTTTCCATGACTCATTAATCATGAAATTGTATCGCCAAAGCTACAACAATCCATGACATTTTCATCGCAATGTGTTGGCCATGACATAAAATTCTTTGCTATTGATTGTCTCTTTTACCCTTTTGTCGCGAGAGATTTTTGTGGTGAAAAGTATACTTTTGCTAAATAAGACTCTTTTTTGTAAGCATTCTATTCCTTTATTTTTCTGTTCTTTTGTTCCCATAAACCAAAAAATAAATTCCATTTAATAACGTCAACTAAGTTTTCTTTACCTCGAAACACATCAATGACCAGGGAATAGATTTGGAATTGAAAAAGAAGAAATAAAAAAAAAAAAAACTTATTTCTTTGTTCTAGGGACAAATTCTGAAATAATGTCATTTTCTTTTTTTTCTTCTTCCTCCTCTAACCGGTCATTAGGCCTCGGCAATGGCTGGTGACCAAATAGAGATGAGGTCTAATGACCTCGCTGGCCTTGGGGAAGCCTTGCTTGACCTCACCATGGTTGGGTGAGGCTCAAACTTGCCAAACTTGGGTAAGGTCGAGCCTCACCTAGCCACCATGAGACTGACTAGCTATAGTGAGGCTCTCTTAAGGCCATTGAGGTCAAGTAGTTCTCGTCTATTGTCGGCTGCCGGCCATTGCGGAGACCCGGCAACCTTGGCAATCGGCTAGACAAGGAAAAAGAATGGAAGAAGAAAAGAAAAAATTTGAAAAATCTCAGAAAATTATTATAAAACTAGAAAAAATTATGTCATAAAAAAATTGAAAATTGTACCGAATATATTCCTATTCTTTTTCTATTTTGTGAATAGAAATTTTTTACAGTTACCAAATGTGTTCTTCTACGATTTCTGAACAAAAATTATTCCCATGAACTGAATTATTACAAAACGCACTATAAGAAATTACCTAATTTCTTCGCCAAGGTCTATGCGGGCCTTCAGCCATGACTTTTCCGCCATGACCAATTTCATGGTAGGAAGCTTTAGGCCCTTAGCCATGAAATTCCGTCAAGGCAAAAGGTTGCTTTTTTTAGTGAATGTTTACACCAAAAATGACCATTTTTAGTTATTATGGACAAGCGGCAGACTTAGTTTTTTTTTTTTTTTTTTTTTTTGGTCGGTCGGCAGACTTATTAGTTGGTAAAGTCAGACTTTGGTGAAAAGAACATCGACAATAGTGAAAATCATCAACGAAAAGGACAGTCAACAACTTGATCAGTAAATTTTTGGATATTTAAGCTCTTATAAATAAATATTGACAACTTGAAGAATATCAACAACCAAGGAAGTTATTAACAACAAATGCCAATTATCTCGGATGAAGTCATCGACATCCATGAAAAGATATTCTCAGATATTGGAGTTTATTGTGGATAAGTGGTGTTGTAATTACTTGTAACCGTAAATGGGTTTATTCATCTGAATTTAGAAACCATCTGAACATGAGAAATCGTGGCTACGTGAAGATATTGAACCAAAAGCTTTGGAGATGTGAAGGCATGGCTAATATCTAAGTAGCACCAACACATGACACGGACACATGACATGACACGACATGACACATCGACACGTCATTTCTCAAAAATAGAAAATTCCGACGTGTTGAGACACGTCGTATATTAAATGAATATTTTTATTTTTAATTAATTTGATTCAAATTTATAAATAATTAATTAATTAAAAAAGAGCCTACAATGAATTTACACTAATAATATTAATAAATTGACAAAAGTTATTGATGAAACTAATGACCAAAACTAATGAATCAACTTATTTAAATAAATCCATGATCTTTTACAAGAACCAAAATTTATCATCATTCAACATTTAGTACTTTTATTTTTCGAAATTACTTTTTAATTTCATTTAATTATTTTTCCAATTAAATAAAAAGTCCCTTCAGGGGATCCACCCCCAATCCCCACTCCCTTTTTTGCCTCGTCTCTTTCCCCTCACTCCCAAATTTTTTTCACTTTCTTTCCCTCCCCCACCACCTGACACTGATAGGCTATCACTTCCCCTCCCTCCAACACACCAAGTCCCTTTTTTATTCTTTTAGTTTCCTTCTCAAAACCCTAGCAGCGCCCTCCTTCTCCTCCTCCTCGCCGCACGACCCCCTTCATCTCCTGTTCCTCTCAATCTCTGCTTGCTCTCGGTCCTCATCACAATCATTCACCGACTCGCCTCCAGCCCTTCCTCCCTCGCAGCTACAGCCTTGTCACCAATCCATCGCAACATCACAGAGTGGTGGCCCTTGCCTCAGTCTTTGCTCTTTCTCTGGCCATCTCTCGCCGTCGCTCACGGCCTCGCCTCCACCCTCCATTGTCTTTCGGACACGCGTGTCGAAACATGTTGAGAAAAGTTGACCACGTGTCGAAAAATCTGACATGCAATCAACATGTGTCCGAGCGTGTCAATGTGTCCGACACGCTTTGACACGTGTCGTACATGACACGGAAGTATGTGTAACGTGTTTGTGCTTCATAGGCTAATACCACTAAAGAACTGCTTATAAGCAATTATGTTGTGAACACTATAAATACTACTGTTTGCATACTGGAGAAACCCTCCATAACAAAAAAAAAAAACAAATCATGTTATCTTTCAATTCATGTGTCATGGTCATAATTATAGTTCCCAAATATCTTCTTGTCAATATTTCAGTATGTAGCTTACCTATAGTTTCCAGATACATTGTCGTCAATTCAATTTCGGCATGTATCTTTGTTGTAGTTTTAGGTGCTTCATTATTGATTAAATTTTGACATTTTATCTTTATCTTGTGTGCTTTAACATCGAATAAATTTTGTTAAAGTATCTATCATTTTTCTTGCATATCTATGATATTTCCTGTCCAAAATTGTTACAAAATTTGCCTTCTTTAATAAAAACTGAAGAACGACTATTTATGAAAGGTATTTCATTGTCGAGGCAAATTCCAATGAAATAGTGAATAATTACCAAATTTCCATTAACATATGGGGCATCTGGTACGGCTGGAAATGAGTATCACCCCACTCACATGAAACGTATACTTTTAGCTATACCAACAAGAGTTCAATTTGGACGCTTTTCATATGGTATTAGTAAGTTGCAATCAAGATACTATCAAAAGAGATTTCAAGAGCATATTTGTACTACGAACGGCCATCTTTCTAGTGCGCATTTCACTATCATCAAACCTAACACATCACCATCATTATCATATGCACACTATCATCGGTGTCGATTGTGAGTAACCAAGCTGACTATCTTCAGTGACGATACTAATTGAATGACACAAGAGATTAAAATGAATGAATCTTTTATACTTATCAATACCAAAGACTATCAAGAACACCATCTTGATTTGTCTTTACACTTAGACTATCAACTATTAGTTTCACATCTCCGCTAATAAGAAAGATCATTGATGTTGTATAACTAATTTAAACATTTGCATTTGCCATGGAAAATGTTAAAACTCAGTGATAGTTTGGTAATCATCAAAATATCATAGGGATGTTTTCGAACAACATTAACGACACCACACCAAATCGTTGATGTGAAGAATCTCTAGCACAACTATGTGTGGGATTTGGTGAGATCTCTACCAACTATTTAAAAAGTTAAAGTTATTAGATGAAAGAATGATTTAAAATTTGAATATTCTAATGCTCATCCTCACACATAGGCTAGACTTTGGCCTTAACTTAAAGCGTGGAAATAACTAATTGAGAAGAAAAAAAAAAGGGGCCTTGGAAATTTTGAATTAAGAATCTACTGCTCTAATATCATGTGAAATTTGGTAAGATCATTGCTAACTATTCTATAAACTTAAACTATTACATGAAAACATAATTTATTATTTATATATTCTAACAGCAAAAAACAGGTGCACCTCAACATAATCACATTATGAATAAAGTTCATCTTATTCCAGCGTGTTGTAGGATAATGTGGTTCTAACACTAATTTCCATTCACTTCCAAGATCTTCATTCCCATTTCTTCTAATCCGTTCTGTTTAAATATGTGCACTAGTTGGAAATTAGTGTGTCCAAACCACTTTATTTTAGTGTGTTTTCAGATAAATTGGTTCACTAATAAATAGGACATACTATTATCAAAAGTCAAGTACGATGCACCTATTTAAATGCCTGATTAAAATCCATCATGCCATTGAGTGTACCAATTTTATGCATCAACCTGCATTATTTGCTATACAAGTTTATGTTACGGAATTTTAGTTCACTTTCTCGAAGAGCACTTTGGCAATGTGGGAATTGATTGTCCCGGGATCGCAATGGGCAGTGTAGTAGAAGCTCCTTGTGACAGCAAAGAACGCCTCCTTCACGTCTCTATTGAGCCCCCGAGTTGAATTCTGGAGCACCAGTTGCGCCAGCTCTTGCATGGCCAGTTCTATCTGGTCGTTCTCGTTTCCACGTACCTTTTGGGTTTGGTGATGAGCCAACTGACGGCAGATCGTGCTGGTGAGATTGCAGAGACGGTGGTATTCAGGATGAGACGAGAGGTCATCCGACAGAAGACTGTTGCAAGCGCCGAGAGCTATCATCTGCACGGGGAGTTCGACCACTCCTCTGTACTTATCTCCTTCCTCTCCATATCCCACCAGCCACTTTTCCCACTACATAATTGATCGTTATGAATATTCCCAAATAAAATAAAAGGGACCACGAAATTAGGAATTCATATCTAGTTAATTGGTAAATTAGTGAATATGAATTGACTCGTACATTTAAGATGCATATAGATGTGTGTGTGTGTGGATTGGATTTGAAAGATATGCTGTTGTTCTAATTTTAAAGATGGTATTCAGAAAACACTTACTAACATACTTCCCAAACAATTTGTGTGAATTAAACTTGAAGCGCATTGTGCATCAAAAATAGAAACGAGCGATTGTAATTAGAGTGATAGATCATAACTCCTTTTTTCTCTGTCTAACCAAAGATCATTATGCGGATTTATATTTTAGCTGCTATATTCAATTTCATTAGTGGATTATATAGGTCTTACCGCAGCACGTAGAGGATGGCTAATGTCTTTACCACGAGCCTCCAAGACTTCCAATGAGAGCTGGTCTACGGTTCCGAGCAGAGCTGCAATGAGCCCTTCTCCTCTCTCATCCGGAATGGAGCTCCTGCAATATTCTTTTTCGACATAAGAAAGGTAATCTTCGTAATCCGTTGACGGGAAGAAGAAAATGACGATATTCCAAGCGATTTTACCTTCCGCTTGTGTGCTTCTGTTTCCCGGAGAACTGCTGAAACGCGCGAACAAAGGCTCTTCTTTTCTCACGAGTGGTTCCCTCTCCCTCCAAGTACGAGGCGATTGCATCCACCAACACCCTCGTTTTGGCCCATGCAAGTCTCTCTCCCGCCCGTTCCGGTTCGTAAATGCTTGCTGCCGCCGTAAAGTAAGAATAGAGAAGAGTTTTCCCACTTATCCCAAAGTCCACGAGTTTGCTCTCGCAGTACCACCTATAAATTGCAGATCTCAATTAGCAAATTCAATTACTATATTTTTTCACCCTTTAATTATGGTGAAATTACCCCTGAAAATTGTCCCATTCTGAGAGGTGCAAAGCTTGGCAATTGTTGTAATCCAGCTTCGCGAGCTCGAGATAGACATCGTTGTCAACGTACTCCATCCTGCCATTGGATATAGAAAGAATAAGCAAATTTTGTTAAATGTGTCTGTGCCTTTCTGTGTGAAATCTAATAGAGGTTCACAATATCATGTAAATTTTACTGATAGTCCAAGAAAAAGGCAATTGTACCTCTAACCATTTTTTGGAAAATATAAGTACGTGCCTAATTCTGCTTGCCTCTATTTAGGTTGATAAAACCCAAATTTTGAGCTTGAGTATTATAAGGACCACAAAAGAAATTATCTGAATTCCATATCAACGATAAAAATTCAAATTTGAGCACTTACTTTTGAATGATTTTATAGAACCACTGCTATTTTTTCTAAAAATTTAAACTGTCAAATAAATGCGTGATTTAATGTTTAAATATTCTAACAACTTTGCTATCAAAATGATGTATGAATATTATGAATTCAAATGACAAAGCAACCACGGGCTTATCAGATTATGTGGGTCCTGAGATTAATAAATAGAAAGTGCCTGCATTCAGAATAAAAAAATTATTTTATTTCACCTTCACTTTGAAAAAAAAACAAAAGTCAACTTTACGAGTGGTACTAGGATAGTAATATGTGTGCGTCTATCATTTATATAAAAGCTAGTGAATTTCTTAAATGTGAAATTAAAATGCAAATACGACACCATCCCTCCAAGACAACAAGGACATGAGAGCCTTCTGAAGATAAGAAGAAAGGAAAGGATGGAAATGACGTGAGAGCGTGAAGTGAAATTGGTGGGTTAAGGGTTGACTATTCTTTTTTTCTCTTTATTACATTTCCCAAATAAGTGGAAATTATTATTATAACTAACAAGGGCAACAAGAAAGAAAGAAGACAACAGAGAGAAGAACCTGTAGAGAGTCTTGCCAATCCAAACGTCGTTTTGGCCGCCACACTGGTCTATGTAAAATCTCGACTCCACGCGAGGTAAGTTTGCATACCATGGAACATCCAGAGCGTATCCCACCTACAGAAGAATAATCTACTTAACTATTTTCGGAAAAATCTATTTAATTATTTCCTTTAATGTCAAATGAAAGAAAATAGATTGTGGCAAGATGATAAAGTTAGTTTGGGGCTTTTAAGTTAATTAAAGCCACGGATTTTCGCAATTTCATGGCGAAATAGAGTTCTCTCAAGTGAACCTAGACACATAGTAATTTGCATGCCAATTGTACCGTCATTCCGTCCGAGATGAGAAGCTAACGTATTGTGTAATGGTTGACACGCGTCTAGTATCTCAGAAATGGAGTTAATATAACAGTTAGTAATTGCACGTCAAAGTAATGAAAATAGAATCCCGTAAATCGAACTAAGCACATAAGATAGCCTGACAAAATTCAAAGAGTAATCTCCATACCTCGCCGGGTAAGTCCTTGGTTATGATCCACTTATCGAATAGCTCGTTAGCTTCTTGTTTCCGTCTCAGAAACTTCGCCGCATGTCTGTTCGCATCCTTAAGGATTTTCTCTCCCGGGAAGATCAATTCAGAGGCCTTATACAGATTCAACATTCCGGTGACCGGCTCTATTAACTGCCCCATGAAGCTGAAGAACTCGTTCCCGCTCTTAAAGTTTTCAAACACCTCTAACGACACCGAATGGAGTATAAACATAATTATTTCCGCCAACGATTGATACAAGAAAAAGAAAAGAAACGAAGAAGGAGCTGACAAGTACCAGCAGACACTTCATAGCCATGGAGTCTCAAGAGCTTGAATCCCATGGAAGTATCATCAATATCAGCCACATTCGAATTTCTTGCCCAGCAGATCCCTTTATCACTCCAATATCTGATACAATATTTGTCTTATAGATTGAACTCGGTTTCGTTACGTAAATTTGCTATCTGAATTTGACATAATTAACCCGAGAAATTGTGGCTGGATGTTTAGATTTTGGAAGTGTAACAGAAGCTTCAATGATTAAATTCAGCATTCGCTTCTTATCCTTAGCCATGTCTCGAATACTAAAAAACTACCAATTTCAATTAATATTTCAAATATTTCTCCTTTTCGGCTTATGAAAAGTATACGTTTTGGCTTTTCCTCCACAGTGGAGCACGAAATAGTTTGACATGACTTGAAAAATATGTAACTTGCATTTTAGATATGTGTTTCATCATATTTGATTCAAGTATGAAATGAGTTATAAGCAGAAACTCAGGAGTAAAAAGTTATTCCAAACACAGTACGAGTTGCACAAGTAGTCTAGCATTTTTTTATTTTGATTTTTTTCTTACCTATAAACGTAGCTCATGCATTCTTTGATCTCTTCCTTGAAGTACCTAGAGACTCCAAGTCGCTGCAAGCGGTCAACGGCCCACAGATGCTCGAACAAGTCAACCGGATACACATTTGGAACTAAACGAAGTTTAGAGAAAGAAAAGAATAAAAAGGAAAAGTCACTTTCTAAAGTTGATAATTAGTGACATCAGCAACTTCAAAGAGCTCATCAAGTGTTACGTTAGGGAAGATAAGTTAAAATTAGCGACTTTTTTATCATTAATTAATACTTGTGGATGACATGCATCAAGTGACCTTTTTTATTTTAATATATATAATTCAGCTTTTTTAATTAAAACACCAATCATGACCACATATGATCACCTGCAACCAAAAGTTAGCTACTGATAATGATCGATAGAGGTGAGTATGGTTTTAGAGTAGAACCGATAATTGGATCTATAAGAATCGGCCCAATTCATGGTTCTAGAAAATGTAGAATAAATTTCAGGTTCCAAAAATAAGGGAACTTTGATCAATGGGTAGCAATCTGGAACAAATTTTCGTGTTTTTCTTATTTTATGTCTTTACATGATCATGTTTTTCTTATTTTGTGTCTTTGCGCGATCATGTGGCATTCCATGACATCCAATTATGAGTATCTAATCTAAAACCATTGGTTTAAGCTTTCATGTCCAGCCATATCTATAACTAAGATTTTTACTTTGTTAATATTTCATAATTTTCGTGTGTCTAAGTATAAATTGTGATTCATGAATTATAACAAATGGTATTCATTAGTAATAATGATTCACTACAATTATACAATTAAGAATATAGTTAGAACCTGATTAGATGCTAAAACCAACCCTAAAACCTATAATAGGATAGGTTCAAGGTTCTTAGGTATGCAAGGTAGGTTTTAAGTTCTTGAGGATGTGAGGTAGGTTTTAGGTTCAAGAAATTATGAAATCTATTCCAATAGGTAGATTTTAGATTTCAAATGAAATTTAAACGGAACTTAAAACTGCTCACCCCAAAGGATAGATAATATTTCACAAAACAAAAGTGGTGTTGGTACTACTTCTTAACAGTCTTATTGGCAATCAATGAGAATAATTAATCAAGTTTAGAAATATAAAGTAAACTGCAATTAATTGAAAAAGTTGACTACCTCCTCCATGGAATCTTTGGACGGTTCTGCTTAAATAATTCAAGCAATTCAAATCCCTGGTTTGCAAGAATGCAAATGCAGTTGCGGAGGGAGAGAACAAGAATGACCCATCTGCGTTCTTCAATTTCAGTAGCTTTTCCCACTTCAATTCCTTCATTCCTTCCAAGCTGTGGAGGAGACTTGTGGGCACTTGGTGCAATACGTCACTTGGTATCCTTTGTTTTTGTTTTTTTTTTTCCGCCCCGGGGGGGATCACAACCAGAGCACAGCATTATTATTACCCCCAACATTTACTAAAGCAAACCCGAAATGGGCGATCTTGCTTTGAGGGGAATTAATAAGCTAAAAAAAATTATCACTAGTAGAAGCTTTGAGCTCCATAATTTTTTGCATTAAATTTCTTACTTGTTGAGCTTCGTATTCCTGTTCGCATATATCTCTCGAAAGACTGGAGAGTCGTCGCATATCTCAATCTCCAATTTCCAAGCAGTCTCGATAAGCGAAGGAAAAGTAACTTCGAACCCAATGGGCATGTGTTCGGGCTTCTCCTCTGCGAGTTTAGATATGTTGTCTTCGAAGAATGACATTCCTGTTGAAATCACGAGATTGAAAGTTAATAACATATCCCGAGATGAGAACAGTTGTTTCTGTAGATGCAAGTTGTCCAAAATTACAAGTCAACAACTTAGAGGAAAGATTCTTTTTTCCTTCGAAAAAAGGGAAATTTCTCACAGCCTTATGTAAGTAACCATTTATGGATTTCAAATGCATAAACAGCGATGGAGATTTTCCTTTTTCCTTTGGTTGTAAATGAAAAGTTCATGATATGGAAAGGAAAAAAGAATAAAAGAAGAAGAAAAGAATTGCCAAGAACAAAATATGGTTAGGCACACCTTTATCGCATTTATCAGGATGGATCTTCCAGTACTTTAGAGCTACGACACAAGCCAAGGTGTTGAGGATCCGATCATGGAGAAAGAAGAGGAGATCGTCACCCCAAGAACCGTCGGGATGCTGATTGTTTGCGATCCATTGAAGAGCTTCCGGGAACTGAGGGTTACCGCTCCCGCCGACATCCTCTACAAGAGCAACCCAAGCTGTGTCGTAGGCCGACGTACTTATTTTTCCGTCACTCATCGACCAAAACATCAACTTGATTGCTTTGACTCGTTCCCCGATCTCACTCGCTGGAGAAGCAACCTTCGCGAGGAGAGAAAGATCATGCGGTAAATATCATACAACACAATGACAGATGTTGAGTATTTGATCATGCTAATTTTTTTTTTAATAAGGTTATTAGAAAGATTATGTCTGGATTGAATGCATGATATAACCTCAACGTCTAAGTTAATGTATGTTTTATGTCAGAACGACCAATCGCAGTTGTTTTCTTCCAAATTTACATCAAAATTGACTGAAGTAATTCTAGTTGTGCAAAATGGCAAGAGCAAAATATTACCTTGACCCCTTCAACTCCTAGGTCATCCTCCCCAATCTCTTGCCACTTCATAATAGGCACGTCATTTTCTGCGCGCGACGTCCCATGTCAAGCCCGGAGAGGTCTCACAAACTTTATGCTTTTATTACAGATGTTATCATTTGATTGTCATTTTCTTTACATTATGGTATATTGATGTTGTTAATTAGTTAAAAGGAAAAGAAATCAAATGAGGTGGGCATGAGGAGTGTACCTTCTAGAGGTTCCGATGTGAAGTTACACCTAGGGCGAATATTGAGGTGAAGTCGCTTGTCGTTGTTTACAAAAGGCCAAACTCCTGCAACGTTTTTCAACTTTCGATTGATTAGTAGTTGGTGGGGATGTGTTGGTCATTCCCCTCATTTTGTATTTATTTACCTTTGCATAGAAGGAATTTGACATTAATATTAAAAAAGAGAAATGTAAAAGAACAGTTGATGACGTGTTAAAAGTAAATGAATGCTTAATGGCATGTGTTAAAAGTAAAAGAACGCTTAATGGTGCCATCATTAAAAGTAAAAGAACGCTTAATGACATGTGTTTAAAGTAAAAGAACACTCGATGTTATTGTACATCGCTTGACAATGAGTTGTATATATTTTTTATATTCATACGTTCTCCTTCCACCTATCAATTTAGGTTTTAGGGTTTTGCGTATGTGCATCCATCCTTGTTAGTAAAACTTTCTCTGCGATTTTGCTCTTTATTGAGACATTCACCGAAACTCCTAGAAATACGTCTCTCATATATAAGCTAGCTCTCTCTCTCTCTCTCTCTCTCTCACACAGATTTATGAGACGGATGAATTAATTCGAAAAAGAAGAAGATGAGAGTTGATGAAGAAAGATGCCTATTCTTTTACGCATGGGAAGGCGAGAAACTAAAGCTGATCTGCAAAAGGGATGGCTCATCAAAAGCATACATGGCGCCCACAAGTTGACTCCTCACACACGAGAGGAGGAGGACGACGACGACGACGACAACGACGACGACTGACTTACCCAGAAGATGGAAAAGCTTGGTGGTGGAACCTGGAGCGAGACCGGAGGAAGAGCAACATGTTGCAGGAGAGAGAGCGGATAGAGGGAGGAAGAGATGAGAGGGCATGTTCATGTGACGATAATGTCATTAGAGTTGGTGTTGTCGCAATTGCCGTCGTTGTTTGATGCAGTAAAAGGTATAAATAGGGGGAAGGAGGGCGAGGGAGTGGGAAGGATGAAGCAGAAGCGGCTTCCCGACAGATTCCCGCTACTGACTGAATAGTACCAAAAATGAATTTCATAAATTAGGTAGAGCCCGGAAGTACTAAGGAGGCCGCGAAAGCCCACTGTGCATGATGCACTCCCGGCCCCCATTCCAGTTCTGTTCGGTCGTCTCCGTGCACGACGTGACAAACGATGAACGACGTTCCATCGCGCGCTCGCCCGGACTCCCGCGGCCACAGGCAACTGAACGGAACGAGGTCGTGACCGAAACCCTTATTAAGATCATTCATAGGTGCACACGCCATTGGAATCCTTCAGATCACGGAAAGAGGACTACGTGTCTAGTGGTTGGATTAGCAATGCGAATCGATTTTGAAGTCGATCTACTGGAACATGTGACAAGTGTGTTTATTGTGATTTTTCTAGTTCAGTCTTAAATCTTTTACAATCGTGTCAATTCAGTTCATCTGGCTAATTTTAGCTGGCCGGATCTGACGTGGACAATTTTTAATAATATTTTTTATTTTTTATTTTGATTTTTTCTTTCTCTCTTTCTCTTTTCACTTCTTCCTTCTTTTTCCTTCATTTCCTATGGCGGCCGACGAGGTTTGTTGGCCATTGGGCAAGAGCCACAAGCAAGGTGGCTTCGCCTAGATTTGGGCAAGGCTAGCCTTGCCATGGCCTCGTAGCGAGTGAAGGCGGCCTCGCCCGCAGCTAGTGAGGCCACGTTTGCTCGCAGCTAACCTCGCCTAGATTTGGGCCGGGCTGGGCAAGGGTCAGGACCCTCACAGAAGCCTCATTAGCCACCGTGGGAAAAAAAAAAAGGAAGAAGAGAAAGAGAAAAGGAAAAGAAAAGAAAAATGAAAAATGAAAAAAAAATATTATTAAAAATTTTCTACATCAACACCGGCCGACCAAAATTGACCAAATGGATTGAATTGGTACAATTGCAAAATGTTTAAGACTAAATTGACATAATTGTAAATTTGAAGGGTCTTCTTTCCTTTGAACTTCCTTCCTTTTTTGGCCATTCTTTGAAGCTTTTTCACCATGAGCGCAATTTCCTCGTCATCTTTACCATCATCGTCTGAATTTAAATCATCAAAGTCAATATTAGATTTTAAAGCCATTGTTTGCTTACCCCTGGTGTCTTCATTGCTCAAACATTCTTCTTCATAGGATTTGAGTATTTCCACGAGTTCATCCACAGAGAGAAGTGATATTCTCTAAATTTCTCAAATAGATGTCTTAATGTTGTTCCACTCCTTTGATAATTCTCAAAAATCTTGTTCACTTTCGTAGAGTCTAATACAAGTTGCTCTTGATACGCCAATCCATTGCCTTTATATTCTTCAAGTAAATCTGTTGAACATGTCAATGATCGATCCTTCAAGTTTCATCTTGAAGGCTTTGTATTGCTAGAGAAGAATGTTTATCTTCGTCTCCTTAACCCTATCAATTCCTTTGTACGTTACCTACAACCTGTCCCAAATTTATTTCGCTGATTCACATGAGGAAATTTGGTTATATTCAGAAGAAAATAATGCACAATATAAGAAATAAATTGCTTTAGCATCTAATACTTCTTTTTCTTTTCTTTTTTTATGTCCACATCAAATAAGGCTAAGCCTTCTAGTTTTTTGCCTTCTTCTTTGGACAAAGAAGTTTCGGGCCTTATGCCTCTCAGAATAACGTCCCACTCCAAGGGATCCTTGGATTTGATGAACGCTTTCATCTTGTTCTTCAAGATGTTGTAATATTTTCCGTCGAAGTATGGAGGTCTTGTATCACTATGTCCTTTCATCAATCTTGATGCAATATTACTAGTCATAGAAAGATCGTTAACTCATAAATAATAAAACACTTCAATAAAGAGTAACCAAGCTCTAATACCAATTGCTATGACTAAAACTATTACCTAGAGAAGGTGAATAGGTGATATTGCGGTAATGAAAGAATTTAAACTAATATTGCAGCGAAGTAACTTATGGCGATAGAAAGAGTGACGATTAAATCTTACCAGTGTGTAATTCTATTACAATTAATAATAAAGAGTTAAACGATAGAGAATTGCATACAAAAAATTATAGTGGCTTGGCTTTTGCAAGCCTATGTCTACTCTCCCGCGCTAATAGCCTATTAACTAGATTCCACTATAAAGGAGCAATTAAAGGTTACAAGATTTGAGCAATGAATAACTCCCTACACACAATATTGCTCCTAGAGACGAATGTATAACATTAGAAAACACTCTTTAGACTTTGTAATTAAAAGCTTTAATTCTCATGAATGCGATAACTCTTTCAATTTTGAGACTTCCTCTTATACTCCTCTCATTCCAAGCTAACCATTGGACATATTTTCAAGAGAATTATACAGCCAATCTACCCATTGGCCTGGATCTCGCTTGGAAGGTCTGATTGGTTCAAGATTGCCAAGGACAATGCTTTCCATAGATTCTGCCGGCCATATAGTAGTTTAGCTTTCCAAAAGTTGAATGCTTCAACTTGGAAAGAATGTTCCATCTCAAGTATATTGTTCTAGGGAAGTTAAATCTCAGAGAGATATTTGGGAAACTTTCCTTTTGAAATTCCTTATGTATAAGGTAGGAAATCAAACTAATCACCATTAACTATTATGCAAGTATGTAGCCTACTTCCCAATTGTTTGACAGAACAAATAAGGTAGGAAATGATTAAGCCGCAACTTTGGTTCTAATTAATATTATCTTATTATTTTCCATCAGACTTTCCACCTGAAAATTACTTATCATCAGAATCAAAGTCTTTACTCAAGATAAGTTTTGCCATTCTTCAAAATTGCTTTAGGAATATTATCTCGACAGACTGCCTGCCTGCACAAAAAGGTGGTGATTCGGAAATTGAAATTGTTGTTCAAGAGGATGATAGGAGGATAGACAGGACAATGGCTGTTGATTTTTCATTATATCAAGTCCCGATGCGAGATTTCTTTTTTACCGACACCCTCATACATGCACCTCACCAGATCTTCCATGCGCGTGTGAGCTGCCTAGGCCCGCTCTCCCTTAATACTAGCATCCTTGTTCACCATAATTATCTTACATCAAAAGGCACACCAAAGGCGACAACTCATTCACCTTTGACATCTAGGGCACGATTCATTATTGTCACGCTGGCTTCCATAAGTGTCAAATTATATTTGTTGCCTCCGGTTGCCCTTGGTGATAAAAATGAAAGAATTCCAATGCGACGAAGCAAACACAACAAACGGTCCGTGATAAAAAATTTCGCGTCACCTTCAATTTACTTAAGAAAGTTTGCTACAACCTGGTGTAGGATGATTGCTGCTAGGCTGAAAGAACCGTTTTCAATCTCAGTCAGAGCGAGTCGAACGTGCATGGCTCGTTTGATTCTCAGCTTAGAAACCGGTTCAGATTGCAACTAGCGTTTACGAGAGATCTTGGCATCTTCCTTACTTTCTCTTCTTTTTTTTTTTTGCATTTGTCGAAACCTTATTAGAGGAATCGGCAGGTGATGTTTCGAGAGTTAAGCGTGTGAACTGTGACATGACAATCCTCATAAACAAAAAAGAAGTTTATTCCAGGTCGGTACAATATGCATAAATATCGAGTGGCAATGGACAAAACCGTCCTTTTCTTAATTGAATTTTCTCTTTTACAAGTGGACTCTCGTGATTTTCCTGCTACAGCTCAATTGGATCCTTTTTCGGCGAAATGATGCCTATATGGTAACGCCCAGAATAAGGCGCCCGCACTGCTCGCGCTTTTAGTTGATAAAAGAAAAAGGGCTGTTAGTCTTTTGATTATTCTATCATGGCAACTGTACCTTTGTCCCGAGTTACCAAACGCGAGTGAGCTTCGGAAAGTAGAGGTTCGGCATCCATGTTGGAAGGAAGGAAATCATGTAATGCTTGTATCACGAGATGTGCGAAAATTATGATCAAGTCTCATCATTTTTCAGGCACGAGCATCCATCTGTCATTCACTTCGCGATGATCAACAGCATTTGCCTGGTTCGGTCATATCGGGCCAATTCGTTGCACGACACAAGCGTCGCATAATACACTTTTTCCCGAGGCTGGTGCCTCTGGTTACCTTTCACTAAGTCTAACCGGACATAGAACTTGCGCTTTGGGATATAATCACAATAGTAAAATTATAAGAAAGGTAAATATGAGTACCTTACTATCATCAATTCCCACAACTAATCAAAGTCACTTTCGAATATGACATTTTAACAGAGAATCTTTCCTTTCCTGGCTCCAAGCATGCCAAACCAAGAATTCCTTCCGGTTCACGTGAGAAGTATCACGAGAGGCTCGGCCAGCCTTCGTTCGTTTCTTTCTTCCCTCGGCCCGCCCAAGCCCTCCGCAGTGTTTTAGTTTTGGTTTGGATTTCAGGTGTGGGATGTGTTTGTGGGTCTTACTTAAAAAGGACCGATGACATCCGAGAGTCCGACTTTTTTTATGCTTTACCGTCAGATACATAAATTCTTCTCTTGTACGATCTAGTGTCTCAACTTTTCAGATTGAGCTCAATGGAATACCCTCATTAAATTCGTATGCAGAAAAATGCTGATGTGGCGCCAACACCGTTATTTAGCCACTTGATGCGCTAATATGGACTCTTACATGAAAATTTTTGTCCACAACCTCCTACTTGGAGATGCCAGCCGCCGCCACGGTTGGCGCCGCCTCCTCCACCAAGCTTCGATCGCGGCGCCATCCGAACAATGGCTTACGATCCGCAAGTCAACATAGGAGCTCACCAGCAGCCAACGATCGTTACCTGCACTTCTAGAACCAGAATAGCTTTCGAGCTGCTTCTTTACCACAGCCGACAATTTCTCCGGTCTCTGGTGATGCCGTTTCCCTCACTACGGTCACGCTTTCAAACTCACCATATCAAATACAAGATTGGGAAACATTCTTCGGAAATGTCGGGGCCAAAGATCTTGTCAAGCAATTGAAATGTTTCTTTTAGTGCGTTAATTTTCCTTTCAATGTGATTCTCTGCTTCTCGTGCATGAGGATCTATTACTACCCAAATTTGATTCAAGGCACAGACCTCAGATCAAAGCACGCGACATTAATACGGTGGTGGCCGGTGACCTCCATTGGAGAGAATTAAAGAGAGAGAGAGAGAGGGACTAACTACAAAGATGGTACCGAGCATAGGGTCGCGGAGGCGCAACAAGCATTGGGGTACTCATGATGGCACCAGTCATGGCTAGGCAAGGTACAAGCACAAAGGAAGCAAATGGAAAGAGAAGAAATTATTTAATGCTTTTAATTTGAGTCGGCACTCCTAGTTGATATTTCCACGCAGGTTTATATTAAGTAAACAAGCCATGTCAGCAATGAAAGACATGATATGACACTTCATTTAACAAAATCTCTTATTGAGCTACATTAAAACGTTGAGGTACTTGATTAAACCAAAAGAAAAGTTCAAAGTACTTCGATGAAAAATAAACGAAAGCTCTGACACTTGTGATGTCATCATTCCTATTTAAAAGTAGTAGAGTTTGAGACGTGATTGAGTTTTAATTGGCAAGTACTTGAAACCCGACTGTTGAGTATATCAAGTATTTTTATGGGCTTGGACCAACATTAGGGCTTGTAGGCAATATAAATATTGTTTTTTTTTACAAATGATTAGGTCAAGAATTGAGACAGAAAAAGTCTGAGTTTTTCATAACCACCTTTTGTAATTCTTAAAATTTTATAGTGGATTTTGCTTCTCCTCCCTCTATGGTTTTTCCACAAGGGTTTCCACGTAAATTAGATTTTTATTTTTATTTTTTTAGTTTCAATTTTGTTATAGTTGTGCATCTACCATAACAAAGTGGTATCAAAACCTCAAGGTTTTTCTTGATCTTCTGGTTATGGCATCAAGTTCAACAAGATTTGATATTGAGAAGTCTGATGGGAGTGACAATTTCAACCTATTGCAAGTTCGTGTATTGGCTGCTCTTATGCAACAAAGTTTGAAGAAAACTCTTTTAGGGAAAAAGCTGGACAACACGTCAGATGAAACATGGGAAGAATTTGATTAAAAAAAACCCCAGTCTACTATTCAATTGTGTCTCACGAATGAAGTTTTGTACTAGATCAGAAAACAATTGTAGGTTTATCAAATAAATTGCAGAGTATTTTTTTGACAAAATCTCTACCAATGACGACTTTTCACTTTTCGTATGGTTGAAGGTGCTTCTCTTAAATCTCACATTTATGAGTTCAACACTATTATCTCTGAATTAAAATGTATTCATGTTAAGATTGAAAATGAGGATTGGGTTCTCTTATTATTAGTTTCACTATCTTCCTCTTATAAGAATTTTAGAGAGACCATGATTGCTAGTAGGAAAACTATTAATGTTGAAGATGTCAAGACTAATATCCTAAATAAGCATAAACTAAATACAGAATTGACTTTTGAATGCAGTAATGATCATGGGATTAGTTTAATTGCTAGAGGAAGGTTTGCTAAGAAAAGCAATGATAGCAGGACCAAATCAAAATCAAAGTATAATGATTTGATTTGCAACTATTATAAGTCTAAGAGTCATATCAAGATAAATTGTCTAAAACTGAAGGCAAAACAACAAAGAAAGAATAACATGAATCAGAAAAATCAAAGGAATGCAAATTGATAGAACAACCAGAACTACCAGATAGGTAAAATCAGGGAAACGAAAATTCCACTCTAGCAAGTGTTGCTAAAGAAGAAAATAAAGATTGGTTATTGGTTGCAGATGATAAAGACAAATTCAATGATAGCTAGATTCATGATTCAGGTTGTTTGTACCACATGTGCCCTGATTGTGATTGGTTCTCCACATACAAAGAATATAATGGTGAAGTTATTTTAATGGGAAATGCACGACAACATCTTCAAAACTTTGGATAATTTCATACATGTTCTTAATTTAAACAAAAAAAACCCCATTTCTTTGAGTACACTTGATGCTAATGATTGTAGGTTTACAATTGAAGGTAAAGTTATGAAGATTATGAGAGATTTCCTTCTATTGATGAAAGGGTTGAATATTGGCGCTTTGTATCAGCTGTAAGGTACTATAGTTACTAGTTTAGTTGCAATCTCATTCGCTATGACGGAATTAGACAACACTAAATTAAGGCATATTAGATTAGATCATATGAGTACTAGAGGGATGGAAGAGTTAAGTAAGACAAGCCTTCGTGTGGTCAGATAATTGGGAAATCGAATTTCCATCAGCATTGTGTCTTTGAAAAACAAAAAATGATCAATTTGCAAACAGGAATTCACACAATAAAAGGCACTTGGGATTATATTCACTCTAATCTTTGGGGACCTCGAAAATTTCTTTTGAAAGGCCTTAGTTCGAGGTATTTACTCATCCATTGATGATTTTTCTAGAAAGGTTTGAGTTTATTTTCCCAAACAGAAAAGTGATGTTTTCGTTACATTTAAACAATGGAAAACATTGTTTAAGAAGCAAACCAGTACGAAGATTAATCGACTCAAAACAAATAATGGGCTGGGATTTTGTGAATGTGAGTTTAATGAGTTATGCATAATTGAAGGTATTATAAGGCATTATACTACAGTAAATACACCACAGCAAAATGTTATTGCGGAATGCGTGAACATAGAAAGGATTGGGTAACTATTGTCTAACATTGGTTTAGGCAAAGAGTTTTGAGCTGAAGCAGTCAATACAATTGTTTAGTTGATAAATCGCTCTCCTTGCACGTCTATTGAGTACAAGATACTTAAGAAGGTATGGTCAGGTAAACCTACTAATTATTCTTCTCTTCGAATATTTAAATGTCCAGCATATGTACATATTAGTGAAGGCAAACTAGAGCCTAGAGCTAAAAAATGCATTTCTTGGTTATGTTTCCAGTGTAAGGGATTATAGACTTTGGTGTGCTGATTTATCTAAGATTATTATTAGCCGTGATGTCACTTTTGAAGAGTCTTCTATGCTTCATCCTATGGAATCATCTATTCCTTGTGATGAAAATCCGAAAAGTGTTGTGAAGAAGGTAGATCTCGAAGTAATTTCTTCGCAACCTGTTCAATTGTCTACTGGTAATATGGAGAGTGAAGAACTTAAAAAGGGATAGTATGGGTCCTTAGAATTTGTTGCTTATGCTTTTTCAGTTGTACAGTCAGTAGAGTATAGTGAGCCTAAAACCTATAAAGAAACTGTCTCTTCAAAAGATTCAGCAAAGTTATTAGTTGCTATGAACGAAGAGATGGAGTCTCTTGAAAAGGATCAAACTTAGGAGCTTGTTAAGCCACCAAAAGAAAAGAAAATTGTGGGTTGTAGATGGATTTTCAAAAAAAAGGAAGGTATTCCTGGAGTTGAAGATATCATATTCAAAGCTCGTCTTGTTGCTAAAGAATATAATCAACTTGAAGGAGCTGATTTCAATGATATGTTGTCACCTGTCATTAAACACATCTTCATTTGGGTTTTTCTTACATTAGTTGCTATGCATGATTGAGAGTTAGAACAACTCGATGTAAAAATAGCTTTGAACTTAAAGAGAAAACCAAAGGGTTTTCAATTTGAAGGTAAGGAAGATCACCTTTTTCTAATTAAATAGACTATATAGGGCTTGAAGCAATCGTCTAGACAATGGTATAAAAGGTTTGATTCGTTTATGGTGTAACCTAGCTATTGCAAAAGCAAATATGATAGTTATGTATATATGCACAAACTTCTAAGTGGCTCTTTCCTTTATTTATTATTATATGTTAATGATATGTTGATTACGGTAAAAGATAAATCTGATATACAAAATTTGAAGACAAAGTTGAGTGCTAAATTTGAGATGAAGGATTTAGGTGCAACAAATTAAATTTAAGGCATGAAAATTCGGCAAAATTGAAAAAGAGAAAAATTATTATCTCCCAAAAATGCTACATTAAAAAGGTGTTAGACCGTTTGAGCATGTAAGATGCCAAACCAGTAAATACTCTTTTTGCTTCTCATTTTAGATATCGGCTAATTTTTATCCACAAATAGATGAAGATATAAAATATTTGTCACATGTTCCATACTCTAATACAGTTGGTAGCCTTATACATACCATGATTTGTACCCGGCCTGACATTTTACATGCTATTAGCATGGTAAGTAGATATTTATCATACTCATGCAAAGTTCATTAGCAAGTTGTGAAATGGATTTTGAAATATTTGAAAGGTACTTCTGATTTTAGTTTAGAATTTGGGAAAACTTATGATATTCTGACAAAAATATGTTGATTCTTATTATGCTAATGACCTTGATAAGAGGAGGTCTTTGACTAGGTACAACTTTACTATTGGAGGTTGTGCAATTAGTTGGAAAGCTATTTACAACATACAGTAACTTTGTCTATTGCAAAAGCAAAATGTATGGCTATTGCAAAAGCAGTTAAAGAAGTCGTATGGTTAATAGACTTATTTGGAGAGCTCAGTGTAGATCATGGTGTGATTGTTGTCCATTGCAATAGTCAAAGTGCTATACATCTTATTAAAACTTAGATGTATCATGAGTGGATAGAGTACATTGATGTATGGTATCATTATATTCGAGACATTCTTACTAATGGCTAAGATTGGTATGGAAAACAATCCAATTGATATGTTGATGAACCACTTGGTTAATGTTCGTTGCAACTGAGTTTTACTCTAACAGGAGGAGAAGATTGTTTACTATTTATGTACAATTCAAGCCAAAATGCAGATCTATTGAGTATGTCTTGAAATTTTTATGGGTTTGGGCCAACATTAGGGCTTGGCAACAATATCAATATTGTTTTTCTCAAGTTATTAAATCAAGAAAAGTGCCGGACACCTGGGGTGTCAAAACTTAACACGGAGAGATATTCAAGTGTTAAAAGTTAAGAAAGTAACACTTTAAGTGCCAAAATCGGAGTAAAATAAATCACTTAAGTGCCAACGGCGAGAAAATTTAACCAAAATGTTGACGTGACAATTTTCTGACAAAACAAGGCAAAACGACGTTGTTTTGCTACTAATGTTTAAGAAGCACTGACACTCTCTGGAAGCATTTGTGTTGTGTCCGACATTTCGACACGTGTCCGACATGCTCCGACATGTTATGACACACGATCAACGAGTGTCGGAAAATCCGACACGTAATCAACTCTTCCTAACACGCTCCAACATGCAAGTCCAAAATTCCGACATGTGATTCCAACACGCACGGGTCAATTTTAAAAATTTTCAATACTTGAAGGGTTAAAATGTAAATATATGAAAAATAATGAAAATAACAAAAATAAAAGGGAAAGAAGAAAATTCTTACTCTCAAGTTTCTCACTTATAAGTTTTGATCTTCCCGTGAGTGACAATGGAACGCCTCTCTTCTTGTTGACATCATTCCATTGCCCCCCACATACTTAAAGTTATAATTTTTTTTGCTTCTTTCCGCCTCTCGCAAGCATCGCTTGCGAGTTATCTCTTTTGGTCTATGTTATTGGTTTGTGAGTTATCTCTCACATTTTCTATGACAAATTTAGTAATTTCCTTTTCTTTTGGTCATACTTCAAGAATTCTTATCTTGGATTTTCATTTTTCTCGAACCTTGTTTTGCAAAGGAGCTCCAAGTTATTCTATATCATGAACTCCGAACTCTGTTTAGGACTATAAGAGATCTCACTAATCTCCGACAAGTATAAGAAAACAGGACATGTTCCTTCAAGTTTACTCTTTCATGTTTGCAATTTTTGAATTTCTTGTTCAATTTTTGTCAAATTAAAACAATGAATGATATTAACAAATATTGGATTAATATTTTTAGTATAAATTAATTCTATGCTATTTTTATTTTTATTTATTTATTTTTACATTTATATATAAAAACATTTATATAATACATAACGTATCGAAACGTGTCGGAATTCTTTATTTTTTTAAAAATGATGTGTCGGCATGTCGTGTCGCGTGTCGCGTGTTGGTGTCGGTATTAGTGCTACATAGGTTGATGTAGGTAAATAATTAATAAAAAAATTAATTAAATTAAATTTATTTGAAAACAAAGAGAGAGAGAGAGAGAGAGAGAGAGAGAGATTGTAGACGGCAAGGGCTAAGCCCTCGCCATCGGCTCCCCATCGTTGCTGGGAAGGGCCGACAATGGTGGGGGAGGGTTGGCTAGGGTCGCCAAGCCCTAGCCGGCCCTTCCCAATGACGACATGGGGAGGCGGTAGCGGCGAGAGTTCAGCCTTCAATCACTTGCAACTGTTCATCTTCTTCCTTCCTCTCTAATTTTTTTATATAATTTAATTTAATTAATTTTTTATATTAAAATTCAAATCTAGGCCAAAACGATATCTATGCTAAGTCAGCTTCCGATAGTCTAAGTAGCACCGACACACGATATAGATACGTGACACGTCGACACTTCATTTTTCAAAAATAGAAAATTCCGATACGTTGGGACACGGTGTATATTCAATGAATATTTTTATTTTTAATTAATTTGATTCAAATTTATAAATGATTAATTAATTAAAAAAAGAGCCTATAATGAATCTACGCTAATAATATTAATAAATTGACAAAAGTGATTGATGAAATTAATGACTAACAATAAATTAGAATCGACTTATTTAAATAAATTCATGATATTCTACAATGACCAAAATTTATCATCATTCAAAATTAGTACTTTTATTTTTTGAAATTACTTTTTAATTTCATTTAATTATTTTTCGATTAAATAAAAAGTCCCCTCGGGGGCTCCACCCCCACCCCCCACTCCCATTTCCCTCATCTCTTTCCCCCCCCCTCCCCCCACCCCCCAATTTTTTTCACTTTTATTTCCCTCCCACCACCCGACAAGTCGGGGGTGTCGTGGTTCGGTTCGGTTCAGTTTTTTTGAAAAATCGAATCGAACCGAACTATTAGAAAAATGAACCAAATACCGAATTGAACCAAAATTTCGGTTCGGTTCGGTTTTTCGGTTTTTGGTTTTCAGCTTTTGGTTTTCGGTTTTTGGTATTCATCTCGATGCAGAAATCACAAGACCCATCATTGAACTCCTGCTAAGAAGACAGGGGACCAAACCAAACGAATAAGTAAGGAAGCTCTCCGCCACAAAGAACAGCAAGACCCTTCTCAGGAATTTCATCAAGCACCTGGTGTGCAGCATGCGGTGATCAATTTCCTTCCCTTGGGTGACGTTTCGTGGTCACAACACCAAAGACCCAAGTTCTAATTTCAACCAGTATCAACCCATCTTTCACATTTTCCCATCCCAATGCGAAAAGAAATGACAACAACGATCGCGCATGCGTGTCGAGCGTGAGAAAACGCAATACCTGAGTTGGACGAACATAGAGCAACTCCAGTTGATTTGGACAAACGTCAATGCCGTCGAGCCAGAATGCCTCCGGGAAACACTGAGAAATTTGCTTCAGACCGTGGTTCTTTGTTTGGTCTTAGCCAAATAGCGTGTAATGTGACGAATGAGAGACTTTGGCCGCCCCCCAGTCCAGAGCAGAGTGCGCACAGGACATGCTCGCTACAAATTCTTCTCAGTGCCGCCGTCGCAGAAGGAAGAGAGACAAAGGAGAGACTTGCAGAAGAAAGGGGCTCTGTCCCTCAATTGGTTGCCGTCGCCGTCGCCGTTGCACCTCCAAGCCGACCAAGAGGAGACACGAGACAAGAGGAGAGGGCCAGAGTCGGGAGAGAATAAAACCTAGAGTCGGGAGAGAATAAACCGAAGATTTGATTTTATTGGTTCATGGTTCGGTTTGGTTCGGTTAATCGATAAAAGAGATTTCGGTTTTTAATGAGAACCGAACCGAAAACCGAACCGAACTGAAAAAATCAATTTTTTCGATTCGGTCCAGTTCGGTTTTCAGTTTTTGGTTTAATTCCTGACACCCCTAATCAACCTATCACTTCCCCCTCCCTCTAACACGCCAAGTCCATTTTTTATGCTTTTAGTTTCCTTCTCAAAACCCTAGCAGCGCCCTCCTCCTCCTCCTCCTCGCCGCACGACCCCTTCCTCTCCTCTTCCTCTCAATCTCTACTTGCTCTCGATCCTCATCACAATCGTTCATCGCCTCGCCTCCAGCCCTTCCTCTCTCGCAGCTACAGCCTCGTCATTGATCCATTGCAGCATCACAAAGTGGCGGCCCTTGCCTCGGTCTCTGCTCTTTCTTTGGCTGTCTCTCACCGTCGCTCGTGGCCTCATCTGCTCCCTCACCCTCGCCTCCACCCTACACCATATTTTGGACATGCGTGTCAAAACATATCAAGAAAAGTTGGCCACGCATCGAAAAATCCTACACACGATCAACGCGTGTCCGAGCGTGTTAACGTGTCCGACACGCTCTGACACATGTCGAATACAACACGGAAGCATGTTTAACATGTCCGTGCTTCATAGCCAATAGTCACATAGGTGAGCAAAATTAATAAAAAAAATTACCACTTTGGATTTCCAACGGGATTCACTAGAAGTAGTACTCAAATGTTCCATTTTTTTTATTAAATAAAAAAAGACACTTAAGCGCCACTTTCCTAACTTTTGATACTTAAGTATCACCTCGGGCCAAGTTTTAGCATTTGAAATATACTTTTGCCAAGTCAAAATTGAGACAAGTAACTCTTAATTTTTTAGAGCTACTCTGTTATTCTTGAAATTCTATATTGAATTTTGCTTCTCCTCCTCTCGTAGTTTTTTCTGCGAGAGTTACCACGTAAATTTAATGTTCTTTGTTTCAATTGTGTTATAGTTTCCGCATTTGCCATATCACGAACTTCACAAATTATGTTACTCAAAAATCATTTACTTCCTAAGCATATTGGTTATTCAAGTAGCTATTTCATTAATTCTTCAATTAATATCTTAATATATTCACCCAATAAACAAGAGATGATAATAACCGGCTTTCAAGTTCTCATAAGTGGGATGGATTAGGACTCCATTTAATAACTGCGATCGAGTTTTGGGTTTGGGACGTGGTCAACCTGCCAATATCCTCCTCACCGTTATGCCGATCCCTAATAACTTGCTACTCATTACATTCCCCCAATGCCACGGAGGCAGTTAACATTGAGAGTTATGCAAAGGAACTGCCGGTTGGAGATCTAATGTAGGCCGAAGATTATCTTCAAGGAAGAAAACTATTGATGCTGACCAAACCGTCATTGTCACTCAAAAAAATTGCCATGCAGCTATGAGCATATTCAGCAGTCCATGCATCCCCGATTGCCAGAACTACTTCTAACCTCCGTACTCTCTCAGATGGGATCTTGACAGAATTTTACCCAGCACGCGTCTTCCTAAACAGTAAGCAACTCCTGAAAGATGAGATCACAGGTTAGAGGCATGTAAGCATGGACTAGAAACATCTGGTCCAAAAGAGAGTCCAACCGATGTTGGTAAGTACAAATAGAAGAAATTTCGAAAAGCAAATTCTAGCACAAGCAGAGGTAAATGAAAGCTGGTGTGCAGGTACACCTCATTGACCTCAGTAATTGGGGGATGGATCCAAGGTTTTCTTTCATTAACACTAGATTCTGGTCCAAGGTTTACTTTCTTTAACGCTATTAATTCTTGTATGCCTATCAGAGAAGCAACAAACAAGTATCTTCTCTCTGATATATCTTTGCATTTGCTAGGACAAAAACTACCACATTCAGTCTACTTAGAATCTGCACAGGGATCATAAGGATGTGACATTCTTTTCTTTCTAATTGGTTTTTTCGTTACAAAGGAGGAGATATTCGGGGTGTAGGAATGACCGGTATATTTGTTGTAATTCTCAATTTTTGGACCTCAGTTCATGAGGCCAAAGTGTTGCAGCATCAAAAGAGGGTGCCATTGATATAACCCAGCAAAATAAGAATGTTTCAGCACCTTCAAATACCCTCACCCCCACATAAGGTTTGTCCTTAATGGTGAAAAGGGGGGAAGATCAACTTAACTAGTAATACAATCAAAAAAGGATTTTTCCAATATATCTTCAATTGATCCTAGCAAAATCAAAAGAGGAGTTCATAATTCAAGCATAACCCTTGAAATTCTAAGTGATTGATTTCAAGAGTGCATTTCCCAAATTGTAATGCAGACCATATGTGTCTTGAAAGTGCATACCGAATGCCAGAGGTATTTCCACATCATATGACACAAAAAAACAACACTTTGCATGTGACAAACCACGTGTACAGATATCCATGCCTGATATGTTTCTATGCATTCAACAGCATGAACCATTAGCCCTCATTGAACTTGATGCTATCACAAGCAATGCCACATTCTCTACCAATGGATGAAACAACCACTGTCAAATAACTTATCATTTACCTTCTCTTTCTGCTTGAAGATGGCGTCAACTTTCTTCATATAGTCATCCGTCAGCTTCTGAACAAAGTATAAAGGTTTTATATAAGAAATAAAGGGACATCTAACGAGTTGTGTGGAATGGGAAAGTATGCATCCACAAAAACTTCATCAGAGTAACAAAACACTACTTAATGGTAGGCATCCGCAAAATGCAAAACAAAGAAATCCAAGTAGACCAAATCATTTGATAGGCATAGTTATTGGGGCAATACGGAATTTGGGTACAGGAGGATTATCATGCAAACCTCTCTTCAAACATGACTCTTGTTTTTCACTTTTATCTTAATGATTTATTGTGTAAATTGCATGTACAACAGACTCTGGAGCACCATAAAAAGAAAACAATGAAAATAAATCAAATATTTTACACTGGAACGACATTTGAAAATCTAGAGTAGAGAGAGCATTTGAAGCACTCCAGCTTCAGCATAACTGGACAAAGCATAACCCCACTAAGCAATCAGAATTTTTTTTTTTGTAACTTATTGGTTCCTTATCTCAAAAGGCGCTACAAAGTTTGTTTGTCCATTCCATTCATCAACAAAGTGATATGAGTATCGAAGGTAAAATAAGGGGCAAGAAGATTTCTTATGCCCACGGTAACAAGTCTGGAAGAATGCATCTCAACATTCAATGGCAAAATGCAGGAGATTACCTGCAAATCTTTAGACAAATCTTTCACATTGTCTTCTGAAAGTTTTTTCTCCTGTCAGAAGTGGATGTGATGAGAAAATGAACACGCAATGGATTAAAAGAGCAGAAACCATGCTTAGAAGATGTAAAGCTCAGAAAACAAGAAATGAGACAGACAAATGGATTAAAAGAGCAGATGATCCAGTAATTAGAACCTTCTCTAGCTTTTCATAGGCTTTCAAGGCATCTCTTCTTATATTCCTCAATGCCACCTGATAAGAAAAAAAAGGAACAGAGTTGAAAACAATGGTGGTAGAGGATAGTGTGAACCACCAATCACACATATTGATCTCCAATGCAGCATATGAAATGAACATGCACAATTCCACACGCGTCAGCTAATTATACAATTTGCTGACACACTTGATTATGACAGTCATATTGCAAGCTAAGCAATTAAATCAGTGATGTTAAAGACTAGTAGTCACCAAGATCTGTTCCACTATCAAGACTACCTGCAACATAGCAGGAGCTACAGTCTGCCAGATTTAATCTTTGGACTTCTTGTACAAGGTAAGTGGTTTTTTTGCCTTCTTAACAAAATGATGAAGATCGCAATACCATGGAAACGATTTATTTACTTGAGAAGGTAAATTTCTAGTTGTCATAAGCATCAATACAATATGTACATCTACCTTCCCTTCTTCAGCCTGCTTTGCCACAATTTTTGACAACTCCTGCAACAGTAGTGTGAGAACCAGTAATCATATTAATGTATTAGCGAGCTGTTAGAAGTAACATTGAATGTATAACGTTATAAAGGAGTACCTTCCTTCTTTCAGTTGTGAGTTGTGGGAGAGATAAGCGGATCACTTCTCCATCATTATTAGGCGTCATACCGAGATCGGAGTTGACAATAGCTTTCTCTATGGCCTTTAAGCTGGCATTTTTTTATAATTCAAAATGCATGCCATTATTTAACTAGTGGGCGAAAAACAAAGATACATCTCTTAAATCAGAATGCATTCTCTAGCGAGAATGCTTTCCGCACCATTCGACAGTAATGACAACTATAAATTCACCAATCAGTAGAAAATGAAGACCAAAACATCTAAAAATAATCTGTAGAGTTCCTATGATTCCCTGATCTGTATCAAACAGACTACTTCAAGGATATAACATGACACCATCAGTTCCAAGCTTAAAGGAACAGAAATATACAGCATGAGATACCAAAATTCCGCAATGTGTCAAACATACCTGGATTTATCATATGGCTGAATTAAGAGAGAACTCGCTTCAGGTGTACTGATTTGAGCAATGCTCTTTAAGCTGACTGGACTCCCATAGTACTCCACCTAAAATAATGTCATGTTACTGTTACTGGAGATAGCAGTACAGTGCTCCAGAGAACTATGATTGTTAAGCCAGCATAAGAACTTCAGAGATGTGCCAATATTGAGCATAGTTTAGGCCTAGGGATAATGACAAACAATTCCTGAAATTTGACCCAATATGTAATTTGGTCCCTGAACTTTTAATTTGTTCAATGTGATCCCTAAACTTTTAATTTGTTCAATGTAGTCTCTGAACCTTTAGTACACGTTTGATACAGTCCCTAAATTGAACATGTACCAAATTCAATGCTAGGGATTGCGTTGAACATTCTCATAAAGTACAAGGACTGATTGAACAAGTACCAAAATTTCAAGGACTACATTAAACAAATTAAAAGTTCAAAAACCATATTGTTCATTGGACAAAAGTTCAGGAACTATATTGTATATATTAAAAGTTTAGGGATCAAATTGCATATTGGGCCAAAGTTCAAGAACTGTTTGTGTCATTTTCCCTTAAGGCTTGTATCTAGGGGCGAACAAGAAATCAGCATTTACTCTATTCATTTTGTCATCTTCCCCCAGAAGTTGGTTCTCCACATACAAGGAATATCACAATCACAAGAATATAAAGAAGGAATTGCCACACCAGAGAAAAATCTCATGGAAAAGTCAGTATGTGATGATAACACCCAAAGAAGGAATCAAAGTAACGGCATCAGTCTTCTTGAGTTGAGACAATCTAAAGGAAGCAAGAAGGAATGAAAGCGGCAGACCCAATAAGGAAGCTAATCCCAGAAATTCTCGACTATCGGCAATTAAAGTCTATGCCCTGACTTTAAAAACATGCAAAGCACTATCAAAAGCAGAACTTCTGCAAACTAGTTCTAGTTAGAAACACATGCTCATCAGCTTCTGACTTCAGCCACAAAATTGGTATGGTTTCAGATGATAGGATATTAGCCTCCTAAGGTGTCTATGATTCTTAAGAGAGAGAGAGAGAGAGAGAGAGAGAGAAGGGACATAGGTATAACAGGATTAGAGTTCATATACAAGATGGTTGGAAACAGATCATGCAGCCCCTCTTAGATGGAGCTAGAGCATCAGGTATCATCATATATACTCAGCCATAAGGATAAAGAGAGAGCAGGGCCGTCATAATAGCAAAAAAATGGAAAATTTTACTGACCAGATGGCTTGTTTTGGGTCAGAAAGAAAATGCTTGTTTGGGTACAATAAGCTTTTTCAGAAACATATTTGTACCGAAGGAATAAGCACAGAGATGATACCTCAACTTTGTCCAGCATAGCTGGGTTCGTCCTTCCTGTTCTGATGGAATTAAATTTTGATCGAACTGTTTCAATAGTCTTTTCCATTCTTTGTTTCTGAGGGAAAAACAACATAGTAAACAAACCTCCATGCAGCATCACCGAGCATATGCAGAACAACATGCCCATTCTATCTAATTTTCAGGACACTAAAGTCCAAAACAGTTATGCAAGAGACACTCACAACATCTTTTTCAATCATAGACTTCTCAGCTTCTATTTCTTCAGTAGTAGCACACGTCACAACTCCTGCTCTGAAATGGAACGAAGTAATCTCAAGTTTAACACCGCTCTACAGAATGCAAGCAGAAGAACAGTAGCTCACTCAGAGCAACTTCAGAAGATTGTAGACAAAGTGACTTGGGCCTCCAAACAAACCAAGGTAGTTAATCAAGTAAATCCAGACTCACTAGCTACATCAACTCAACTCGACTCAAGTACTGAATAAAGAAAAGCTTGGGCTTGCTAATACTTCAATCAAATATCTCAAGAGCCTAATTTAAGTTGCTGCATTCTTTTATATCTTTGGCGTCCTATATTTGTAATGAAAACTGCAAAAATGATTTAACTTCTGGTTTTCACTTTACTTTGATAGCTCTAGTTCGAGCTCATGCTGGGAGCTCACATCAAAACCTCTTTGTGGCAACCGAGTCGAGCTAAACTCGAAGTCAAGAAAATTAAAACAGCGATGCCGCCTAAAACAGCAACACCGCCTTCAGTCAAGGTTACAATCTCTAGTTGAGTTACTCGACATTGAATTCCATAAGTAAGGCGATTCTGAACTTCACTAGACTCTCTCACACGCTTCAAGCAGACTTCCAGTACACAATGAAGCAACGCAACAAACACATTGCTCCATACAAACCAACATACCATAACCACAACCGCAACAACGTAATCCAGAAAAGGAACAGTAAAAAAAAAGGACTCGCCTCTTTTGCAACAATCGTCTGGGGTTAACGCGCCCGTCGCGACAGAGACTCGCCGCCGCCGCCCCGCCGGCGCCGCGGATGCTCGCGTAGCTTGCGGCCGAGCGCAGCGAGCACGCGGCGGCGCCGCTGCACGAGCGGCATCCGGAGCCGTCCGACCATCCGCGATACGAACCTGCAAACCGAAAACCTCTCGTCACTCCCAAAAAAAGTCACCTCCAAGCCGCACCAGCGGGAACCGCGGCCACTCATCCTTTCCATCGCATTGAAATCGAACGAAACGAGGCGAGGCGAAGGAGCAGAAGCCATCGCCGGAACTTGGCGCGCGCGCGAGAACCGACGGGGCATCGGTCCCCGCTCCCGGCGATCGAGCGACGAGCCACGGGGAGAGGATGGAGCAGAGCAGGACGGACGTACCTCGGAGAGCGGGGAAGGTCCCCCGGTTCGGATTCGGGTTCGGGTTGGGCTGGAGGTGGGAGCGAACGGGAGGCGCGGGTGAGAATGGCGACGCCATTGCCTGGTGCGAAGTGAGAGAGAGAGAGAGTGAGTGGTCAATTTGGCGCTGACGTGAGAAGAAAAATGCAGAGGAAGAGGAAGAGGAGGAGGAGGAGATGGTCCGAAATGGATAAGAGCTCCTCGGCCCGGCGGTTTTTTCGGGTCGGGTATGAGCTTGTCGGATTTTCAGACGAAGGTGGGCCGATCCGGTCCGGGCCGGGTTACTTGTTGTCCAGGCCCGCCAGTCAATTGAGTGTGTGGCTGCTTGGCTTTTCGAAGGGCCTTGCCTTTGCCCCTCCTATTTACTTTTTGTGAGCGTGAAAATATCGTCGATTTTCTTTTTCGTTTTTTATGAATTTGTAAATTTTGGAGCGAGTTCTACAGAATCTGTAAGACAAGCTGACAAGGAAAAAGCGAATTGATCTTGTCAAAGGCCAAAAAAGAGCTGGGTTTAGAGAAAACGATTCATTAGAAACTTATCTGTTCTCCTTTGACCGAGTGATTTTTACTTGATTTAATTTATTTAAGACTAACACCACAGAATATTCTGAAATAGTACTGCCACTAACATCGACTCCTCAAAATTATATTTTGGACAACAAAAACTTCCATAATAATACCATTATTCTAATTCAATTTTCTGCCAGCATTCTATCTTTTATGCTCTCGATTCCCTACATTTTATTTTATATGGTGCAAATGTGCATCATCGACTTGACATGGATTATTGTTGCACAAAACCTCCCTAAAAGCTCGCCACTCACTCTCGACGAGGGCCTTCTTTTTTTGTTTTATAGCTGAAACGACTCCAATTTTGCTCTTTCCTTTCGACATGGCTAGAATTGGGAGGTGAATCGAAATGGTTCTTCCAGGGATATTTGTCAAGTGATGGTTGGGAACCAAATTGCACTTGAGCAACCAAAATTCATCTCAACTTGGGCACCTTTTGAAGCGATGTTGTCGGGGTTCCATTCGTAACCTAATTCACAGCAAACACTGAAAATCCTAATTTGGCAAAGTTGGTAGTGAACCCTTATCTGTGTGTCCTCATTTCAATTAGCAAAGTCTATTATGAACTCCATACACGCCAAATTCTACGTTTGGAAGCGCCTTGACAGGTAAGTAGTAATCAATTGGGCATCAACTACTTTTGCCTAACGTCTAGGACCACTAACAACGAAATTGCTTGGAATGCTAATAGAAAGTTAATTTGGAAAAAATGACTTTGGGATGAAAAATTACCGGACCAATTTTAGGATATTTATGTGGTACCGGCCCATTAATTTATTTGTTTATCCACTAGACCATATATTTGTTAGGAGAGAAGAAAAATAATCGTAAAAACATAATCGTGTTGGGATCGAGGAGACCAAATAAAGGGTTTAGGAGAGGTCAATCCGATTAATTTTATGTAAAATTTTAAATCCCTCCAATTCTTTTCAAGTATAAAGCGAGAGATTTAGTAAAATTCTATTTATACCATCTCACATATCTATTTATAAATGCACAAATAAAATTTGCATCGTAATTAAATTTTTTTCCTTTTTTCTCTCCTTATAATTTCTTTATCGTTATAAGTTTTATAATCTCCAAATCCTTTTTTCTACTCTTTCTTTCTCGTAATTACTCTTATTTATACATTTATCCTTTCGTCTCTAATCGCACCGTCCGCCGATATAAAAAGAGGTCTAATTCAAAGCACGGATTTCGCTCTCTCGAAGCCACGATCGCCGTCTCTCCACCACCAATTCCGACAAAGCTTCAGGCGCAAAAAGGAGAAATTCCATCTTCTCCTTCTTCGATCCGCCAGCCTCCACAGCAGCATCGCTTTCAATCCAATTTCGTCCAAATCGAGAATGGCCAGCGTGAGGAGGTCCCTCGTGGGCGCGCACAGGATCTTCAGGTCCGCCGCCGCCGCCGCATCCGCGTCCCGCCGGAGCTCGGTCGCCGCTTGGCCTCCGGGCTGCTCCGAGGCCCCCCTTCTTCTCAGGTTCTTCGCCGCCCCGCTCGCCGACCCTTTTCGTTTCGTTCGGTCGTGCGTCCAAAGGAAGTTTCTTTGATGGGTTGTTTGTGTGTCTTTTCTTTTGGGTAGGCCTCAGAATGGGTGGGTCTCGCGTTTTTCTAGCGGCGGTGACGGCGATCGGTTCCTGGGCGTTGATTTCTCCGATGAAGAGAGCAAGAGGCGATTGTGCAACAGGTTCTTTTTTGTTGTTGTTGTTGTTGTTTATGTGTATTTACCGTTGCGGTTTATTGATTCTTTTAGATGATGTTGCGAATTGATTTGGACAACATGGTATGATTGGTTGGCTTTGGGTTCGCATGGAGTAGGTTGTTGTACAGGAGCAGGCAGAGAGGTTATCTGGAGCTGGATCTAGTGTTGGGGCAATGGGTGGAGGATAATGTTTATTCCATGGATGTCGATGGGATTAAGGCACTCGTCGATGTTCTTGACTGGGTATTTCTTCCTCAACCCTGCTCTCTCTCTCTCTCTCTCTCTCTGGCCGATTTTCCATGCCCATGTCACGATCAAGTTATGCAATTTCAACTTTTCATTGTCCTGCTTGTTGTTTTGGATGGCCGGCAAATTCATCTGTCTTTTGTATTTCGTTTGTCCCTGGCAACAATTAATCACTATAAGTGAGATAGAGTCGTTGGTTGAGATCTTTGAGTTATGAAGGAGAATACAGCTATTTTTAGTCTTTTTTTTTGGTGAAAGTTATTTTTAATCTTGTGTGCCACGGAATAGATTGTTTTTGAAGAATTCTGTGCAATTATGTATTTTGGATTTGTGTTCATGTGTGGATAATGGTAATAGTTTTGTTAGGTTTTAACGGAGTGTAAATTTTATTCAAGGTCTTTGCCAGAAAAATATCAAGTATCAAGGCTTATAATCTTACAATATGATTGGTTTAAAGTACTTATTGAATCAATGGTTTTGCTCCTATCAGATGTACCTTTTCTTAGTCAGGTTATTTTGTTTGAAGAAATTCTTATTTCAGCCCTACAGTTGCAGGGTAAGTGGTGCTATTTAGAGTTTGTGTAGAGAGAGAGAGAGAGAGAGAGAGAGAGAGATAGAGAGAGAGAGAGAGAGAGGCAATTGAGATATTTTCCTGTCAGTTGTTGGTGGCATAACCTGCTGCCTTTTGAAGCAGTGTAATCTTGGGTTGCTGTGCCTGTGATGATGCTTACTTTGTTTTCTCTAATGTGACTTTGCCTGAGTTTTTTGGGATGACATAAATTTTTATCATAATGGTGCCTGGGTGTAAAATTATAATTTGTGCTCTATATGGCTGGAATATGCTTATTTTTTGTGAGAGCTTGTGCCCTGTTTGTGGAATGTTTGTGTTCATGATTTTAAATGGAGGCATGCAAACAATGTTATCATCCACAGATTGAAGTTGGCTTATGTGAGATACTTAAGGACATTGTCCCAGTGGTGGAGCTAGGCCATCCCTTCGTAAGGGCGATTAAGAAAATTTATTAAATACTATTTTTATTAAACTTTTAAGAGATAGATATCTTAGCTTTCGATCTGATAACCATCTATCCTTCCAATATTATTTTTTTGCAAATAACATAGTATTGGTTGAGCTCGTCTCAGTGTTTATAACTATAGAAGAACATGCACTTGCCTGTGATTCTCCAAAAGTAATCTTTTGTCTGAGAACAATATGCCAACATGTATGTCAATCAACAATAAACTTTGTTAAATTAAATCAAAACTTCATTTTGCTTATTTTTACTGAGATCCGTCATACAATTTCTCCCTATTTTTGTAGTTTAAAAACCAATAACTTGAAAGTAGGAAAAGATCAGGCAACACTGACCGTCAAAGAAGAGGAAGGGGTGCGAATGATGAGAGAGAGGCTTGCTTAGGAGAATGAATGGCATAAGGAATCATCAAACAACATATAGCTTCATATGTCAGAACAAAAGTTAGGGATTGTATGTGATTATGAAAGAGTAATCAACTTTCTTTTTTCTTCCTGGGAAGTGAATGTCTTGGATCCTCAGTCTCTACTCTGCCGAGAGACAGAAGTACAATGGCCTGCAAAGAGTAGAATTCTGTGTGCCTAAAAATAACATGTTGCTGCAAACTCATAAGCTCCCTGTGACACCTGGGGTGGATAATGACCCTCAAGTCTGAGATGATTACTTCTTCATCTTTTCTGTTTGTCCAATCCCCTGATTTGATAAAGGAATGAGTTCCTCGTGAAGCATTCTCCTTGTGGCAGGAGCTAATAGCTTATAGATAGTAACAGTTACAATGCTGCAGAATCAATAATCACCATTGGGACCATATTTTTATTTTGCCAAAGTAAGGAAACTGCTTTTCCCTTTTTACTAATGCTCATTCAATCCTTTATGTCTGGCTGACATTGGGTGTCCTTCTATCTGGGTGTGGGAATTACTTCATTTGAATTGCTAGCACTTATAAGACCAACTTGTAATGCAGGAAAAGACCAAATAATGATCCTTCAATCCATTAATTTTGCTTGCTCAATGACTTATTGTGCTGAGCAGTAAGCACTGAAATTTCTGTGTTTCACATTTAGAGTAGTCAATTTCTGTCGATAGGTCATGTTTGTGCATGAGATTGGTGTGCTCAATATACTCAAGTTTTACTACGATTAGTCTAAAAGTCTATGATTTTAAGATGGCATAATAAAGATTACTATCAACAATTAATAAGTAGTAAATAATAGATAAGTCTAACTACTTCTAGCAAAATAGGTCAATGTAGGTTGGTCATTAATCAAGTGGACACAATCCATTAATTGAACAGGTTGGACAGGTCAATGTTGGGTCTTATTGGTTGAACCAAAACCTAAACCGGTTCTAATCTTGTCAAACAGGTTGATATAATTATGACATGCACAGAATTAGCAGAGACTAAACCTGCTGACTTCCTGTCTGGTTTGAATTGTGTAGGTCTATTCCATTTGACATTGTCACCCCTACTCCTGTACTCTGCATCTATGTCTTCTTTCCTTTGTTTGAGTTGGTAATGTGATGGAAAGTATCTGGCTAGTTAAATGTTGCGGATGGCATCTCTGGGCATCTTCTATACTAGTTCTATAGGTTGCAGTTAGTAACTCATGTGACCTTTATGCGTCTTGATCTTTTATTTCCCATCACTAGGAAAACCCTGATCTCTGGAAGTGGCTGACTAACCAGGAGCAACCCCCAGAAGCTGTGAAAATGAATCCGGTGAGTTCAAACGTGCCGAAACGTGTCTGTTGCTTTCAATCTGAAGAGGTGGTCTTGGTATCTCATCTTCTTTAACTATCATGGTTTTGTTCTTCAGGTTTTCTCCGCTGTGCAGAAGAAAGTCATGAACAACCTCAATAGTCACTCTGCTCCTGAGACACGGGCATTACCCGGGCAGCCATGGGTGAGAGGGTGGGATGATATCAAGAAAGGCCGAGATGGCCCCATCACTGGGAATCAGTAACTCTGGCTATATTTGTGACATTAGTGGAGTGGGTTTGGAGTACATTAGAAGTGATGGGCAAGCATTTAAAGCTGTGTTAAGTTTGTCATTATAATGCGCACGATATATAGTCTATGACATGAATAAGGGCAGTGTTTGTATAAGGACGAAATAATTTTTGCCCCTTATTTCTGATACGGCGTCTCTTTTCATTTGTATAACGGCATGCGAGTAATGCCTGCCTTGAATCTATGCTACCTTACTCAATGTCCCAAATGCGGGCTCTAGAAAATTTGAGTTCTGTAACCTATGTTTGCCTGGGGAAGCGATGAACACGCCTGCAAGAGTGAAAAGGTACCATTTTCTGAGATGAGAAAGTCCTACTAGAGATGGAGAGAATTCATTGACAGAATTTCATCTTTCTGGATGCAAAACCCTACATGATGATGAGTAAACATGCGAAATCAATCATTAAAGTGTAGAACCAAAAACCGTGGGCACTTTAGTTGTTGAGTACTGTCGGTATAAGCGGGAGGTGTGGGTGATCATGACAATGTTGCATTCATTAGACCGCCTTGTACTGACGCTGCTGACTGGGTTCATGGCGTGTTGAAACCGCGACCGAAGCCATGCAGTGAAGTCAGTGTTCAGTACATGCAGCGCTAGGCCCAGGCCATTATCACATGTAAAGCTTGCGCAGACCGTGCGATTGTACGTGGTTATATGCATTGAAATCGCGAGAGGCGGGGAGAAAAGAGAGGGGGGACATGAGTCTTGGACAAAAATAGATAATTGAGATTGGGATTAGCAGGAATTCGTCATGGTCCTATTTTTGGATGCATGGGTCTTGGAAACGTACTAGAGAGTTTTTCCTCTTGATAAAGTCGAGTGCCTCCTCAAATCTTTTTTTCCTTTTGAAGGCGGAAATTCGGGAAATTCGAAGCCGACTGTCCAAAAGGCTGGTTGCATTGGATCCAATCTTGGTATCTTAATACCTCGATTCTTGATCGGCACGACCCATTAAAGACTTTAGTGATATCTGGCAGACATTGTTGGAGCAATTTAGGGGATGGATTGGATTCTCTCTTTCAATGGTGGAGGGGGTTTGGTGGGAGTGGTTCAAGAATCTATATGCCCTCAGAAATCTTTAAACGCTTTCTCTCACTTTGACAATAAATATGTTTATCATGATATAACAAACATATCCAAGGGCGTGGCAAGTAAATTGAATGTCAGAGAAGTAGTGTTTATTTAAACCCACGTTTTCTTTTCTTGGTGAGGATGAGGATGACTACGCACCGGCAAGTTTCTTTAATATGGGTATCTTTAGTTGTTTTGGATACAAACACTGGACACTCGATAAGACTAGAGATCTCGTTATCCAATACGACAGGTGAGTATAGAACTTGCGGAGATTGTTTTCGTTGAATGAGCGAGAAACATCGGCTTAGAGATCATGCTATCTAAAAGCCCATGAAACACCTCACAAACTCTATGAATCAGTTAAGTTTGGGCCTTTGACCTATGCAATTGGCTCCAACTTAGAGTAGTTTGCATGCAAAATTTATGCTAAATCAGATAAGATTCTTGTTTTTAGTTGATGAGACCTTGATTGCCCTGATACAAATTCCAACTGCAAAATTGTTGAAGAAAGTAGGATTCATAAAGGTCTTCTATACATTCTGCCACAAAAATATTGTCCTTTAAACCGGTCCATTTTCAATTGCCACGCCAAAAATCCAATGGAATGATGACCAGCCGATTCTATTTACCACACTGCTATCGAATACAACTATCTAACCCATTTTTTAGGTGTTAGTGTATAAACCCTATTAAAAGTGGTGATTCACAAATTTAAATTCAAGAACACATTTGAATGAGGACCCTAAAAAAGGCGAGAGAGAGGGAGAGAGAGAGTGCGACCACATCAATAAGTTAATGGTAGGTCGGTAGCTCAAACAGGGCCCCTTTTGGCACTTATTCTGCCTTCTTTCCAGAACGTAATTAAATTCTTGATAGGTGAAGGGAATCATTCCTTTTTTAATAAAACAAAGAAACTAGCCACGAAAGAAAAGTGAAAGCAGCCTCTCAATGCTTGGTTTGGTGAAGGAATGAATGAAGAGGATTCTCTGAAAGCATTGCTTGGATCTTTAATCAAATTGGGTTCTCGATTGTCCCGCGACATAACGTACAAAGACTTGCCTAACATTAGGTAAACTCTAGAGAAATATTAAAGCGAGCGAAAGTACGTACTTCCCACATTGACATCTGGCTTTTGAGGTTATGGAATGGATTTGCACTGTGATGATGATGAAGGGGGTTGTTAATTTGAGTTCTCAAAGTACATGCCGAGCGTCGCTGAATATTAGAAGACGTGGGGGTTTTATAATTAGTTAGTAGTAAGTTGTAAGTAATGAATGCTAAAAAGCAAAAGAATTCATGTGTACTATTTTAAGCACCGGCAAGGGAAAAGATTATTCCCGTTAGCTTCTTCAGTCATCGAATGATTATATATAAGCGGAAGGATGGACAACCACCGAAATGAACAACCAGCACGCGAAGATATTAGGGCCAACTTGTGGAGAAGTGGTGTTTATGATACGATAAGCATGCACAAAACTTTATCTAATCTCTTGGATTAGGTACGCTTAAACCCCTTCATCCGTCAAACATATAATTAACTTTCAAACTTTTTCACAGTCAAGCCACCCGATTTATCTATGCAATTGAGTTCTCCCTTCATTTTTTGGCAACTTTACTTATGTGAAGTGAAATTGTCATTGCGATATGACGTGAGATACATATTAGCAAAGCAAACGGTTAAATAGAGAGGACTCGATGGGGAGGCCTCTCTCTGTTTTTCCATTCTAGTTGCTTCTTTTTTGTAAATTTGTCAATGTGATGCTCTTGTTGACAAATTCATGCTGCATGAGGTATGCTAGATGAACAAAATCGATGGAACTATCGATAGGGTATATACCACAAAATGTTCCAATTGCACTAATTAATCTTATCGTGCATGGCCAACAACCTACCAGAACCCTATTGGCATGGATCATCATCACCTACACCAACCGATTCATGCCCTATAGTCTTTCAAGGGTTGGGTGCAAACTCTCAAGTCCCCAATCTTATCTTGAAATCAAATCACATAATTGAGGTTGATAAAGCCCTAGAATCTGCTTTCTCAAAAGACGGACGGCTGCCTCTTAAAGGGAGGAGCGATAAGAAACCACATCAATTAAAAGGGAAGGAGAAAGCCTATCAAATAATTAGTGAAGGCTAAAGGGATCGTACCGCTTACCAAGTTGCTTCTCATTAATCTTCTCTTTATTTCACTGTTTACCATGGTTGGGTGTGAAAGGAAGGGAAAGTAAAATGAGTCGAGCGCGCAAAAGAGGGGCCTGGAGCCTTCTCTAGGGGTTAGAATCTTTAGCTTTTCACTCTTTTTGTAGCTATCTGATTGATGGCAAAAGATCATGGGCCATGCAGCTTTTTTCACGACAAGGACCGTATGCATTACTGCCTGGGAAAACTAGAAATTTGCCCTTTTTGTTGCTTCTTTTGGCTGGGAGAAATTTGGCGAGATTGTTTCTCTTTGATAAGCAAGAAAATCAGGAGTTGCATGCAGTTAACTTATGGAAAAGGAAAATTTTGGGGAATAGGCTGTGAACCAAAGGTTCGAATGTAACCGGATTATGAGATTTTGGATATTTTATGGACCATTAAAATTATCGGACGTCCATGTGCAAGTTCCTGAATTATTTTTAAAAAAAAAAAAAGGAACTTGGGATTAACAATAGCAGTAGTGAAAGAATATGTTGCACAATAATATTATATAGACAATACTCTGAAAAAACACTTACAAATAAGAATATTGTGACTTGATATTAGCATTTGGAGAGGGGATAAAAAGCTAAAGAATTGAACACATCATTTTAGCACTCTAAAAATAGAACCTATCTTCGAATTTTTCATTTCCTTTCTTATTTGAGAACTTTAGTTGATTACAATGCGAAACGCATCTATAATGTTAAGGTGAGGGTACCTAAATGGTAAATATTGGAATAAATTTACAAGTGAGTTGACGGAACTTTGCCATACCTAATTTGTGAAATTATGAAGTGCAAAACTTCGTTTGAGATATAATGGATCGTTAAGAATTATACCAAATATTGAGCACGTCGCCCTCACCTGTCACCTCGTCTGTCTTGTCATTAAACAAAAAGACAAACATTTCATGGATGCCTAGCTTCAAATAAAAACTTCTCTCAAGTACCATTCGAGCAAAAACTTGAAATCTTTCCCGGCAAGACTCATAATTGGGTTTATGTATAAAGCATTAAGCAATCTAAGGGCACTTTCAGCAAAAAGTGAAAACGATACCTTTCGAGGCAATTTAAAAATGAGAAAAAAAATTACATTTCTAATAAATTACTCACCGCAGATAATAAAACTTTATTTTCCCAAGGCCCATTAGAACTGCCTAGAAGGCACCCTTTAATATTTGTTTCTAGATAAATGTAGGCATGGCAACTAAGTAAAAAGAAAAAAGAAAAATTAGGCGTGTAGAGCCACGTATGGAATTTCGTCTTTACTGCATGTATTAGATAGAATAAAATATTGGGAAGAAAAGAATAAAATAAAACCACAAGAAAAAAGAAGTAATTAAACACAAAGGAGGGGGGATTAAATTTAATGCGGTGGGCCAAGGTCCGAAATCGAACTGATATTTTGTCGGGTTCGGTTCGGCTGCGCCCCGATTGCGAGCCGTTTTAGCCGACTCTCGAGCCGCCAATTTCGGAGTCTCCACGCCTCCCTCCGTCCTATTAGCCGCCTCCTTTTGACCAGTATTTCATGGACACTTGGTATATATATTTTATAGAAAAATTTCGTTTTTAAGGCATTAATTACATAATTTAGTGAAATAAGTAATGCATCTTATGAGAATAATATTTACTCGTTTAGTTATTTACCAAGTGGCACAAAAAAGCATCTTATCCTATTTTTACGAATAATTGGATATTTAGAATTTTCAAAGTCAATCGATTGCTTTAAGCTAAAAAGTCAAGGTTGACGTGAAGCTTTGATCGTCACGCCTTAGGTACTCCCAAAGTTGATCAGCCATCCCACACTTTTCTTATCGAATGAAAGTATGTCAATTCACATACATCATCTCATGTCCCCTTATAGCTTATGTCGGATCGGATTTGACTCCAGGATAGTGAGGTTTTCTTATGTTTCATTTTGGCATGGTATCATTAAGCAAAAATATGGAAATCTCTTGGTGCAACATCTCGACTTTGCTACTCTTGTCTAAATCTCGTATCCTTCTTGTTGATTGAGTACGTGGGTAGATCTTTATTCATGAACGATTTTGATGATTGAGATCTTGCTAAACCAATGAACCTTTAGTGAAGACCATTGAATTACACTATGACACCAAGCGTCTGGTAACTTGGGAAGGTGTTCCTTCGGTTAAATATTCCAAATACTTTAGAAGTAGTTAATTACAAGATACATATATATTAATATTAAGATAAAGGTAAATTGCATTGACTCGCTCCTATGAACATCACACTCTAGCTTTTAGGCGATACTTGCAATTAGGTCGCTAAACTTTATTAAAGTGATGCCATGTTAGATTTGCTAGAAAGTCAATTACATTCTAGTCAAAGTGCGTCAATTGAAAAAAAAAAATTGTAGAGGTTCAATGCATTGAGTGATTGAAATCGAAGTTCATTTTCCCAGTTGTCAATACTACCTAAGTTACCGATACCGACTGAATCTATTCATATTTTCCATCTTAAGGTTATGATACTTGAAGACACCATATGAGGGCCTTTTTGTGGTAGGGTTGGCAATCCTGAATATAAATTCGTTTGTAGGACATGAAACTAGACATAAATGCAAGAAGAAAATAAAAGAACGTAACATGTCATGGTATGATTGATGTTTTATATAGACATGCGAGGATATGTGATTGTTAGCCAAATCATTTGACGTGTTTCAGTGTTTACCATGAGCCAATACATATTAGAAGTTAGTACGATACGTCGACATGAATGAGTCCCATTGTGCATTGCGAACTTGCGCCTTTCCAACCAGGAAAAAGAAAACTTGCGCCTTCCCTCGGCATCATATCGCATGTAAAAGCTCAATACATGTGGCCCCGGTGAATATGCTATCTAGGAGACACATTGTCACATTCATCCGGGATCGATTAACTTGAATGCTCAAAAAGAATCTTGAAAACCCAATTATTCGTGATCACAAGCCTAGCGACTTGGCGGGACAGCACATCATTAGGTGCGAGTCTTGACAACGTTCTTCGACTCATCCGTTCGAGTCGGAGAGAGGGCACGATCGAATTAATTTCGCTCAAGCTTTCTCAGAATTCTTCTCGCAGGGTATGATTATGCAGTCGTCCAGGAGATTCATGCGCTCCATAAGACGTCCTGTCCTTGCATAATATGAACAGGTAATGATCTCAATGTCGATCGATGTTCACATCCATTACACATCATCGTTCAATGTGTTCTCCACAAACCCTAGGCATGCTATTTCTTGAATCAATCCTCCACACAAATCTCCAATCTCTACAACATATTCTCAGTTTATGTAACCTAATAAGAGAGTCAATACCAAACTCAAGAGAGTAGAGATCATGATAATTTTGTCTAATAGGCAATAAATTGTTTATCATGCCACTTCTTCTCTTGTAGATATCTTAATATTCCTAAGGACGTATAGATCCATGTAAGGACAAACATGCACATCCCATCGCATGACTTCTCCCCCTAACGTGCAATTTCATCCAGTAACTTTCAATTCGTGTAACTGTTACACCTGTGATGTGTTGCCCATGTGCAAAACATCTCGTATCATATACGATTTCAACCTTTTGCTCATATTCTCTAGGGGTTTCGACTAAAAGCTGGCAGATGACATTTTAAAATGAAGTTACTATTATCTTGAGGATATAATCGGTAAAGGTGTTTGTTAACTGTTGGATCTACTTCAAACAAATAGAAAAATCGCTCTCAAGAAGGTACGAGGAACATACCTACCGCACAGCCCAGGAAACCTCCTAACAACTAATTGAAGTGAAGGCCAAGAAGTGTCTGACCGGTGGTTTCCATAAGATCGACGAGCTCTCACTTGACTGATCGATCCGTTCGGGCAAAGGGTTGCACCAAAAAGGGAATTAGTGTATTATTACGCGACGCCGACGGCATAGTACACCATCAGCCGACTGGGCAAAGGTCCTGGTCCCGACCCAACATGGCAAAACGAAAACAACTCTCTTACTTTAAGCCGTAAATCTTGTCCTGCCCCATGTCCTCATCGCCCCAGCTCCGAACTTAAATGTAGGTGGGGGCTGGCCCTTTTGCGTACATCGCTCTCTACCTAACTCAATAAAAAGTTATCCCCATCCCATGCCATCTCATCTCCCCCCACGCCCAACCCCACGAAAAAGGTTAGGACAAAAACCCTAAATTTATAAAGGCAAGAGAACGCATCCCCCCGAACACAGCACCGATTTCAATACTATACACTCCTCTCCCTCGATCGCTCGCGTCGACACGATCGCATGTAGAGCGGACAAAGTACGGTCTTTCCTTCGGGTACCTACCGGAAGAGGACAAAAGGGCAAATTCAAGAGGGAGCAAATTGGGGAGAGGGGGCCCTCTTTCTGCTTCCGTGGCTTTCTTTCCTTGTGAAAATGAGTAATTCTACGGGAGTGGAAGCTGGTTCTGCCTCGCTGTATTCGCGCAAATCGGCTCCCTCATTTTACCCGATATCCCTAGGCTTTCATGCACCCTTTTCTGTACTTCTTCCTATTGGGGTTTTCATGTGGGGGGTTCAAGGAGTTTTTAGCTAGGCTCCAAGGTTCTTTCTCGGTTTTCGTATTTCGTGTCGTGTGGTTTGTATAGAAAAAGAGACAGCTGTTGGTGGTCAGATCTTAGGTTGTCCATTCTTGCGGGGAAGGGTAAATTCAGGGCCGATGGAGGTCGGGAATAGTTAATGTGCGACCCCTTTTTTTTTAGTCATTGCTCGGTACCACTTGGGGTACGTCGTCAGCCCTGAGATCTCACAGTGAAAACCGTGTGCATTCAATGATGGTCAATGGAGATTCATGCTGGATCTTAATCGGGGGTTTACATTCAATGAATAGAGCCCGGAGCTGTGTCATTCGCCGGACGAACTAATTGAGGATAATGGAGAAGCTCAATGCCGATTCTATGGCGATCTGCCCCATTCATCGATTTAGCTTTTACTTTTACGGGGATCGACCCGATTGAAATCGAGGATTTGGGTAATTCGTGTCTGTGTCTAATTATCACTAGCGATGTTGTCGTGCTCAATGGCATCTTTTTCTATGGTGAGTAATGTAATGTACCAACTAAAACTACCAAAAGCAGCTAAAGGAACTCCATTTTTCTTCTCGCAACATACACATTGAGAGGGACGCATCTCAGGCTAATTGGCTCCCACCTAAATCTAAAAAGCCATTGGAAAAGGCAAAGGCCAAGTTAAGCTGAGGCTCGTTACACAAAGTTACAACAAAGTGGGAAAACTACCCCCCAAAAAAAAGGAGACTAAGGCAAGGAAAAAAGGCAAAAAAAAATAAAAATAAAGAGAGAGCTTAGTCAACGGCCGTTAACGAGGGGGCTAACGGCGGGATGCGAATCCTTGCAGGGGCTTGGCGGCAAGCTACTCCTCCCCGAGGCGGCGGCGACGAGCCGTTGCACGAAGCCGTCGAGGCGCTGCCCGTTCGTCTCCGTCAGCAGCCGCTTCCCGCCGAACGGCAGCGACTCCACCCCCCTCTCCGCCAGCACCTCCTCCTCCTCCCCTTTCCGGCCTTCTCTCCCCACCCCGCTCGCCTGCGGCAATGTCAATAATGAGATATTGTCAATTTCAATATATTAATTCTTGATAAATTATCAACATTTTTTACCAAGAAAAAAAAAATCAAGACGATTTTTCACAAGGGAAAATGGATTAAGTGAAAAAATTGGTTTTCATTTATTTTATTTAATTTTTAGTACCTGAATCCTGACGTAGTCCGCTCGGTTCCAACAGAAGGCGTTCCCCAGCATCTGGTCCACCGCCTCCGACACTCCGTCCAGCGCGATGCCCACCACGTCCGACGTCGAGCACTCGCCGTCGCGCCGCGGGGCCTTCCCGGCGGCCGATCCGTTGCCCAGGGACAGCACCAGCAGGTCCTCCACGCCGTTCACAGACGGGAAGTCCCCCTTGTTGTGGAGCACGTGCGTGACGGCGGCGGCGGTCGGGTTGTTCATCACCAGGCCGCCGTCGACGGCCGCGCAGCAGGTCTTCCCGTCGACGGAGGCCAGGGCGAACGGCTTGAAGTGCCCCGGCGTCGCCAATGTAGCCCGGCAGGCCTTCCAGAGCTCGAAGTCGAAGCTCGGCGAGTCGGTCGCGTCGGCGCGGGAGAACACGAACGGGGCGGAGCTGTTGAGGTCGAAGCAGGGGATCAGCAGGGGCTTGCGGGCGTCCTTCAGGGTCAGGCACCTCCCGTCCTCCCGCGTGAACAGCTCCTTCAGCACCTTCTCCATGCTCCTCCCGGAGAACCTCCGCCGTCGCCGGCGGAGGATCCGCCGGGCCGGAACATCTCGGGGGCCCGGGCGGCGAGGGCCTCGACGGCCTCGCGGGCGGAGTAGAGCGGCGTCCGGAGGCGTCGCCGGCGGCGAGCATGGCGGCGAGGACGCCCCCGAGGCCGGTGCCGGCGAGGAGGTCGAAGGAGTCGGAGAGGGAGGCGGTGGGGTCGCCGGTGCGGAGGCGGATCTGGTCCTCGAGGCGGACGAGGGCGGCGCCGGCGACGGCGCAGGAGGTGCCGCCGCCGTCGATGCAGAGGAGGCGGGTGCGCCGGGGGGGCTCGCAGCAGTGGGAGAGCCACTTCTGCTCGAGCTTGGTGAAGATCTCCAGGGTGACCTTACTCAGCTCCATCCTAATCTTTCTCTTTGCGCGTGAAGGGTGGGGGGGTTATTCGAGGAAGAGGGCAGCAACGTCGTTGCGTGAAGAGGGCAGGGTCACGGAGAGGAGGAGGGAGGGCATTAATGGCGCGGGATCTGCTGCTTCTCTGAGCAGTTCTCTGTCTGGCCGGAGCTCAACGGGGGTTGTGGAGGAAGGGGGGAGGAGCACTGTAACCGTGCAGAGGAAGAGATGTTGTGGGAGTGAGGGAGTGAGTAGTGGTTGATCTGAGGGTTAAAGAAAAGGAGAAGGGAGGACAGTGGTGGTGGTGGTGGTGGTGGTGGGTGGTTCTGTCTTCTGTGTGTATGTATATATATATATATGACCTACCTCTCTCTCTCTCTCTCTCCCTCTCTCTTTCACCCTCTGTCGTCGGTTTTATTTCTTTGTTTTTTTTTTTTTTCTGAGACGTACTGAGCAAATGGGATCTTTCTTTCTCGTTATTTTTCACTGTTCGTTCAGATTTCACTTTAACTCCCCCGTACCCCACCAAAAAATTAAAAAACAGATTTAACCTACGTCCCCTAAAAAAAAAAAGAAATCAGATTTGACTAATTTTTATATATAGTACGTATAAACCCGTCACGGGTGCAGAAATATATCTATGAGGTAAAGGAAATAATTTTTTTTTTTGGATAAGATCCTAAAGTTCGGGGATTTCCAACTCGGGAGCTGGAGTTATTCGATCTAATCTTGCAAATAGCTCGTAAAAACTGTAGATCGCAGGCTGGATTTGTGAGATTTACAAGATTTATTGGTGTTTCACACACCTTCGAATAATTGGGCTTTTGTACCTGTTTTTCTAGATTAAGAAAAAATAATACTTGAATTTTTTTTTTATAATGTTATACTGAGAACTGAAGGATCAGTATGCAACGACTCTGCCTTAGATATGCGCATTTAAATGTATCATATAGAATATTTATTATATTTGGTTATTCGAAGAATTTTCCGTAATTACACATTTTTTCTTATTGTTTTCTTTTTAAGATAAACACCAATGCAATGGAAGACTCATTTTTCTTTCTCAAATGATTATATATATTTTCTTCAAACAAAGGAAAAATATAGAAAAGGGTCATCTATTATCTCAATCTATAGAGAAATATGTAGTTTTGCTCTGATTTCTTTATCTATAGTATAATCAGTAATGTCTAGCAGTTATGAAATAGAGAACTTAGACTTTGTTTATTTTGCAAAAAAAAATAATTTACAATATTTTTTTCTAAAAATAATCGGTTGTATTGCTTATAAAAATTAATGAATAAAAAATGTTTTCACTATTCATAAAAATATCTAGACATTAATCGTTGTCAATAATGAAAAAAATTTCATCAACTATTTATTTCAACCAATATATGCGACCATTCTTAAGAAAATATTGTTGAAATGATTCATTTTATGAAAAATAAAAAATAAATGGAACCTTATATTATACTAAAACTGACTTAAAATGCATTTAATGTGGATATCCATTCATTAAAACCTCTTTTCTTCCTAGAGAAGTATAATAATAACCTGTGAAACTTTAATTTAAATATAAATATCTGAATCCGTTACATAACATTCAAGTTACGTGCATTGGTAGAGAAATTCTTTCCTAAATTTGTGTCCTCTTTATTATTGCTCAAAGATAAATGCCAATCCAACGCAAGAGGCTTTTCCTTTTCTAATAAACGCTTCAATTTCCCCAACAATTTATATCTCAATCTATAAAATAATATTTATTCGTACTATAATGTTTCATTGGTGGTATAATTGATTATGTCTAATATTTACGGGCTGGTAAATTTTCTAGAACTTATCACAATTTGCAACATATACACATTAAACTTAACTATACTATACACAGTAATAATTCATATATTTTATTCGCATCATGTGAATATATTGTACGGAAAATGATTTTTTCTTCTTTATAAATTGTTAATGATTAGGGCGAATAGATTTCTTCACGATGGATTAGAGATTTGGCATCATTTCTTGTCTCATCGCATCCCATTCTTAGAGCTAATGCAATCTTTCCTGTTCCATGACTCCTGATTCGATCCCTAATTTTGTATTAATGTCACGTTTTGATAGTTTTTAATGCTCATAAAGAATTCGGCGTGCCATGAGATTTTATGGCAGAACTAAGCATCCAGACTTTTCTTTATTGAGGTTTAGTCATAAAGTGACGATAAAATTTGTGTAATAATATATCATGCAATGAAATTAAATTTTGAATATTGCATGCATTCAACCTATTGAAAAGACTCCTTTACCCAAAAAAAAACTTATTGAAAAGACTCTTCTTTTTTCCATGCAAAATTCAAGATTTTTCCACGAAAATGAAAAATTCAGAGAAAAATTTCTCAATATCTCAATCTAACTACAAATAATCATATTGTCCTATTTTATATATATAGTAAAATAGATTATGTACAATAATGACGCGATTGAGAGAGAAGTCTTTTCTTTTCTTTTTCTTTTTTATTCGAGAAATTTCAAAGGAAGAAAATTGCTCATATAAGTGATTATAGTTGCAGATATTCCCTGAGACCGACTAGATACATCTAATTTATATAGCATGTAATTTGGATCATTTCTCGTTCCTTAGTTGGACTTTTTTTTTTTTTTTTTTTAAGATTCCAAAAAGAATATTTTCAATTGTACTGCTCTAGGTGGGATAGAAGTAGGAAAATAAATAATAACAGGCTCTTTGAATGTGTCCAATACGTTTAAATCATATCTTAAGTACTATAGTCTATAGTTCTTGATGAATGTTTCTGAGAGCTCTAGTAATATATTGTTGGAAGCACTTCAATAGCAAAAACAGCCGTGGCTTGGGGCTCGGCTTGAATGACAATGTCTCGACTTGAATCTTGGCCTTAACTAAATCCTCTCTTTTTTTCACGCTTTAAATTGACCTCAAATGCGTTAATTGAAGCTCAAGTCAAGTGACTAACAAGACCACTCAAGGATCTCCATCTTTAATGCTTTTTAGCATGCTCTTGAAAACATGTCAAAAGAGAAGAGTACTTTGATGTTTAAACATATGCGTTCGTGCATTTTAAGTAATGTGGAGGCCAATCTCGTAATTCGAGGTACAAAATTTAGTGGGGTCAACAAGGGATGTAAGCAATTATTTTCAGAAAAATATTTTTTTATATTATTTATTTTCGCAAAATAAACAAAACCATAGATTACATTTAAATTTCTTAAATTCGAGCTATGCTCCATACAATAATTTAAATCTTGCACTTGGCTCTCTCTCTCTCTCTCTCTCTCTCTCTCTCTCTCTCTTTTATTTACCGGTCAAATGATATAAAGCTCAAGTTCCATTTCCTACGCACAAAAAATGAACTATATCGAATTCCTGTTTCTTATATTGGAGTTACATTCACCTATCTAAATATAAATGATAAAGTTATTTAATAAGGCTTGCGAGTGATTTAAGAATTAAATCAATTAAGCTATGGTTTGCTTAAAGTTAACATTTGAACCGCCCAAACTTGAATTGAAAAAGAATAATGAGATGGGTTGAGTACTTGGCAAGCTAAGTTACACGCATTGTAGTGTCAAAGGTTTAATATAGTCCAAACCATTAAAATAAAAAAGTCAAATTTGTATAAAGATAAAAAGTTGGGTCAACTGACCTTCGTTCAAGAAGTGGTGCGTCGCCCCTGTTCAAGTCCCTCGTTTTACAGTCTTTATAGTATTTCCTTCATGTGAATGTTTTATTTATGAAATTCCTTGTGATTCTGTAAAAGACGTAAGTTTTTGTATGCAAAATAAATTTATGCCCTTTTGCACACGCATCACAGGTGCATCATATCGCTAATTTTTTTTTATTTTTTTTGTAAATTCAACCAAAACAAGTGTGTTGTCAAGTGATGTTATTAGGTAAAGGTGTGGTTGAATATTTAAATATTCTAACACTCCGGCTTACACGCAATAGCACTTATTTTCATACCATGTTAGGAAATTTAACTCAAAATTTTAAGTTATTAGGTGGAGGAAACTACATGTATATAAAGAGCATATAAAACTCATTGTCAAGTGATGTGAGATAATATTTTAACTTGTTGAATCAAAAGTTGAAGCCTCACTTTTTTATCTCGATGCTTTTTGGTTAATTGGAATGAGTCGAGAATAGAAATGGAATTTGAGACCGAGAATAGTTGCATTAGTAAAATTTCATTAGAATGGAAGGAGGTGGAATTGAGTGAGAATCAATGCGAACGAGTTAATGAAAAAAAGGCAAGTAGACAAGAGGATGGTCAATTAACAATGGAATTTGGTAACTTTTGTATGGTAAAAAAAAACAAATTGAGAATGAATCGAAGAATTTGAACTTTAACAATGGAATAGTTGCATTGTTTTAATTTTGTTTGTTGAGAATCAATTTAAACAAATTTATTTTCTTTTATTCACCAACTTCTTTGCCTAAGTAGTAATCCTACAAAATTTGCATAAATTGACTCCCCTTATACTTTTCCCCACATGTTAAATACGACTATACTAATATTGAAAACAAAAGGCAAAGAAATGGAGAGCTACTTTAATGTGCTAAATCAAAATTAAGAAAAACATGTATGTTTGCACATTCAATGCGATAGCACTACCTTCTAATTATTATAATGCAAGTCATAAGTTCTCTATCTAATCAAATATATACACGCACGAGAGATAATCAAAATATGAGCTGATTAAGATATACAATTACGCTAATTTTCATTGAAGAGTTTAAATTAATGGGTTTTTCTCTTTTGGGAAATCGATGTTCTCGGACATCGGATGCCTGAAAAAAAATATGGTAGAAACAAAGAGAAAGGAGGGAAGGCTTCTATAATCTAAAGAAATGTTGTATTTTCTTTTTCACATGTGTTTTATTGTCAGAGAATCGGGTTCCTCATCGGCCTTTCCCTCTATCTCCCTCGATCCGTGGACTCCAGTCAGCGCCACGTTCCCGACAGGCTTCGTCAAACAGGTGATCATAGCTACCTTAGAAAAGCCTGGTGGAAATCAATAATAATTAAAAAGGAAGGAAAAAAAGCCATCTAGATCTTGAGGTGAAATCTAGGTGATTTGCCAAAAGCAAACATGCGTGGGACTCGGGCGCCAGGAGGATTCGATCCGCTCCTAGTGATCTTTGATTTGAGTCTTGTCGATAGCACTCCGAAAATAAAATCTTGAACGCACGAGACCAACTTGGGGAGCACCCTTACGATCGTCCAAGGAAAATAGATCGATTGAGGTGCGCAACTGCCGGCTCAAGAACTACTTAATCATAAAAATCGATGTTTCTTATAAGCCACTCCATTCATGCAAGACATGGATTAGACTTCATTTACCTTAGTCACAAAAGTATACTTTTGTAATTGGACAATTACATAAATAGTCCTCGAATTTTCACTAAATATGCAATGTGGTCTCTAAATTTTGATAATGCTTAATCTAATTCATACATTATATGAAAATATTTAATACGATCATTTTATTAATTCAAGTTCAGGGAACGATATTAAATATTTTCATATAGTACTTTGACAAAATTAAATATGTATAAATAGTTTATGAATTATATTGAATAAATTAAAAGTTTATGAATTACATCATATTAAAGTTAAAGTTCATGAATCACATTACACATGAAATTAAGGAATACATTGAAAAAAAATTAAAGGTTCAGAAATTAAATTGCACATATTTTTGTCATTTTCACTATGCAATTCGAGTCACGAGGGTGAGCTCTGCTGCAACCAGGTAAATCCAACCGACCAAGATAAAAGCAAAAGCGTACGTACCTCCATCTACTCACACATCCCTCTCATCGAAAATAATATACATATAAAATGAAAAAAAAAAACGATCGTAAAAAAATAAATGGAAAAATCCACGCATTTAAGTTCACTCGCACGGACCACCCATCACTCCGTGTGTCCCCACGCCATTACTCCCATGCAACGCACACGTGTGGCCTCCTCTCCTGAATATCGAGACATCAATTCTCGCACCAGACGCCTCCACGATCCTACTCAATCTCAGCCGCTCAGCCGCGCGGGCCCCACGGCGGCGGAGGGCCCGGATCGAGCGAGCGGGACTCACGGATGCTGCCGCGGTCTAGGTCAAGAGCCTTTTTTCGTCCCTGAGCAATATGGGCATTAAGATCGCGATAAGATCCTGTCTCCCGGGGGAAAAAACCCGCGTGAGCTTTTCCTCTCCCATCGCATCGCTCCCGTCGGCTTTATTTTCTTTCTGCTCAGGCGGTGAAGACTTAAGACTGCAAGTTGAGATCTGGAGCTGGAGATTGATATCTACAGATGCATGAATACCGACGGAAAGAGAGAGGGAGAGACGACATTGATGTGGACGTGTGGTCAGAGCCTGGATTTTCCATGTTTTCCCGTCCCAGCCCACCGACATGCAGCTCGACTCCAATCAATGAACCCGGAACTCCTCTTCTTTCTTTTTCGTCAGATCTAGTGAGCATCAATCAATCATCTCGTCCGCAATCAGGATGATTGATTTTACATCACTCGTGCAGCATTGTCCGCGTACTTTGCATGGTGCCCGCCACCGCCAGTGCATGGTGGGGGTGATGTTCGGTTGCGGTTCGCCTTTCTTTTTCAAAGGAAACTTCAGCATTTAGGTCTTGGTTTTCACCGTGACGTTGGACGTGCTCAATACCCACGTTAAGGATTTTCCCGGAGTGGGTTTCTGCTCTTCTTCGAATCTAATGACATCCGAGCAAACTGATGCGATTCTAGTTTTCGTTTCACGCTGTTCTAGTTCGAGATATGATGGATGAACTACCGTTGCGGGAATTAATTTTCGGTGAAACGAAAGATGGAGCAGGCGATGCCTAAAAGTATCTCGAGGTCCGTACGATCCGCGTGGACCGAGTCAGGGACGAGTCGCCCACGTACGTATCGAGGAGAAAGTTCTTCCACGAATCAAAGTCATTTGTACGGCGGTACAGGTTGTTGCGAGTGTCCTGTCCTTGTCCCCAGTTGGACGATTCAGAGCAGATTTTAAGGTTAAAAAAAAAGGCCCAACCACGGAATTGCCGTACTCTGCGAATCGTAACTCCCATGGAGTAATTGCAAATGCGGTTTCGATGCACTAAATTTCGATGCACTAAACGCATGATGAGCGTTTCAACGTCGAAACTTCTCGGTTAAATGCTTACAAGCATCTCGAGGAGACTTGTTCGCAATGATCCTTTTTTGTGTAACGCTATTTTGCCGAAAAGATGCACGAAGGTTGATTGAGGGTGCATTTGTCTCGGTGCAAACTTCATGACAAAAAAAAATTATTTTTCATAAAAATCATTTTCAAGAAAAATGTTTAGGTTTTATATGTTTGGTAATTTTAGGGAAAGTGATTTCATTTTTACTTGAAAGGGAGGCCATTTTCCTTTCAATTTAAGTTTGTTGTTTTTAGTCCATGGAAAGCATTTTTCATAGATTAGTTAGTTTTTCGTCATCTAAAAACCAAAAAGTCGGGAGACAATTTCCCAAAAAACACTTTTTTGTTTTTCTTCAAACACACAAACCCTAATTGACGGCCTAAGACTTGTTGATACGTGTATTAGCTTAACTAAATAACTTTAGATGCCTATACCAAAGATTATCAAATTTAAATTTGTTGGGAAAATCCCTTAATGTTTTGAATTAAAATAATGAACATCTGCTAACGTATTTAATGTTTAAGTAATCAGGTGAAAGATGCACAAGTCATTATGCTTATAATATTCAAATGGGAACGTCCGAAGGTCATGAGTTTTCTAGGCACTAGACATAGAAGTGTCTACAAGCTAGAGGTATGGGAGTAGAAGGTGAACGAGCCTAGAATTGGGAGTTAGGTACAGCCTAGAAATACCTTGGATAGGTGAACCTACCCTAGATAAGTGAACGGCAAGGTAGAACCATGATTGCCAATACACTTGAATATCACTGGGCAATTAGAGTTGGATATCATCATATGACTAGAGTTGGATATCATCACATCAACAATATGGATATCAACAAATTTTACGCTGGTATCATCAACGCATTTGATTACTTTGGATCCTATTGCTAAAGCTAAATCTATTTCTAATTATATGTTCAAACACAAATCCCACTATTTACATCATTATAGTTAGGGACTTGACTTGGATTTCCAATAGAGAAAACATTGATTGATCTTCAATCTTGAAGATTGTCTTGCAATGAAATCCTTACTCAAGACATCTTTGATTGATTGACAATCATTTCAAAGGTAAGCTATTTACTTAATTGAAGAACTCTACTTATGGCAAATGAAGATTTGCTTGAATGAGCGACCAAATCAATGGGGATTCCAGTATTATCTCTTAACAACAACTTAATCTTTCTTTTGCATCTTGTGCAGTGGGTTGATTGGAGAGTATCCTCTGAAGACATCCAAAGGATAGATTGGAAGTGAATGAGTATAGAAGGAGACCAAAATGTTGAAGAATAAAGAGAGGTCTGAAATTAAAAATTCCAAAGTTCAAGAGAATTTCATCTTACATAGTTGCCCTATTGTAATCCTTAAGAGGCATTAAAAAAGTGATTGTGTGATATTGTGAGACCAATCACTTCCTTTTGTAATCTCTTATTGATTGGCTAGTGAAGTCCAACCAATATGCTATTAGCGTAAAAGAGTGGGTGTAGAATTACTTAAAGTCGAACCACTATATATTCTATATGCAATTTCTTCTATCTCTAATCTCTTGCAAATTATTTTTGATAGACTTTTGCATACCAGCGAATATCATCGTATCATTGTAAATATTCAAACTCTGACCTTTGCGCACTGATGAACATCATCATATCACATTATTCGGACTCAGATTCCCACTTGAATCAAATAATATTCAACTTGGTCGTTTTTACTTTCGCATTAAATTGTCAATTTTTCTTTTTTTGTTTCAAAACGATACCGCTAGTTCCAACAACATTTAATGGTTAGTAACTAGGTGCTACTACATGTGTTTTGTAGGCACTCTCTATGCTACTGCATGCAACTATCACACCTAACTTATCGTGCAAGCCAATCGAGATCGTGGCTATGCGAATAGTCTTCCTCCACTAACACTAGATCCAGCACCAGAACGAGAGATAACAGCTGCCTCGCTAGGTTCCACGACAGGATATCGGGTTGGTTTCGCATTCTCCTTCCTCTTAGGATATCGAGATCGATGCTGCGGGGGGAGGCTGGGCTGCGCGGGTGCGTGTCCGCGCGAGACACGTGGGGAACATGCGGGTGCGTGCGTCGGGCCTCGAATCCGCCGGCCTCGTGCGCGCCATCGGTTTCCGGGGCGGTTCCCCTTCACGGCCCCGACAGCCTCTGACTCCCGTTGCCAGAATTCACCATCTCCATGCAGCATCGTCTTCGAGGCGGGGGCCAGGGACGATCGATGGCTGAGTTGAGCGAGGGAGTGAGTGAACAGCAGAGTCAAAACTCCCAGTTCGACCTGAATGATTTCCGGATCAAAAGCGCGCTCCTTCCCGGAGAGCTTTTCACCAATCAGATTTGTGACGACATCTGGAATTCTGCCCGGACGGTACGGGACAAGAACTGCATGTCACGTTCATGCTGCGTTCTGGCATAAATGGAACTTCAGAAGGCAAATCAATTACGAAGAGATTCGGCAGAGCATTCTGATCATCCGTTTATGCCTAGGTTTTTCGTAATAATAGTGTCTGAAATGCTGAAGGGAATGTACGTAATGGCATTCGGATCAAGCTTAATAACACTCCGACAAAAATTCCGGTTCCTAATTAAAACCTACAAGGGGAAATGACATATAATTATGGGTTAGTTCGTTTAGTGAAAAAATGAGTAATTAAAAATCATCATTGAACTTTAATCCAATCTATAGCGTGGTCTATAAGTTTTTTATTTGTTTAATGTAATTCTGAACTATAATTTAGCTTGTAAATTATGTGAAAATGTTTAATATTGTCATTGAACTTGAATTAATGGATAGACAACGTTAAACATTTTTATATGATTCAGGGCCTAAATTGAACACGTACCAAAATTTCAATGATCATATTAAATAAATTAAAAATTCATGGATCATATTGCACTTTGGATTAAAATTTAATAACTATATTGAATAAATTAAAAGTTCATGCTTCAAGGATCATTTGCGACTATCCCTTATACTAATGGTCGGAGATGGTCATGTCACCCTCTCTTGCTGATGTCGTGAAGGGAAGAGTTTGAGAGAGGCAGCAATGACGCCCGTGCCATAGCTCCATCAGTTGTGTTGATGAGGCGGCCCCAAGATCTAGGGACTTGATATTTCAACCAAAACAAAAGGTACTTGATTTATTTAGAAGCCCATTTATGATAACAATAACATCGGGAAAATTACCAAAAAAAGTTCTAATCTTACTATAATTATGCTAATTCAGTCATAAACATTTTTTTTTTTTACAAATTCAGTTTTGAACCTTTTGACAATTTGTCAATTCTATTCATCCAATCAATTTTGATCGGAAATCACAGCGTAGACGTTGGTTGTTTTTAAGACCACACGGTAATAATGTAAACAACTTTTGATGATATTCTAATATTTTTTTGATTTTTTTATAATTATATAAATGATCAATGAACTTTGACCCAATGTGTAACATAATCCATGAAATTTTAATTTATTCTACATAGTCCCTAAAATATAATCCAATGTGCAATGTGGCCTTTATAGTTCTTAAATTATATAAAAATATTAAATATTGTCCATGAACTTGAATTGATATATGGACAACATTGAATATTTTCATATAACTTAGAGACAAAATTGAACGTGCATCAAAAGTTAATGGATTATATTGATTGAAAGTTGAGGAATCACATTAACACATTGGATTAAAGTTAATGGATCATATTGGAAACAAATTAAAAGTTCATGAACCTGCGTTGTATATCGAGCCAAAGTTCAAGGACCATTTTGTATTATAATCCCTTAAACTAATGGTCGGAGATGATCGTGTGACCCTCTCCTGTCGCCATCGTGAAGGAAGAGGTTGAGAGAGAGGTGGTGACGGTGCCCATGTCATAGCTCCGTCGACCATGTCGTGGGGCAGCCCTGAAATCCAAGGACTTAGTATTTCAACCAAAATTAAAAAATGCACACGAATTGTTTTGAAGCCCATTCACAATGACAGCAACATCACATAGCATTAATGTAAGCATTAGGATGACAATAACAGCAAAATACAAAGAAAATATAATAAAAGGGACTAGATGACAAACAACCCCCAATTTGAAAGTGGAAAAATCCAGGTGATGAATGAGCTGTGAGTGAGCTCACGGGGGGGAGCAAACCTAAATTCATAGCATAGGATGGAAGGCTTTTCAGATAGGAGACACGACCCACGAATGGAACAAAAGATACATTTCCTTGTCATATCTTTCCCGTGAAGAAAGCTCCAATCCAGAAGATGCTCTCAAGGAGTCACCAGCTGTCTTCTTTTGACCTCTTATATGTACGTTTTGCATTAATGTATTTTCGACATTCATTTGCATGCGACCATGCAATGGCGATGATTTGCAGCGACTGCATACATTAATTTGAGGATACTGTCCCTTGGATCCATGCCTGTCCGTCTCTCCATACCATGAATTTTTTTGGCTTTGGGACAGTTCAAATGGGGGCGGGAAAATACTTACCTTTACAAAAAAAAAAAAAAAATTGGGGGCGGGAAATTTGTACCGCCCCCTTGGATATTCTCATATCCATATCTCAATTTCAATTTGAACACTGCCCGAATACCATCTCATGGCTTCTGAGAATGGTTCACAACGGAGAGAGAAAATCAAGATATGCTAAAGCCCACATTATGTTGATAATCATTCTAGCCATTATTAGATCGAACGGATCTCTAGGGATTGAGTGTCAAATCAAAACTTGAGTGATTTAAAACATGCTTAATGATCTCAGATCTAAAGCCAGGTGTTGGGAACACACCAATACCTGTCGTACTGCTCTTAGGAAGACCAATATTGACCATGACTTGATATATGTCGAATCTTCATCACGAGACTGACTAGATATGCTTGGGCATTAATAATACCATTTGCATAGAGGAATCGTTGGAATCGTTCACTAGCCTATTACTGGGCTCGTGGAGAGTACCTTACTAGTACATTATCACATGGCTAGCTATAGCTTCTTATGGGGAAAAAGGTGTCAAGGAAAGGACACATTTGTGTGCAGGAGAAAATTTTTAGTGCATCCGACACATGTAAACTTTGGCCATATCGATCATCTCATGTAGATCTCATGGAGATCTTCTCTAATTTAACGATATACATTAGTCACGCGAACCGAGAAGAAAGAAATAATATTTTTTGCGTCCGTGTGGGTGGTGTTTTATGGTTTCAAGACAGACGTGGAGATGTACAACTTTACATAAGATGCGATTTACTCGTTTGTCATTTATGACTCAGAGAGAGAGAGAGAGAGAGAGAGAGAGAATCTGCCTGATAGGACTGTACTACTATACTATTCTGCCCACTCTCAACATAGAAAACAACATAGGTTAGATCATAAACTAAGCCATTTTTCTGATGGAGATCAAGCCAAAATAAGTAAAAAAATATGAAAACAAAAACAACGCCAAAAACAAATCTAACTCAACACGAAATTTATCCTCTTCAACTCTTCATCAGTAAGGCGCCGGAGGACTTTTAACTCGGAAACTGGAGATCATCTATTCCAATGTTACTAGCGCTACATACAAACCGTGTCGAATCGGGATCACCTGCAAGGTTAAAGATCGAATCTGAACGGCTCATGAGATTTACCGCGAAATAACAAGTCAGAGTGTCGTCAGCCCGTACCCCCCAACCAACAGTGTTTGCCCGAAAAGAAAAGGGAATCGCACGCTGTGCAGATAAAGAAAAGAATAGGATGTTGAACAGGGTTTTGGTGAGAATCTCAGGAGGGGGCATGTGCCTGCAGGAAAGACGACGGGAAGCTTCTCCCCCGTCGTGGCTTGTTCACTAGCGGCCGTGGCTTTAGCGAGAGAGAAAAGATTCGGTCGCCAGCCCTCCGCCGACAGCGTCGTCCTTAGTTGGCAAAGTCAAACCTGTGAAAAACCGGGGACTCGTACCGAGGCGTATTTCGTAGTTTTGATGTACATGCATCTGAACAAGCGAAGTCAAAATACTTTCAAAACTCGAACGCCGGGAACTGAGTCGAGTCGTTTGACACTCAGTGCTTGACTTGATCCGAATAGCTGGATTGACTCGACGCTAGATTCGACTCGAATATTCTTTCTTTTAGTAGATCGATACCTCTAACTTAAATATGCAATGCTCGATACTCGAGTCAAGCTCGAATTGATGAAGTCGAAATAACCTCGACCGTGCTAGCTCGGTGAGCTTTGTCAGGCTCTGAGGAAAGTCCAAAAGCCCGAATATGGAAGTACAGCGTAGAATGGAAAAAATCAATGTGTTTTATCTGTTTATTTATATGTCAAAATGTGTACTGACTAGACTCGGAAGGCATTCAGTCAAATATTATTTGAGCTTAATTATTGCTTAAATACTAGAATACTGAAACTCGAAAGAGTCGAGCCTGTTTCGAGTAACTTGATATTCGAGCTAGTGAATAGTGTAGAAACATGACATAAGGTCTCGGTCATTAATCAATAGAGAGTTTAGGCAACATTTGGTTGTCGGGTACTGAAGTCTGATTGAAAAGCGAGCTTTCCATTTCCTTCGTCAGAAGCTGTCCGGTCTAATCTTTGGTCAAATCTTGTTTCCGCCAATTCTCCTCTAGTTGTCAAGGGTCAAGAAGCTACGATGCAGGTCAAGCCGTCTGACCCAAGCCCTAAGGGAGATGAAGATCCAGCTCTGGGATCTCAAGCCCTTAGTCACGGTTGTCTTTTACAGTGCAGGATTCATGTCGAATTGACAGTCTTTTTTCAAGTTTGTAAATTTGTGGTAATTCAGAGTGCTGCATGAAAGAGGAAAGGCCGGTATCGAGTGATTTGTAAGTAAAGATCCACTCTGAAATGATCGGCATCACATAAGCTCCGCGGTTGCAAATTCGTGTTTCCCTCTTAAAAAGCTTGGCCCGCATAGTAAAATGGTAATCGAATAATGATAATAGGATTTGTTCATGGGCCCATCGTGATTCCGACCCATCATGCTTGAGCATGATCCGGTCCCATGCATAAGGAGCCAAGCTCCTGAACGAGGAAAATCGTGACCACACAAAGTGAGTGATCATTTGAAAAACTAATCTTATGTACGAATCACTTGTGCAGATCACTCGATGGAATGTTACTACACCGTCAATGGTCGTCATTATCCCGCAGGAAAGTTTAGGAGTAGACTTGCCAAAATGTGTTGACATATGATACTGAGGTCGGTGGGGGACATGGGGGTGAATCTTTTTCACGGACAAGTGTATTTTGTTAAGGAATTTTGTCATCTTGCCACTAACGTTCTATGTACACCTATGCCAGATGCAATTTTCCATTTAATAGCAAAAACTAAGTACTTTACGTCTAGATTTTAAAAAGTAGGATAAAATGCCGTGTATTATTCTCAAAGAGGGAGTGAAATAACTCTACACTCCCAAAACTTGTTGAGATAAAAATAGTATGATCACCCTGTAAATATTCTGATATAATTCACCTGACTCGGTGAGATTTCTAGGGTGTGTCCAAATAAACATTTACTCTATAATGCAAAATTGGCAACGGACACCTTAGATTTTTTTTAATCCGAAAATCAAAAAATTTCACATTATACAAATTTTGCCGTGAATTTTTTTCATTGTTTTTTAAAGGGGAATAATATTTAAATGTCGGTGAGTATAAAAAACCAAACCTATGACAAAGTCAAGGAAAATGAATCCACAATATACTGCCATAGGGAAAGCAAAGTATGCTTTCACCATAAAAATCATCATCCAATGCAGGTTTCAATTTCAACAAATAATTCAATCAAAAACTATCCCCTCTTTTTTACCTTACAATTGACAAATACAATATCTTTCTACATTCAAGATCATCTGCTAGCAACTGTGGGAGTACCAAGTGGAATCTTCCTTGTTAGACCAGCTTTCTGTGATCCTGCAGGACTGAATCGACCGCTCAATTTGCAGTCCTTCCGACACTTCCTTCTCCAACAGCAGGCAGTATCGCTGGAATGTGTCAATGCTTACGAGTAATCGGAAATCTATGCTGAACAGGAACTCCATCTCCAGCGGTTCAGCTTGACGTCTCACTCCGCCAACCTTGGCATAGTATGCATTGTTAAAGAACCTGCAGAGAACATAAGAAATAACCACTTCAGAAACCAGCTAAGCGTGCAGCAGAAAAGGATTCTCTCTACAAGCTGAGAGTTCGGGACATGAATTCACATTTCAAGACTGCTTAAGCCTACACCCAACACATTAGGAACTCATTCACGAGGCAAGTACTTACGCATCATCAACAAATTTCGCTGCTACAGTGAGACTTGTTATAGAAGGCGATGAACATTTAAAGAAGTCAAGAGAACATCCTTGTTCTGGACAGATCTATCCATGTAAATCTGAGCAATGATGAAACAGGACGGACTGCAAACCGAATACTTGAAGATGCGTTCAATGTATTAGCGAATGGTCAGAGCGGGTGGTCTTACGCCGTGGAAAATGGTGATTACATCTTTAGATTGTGATGTCTCAGAAGCCTCTCATTCTTCTGGACAGATCTATCAAGTGCTGAAGAAAGGAGCATCAAAACTCGAGATAGCCCAATATTTTTTGCCCTGTTCTCTGAGACCAAGAGAAAGGTACATGTCTGCAGTATCGGGTGACAAGGTTTCCATGTCAGGGATTCCTGCAAATTACAACTATCATTAATGAATCATTTTCCAAGAATTTAGTTGAACACAGTCCAAAAAACATTCTACAAAACAAGCATCTCAAGGGTGCATTAAAACCAATACAAAGGCACTCTTCAGAATCTTAGAATGTCCTTCATTCACTTCTAGGATTAGTCTCTACCCATGACTGGTAAAACATCAGAACATGCCTCCCCCTATTCAACTCAATCAAATGTGACTCATTTTATCATCTACGATAAGAGAGCACACAGTATTTACTTCAATCAAATTTAAGTCCCTCGTAGGAATTCCGAACTTCACCTCCTGTTTAGGATGTTCCTCATGCCAATTCATGTTTGCGGAATGCATATGCATTCTAGTCAGAAAGCAAATAGAAATGACATGTAGGGGTTGCACCACAACTTCCCCAACACAAATGACCAAAAAATTGGAAACCATCACACAATTAGATGCAATCATTCTAATTGCATTCACAGAACACTCTGATTTAAGAAAGCAACTCGAATATTGAACAAGCAAACAAAAGAGAGATGATACTAAGTTGCCCCCCAGGTGCAACTTCAATTTATGAAACTAGCAAGACTGTGCTGCAAAAGTACAGTGCACCACCAGTAATGATCAGTGCGAAACAGTCGATCAAGACTAGCCTACATTCCAAAAGGATATTCTTTGGAATGTCCATACAGAGATTCACACTTATCTCAATCCTCTCAAACTCTTAAGATCTCAACCA